>JAWNPA010000012.1:1680833-2347500 GCA_035045345.1 Drosophila hamatofila
ATACCTTCTGCTACGCATATAACTATGGTGAATATAAGACTTGCCGTACACTTAACTGCAGCTTACCCGCAACGAAATAAGTTGGCGGTTTTTGCATTCCTTCACCTTCTTCGAGTTACCTGTTTCCATCTTCACTCTTGCGACGCTTGAGATACTTACCTTCACAGACGCGCAGTGTCCCACCTTTTGTCTTGTGGTTACTCCAGTTACATCATTTATAATTTACATGAAATATTCACAATACGTGCCTGTCTGTCTGCTAAAGTGTTCCTTTCCAGAAATACTCAGAAATTGCTCCACAACTGAGCCTTAAAGGCGCTTCGGTATGCAAACCCCATAACCATTATTCATATTGTATATACATATATGCCTGAGCATAAATACCATGTTTCGGCAAGTGTAGAGTGTTAAATGCTTTGTGCTCGTTCTGTCCTTCTTTGTATGGGATGATATGTGCATACAAATAGCTAAACTTTAAACAATAAAAATTTGAATGAACTCAGATCTTGTGATTCAACACCCATAATGAATTATAGAAATTGATTGAGTTTAACGCTGTTCTCGTATGTTGCTATGGTATGCTTTAAAGACTTATCTTTGTTTAATTTTCAGACAATTTCAAGAGCGTTCGCTGTGATCAATGCCTTCCTAATTGCTATGACGTCACTTACTCAACGCTGTCCTATAAAACAGATCTGAATCTGCATCAGTTCTCCGTGAGTGGCTTTTAGTAAGTATGCAATACAATTGTAGTCCTTAATGTAGGGAAATTAACAATAATCCTTTAGCAAGCAGGAGACGCTCAACAATGATAGCTTCATGCTGCGAGTCTATTTGGCCAAGCAGGTGGTTCCAGTGATACGTAAGGTGACTGTCATGTCGTGGGTTGGACTGTTGTGTAAGTGCTTGAATGTTCGATTTTACAGTTTTTCAATTTTTCATTCGATTGCAGCTGATTTGGGAGGCATTTTCAATTTGTGCTTGGGCTTAAGCATGATTTCCATCGTGGAGTTCTTCTACTACTGCACTTATCGCTTGTATGTTAATTATCAACAGCAGAAGCAGCTTCTGGTGAAGCATGCTTGGAAGTAGTCTTGATTAAACAGAAAGTACTTATATATTTTTTTGATCTATTACTTAATTGTAAAAGGGGTATCATAAAGCGTTTTATTATTTTTTCTTTTTTGCCCTTTGCGATTTCGTGGTTGCTTTTCGCTTTTGGGCCACTATCGTTTGCTGCTCAGCCGCTTCATCGTCGCTGTCCCTATGGGATGACAAATTCATTTACTTATATGATCTGATCTATTTTGTTATATTCAAACTCACCCTACGGTGGCCATTTGCTCAAACATGTCCTCATACTCCGCGTCCAGCGGCGTTGCCTTAGGCTCTCGATTGTTTTTCATATTCTTATGTTTTTTCACTTCAGGCTCCGCCTCGTCGTCATCCTCGGTCAGCTCCCGCTGTTGTGGCAGCTGGTTAATGAGCACCTTCGTCGCCTTCGACTTCACATAGCATTGATAGAGCAGCACAGTCGAATCGGTATCGTGTATGCGCACATAGCGATCCAGAGAAGCGGAGCTTAGATATTTGCCCGACTCATCCAAGTGAAGATCGCTGATACCGCCTGTAAAGCCTTTATAAGTGTGCACATGAGTCTTCATGCGGCGCGTGTCAAAAGCCTACCAAGGAATCTCAATGAAGTCAGCAAATAAAGATAAGTACAACTTAGGGTTAGGGCTTACCTTTAAGACTCCCATCGTGGTTCCTGTGTATATATAGTGACCATTTGCAACGAGCGACGCAAAGCTCATGCCATGCTCTTCACTGGCGAAGTGAATCACAGGTCGGCGTTGCTTCCGCGTGTCATAGAGCCTCACGTAGCCATGGCGAGAGCAGGTGGCCAAAACGCTTGGACCATCCACAAAGCCTATATCGCTGTCCCACACGGGCACCTCCAGCTGTAGATAATCGTTTGGCAAGTTCTTAGAGCTGAAGATTTGCTTGCCATCGGCACTCAGATCGTAGACTTTCAAGTTATTCTGTCGAGCCTTGCCACCGGTGGCTACAATCTGCCTAGCACTGGAGCACTGACGCAGATGGTCCATTTGATCCCCAGTGCTAATGAGAACTGGATCCACTACAGACTCCTCTTCCTCCTCCAGTGTATCCAGAGACATGGTCTGTATTTTGCCATTGCCGAAACCAGCAACCAAGATGTTGTCATAGCGAGCTAGACCTACAATTGGAGCTTCGGCAAAATGGATGCTACGCATGTTTGGAGCTCCGCTTGCTCCAAGTGAATACACCTCAGCCACATTCTTCGTGCGACCGAGCAGTATTTCCGTTTGCGCCTTATTCCCAAATGCCAACGCAGTCACTCGGGATTCTTTGTCTAGAGTTGTCACATCACTGAGGTTTGATTGTGTATATGGATTCTTTTCGTCAGCGGGCAGCAAATCTGCAAAAGATAAAGTTAAAAAAAGAGCACGCAGCAGAACATGTGATTTGACTCACGTTTAAAAGAACCTGTGTGTGTGCCCACAAACAATTCATGCTTGGCTATATAATTGACATGCTTTATGTTTGCTGTAGTCCATTTCATTTTGTTAAATTGCCCCTCAACTCAATTTTAAGACAATAAAACAACTCAGAACTGGCGTCCGCAGGCAAAACAAATGCAACACGTGCTGCGCCAAATGTGTGTGAGCGAGACAACCTTATGAGCTGCTTATCGATTAAAACGATTGCTTGCGGTATTCACCAACACTGATTATTAATCGTATAGCATATATCGCCTTAATAGCTAGCGACATTAATTTCAAACAATAACACGCTGATGTCTAAATTTTACATAATTCATACAAATTATGGCGCTGACAAAAGTGTACGATGCGGCAACTGTGTTTAAGCACCTAAATGGCATTATCAATGTTTACAAGCCTGCTGGCATGAAAGTCAAACATGTTCGCAATGCTATACTAAGCAACATATGCAAAGGTGCGTTTACACAGAGAAATCAGAGAACTGAAATGCTTTAATGCTATTTATGTGGTAGGACTCAATGAGCTGGAACAACGAGAGCCACGAAAACTGCCGAATGACATGCGGCTGCTGGGCACTGGCTCTGCCACAGACACTGTACTTCATAAGATAGCGGCCAATACAGATCTCTCCGACCACATAATGGCCAGTGGACCGCGTTACCTGCCAGGTGATATTCGCTGTGCACCTGTCGGCACACTGGGGGATCACACAAGCGGCGTACTGCGTAAGTAATCTTTTTTACTATATTCAACTGCAGTCACTCGCATGTCGTTTGATTTAGTGTTTGGGCTAAACAAGGGACTGCAACAGTCGAGCCTCATCCAGCGGAATCGTCCAGTGCGGGTTTACCATGTAACCGCTCGAATGGGCACAGCCACAGAGAATCATCTACCCGACTCACGCGTGACAGTTCGCGCTAATCACCGGCACTTGACACCGGAACGCATTAGCGGATTGGCCGCCTCCATGCAGGCTTCACATCAGCGGAAAATGTACGAGCTCTGCGGCGTGGACTTGCAGACACAGGCGGCCTACGAGTTGGCTTGCAAGGGACTGCTGCGACCCACCGACAATAGTCAGCCGGTCGTCTATGGCATCAAGCTCATACACTTTGACCGACCTCACTTCACGCTCGAGCTGCACACGATCAACGAGAACGAACAGTACATGGCAGCCCTGATCCACGACATGGCCATAGAACTACGCACTGTGGCCCACTGCTCACAGCTGCGTTGCATACGCCACGCCCACTTTGATGTGACGGAGAGTCTGCTGCGCCATGGCTGGCACTTGCCTGGCATCATGAAGAATCTGCGGCAGCAGCAAAATGTGCTCAAAGCGCATCCCCAACTATTGGACCAGAAGCGCGTGGATCTGCATGCTGCTCAGTAATAAGATATTCATAAAAATTCATAATAATTCAAGTATTCATAACTAATTCAAATGTAAATATAATAGTTGGATATCAATTTTTAATTCAATATGTTAAATTTCAGTCTGGCTGTTAATTTATAATGCTCGATGAAGTGCTGCTGCAGCTTATCGTTCAGTTTCTTCCCGGCCACAGAGTCCTGCACCTTCTCCACCACGTCCTGCGCTTCTTTCAGACGCAGTTCGGCTTCCTCCAACAGAGCTGCTGCTGCAGCAGGCTCTCTACGTGCTCGCTCCTCCAGCGTGTGTGTCATCTCGATGAGAATGATGCTGACATAGATGGCCAGCTTGATGCTGTGTGGATCGAGCTGGTGGCACACGTTGTATAGCTCCTCACAGAGGCGTTGCTTTCGGCCCAACTGCAGGTTGCTCAGCGTAGCCAGCTCCAGCCCCGGCTCATGGCCGTACAGTTGGACGAGCGTGTGCTTCAGATTAAACATGTGAAAGTGATTGGTGTGCAGCAGCTGGGATAGTCGAGCCAGAAGCAACTCTACCTGGCTTGCTGTGGGTCGTCCAGCCAATAGGGACTCCACTTGCTCGGTCATATGTGTCTGCACCTCACTCACGTAGGCAGCGTCCACAACCATGGGGCAAGTGTTGCACTTCCACTGGGTCTGCTCATCAAGTGGGTCGACTGGCAGTTGGACACCCACGCACGACTTGGATACATCACCCAGGCAACGCATGGCACTCACGTAGCTGCCGTACTCCGTGGGATCCTCGCAGCGTGGACAGCGGCAGCTGAAGTGCTTGGTCATGAGCAGATGATGCTGCCGCATTTGCGTGCCCCACAATATATTCGTGTATGTGATCTTCAGATGGTCGCCCTTCTTCAGGTCGCAGCCCGCACGCACCGCAATTCGCTGTGTGCTGGCATCGAACTGAAAGTAACAATTCGGCTGGCAGGCGTGCTCCATCATGCAGGCCTGCCGGAAGAGACCGCTCAGCTCTATACCTGTGGCCAGCTCGATGACCATATAATTGGTCTCAATGATGCCGCACAAGCGATGCAGCAGCTGCGGCTCATAGTCGCTGGGCATGCTTCCTCGGTGCTTGCTTTGTTTGATGCGCTGCAGGAAACGCTGCTGCAGATAGCCCACAATTCGCTGCTCCGCCTCCTGGTGCAGCTCGGTGTCAAGGCGGTCCTCTTCGTGCGACTGCATTTCCAACAGCGCACGCCAGCGTTCCGGCTGTTGCTGCTGCAGCAGCAGGCACTTGAGCACCAGCAAGGCATCGTGTCGGTAATAATCAACGAGGGCACGTACATCCGTCTTGGTTTTGGGTGCATTGCCCAGACTGAGGACACTGCACTCCAGTTTCTCGTGCTCGCAGCCGACGCTGCATACGGGCCAGCGACAACTGTTGGATATAAAAGATTATTACACTGTTCTACAAAATATATGCGCGCACGTAAAAGTAACCCCTGAAAGAGGTACACTGGTACTACAAAGCGTAAATAAATACTAAGACCGCATTGGGCTGTTGGGTTATAGTGCATCAAATTTTAATTCATACACTGATCATTAATATTACAAGATCAACGAATGAAAATTGTGCAAATCGATGTCTGAACTGTGTAGCACAGAGCTCTTATTAAATGAGAAATAACTTTCGCTAAAAATGTAAAAATGTACATACACCTCTTTGATCCAAGTACTCACTCCCCTACTTGGTTACATAGTGCTTGACACTCACTTGCGACACTGATGCTTGTCCACGCGACAGGGCGTGTAGCAGCCTACGCAGGGGACGATCCTGGCCGATTTCTCGTCATCGGTGAGAAACCACTTGGGACCCACGACAAGGGGGTCCTCGACAAATATAATCTGCTTGGCTTTAATGTTCTGTGTGGCCACCAAGTAGCGGCCTAGTTGGGCATCCTGCTGCTCTCGGAATGGCCTGCAGCAGCTCTTGTGTTGGGGCCAATCCTGTTTCTGGTGCTCTCCGTTGCAGTAGCGCACGACCTTGCAGCGGGTGCAGGTGAGCCGAGCGGCCACATGGCAAACGGCACAGTTAGCACTCGGGAACGTCATTACAATTCACTCACTCAGTCACTCTACGACTCTCGAAAACGCAATGATCTTATGTGAGCGGACAGAACTTGTTTCGATTTCCACTGTTTATATTTAGCACTTTTCTCCAAACATACCTCGGCTCGCTCAAAATACATATATTCAATTTTCTCTTCGGCTCTTTGAGAAATAATGTGAAATTTTCGTAAAAATGAGAGTCTGTATAATAGTAGTATACACACAATATAATACACTGTAACGAATCATTCTACACATTCTGATTTATAGAATAATTTAGTGTCTTAATATAATAATATAGTAATAACTATTGATATACATATGTATTTAATCAATTTTAGATGATTACATTATTTTAATAGATTCTAATTTGTTGAAATAATATGAATAACGAAGTATTTTATAGATTTTATTGTTAAATATAGTACAATATAACAATTAAGAAAGCTCTAGTCGAGATAGCTCGACTACGAGCCTAAACCCTTCGATTAACTGATATTTTGGTAATTCTTCGTCTTTTCTACATACATAAAGAAACAAACAAGTAAGAGGGCTCTAGTCGAGACTGCTCGACTAGGAGATACCCTGAACCCTGCAAAGTACTGGTTCCAATCATTCTACACATCTTTCATGCACATATACAAAAACACATACACACACCCGTACGCATGCATCCATACGAACGCATAAACAATTGCTCTGCTAACTGCGCACTTACTGCGCTTGGGCTGCCGTGTGGGCTATATTACGAAAATTTGTTTGTTGAATAAATCTTTTTGTAGTGGGACTATCTTCATCAAATTTTCAGAACGTAATAATAACATTCAAATGTGTGTATATGCCAAAGCACAAGTCTCTAGTACTTGATATACGTTTTTTTCAAATTTGGGGCGAAGGGGGCGTGGCATCCAAAATCTGTAAATGACAAAATCTTTGTATTCATCACATTAATCTACACAGTAAATCTGAAGTCTCTAGGTCTAACAGTATTCAAACTAGGCTTTAAAAACAAAGTCAGATTTTCGATTGTTATCGATAAAAAAGAAATGGGATGAGTTATCGAAAAAATATGATAAACTCGTACTGCGTATGGTATACACGAGTATACATGTAAAATTTCAAGTCTCTAGCACTTGTAGTTTAGGAGATCTCTGCGTTAGTACGGACGGACGGACGGACGGACGGACGGACAGACGGACATGGCTAGATCAACTCAGCTCGTCATCCTGATCAAGAATATATATACTTTATGGGGTCTGCCACGCCTCCTTCTGCCTGTTACATACATTTTCACAAAAACATTATACCCTGAAATCCCATTTTCAATGGGTTCAGGGTATAAAAATACACACACACATATACACATATAAGCACGCACGTATAAGCAAGTATGGGCAGCAATGTGGGCTTACTATGGGAACTTAATTTTTTGATAACTTTTTATACCCTGAGCCCGTTGAAAATAGGAAATCAGGGTATAATGGTTTTGTTAAAAGTATGTAACAGGCAGAAGGAGGCGTGGCAGACACCATAAAGTATATATATTCTTGATCAGGGCGACGTCGTTTGCCACGCCTCCTTCTGCCTGTTACATACATTCAATGGGTTCAGGGTATAATAATTGTAAAACAGTCAATTGGCATCATGAGTGAGTCATAGAAGTTCTCAATTGGGTCACCGTTTTGGGAGCAAACAAGATGAACAAGAACGTTGCAGACGGACGTTACCGACTAAAGAATATTCATCCACAGCCCAAACGGTGCCTACAACCGTAGAAAATACAGTTTTTCTCCGATTTGACACCCCCCAGTGCACGTTGATGTATCCGCCATTTCTTATTGATTTTAGCTTGTCAACTCGATTATATATTTCAAATTTCATCACCAATAGTGGTCCAGATATATAAGGAATTGATTTTTATAAGATCATAACATCATAACTCATGTGCCAAATCTGGGTACAGTTTTATCCGATTTGCCACGCCCCAATCGGCGTAGATATATTCGCCATATCTTTTTGAACTTGTATTGTAAACGAAAGTATACATTTTAAATTCCAGCTCTCTAGCACTACTCGACCACCATGTTTATAAGATACCAGAAAATGCTTTTTGCAATTTGCCACGCCCCTAGTGGGCGGATCAGGAAAATCGGTATACATGTATATGAGTATATGTTCAAAATTTTAAGTTTTTAGCTCCAATAGCGGCGAAACAAATTGCAATTATACGAAGGGACAGCAAGTCGATAAAACCAATATACTAATCGAAAGAGGATAATAATATGAATCAATAAGTAAATAATGATGTCCGCCTAGTTGGCTTTGGAACAATCTCCCCTGCCTACTCTAAATGCGAGACGCATCCCATTACGAATTGTTTTTATTTACAGACATCTTCATCTTCAATCCTTAACAGTTTAACTGTCAGTTTTTTAAATACATCTACTTAACAGGAAAGCAAACGATCCGACGCAGGCTGGAAGAGAAGACATTCCGTTGTACGTCTTTTGTGTTCACTAGTTAACCCGAGTTTTAACATCGAAAAAGTCCGCTACCTCCGATAGTCAACTTGTAGTATTAGTAAGTCCATCCTGACTATGCAGATTGGCCACCATATTTTCTCTACTTTCATCCCGGATTACATTTGGCTGTCTTGTTGCGCTATTAAAAGCCAAAGATGATTCGCATCTCTGATAAAAGCCATAGCCATATCAATGTGTTGCACCTTCGAGACATTGCGGATTGATTGTGGCAGTGCAGCAGCATTTTTTCGAGTTCCATTTAAAGTTCCACATCAACTGCATCAACTTTGAAGTTTGTAAATTCTTCGCCCGTTAGCAGATAGAGATAGAGATGTATCCTACTCCACTTTCAATAAATATTAAGGATTTGTTCAATAATAATTTGTACTTACATTATCAATATCAATCAATATTTTCGTTTATCTTCTCACCTTTTGGTATCTTCACTTTGAATTCGTACCACGTGACCACTTTCCGATACTTATTTAACAAAGAATATCATAATCTATACTTTCATTTCAGTTTAACAAATTTCCATAAACAGGTAGACATAGATTCTATATAACTTAAATATCATTAATTATCCTTTATTGATAAATCAGTCAACTTTAATTTTGAGCATATCTATAGTAAATGCTTTCTCAAAAGATTTGGTAATATCAAAATATTCCATGATACTTTTTATCATATTAGCATTAACGTATTTCCATACAATATCCATTATTAAATGAAAATTCCACAAATATGACAACTAACTTTTATTTAGTTTTCTGCTTCTTCAAGGAATACAAAACAATTAGAATACATTATGTCCAAGCGAGTAAAACATTTATCTTAAAAAATTCATTTCAATAGGAATTTGTTGTTTAATAATTTATTTTATTTTTAGATTTTAGGTTAGCTTAGAGATGACTTTGACTTCTCCGCTTGATTGGGTTTATGGTTTGTTCAATTTGTGGGCTATGTGTTATTATAAACTAATCTTGTTTATAGTCTATTTTGTGTGGGGGCGTTAGCTTAGTACGGCTCTTGGGGCGCGTCCAAGTCTCGGTAGTGAGATCTGGCGCGGTAATCGAAACCACCGGGCCTGCAAGCAACGAGAATGAATGTGGTTTAGATTTAGGCATTATATACACACAAATCTTATATAATAAAACAAACATTTAATGCGGCATGTAATTGCATAATTGAAAGCATTTGAAACTCTGTATTTTATTGACTGATAAAATTATAATCCTTAATAAGATCCAAGCCCCAGAGGTTATTAGTTTTTTCTTTTTTTCTTTTTTTTTCCTTATTAATACAACTGGCATATTGTACATAGATAAAAGTAAAAATCGTTTAGGCAACATTTTAATAATATTTGTATATAGTTTTTGCTGTCCCCATTTTCTAGGAATTTGCTTTAATTGCTTTATAGAACTGAGCTTGAAAATCGTATTTTGCGTTAACTGTGTGTGGTTTCTGCTTTCAGTGCTAATCAATCAATTAATTAATTAGTCAAACATATCGGAATTAACGGGCGCATCCAAATCATGGTAACCGATAAGCCGGCGTTGGTGTTCCAAGGGCATTTCTCTGCAAAAAATTTGCGACACAAGAAAGTTGTGACAAATTTCGTTTTAAAACCAACAACAAAACAAATGAAAGCAAATTAATGAAGGCATATCGAGATCAGGACAAATAGACTAGTCTTCTTATTGAGTTAAATTTACTTGGATGTAGAGGAAGATATTTAGGGAAAACATATCTGGTTTCTGAATAGGGAATGGCGAAACAATTCTCTCAAAGTTATTCTGCTAAGTTAATAGACTATGTAAAACGGCCTTTTAAAGAAGGCTACTATAAAAGCTCAGAAGTACTGCAATATATAACAAGTATTAAAAAATTAAAGTCGTCGAACTAGTTTGAGTGTTGATGACTGTTAATGACTATAATTCAAAATAGCATTTTCAACATATCATCATATATAAACATACTCTGTTGGCTATTAATGATGATATTTTTATTTTTATTTTACTTACGGATAGTAAAGGATGCAAAAAGTTAGAGCCGAGGCACGATTTATATACAGGCGTTTAGCCTTAGACAAATGAAATACATAGACATCCAATTCTATTCTAAACACAGACAAGCTGCTTTCAAACATTTATCTTGAGTGCGAGGCTACTATACCCTAACGCACTTAAGTCTATGCATTTCAATGCAAACAAATTGAGCTACTGACCTGCGCACTGGTGGAAAATTGCGTCCACCCCGTCCTCCACCACCACCCATCATGGGCGGTGCGAATCCATAAGGCATGGCTGAGAACGGCGGATACATGGGCGGCCGATAGCTGTAGAAGCAACAATTAGTTATAATACATTTGGGTGTATCATGGATATGCTAACTTACCCTGAGCCACGGCCCGACTCAGATTCGGTGCGCTTGGAACTACCTGGATGTTCCGGGAGTTGCGGCCGTTTGGGATCCCTCAAATAGTTGTTAAAATACTGCACCTCCTTGCGCACCTCGTCGACCTTCTCCTCGTGCTTGTTGAAGATGTGTTTGCGTATGAATTCGGGACCCTTGAACTTCTTACCCGACAGCGGACACAACCATTTGTCCTTGGCAAGTTCTTGTGTGTTGGCTTGAACGAATTTTTCCACCTCGGTTTCTGGATTCTTGGCGCCCAGCTCTTTAATCTCGTCATCGCTCAGTTGCACGGTCTTGGTCAAGAACTGCTGCAGCTTGCCATCGTATGCTTTGATGTATTCCTGGACATCGTTGCTAGTGACACGCATGGGGGCTGGTCCACGGGCATGTATAATGCCACAGCGATTAGGCATCTCATCCTCGTACGGATACTCGCAGTGATTGTAGTAGTCTACCGAGTGCACAATTCGTAAATAAAGCACCAGGCGATCGAGAACTGAGATTAGCGACTCGTCTCGCTCAATGGGTTCGCCCTCGCCGTCCTTATTGTCGCCGGCGAGACCGAGCAGTTCCTCCTCCTCGGCCGAGGCTTCTTCGATGAGGTAATCGGTTATGTTCTGAAGCACCGGATTCTTGGAATTGAAGCCATAGGATGGCGAGTTATCGACGCTACTGCCATTGGTTGCCTCCTGCCCAGGTTTGCTCTCCGCATCCACTTCGTCTGAACGAGTCGCTTCGCCCCACAGCTTAAATCGATCGTCCAGATTCATCGCAATCTTTGCGCACAGTTTGATGTCGGCGCGCACAATCTGCTTGTGCGCTGTGATCCCATTGGCAGGACGAACTCGTCTGCTCAAATCCCGGTTGACAATGGCGCCCATTTCGCAGTCCCGCAGACGTTGATTGTTCAGGCTCCAGCAAATCTCTTTGATATTAACGTCGCGCGTAAACGTGATCCATCCGCGGCGATACCAACGTCGCTCTACGAGGGGATCGGCAATGGCTACACGTAGATAGCCACTGAAGCGTGTGCAAATTGCTTCGATCTCTGCCTTGGTGATTGACGGCGCCAAATTGCGGAGAAAAATGGACGAGGTGCGATGCAATGCTCGCGGATGTGGCCCATCCTTTACCTTGTCCAGATCGATTGTCTCGGTCACTTCATTTGCCGCTGACTCTGCAGTGTCCGCTTCGGGCTTGTCTTCTGTTTTCTCCTCCTTCTCTTCGCCATTTTTTTCTGCTGGCATGTCTGCCGTTAGACCCTCCGTTTGGTCTACTGGGTGCTTAATTTTGTCCTCCTTCGATTCTTCACTGGCTTCACTTTTAATTTCAACTATCTCTGCCTCTTTAGGATCAATCAAGTCTTCTGGCTGGGGACTTTCGGGAGGCAGTAACTTCTCTTTAGCAGCTATGGCTGCTTCCTCCTTGTCTTTAAGCGCCTCCGCTTTTTGATCGGCGCGCAACCCCTCTTCTACATCGTATTTCGCTTTGACCTTTTCATCGTCCGATTCCGTGTCTGAATCGAAGCTGGAAGAAGACGAGCTGTCATCGTCGCTGCTGTTTCGCTTTCTTTTCTTAATTTTCTTTATCTTTAGCTTTTTATCGGTGTCACTTTTAATTGATTCACCATCCTCTGTCGCCTTAGCAAGTTTCTCAATCGGCTCTTCAGACTGTTTTTCATTGTCTTTGCCTGCCTCAGGCTGCGCTGCCATCGGTTCATCTTCATCCCAGTTCTCCTCGTCGAGGTTAACGGTCCGTAAGCTCTTACGCTGTGGCGATGTAGCCTCTGGCAAGTCATCCTCATTTTTCTCGACTTTTGTCTGCATTGGACTCTCGGGCTCACGTTTTGCTACGACGGTTGATTCAGTTGTTTCCGACTTGCGCTCGAAAGCAAGCGGTGTTTCTTTCGGCTTTTCGTCAAGTATCTTAAGATCTTCATCGGTGCCACCCTCCAGTTTGATCACACAAGTGTCCAAAACTCGCACCAAAGCATCAGCCTGCGAAGAATCGACTTTCACGCTGCCAATGGTGCCATTCTCTAGTAGTTCCAGAAATACTTCTGTTCGTCTCTGTTGATTTCAATATACAGATATTGTAAGTCGGCTATTGAACATATAGCAAGTTGATTACCTTTAGAAATCCTCGCTGTTCATCGCTCCGTCGCACGCTGTCTTCTGGATGATATTTATTTTTGAACCTGCGAAAGACAAAGCTCAGCTTAAGAACAGACTACGAACAAAGCCAAATATTACAGATAATAATGTTCAGAGATTCAAGTGAGTTATATGTATTTGATTTGGTATATTGCAGGTAGTTTTCGATTTCCTCGTATCCATAGGCTAATAGACATCAAATTTTTATTTATTAGAACAGTTTCATTGGATTTGAATTTAGATTTAGCTTTTGCATATGTACAAATTTCCCAAGGTCTTACCTTTGCAAGCGCATTCATAATGTGTATATGTATATATTATATATTCGTTATATATATATATATAAATTTAGGCATTTGCTCGCAACGAATTTAAAAAGATCGCGGTTTCAAAAATATAAACACAACCCACGGCATTGCTCGCCGGGTAAATTTAAATTTTAAGTTATTATTTCATTTTCTACTGAGACAGAGGCTGTATCAGTGTCTCGTCTCTGAGTCTCAGATCGCAAAACGCCATAAAACCCATAAATAGCTGCAGAGAAAAACTTAATAATAAGTATACAAGAGGGTTATGAATTTTACGAATGCAGTCGCACTGAGAGAAATATTTTAAATTAAATAAAATTTAAATACAAAATTTACATATAAATATAAATTATAATTTATATTTATAAGTCGAAAAGCCACTTCAGAGCTTGCTTCTGGCCTTTGCTGTGGTTATTATTTTCTTATTTTTGGCTAGGGAAGACCCATTCCTACTCACCATTCCTCGTCCTTGTGCGCCACAAAAAATTCGTTTAGCTGCTGTCTTTTGAAGTCTGTCTTGTATTCGGTGTATTTACGCATCACTTCTGAGTCAGATATGTTCTCGTCCTGCGTATCCAGAAACTGTTTCAGCGTTAGCATTGCCGGCTGCGTTTGTGTATCCCCGCTGACACCGCCTCCACCTCCAGAAGGCACTGTGTCCCGGACAGACGAGCCGTGGCCGGCATGGGAGTAAGCCGAATGCAGTGACTGATAATGATCATTCCAGGCCTGTACCAGATACGGATCGTAGCCTACAATATGAACATATTTACATATGTGATTAGGAACTGATCACATTATTCCCTCAGCGCCTTACCAAAACGCGGATTGGATCTCATCTCGCTGTCACCCCAGTCGGGTCGCATGCGCTTCGCTGGCGGCATCTCCCGTCCCGGCGAGCCGTAACGCGGACGTGGTCCGGATCCTCGATAGTCACTATAATCTGGGCGATGACGTGCACCGGCGCCACCACCGCCACCTGCTGCCGAGCTACCGCGAAAGGGATTGCTACAAGAGAAGCAGAACAGTGTGAACGATTTCACCAGTGCCAATAATTACTGCACTTACCGCTCGGCCCACTCGTCACGTGAGCTAGCAGCTCCGGCCATAGGCCGACGCTCGTCCCTGCGTTCGGGACGGTAGCTGTCGCGCTCACCGCGAAATTTGTCTCGTCGCTTGCGATCGTATTCATCATCCGAATCAGCCATTGGTGGTATTGATATCACTGCAACAAACAATGCAAAATAGCATTACCAATCAATTGCCGAGTGAAAGTTTGCACCTAGGTCAAATTTCTGGATCTGGCAACAGAAACATAACCTCAAACACGACTTAGCACCGGTTGTATCTTTCTGTATATATGCAGTAAGCAAGATTATAATACTCTCTACTCATGGTAACGGCGAACGTTTATTCTAATTACAAATATACATATTTATATAAAATACTTGATTTTTTTCAGAGCACATCCGCCATCTTGCCGCCTTTGTATGAAAAAACGCTTACGTGTTGTTACAAAAAAAAATATCAATGGAAAATCATACGTGAATTTTGTCTAAAGCGTTACGATTGCATTTCCTGACTTGCAAACTCCTTTTTTGTCACATTTACCTTTTATTTAAAACTAATTTACTATTTATTACACTTTTATGTGTCCCACAGCTTGTCGGCGTCCGAGCTAAGATAAACTATCGATACTTTAATTTCGATATACGGTCGAAACAGTGCTGCCAGACTCTTCAATATGTCATTGCCTGAGCAAGTAAATTCGATTAATCGTCAAGTCCAGCAAAAACATTTCATTAATAAAAACTTGCGAATCGTTTGAACATATTTTAAATATATATATTTTTTATTTTTGTTTTTTACACGTTTCATATATATCGTATATATAGACTTTTGTTGTTGTTATTAGTATAATAATACGTATATGTACAGCTTAGTTTTAAAACTATTTAAAGTGTGTTCTGTTCTGTGTAGTCTCTAACCCTATGTAAATATTTAATGTACTCGTATGTAATGTATTTTTGTTCAAAAATGTATTTATATGCGCCCATAGACTGGCATATTAATCAGTTTGTTTATTAGTTAATGCGCTGCCACTCGACCGCCCAAAACGTTACACATAAATATAGCAAATTGTAGATAAATATACATATATATACATATATATATATATATATATATATATATATATATATATATAAATATATATATATGTATATGTATATATATACATATATATAGATATATTTATATATATGTGTGTGCTTACTTCTTCTGAAACTTAAGTCAAGTTCTAATCGTAGTTTTACGCGCTTGAAGTATAAAAGTTATAATTTATGTGGTTTTCGCTTTTAGCAATACATAATGAAAGTATCTCAAAACTAAATGTAAGTTTACATAGTATATATTATATGTATAAGTATATATAAATACATACGTATATATAAACATATATATTTATATATACATATTTATATGTATTTTACTCTATGTAGATAGAATGCACCTTAAGTTCCAAAAGAAAAACAAGGTAATATTGATAAAAACCATAACATAATAAGTATGCATTTTCAATTGTTTATTCGGTTTAAATGCTAACAATCTCTACTTCTCTCTCATTTTCAATTAACGTAATGAAGGAAAATGTAAATAGATTTGTCAAATATTTGCCAAATGAAAAAAGACTGGCTGCCTTCAATCTAATCTAAGCTATAAATAAAAGTTTTCTTTCTTTTTTTTTTTGTCTTTTTTTTGTCTTTTTTTTTTTTTTGGCAGTGTAGCGCTAAAAAAAATAGTGCTAAATTATTATAAATGGGAAACATAGATTTTTCTTGTTCTTTGAAATTTATAAAAGTTTCAAGATCTTAATTTCTTTTACGTATTGTTTGTTTGTGTATTATTCATCTGCCATATTTACTTATTTTCGTCTTCTCCTTTTTTTAACTTTAAAATGCCACCAATTCAGTTTTCAGTTGCTTATTTTGTCCGGTTCCCTTCATCATTCAAAAAGTATGTATTGTTTCTTCTTCTTTCAGATTATGTGCGTTGTTTTAAGCATAGATCGTAATTGAATGTAACTGTATAATGTAGTTTTTATTGTAATCCTATATATTGTAGATAATTGGGTAATAGTATATTACTGATTGCTACACTTTGCAAAACAAATTTGAAATATTGACATTTTTTCTATAAATGCCTGATTCACTAACACAGGTCAACAGGGATTCGACGTACTGAATGCGAAACTGAGATCAGAATAGTCTTATCAAGTCTCGAGAGCTTATATATATATGGTGTCCGTAGCACCATTGCATTGAAGACCTACTCTTCCCCTTCCCATTGAAATATCTCAATTTCTAAAAAGTCTTCTTTATGGTCCCTCTATAAGGACTAGTCGCAAAGAATGAAGCGGAAGAGCTAAGCTTCTCAAAAACTGGACGTGTCACAGCTATTCAAGTTTCAGAGGGCTACTAATGTCCACCGAAGTGGGTTGACCTGTGTAATTAAATAAAATTTAATTTTATTTTGTATTTATTTCCTTTGAAATGTTGGCAGTGAAGAACAAAACTAAAAAAATTTACAAATTCTCATTTTGTGACTGGATTAAGCATTTAATACATCACATATGTATTCATATATATTATATTAACTGAAAATTATTTTAAATTTCATTAATTTCTGTTAAATGAAAAAGAGATTCTTCTTTTTTTCTTCATTTATAACTATGATCGAGTGCTGCAAAAAACAAAAAATAAAAAGAAACAGGTACCTATAAAAAGGCATTTGGAGTGTGATATCATATTTATAAACAGAAAATTGGGACTTCACTTTCTCTTTTTTTGTTTTTGTTGTAATTTTTAGAAATTCAGCGAAACACAAGGATCGTATTATTTTTGTTTGTTATTTTGTAATGTATATTTGTGGTTAGCGCTGATGCTAAGGTCTCGCTTGTAGTTACGTTTATTATTAATGCTCGAAAAACCTTTTAATCGTGTTTGTCATTTGAATGTTTCGTTTGAGGTAGTTTTCAATTCAGGATCAATATCTACAAGTTGAACACAAAACTTTCATCTTTTAATTTTGCTTTCTCATTTTCTTTTTGTTTTTTGTTTTTGTTTAAGGTTAGGCTTAGCTGTGTGCTTAATATGGAATTCGATTTTTTCCTCTTCTTCTTTGACTTTAAACCTTTTTTGAATAGTAGACATATCTTCTAGGGATTAATTACCATATTTAGTTACAGTTACAGTTAGTTACAGGGCAAAACAAGTTACAAGTTACACGTAACAGAAAACAGTGCATAAAAATTAAATAAAGTTCTTGTATTTGTCGTTTTTCTTGAATTCACAAAAATCTACATAACGATTTGTTCACGTACTCTTTGTTGTTTTTGTTTTAGTTTGTTATTATATGAATGGATATCTCAACAAGTTATTTACTTTATATGTAGCTTATGTTCTTTCTTTATCTTTATAATTTTGTCAGGTTTCTTTCTTTTGTATGTTTCGTATTTGTATTTTCTTGTCGTAATGCTTTCTTATGTTATATAGAGCGAGAGTTACCTACATACATATTTACAGTTAGACTTAGGCTTAGGTATTGTTAGGGTAAATTTTTCTCCTTTATAGATAATATATACGGTATTATAAAAGTTAAGGGAAATGTTTTTATAGCGAGGGCGCGAGGAGTTTATTATTATTATTTAAATTAACATATTTCATTTAATACGATTGGTTTAGATTACTTAAATTATACACTTGACATGACATCGACTGTTTGTGTAATTTTTATTAAAGTTTTTATAAATTAGAATTGTTATATTTAATTAAAAGAGTTTATAGCAAATGTATTTATTTTTTTATCATCTAAAGCTATTTTATAGCGTGTCTTATATTTCATTTATTTTAATTTTAGCTTTATTGGGCTCTACTCTTAAGTTTCACCCATTTAAAAATCATTTCTGTCTTATTTGTGTCAGTTTTCCAATTCGTGAAACTAAAACTTGGACTACAACTAAAAAAAAACAAAGTCAATTTTCACTTGTTAACCCATGCTGTTTCGCAATACCCTCTGCTTCGTCCCTCTTTAACCTTTTCTCTTTCCTTTTTCCTCTCTCTTTTTTTCCTCTTTCTTTTTATTCTCTTTTACATTCAACAAAAATTTGTTCATAGCTTGCTTTCAATTTTTGAATAGCCACACTCGGTGAAAAGCTAACTTCACAGCCGTTTTCTTCGCATTTTAGCGAATTTCATTCAAATTCTGCACGATATCAAGCGATATATAATTATCGAAACTTATCGTAAAGAATCGGTGCCCTGCTCTTCGAGTTTAAACTGTTGTCGAATATCAATGCTAATCCTTACGAGTACATACCATCCTCTTCATTTTTTAATTGTGTTTGCCAGATATTTTATAAACTATAAATGAAACAAAAGCTAGAAATCGAAAATTCAAAATAAAAACATTTATCATTTTATGATAAATCTTTGCATGCGATTTTTACTTGTCGATTATACCAATCTCTAATAACAAGTATAAACAAATAAGTTAAATAAAAACACAAGTTTGCTTATGCTTGATTTTTTTCGTTCAACATATTTTCATATATATTGTGTGTATATTTTTGTTTTGTTGTTGTTGCATGTTCCATTTTCGTATTTACGTAAAATAGTAAAAATTAATTGTATATATATTATTATAGACTTTCTGTTGTTTTTTACATTAGAGTAAAACTACAAAACAAATTATGTGAATAAAAATTAAACGCGCGCTAGGCATTCTATAAAAAACTTAATCTTTAAATCAAATTTAGATTATAATAATTATAATAATTATAATAATTATGTAAAGAAACTTAAGAATGAGTTTTTTGTTTCATTTTGTTTTGTGTTTTTTATATTTCGGGTAGTTCTTCCACTAATAGGTTGGTATTATTTATATTATTTAATTAAATTATTCACTGTTTTTGTTTTTATTCTTCAAGTGCAGTTTACAAGTATTCAAATTGAATTAAAGCATTAAATTTCTAATTATTTGTTATTTTTATTATTATATTTTCGCTTTGCTATTTTCCAATATATTCAAAATGTTTGTGTGTGTGTGTGTGTATATATATATATATATGTGTGAAAATTATGTTATGTATATATATTTAATTAGAGTAATAATAATAATAATAATAGTAAAAATTAAAAATTGCACATTTCAAACATTTTCTCTGCATTTTTTATACACAATTAAAAAATGATTTGTTTAAATTTTACATGTTTTGTTTTTGTTTGTCGTATTTTACAAATGCTACTAAAATTATAATAAATTTGATTTAAGTTAAAATAAGGCCAACAATTTTTTATTTTCCCGTTTTTGTTTATTAAAAAGCAAAACCAAAAAATAAAAATAAAATAATAATTAAATAAAAATTTAAATTGCATAACAAAAATTTCAATAAAAAAGAGAAAAAATTGCCAAAAAAATATTTCTTGCACTTTTGTTGTTTTTTTTTTTTTTTTTTGTTTAAAAACAAATTTTGATTTTGCCAAATGTTATTATTTTATAATTTAATTGCTATATAATTTACAATTATTTATAAATTTTGAATTAAAATTTTAATTAATATTGAAGTCTTTTGGTGTGTGTGTGTGTGTGTTTGTTTATGTGTGTTTGTGTTTGTGTAGGTGTGATTGAAAATTTTTTTGCCAGCAAAAATGCGCATTGAATTTAAAATTTATTTTTAGTTAGTTTTTAATTAGTTAATACCGTTAATGCCTTTTTAAATTTTGAGTAAAACTCCAATCACTTTTTTCTTTTTTACAAATTTTTATCAATTTTGCCAATTGTTTTTTTTTTGTTTTTGTTTTTTTTTAAGCAAAATTTTTAAAATAAACTGCATGTAAAAATGTAAATTCTCAATTTCATGTTAATTAAAGAAAATATAAGGAGGGCATAAGGAAAAATATATTTGTATGTATTTTCTTTCATTTCAGTTTGTTAATAATCTTTCTTATTCCGTTTGTTTACTCAGTTAATATGATTTAAAAAATATTTATAAAATCAGTCCAAGTTTGCGTGTTTTTTTAGGTTTAATTTTAGTTTTAAAAATTTGTTTTTTTTTTTTGTTTTTGTTTTTGTATTGTGAATTATGTAACTTAAATTAGTTGTTGTTAATTATGTAGTATTGGTTTATAGTTGAAGGTGTTTAAATCAAATTTACTCGCTGCTTTTGAATAACATGTACAGTTTTTATACATTTGTTTTTATTATACATTTGTTTTTATTTTAATATTATTATAAGTTGTATGTATCTGTTTTTATATATTTTAAAAATATAAACAATCTTTATTCTCTTTTGTTTTAATTTTTATAATTTTTGCATGACAGTTTGACAGGCAATTTAGCAGGTCCTAACTTTTGTTGCAAATTAACAATAGAAAATTCAATACAGCTTTTTATTTTTATATATTGTATATATATACATACATATATACATATACATATATATGTTAAGGTATTCCTTGCTTGAATTCTATGCCCTTTGCTTGAGAGTTTACCAATTCTGTATTTATATATATATTTTAAGCATTCTCTGTTTTAGTTAAGAATTTGTTATATGTGTCTAATTGTGTGTGTCTGTGTCTGTGTGTACATAGATACTATTTTAATTTGTTATATATATTCATAATGCCTTAGATCTAATATTTGCAGACTTAACACTAAATAACTGCATTTTACGCTTACTCAAAAATGTTTTTCTCCAGCTTTTCATATATATATATATATATATATATATATATATATATATATATATATATATATATTAAATCAAGCAATTTTGCCGTTACGCACTTATGTATTAAATCCACGCGCTTTGTTTCGTTCAGCTCAGTAAAAAAACTATTTTGAATATGTAAAATTTGACAGTTTCTCCGGCTATATACAAATCGGTTGAATCAATTATCAAAGTGCCTAACGGTACAGCTCGGTCTATGTGTGTATGTGTGAGTGTGAGTGCGACTGTGACTGTGAGGGTGAGTGTGAGTGTGAGTGTAAAGGTGTACACAGCTGCCAAGTCACAGCTCACTCAATAATGCTGCCCAACAGTAGACCACCCACTGTCACGCCGACGCCCACGTCCACGTCCACGTCCACGTCCACGTCCACGTCCACACCCACGCCCACATCCACACCCACGCCCATGTCCTCAAGCAGGGGCTATGCGGTGGTTGTCGAGTGCTCCGATTTGAGGGGCACGCCCATCAGAGCCATCGCCGCCTGCGTATTGGCATACATGCTGACGTTCGCCCCTCCCCCATTGGCTACCGGCGCGGTCGTCGAGCTGGCGGGCACAGCGGCTGTGATGCTGGTGCTGGAGCTGGCGGCTGCTGTGGTGGGCCCCATGGCACCACCGCCACCTATGTAGTCGCTGGTGGTGCTGACAGCCGAGACGGAGCCACCGGGCACCGGCAGCGGCAGTGTGTGCACGGGCATCGTGTGAAGCTGCTGATGCTGTTGCTGTTGATGCTGTGGCTGCTGTTGTGCGGCGGCAGCGAGCGCCGCCTGGGAGGATGTGGAGGCGGAGTCTGCGTCAAGGCCGGCGGTGATGGCACCGCCGACAGCGCCACGCATTCGCTCGGCACGTCTCTCCTGCTCCTCCTGTTGGGCCTGGAGATGGGATTGGACTGAGGGCGGTATGGCGTGCACGTCCCAGATCTCCTCCAGGAATTTGGGCAGCTTGCGATTCTTGAGCTTGAGCGAGAAGCACATTTCGGCGTTCTGGTTGCCCAGCGTGCGCAGCTCGGTGAGTATGGAGAGCAGTTTGGCGTAGAAGACGAGACTCCTGGAGTCGCCGCAGTGGCGATTGAGTATATAAATGCGTAGCGTGTCGATGTAGTAGCTCTGTATCGCTTCCACCAGCTGGGCCTTCTCAAGGCCCGGCCGGTCCGAGAAGATCACAATGGCAGTGAGTAGCGCGTACTCCACGTTGTCCACCTTCATCGAGAACATCTGCCTGCAGAAGTGCAGCAGATCCTCAATGTTGTCCGCCATTCCGGCCATCTTGTACGAGTCGCGCGTATACGATCGATTGTTTGCGAAGAATATCGAGTCCGAACTGTGATCGTAGCGTCGGGCCATTCGCAACATCATCACCTCCGACGAGCAGGCCTGCAAGCAAATATCGATCGATCATTATCGACCTCAAAGTCATTGGGGCCATCGTTTACTGATCGCCAATACTCACCTTGAGTAACGTGATCTGATCCTCTTGCGGTATCTTTGTAAACGCTGGTAGTCCTTTCGCAAATTCCACGATCAACTGCACTGTGAGTATGGTTATCTCGGTGATGTGCCGAAAGCTGACATCCGTCTGACTCTCATTCTCATCGGGTTGACTCTGGATAGTGGGAAACGAGAAAATTGGGAGATGAGAGCAAGTTATGGAAGAGTCTCCATAATACAGCTTATCAGGGTTTCTAGGGCTTCTTCAATATCTAAGTATTTTATAATATTTTAAAACAATTCGCAGACATTTTCACTTTGAGTATATGTTGAAGGAACAGTCATTTTTGCGGAGGACTTACCATAATACGCTTGAGATCCTCTTCGGATGGCTGCTCATAGCCATCCTGATACCAAATTAATTTATATATAACGGCCAACTGATTGAACGTTAATGGAGGTATATTGCGCGCTTGACACTCGGCCAAAATATCATCAGGTAGTAGCTGCAGAGAGATAGATCGTTAAGTGGCGATAGTCGACAGCTATCGATGGGAACGGAATGGACCTACCGGAATAGTGGCATGCTGGGGGGCCTCGCACTTCATGAGGTCGAGAATTTCCTTCTTGACGTAGTCGTGGGTGCCGTGGAGCGCTCCAGCGGGGCCACCGGCACTGTGCTGTGAGCTGGGGGAGCTGGACACCTTGTCCTTCTCCTTCTGGGCCTTCTTCTCGCGCCGCTTCATCGCGCACTGGTTCTCCGGCACCACGCACTCCGGCCGCATGCCCACGGCCAGACACTTCTTCAGCCGGCACTCCTGGCACTTGCGTCGCATGTACATGTCCATCTCGCAGGCCCGTCCGAACTTGCAGCAGTAGTGCGCGTTCTTCGTCACGCTGCGCCGAAAGAAGCCCTTGCAGCCCTCGCAGGTGAGCGCATTGTAATGATAGCCGGACGCTCGATCGCCGCAGACCAGGCACAGCTCCTCCTGCAGCCGGGGCGCCGGGCCCTTCTTGCTCTTCTTCGCATCGCAGCCCTCGTTGGCCGAGTAGCCGTTGAGGCTGCTCGAGGGCGAGAGATCATCGCGACCTGCAAATGGATCCAAATTTCAAATTCAATCATTTTTGCTGGCCTTTTTTGCGATTTCCGTGAATTTTTTAAGAATCTTACTCAATTTGTTGTTGTTTGGCTTACATAAAACATTAGACCCAAATAAATAAATTTTGATTCGAAAAATTTGCATGCGAAAAATTGAAAATCAAGAGAGAATAAATTCAAAAGCAAATTCCCCAGCGAGCCACCCAACAGCCACAAGTTCCTTCAAGCTCCAAGCGTCTAGCTGTGTATCTACATAAGAATATATAATCTCTATCTGTATCTGTATCTGTATCTGTGTCTGTATCGGTGTTTCTAGATGTATCTATATTGGCATTTCTAGATGTATCTGTATTGGTATTTCTAGATGTATCTGTGATATTTCTAGCTGTATCCGTATATGTGTCTGCGAACGAGGTCTCTAAGCAGAGCAATGGACAATGGTTCGATCAAAAATTTAAAATTCAATTACCGTGCGCTCAAAAATCATCGCACACAAAGAATTCGACGGCATAAGAAGGAGATAAACGAGAACCAAATCGATAGAAAAATAAAAGATATCAGAAACTGGGAGAATTCTTTACAGATCTGGTCAATGTCGTCCGTAGTGCTCAATTCTTGAAGTTCTATCTATTACAAACTCGTTTCAAGCGCAATCATTTATGAACTTCATTAGTTATTATAAATATAATTATAACAATAATCATATATTGTTTTAGTGTATGCTGTGAGGGAGATCAGACCTGTAAACATATTCTGATATTCGAGTGTGCAATACATTTGTGGGGTGGAACATAATATTAAAAGTCAAAGTGGATGGCATTGTGAATCTAAATGAAAAGAGAGTCTAGCAGACAGAGTTCCCATCACTGTATAATGAATGTGGATCGCATTTGGGACTCTGAACGAAAAGCCTATTTGACTGCTTATGAAGATATGCAAATTGCAATTAATAATTATCACTAAATTCATAAATCTCTATGTATTGTATGTGGATCCATGTTACGTCTGCCCCCTGATTCATAAAATATACATGTTAGACCTGATAATCGTTAGACATAATTTTCTCTTCTGAACAATAATGGTTAGTTGACAAACGACAAAAGAGCCAACTCTTGTTGATTTTAATATTGACTTTAGGCTCGGACAGTGGACTGTGGACTCTTAAGAGCTCTGGCTCAACTGCATTCATACAAATAGTCACGTTCAGGGCGCCCATTAGAAGGTGGCAGAGAAGGAAGAAGAGGGGGCAAAAAGCATATCAAGTGCAAGATGTTGTGTGTGCAAAGACAGTAATAATCGGGCAGCCTGATGGATGGATGGATGAATGGATGGATGTCTAGATGGGCAGATGGGCAGATGCGCAGATGGGGCGTGTTTTAAGTAGATAAAAAGCTACGACAAAGAGGCGTTGCAGCAGCTACGGCTACGGCTTACGGCTACGGCTGCGGCAGCGACTTCGGCATGCAGCTTAGCAGCAAGACACTTGACTAAGAAGCCAAAGCACGAGCACTAAAAACACTTGGACGACAAGTGCAAAAGCTGTGCCACGCCCACGCCCACGCCCATATCAGCCCTCAATGATGAGTGCAGCGCGGTGTATTGTCGGCATAACACAGTTTTTTTTTCTTCTCATTCTTGCCTCTTCCTTAGTTCGTTGCATGCCACACGCTGCACCTGCTGCACCTGCTGCAACTGCTGCTGCTGTTGGTGCTGAGCTGATATATTGCGCATACACCATGTACGCCCGCCTCGCCCACTTTCCCTATGCACACACACAGTTGTTGCTGCTGTTGTTGCCCCGTTTCAATTTCACTGCCACAGCAAATGCAAAAACAAGAGAGAAGCAAGCAAAAAGCTTCGCGCTAAATAAAATGAAATAAAACGCGGCGTCATGCAAACTTCGTCTGCTTCAGCAACGATGACGACGACGACGACGACGACGACGACGACGACGACGACGACGACGACGACGACGACGACGACGACGACGACAGCGACAGCGACGCCAACTTGACTGCAAAAATTTTCACTACAGCGTGCATCGTGCAGTGTGTGGCTTGTGTGGCAGTGTGTGGTAAATGAAAAGTGCAGTAAATTGCTGTTGCGGCCAAAGAAAAAGTGTGTAGCAACAATAACAACAACAACAATGGCAGCAGCAGCAAAGAAAAAGAAAAAAGTAAAAACCTGACCAACCACACAATCAAACACACTCCCTAGGCGTTGTTTTTTTTTATCGCTGACAGCGTCATGCAATGTTTGGCATTTTCATGGCTTGTTTGAGCTATGCAACAACAACAACAATATCAACAGCAACAACAATAAGAGCTAAGCAACTTTATTTAATCACCATCTTTGAGCCACGACTAGCTAAGCTCCAACGCTGATACTATTGAAAACTTTAATGGAATTTCTTTGGTTGCAAATTAAAAACAATATTGATTAGAGCTCGGCAAACTGAAAAGATTAACTTGAGCTGAAATCCATTTAAATTATTCAAATATTTTCTAAAAATAGAAAAAGCTTTAAGTACTATTTGAAAGGATTAAAAGGAAAATATCAAATATATTTTATGTTGAAAATGCAAAATTTAGGAAAAAGCGAATACGAAATCGATGGGTATCTTAAACTTGTAAGATCGCTTTTCATTTCGATCTAATAGTGAAATTTCACTACAAATATAATGTAATCAAACATAGATTGTATGTAGCTTATAAACATACATGAATTGTATCTGAATTGCACTCATATTATATAGTAATCGAGTCTCTGACACTTGAATTGGATATTTTCCCTTCTTTAATGAGCTTTCCATGGAACGAATCTAACAATGCGGTTTAAGTTTCAGAGTCTATATAGTCAAATTACATAAATTAAAAATTGTAAATTTAGTTAATGGAGTAAGCATGTGGGTCATATGTAAACTAAACTGAGAGCATTGTGCAGACTGTATGTAGAACATATTCAACATATTTCAAGCCAATGCTTTCCACTCTCCACAAACACTCTAAGAGACTCAATGTAAAGGAAGCTGGAGTCCAGTTGTAAAGCTATATTTGCGGATAATCTGAGGGAAATTAAAAGAACTGAAGGTGCCGCCAGGTGGCGCTAGAGTAGCTGTGAGCTGTGTGTGAGGCAAGCTGCGTCAGCAGTTATTGGCCGCCATTTTGCGTCTGCAATTACCTCAGGTTGGAGGCGGTGAGCTCTGGTGTAACGCGTAACGCATCAGCCAGATGAATTATTGTATTCCATATACAAAATATCAAAATAAAAGCTACAGCAACTACAACTACAACAAGTGCAACAACAAACACAATAATCAGAGCGCCACATTTCATTTTGCACTATGAAAAGACTTTTTTGCACTCGCAAAGCACCAAAGAACGCCATGAAGTAACTAAACAAAGGCAGGCAATGGGAAAAAATGAGCCGGAGCAGAAGAGAAAGAAGAGAAAAAATAAACGGAAATATAGACGCCAAGCAAAGCACAAAAACAAAACACAAAAGGCAGCCAGCGACGATGGCGACCTCCATGCTTCATGCCTCATGCCTTCCTCTCACTCCCTCACTGCCTCACTTCCTCACTCCCTCTCCCATTCACTCCACACACCATTCAAAAGCCGAGCCCGGCCTCTGCCCACATTTGGAGTTCATTGTGTTATTGTGCTTGGTCGTCTCTCGGTCTCGGCACAGCTCTGCGCCGCACTACATACCCACATAATCCATGTAAACGTCCGAAAGCTACGCGGTAACTGAGATGGAGACGAAGGCGGTGGCAGCGGCAGCGGCAGCGACAGAGGAACGGGCAGCAACAGCAAGAGCAACAGAAGCCATAGCTATGGCCGCGAGAGCACAGCACAAACTGGGAAACTGCAGTCGACGCCGCCGCCGTCAGCCGCCAAACAACAAGCACAGCAGCCAGCAGCGGCGCTAGCGCTCAGGCACCAACACACAAACACATGCACACAACAACCGCAACAGCTCGTACATGTAGCGGGCGCTCTCTCAGTCTTTACTGCACTCTCACGATTTAATGAGCGCTCTCTCTCTCTCTCTCTGTCTCTCGCTGGGAGTTGTCGCAAAAGCAGAAAAATGTTGATGTAGGCCTCGAATATGCAGTTTGCCTTTGCCTTTGGCATTGCCACTGTCACTGCAAGCAGCGCTGCCAGCATAGGTCCCCCTCCTGGGCTATGCAGCTCTGTTTATTGCTCTGCTCTGTGAGTATGTGTCTGTGTGTATGAGTGTGTGTGTGAATTGCATGTCGCACACAGTTTGAGCGTGGTATAGGTAAGTTCTCCCTTCTGTTTTCTGTTTTCTGCTCGTCCGTTTTGCGTGCATTTTTGTTCTATGCTAAGAATTGAAACTTTTTTATCTGCTTTTCCTTTTTTTTTTTCTTGTTTTTTATATGTGTATATTATTTTTGTGTTCTACTCTAGTCGTCGTTTTCTATGGCAAAATGTTTTGTTTCTTTTTTCTGCTTGCTTCAATGCATATTTTTAAGCGGCTTTTCCTCTGTGTGCGAGCGAGTAAGTGAGTGAGTAAGTGTGTGTATGCAAGTGTGGATCTAGAGGAAGTGAGGGAGGGCCATGGGGAGGGCTTTGCAAATAGCGCCTTTGACTGCAGCGTAGCAAAATAGATATGTGAATATGCTAGTGGCCAGGCAGTCTTCGTAGATCCCATCTTCAGCTGCTTCTCCAACCCTCCTCAGTCGCATTGTCGGTACTGCGCTGCCGTAGCTCTGCTGCGGCTCTGCTGCGATATTAGCAAGTTGAAATCTAGTCGACTGAAAGTCATGAAAAAGTCAGACGGCAAAAGCACCAACAACAACAACAACAAACGGCTTGTTTGCTTGTACGATTTGCAGTTGAGTTGTAGCTACAATATAAACACAAACACACATATATGTATGCATACTCAGGGCATCTATATCATCGCACATCACGTATGTATGTATATGCAAAAAAAAAAAAATTAAATAAGCGTCACTTCATATATACATACATATGTACATATATATGACGATATACTTTTTTTTGCATTTACAGAAGCTATTCGAAATTTCATACGAATTACTTTAATTTATATGTGTGTATGTATGTACATATGTGTGTGGATTGTATTTGGAAGTGGAATCCATTGCAATTTCATTGTGACTGTCAGGCCATGAATCAGATACAAATTAGTATATATATATTAAAATAATATTTGATTATCAGTGGCTTTGATATGAAATATGTATAAATTCAAAGTAATGTAGAACTTGAGTGGATCGAAACATATCATTTGGTAAATGTACATGAAGTTTTTTGATAAATATAGATTAATTAAAGTGCAACGCAAGTGGATCGTATGTAAATGTGGCTATACTGCAGTGACTAAAGTTAACTTTCATGTGCTTTCTACTCCCTTCGACGTATAATCCAATTATTATATCATCCCCTGTGGATCGTATTTGTCATTAATTGTAGATTTCATGCTTTTACTACATTTCGACTCGCCCGCAATGAAGTATTACTTGTTGCCCCTGGTGTTGGTCAAAAGGCAAATCAAAAATCATTCCATTGACACATTTATCCATATCGCTTGTTGACCAAAAGCCCTACACACGGGGGCTACAGACGATTACATAAATAGGGCTGACGACCCTAACTCAAAACGTGCTGAGGCCAAAACATTGCGAGGCTAACCATAGCAACCCCAACAGCGAGTCAATCGCCCTCTCTCTACCTTGGCTTTGGCTTTGGCTTTGGCTTTGACTTTAAGTCCAACGCCAACATGAAGCTTAAATTCTGAATGGGTTGGTTAGAAAGGGGTTTCGTATCTTATACTATATTGCCGCTGTGCCTGTGCATTTTGGCTGGGCGCCAATTCGTTAGCTGGAGTTGAAAAACTGTACCAACAGCAGCGCATGGCAAATGCATTTGCCAGTGCTCTTCAAGTTCCTTCTCTCTATCTCTATCTCTCTCTCTCTCTCTCTCTCTCGCTCTCTCTATCTTTAGCTCGCTCTCTCTTTCTTTCTTTCTTTCTCTCTCGCTCTCTTCTAGAAGTGCAGGGGAGAATAGGAAGGGTTCTAGTGCAAGGCTGCAATATATTTTGCACGAGCTTCTCAGTTGTTAGGCACGTTTCGCTACGCGACTACAACAAAAAACATTGATTTTTTCAGTTCGTTGGCATGTTGCCTAGTCCAAAGGGGTAGCAACCCCCATGCCCCTTTGCCCCCTTGCCCGTTTGCCCGTTTACTGCCCTACGCTGACCACAGGGTTGCAATGCAGTGCAGCACGGAAAGCAGGGCTGAAAATGCTTTTTAACCTACTTAAAGCATAGGTCGACATTTGGCGAGGGTCGTCGTATGACCTTTGGGCTTATACCTTGGCTTCGCCTGCCTGAAAGGCGCCACTAAAGGCGAGTTCAAATAGCTCAGCTGTATGGGGTAGGCGGGGCACCTGGTGCCGATGGTGCTGCAACTGCCGAAAACTCAATTTTAAAGAAAATGCGCAACTAATTTCCATGCAAATATTCAATCCATTTTGTGGCGTCTGCAATTCCTAAAATGGCCGCCAAGTAGGAAAGGCAGCGAGATTGAAAGGAAGTGAGAGCGAGTGAGAGAGAGATGGAGAGAGACAACCAAAGGCGACATGGTTCGTAGGTAAACGAAAGTATTTCCAATGGTTTCCGTTTCCGTTTGTCGAGTTCAAGGAAAAATGTGCATTGGACATGACATCGTCTTGAAGGAGGACTAGTCTAGGTCTAAGCTTAAAGACTGCTATCCCTTAAGAGTCTGAGGCAGAGTGAACTGGCTACATGTACAAATAACGTAGGACCCTAAATAGCTATCAGTTAAAAATAACTGCAGTTGGATATCATTCTCTCCCTAGGATTACATTTTATATACATTTTATTTTAAGATTGTAATTTATATATATTAAACAGATTGAAATATTGTAAAACTTAACTAAAATTACAGTTACATAGCACTTATTTAAAGTATATAAGCGCTGTCAAGACTGAGCTTTGTCTAATTATAGCTGTTTTTAATAGTTTTAGTTGCTTTCTCTGAATTTGATTTGCTGTGAGCTGCGTGCCCTGAACTATGCAGTAAAAAACTTGCACTCCACATATAATATACATAGAGTACTCTGTGTGCGCTACGCCTCTATCTCTCTCTCTCTCTCTCTCTCGCCCTTCTCTCTTTCGCATTCTTTTTGTATCTCCCTTGCATGGCCTGTCTGGGCTGTCATATTCTGTTTATATGTGCCTTTAATCATGCACATGTTTGCTTTTACACACACACACACACACACACACACACACACACACACACAGACACAGTTGGCTTTGTTTACAGTTGGCTTTTTATAGCCAACATATGTTCGACATGTTCAGTTGCCTCGTTCATTGCACATTGCATTGCGTCGCTGTTTTTATACGCCATTCGCTTCACAACTCGTTTACCAACACTGGCAAACACTTAGAAAAACGTTCAAGTACTTAGCACTGGGCAGATGGCGGTGAGTATGGGCAGAGGCGTGGCGCAGAGCATTCATGAACAGGCGCAACGAAATATGAATGTATTCCAGAAGCCGAGCAAAAACAAAGGAGTACTAAAACAAATGGCAATATAGTGAAGCCATTAACAAACACTCACACAGACAAACGTGTAAAAGGCTGAAATAGATGAAGAAGTTTCAGAGCTAAAAACAAAAAACTAAACAAAAGTCGGTACGCCAATTGTTCTGCTAGCTTTTGCTTCTAAGCGAATGCCTATGACAGTGTGACCAAAGCATACAGAATTGCCGACAGCCCTCCATGTGTGTGGTGTGAGCTGTGTGTCCGTATGGCTTTATGGGTGTATGGGTGTGTGTATACATCCACTATTATCCACATGAAAACAAGTGACGTTTGTCACACATATGTATGTACAAGGCAAAGCATTAAGGCAAACTGAAGTTTGGCAACAAGGTACTGAAATTAAAAAATATTCTCTTCGGCTACAGCAAATTAAAATTGGCAACGATGTTAAGCAAACAATCAAATGTATGAGCAGGAGATGTAAAGTATGATATTACGGCATTGCATACAAAGTGAGGTTTGAAATGTTTCCGCTCATTGCTTATTCAATTATTTGATGGGAAGTTTGGCAACAGTGAAATGTATGAATCTCTTAAACTGTCCGTCCAAACGAAATGAAGTCGGGCAATGATTTCTATTCCTTTGACTATGATTTTTAATGATTCCTATATATACCTACAATAAATAATAAAGTTTTCTCTGTTCTAAAAAAAAAAAACCAAAAAAAAAACCAAAAAAAAAACTTGTTTAACAAGTCTCATTTGTCTGAAATTTTCATTTCTTATAAGAGCAAGACAGAAAATAATAAAATTTATTTTTTTAATATATATCACTTAATATATATTCAGTGATCTCTCTATGAAGTTTGGCAACACAGCATAGCAAATATATAAATAGAACAAATTAGTGTTCAATGTTGAGAGACTGCCTCAACAATGGACATTGTTTTAAAAGCTGTGCCTTTTGTGCTGAAGTTTGGCAGCGCTGTAGTCAGCTTTGGAGCGCTGTATCGATTACAGCATCTCATTGTGATGCACCTGATGCGCTGTTGCCGCACTTCTTTCCATTCCCCCTCCCTCTCCCTCTTCCTCACTGTTTGACTGATTAATGCAGCCAGTCAAGCGTTGCTCGTACGCAAAAAAAAAAAATAAAAAAATAAAAATATTTATAAACTTTGCTCAAGTGCAGTTCTGGTTGGAGTTGAAAAGTTTTGTCGCAGGAAGTTTTTAATTAAATGTTGTGTGAAAAATATGAAATATTGTTGGAAATGTTTGTATTTTCTCTTCAGTGCAATAGAATTCAACGTTCAAATATTTTGTGGCTTGCTAGCGACCTTGTGGCTCATGGGAAAAGTCAATACATTCTGTGAACGGCATGAGTAAGAGTACGGACGGGCGTCTCTACACCATTGTCTGGCCGGGCTTTCATACATTTTTATTGTTATAGACCATTACATTATCAACATGCTGTACAGCTTGTATACAACTTGTTATGCAGCATCATCAGCAACTCGAGAGACATCCAATACCATAGACGTTACCCATTCAATGAACACCCTGAACACCCTGAACACCCTGAACACCCTGAACACCCTACCCTTGCCAGCCTGATTTTTTCTTTGTGCTCATCGTCGTCGTCTCTCGCACTGCAGACTTATTAAATATCAGCCACATTGTTGATGGTCAGTGATTTTTATTGAGCGACTCGACTCGACTCGACTCGACTTGCTCCTATTCTGGTTTTACCTCCGTCTCAGTCTCAGTCTCAGTCTCTTTCTCTGTCTTTGCTCTCTATCTGGCGTCTGCTGTCGTCTTTTATTATTATAACTGTCTGGTCTGTCTGCCTTTTGCAGCGCGGGTTACTGTGCGTCCTTGAAGTAATTTACGTCAGTTGACAATGCAGTTGCTGCCAGCTGGCCAAAGGAGGGCACGCGGGGACTCCCCACCATAAAATATGGTCACTCGCATTTACGCACTTTGGGGCCATTTCGTGTGGCCTGAGCTCTAAACACAAAAGTATTAAGTAGAAGGCGGAGCCATTGATGCATATAAGCTACAGGATAAGGAGCCTAGACAGACGCCTTTCAGTTGTCAGCCGACGGAGTGGGCTTAGCTGGAGGCTATAAATAGGCAGCTGAGAGTGCATAAAGCATGCTAGAGAAGAAACAGTTCTTATATCTAGCCAAGTTAACTTGAGCTGGCTTATAAGGCAAACAAAAATATTTTAGAATTTCAAAAATATTTCCATTACATTTCGATTTCATTTTTCCCCCTTTTGACGCAAGGTAAACGATGAAATATCTTATATGGTTTTTTTATATCAGAAACTATAGAATTTTCAAATGGTTACAGCTTAGAAAAAGTAGTGAACACTAACCGAGAGGTTCTTGAATTATTATACCTGATATATACATGCCTAGACATCCTGCTAAGTCAACAAATATATTAAAATATATTTTGGATTTTGAATTCAATTTCAAATGTACATATTTATTAATATATGGATATATATTTACTGTTTAATATATTTATTATATAACGAATTTAATATTGGTTTTCAGAGGCGTCATAGGAAGTGGTTTTTTCATGGCGCCCCTTGGCGTTTGCCTCTCTTGAATGTTATTCAATCTTTAGCTGTACACTCTTCATATTTTCGTATATTCATGTTTGCCCATTTGGCCATTGAACTGCAGTCGAGTGTGAGGGAATGTGCAGGCATTCGCTGCGCCGAAACAACTGAATTGTTGGTGACTGCGTTTCAAGTGCAACCAGAACGTGCTGTAGCCGCAGGCCACACATTTATCATTCATTTTTTTCTGGCAAGTTTTCCTAGCCCCTGGCGTCGGCCACGCTGTGCCACGATGCGTATGCGCAATTTTCGGTGCTGCAGCCGTTGACATTGTGGGAAATTCTTTTGTCGAGTGCAGCAGAAAGTGTATTTGACCGCGGCGTCTTCGGCTGCTTGCGGCGGCGGTATTACATTACTCTGAGTGGCACTCTGTAAGCCGATCACAACAGAACGGGGGAGCTATACGAGCATATTACAAAATACATTTCCAGGAATTTCTCATAAGCAAAGCGCCAAAAATGAACGACAGCAATCAAGTAAAATTATTAAATGTGAACATAATGCGATTATCAATTTGTTTGCTTGCTGATTTTTGTTTTCTTTTTATTTTTTTGCTTTTTCTTTATCTGTTTCGTTTTCGTTTTCTTTTTCATGTGCCTTTTCCGATTTTTTGCAGTGTAAGCTGCATTCAAAATTCAGAAATTGTAAATTTCACTAAACTGCTGTCCACATACATATACTTTGATAGGAGCTTTGGGCCCGTCTAGATTTCCTGTTAAGGCGCATTAATCTCTCGCCGCGCGACAAATTGTCAAAACTTTCGTTTTGTGTCGAACACCTGTCCAATTCGCATTTCGCGTCTTTCACTCACTCGCTCGCTCTTTGTCCCTTTCTCTCCATCTCTCTCTCTCTTCCTCTGTCTCTATCTCTCACATACACACACGTATAAGATGTACAATTTTATTTTGCGACAAATAAATCACTTGCAAAAAGAGCTGACGATTGCCTGACATCAAAAACAAACCAAAAAGTTAAAGAAAAGGGGCAAACGAAACAAATCGCGAAAACTGCCTCGCAAAATTTTTGTTTGCCTGAGGTTCCGGTCTTAGCTACATCAAATTCATCATCATGATGAGCTACTGTAATATTTAAAAATCTTCTGCACAATTTCTAGTTGTCAGCCTGATTTATATTCTAATTCTGAAACAGTTTGTCTCTATTCTTCAGGCGAATTAACTTGACTAATTGTGGGTTAAATTTATTTCATTTTGTGTTTGCTCTCTAAAGGGGATTTAGAACATTCTTCAACATCAAAAGCGCTATCAGAGGCAGAGAAATACAATCAGCTTAAGATTTTAATTCTCATAATATTATTGTTGGATGTTATTTCTATGTCAATTTAGCTTAATTCCCTGGACTGAACGGAAAATTGGTGAAAATTGTAATATTTCCAATAAATTCATATTCTATTTTCTTATTTGAGCAAACACTTTAAAAGTATTTTATTTTCAGAATCTTTCAAATTTGGATGGACATCTGTAAAACATTTGGAATAACAAACCCGGCTTGATTATAGAAAACTGGCTAATAAAGACAGCAAATATGACTAATTTAATGAAAATCACAAAACACAACAGGCGATTGTGATTGGGCCAACAATTTATTTATTGTATGAATGCATTCCTAAAGAAACCTTAATAGTAAAGGAATTTTTAATTTAAAATTATACATAAATGAAATTAAAAAAATTATTTTAAATTTTTTTATTTCAACTTAAATATTTTTAGTATATTCATATTTATTTATTTTATTTTAAGTTCTATAATCTTCATAGATTGGTGTGATTTATTTTAGGCATGATAAAAATCTTGCCAAATTTTTCAAATGAGTCCCTTTTTTTGTTGGCCCAAGTAAAGTGGCTCATTTGGAGGTCTAAATTGCCGTTTGGCCCATGAAAAGGCAGCAACAAATGTTTAAAAAAAAACATTACCCGCCCCCGCTAACCGGACAATGCGAATTGTTGGCTAAAATGTTAACATTTATTTGTCTTATATGTATATATATATATATGTATATGTATATACATAAAAAGCGTTTATTTTATTTGTTGCTATGACAAAAAGTGTGTCAAGGGGCAACTTGTCAGTCATATGATTTCTGTGCGCCTGTCAATTTACATTTTTTTTGCCTAAAAGAAATTGCGTAAGTGCTGTGTTGTGGGGGCGTGTGGGCGTGTTCAAAAATATATTTATATAAGTAAACATATTTGTGTTCATAGAAATAGGCAGTGCTATTGACTGTTACCTGTGGCTAGGCAACTTTTGTATGGCCGAATGTCATTACCTGCAAAAGAGGAAAGAAGCAGCATTAGTATAGCCAGAATAAAATGCGAGTAAAAATAAAAGTTTTATGCTGATGTAGAAACAAACATTACAATTGCAGTGCAATGCAGTTGCGAGCTAGCGCATCTGTCTAAAGTTACATTTCCGCAATGGCTGAAAGCAAAAGAATCAGCTACATTACATCCCTGCATATATACACACACATATGTGCACATATACATACATACATATATATGTATATAGTATATGCTCTTTATACATATGCTTGCCAAGTTAACTTCACAGCTCGCCTAACTTCCGCTGGCAACTTTAATTACAAGTAACAAAAGCAAATGCCAAACGACCGACAATTTTCTTCACTCTAGCTCTGAGCTCTGCGTAAATGAAACCAAAACTCAAGGTAAAGCTCAAAAGCACCGCCAGAACAGAGAGAGAGAGAGAGAGAGAACACACACACACACACACACACAAGCACACACACATACTGTATGGAAATTGTAGACACAACGAAATCGACATTTCATATACATATTACTTTAACGTCCCAACTATTTATAAACATGCGATCATCATGCGAAAAGCACAAGAGGAACCCCATCAAACACAGCCAAAGACAACAACAGCAGCAGCAGCAGCAGCAAAGAGGAGCAGCAAATGGTAGCAAGAAGTGCTAAGAATCTGTGGCTATTAAAGCTGCCTGGCCACACACACACACACACACACACACAGGTGGGCTGTCGTTGGTACCTAAATGTGTATTTGAACAACAGTGAATACCCTGTAAACGGCTAAGTAAGCATGATGAGAGGCCTAAGGCCGAATGAAAAGCTGGCTAAAAAGGGACTAACTTGGAGAGAGAGAGAGAGAGAGAGAGAGAGAGAAAGAGAGAACTAACCGAAGGTATTATTTACATAAGCTTTCAATTTACAGCTCTCTTAGATCAATTTAGAATTAATAGATACTTAATTAAAGACAGTTGCTTACAGTTTATATGTTATATTTGGTAAATATTAAATTCAAAGATTATTTCATTCTTTAAATTAATAAAACGAGATGTATCAACCTGTTCGACTGATAAAATCTGTGACAGAGTTGCCTCAATTGGCAGAGCAGGGCTGTCAACTAAACATTGACATTCACATTAACAGCAACATTAATTGCTTTAACTAGATCCAGTTTGAGTTAAGCTTTAAGTTAGTTAAATTGAATGAGTCCAAAAATTACCTTCAGCTCTAGCGAACTTTATGGAACACTCAATTACACCTAATTCCAATTACTAGCAGTCAAAGCCGATGAATGAAAATTGCGAATGCGAGTGTGAGCCACACTTGAAATGTTAATGTTTAATGCTTAATGATTTTGTGAGATTTGAAACTAAACTGTTGACTGCAGAAAATCAACGCAAGCGATGCGAAAACTTTTGCCATATAAAAAGTCAATCAAATACAGCTATATATACGAGTACTAGCTGCAATTGAGAAGTAGAGAGAGCCAAGTTGAAGAAGAAGTTTGAATACCCTGGCAGACAATGATTATGGAAGCGAATATATGTTAAGCAAACATCTGTTAGCTGACAGCTGTTAAGTTACATATTTAGTAAAATAACTATAGATAGTGTCTTAACCAGCTATATACTAAACATTAAACATATTAAATCGTCACTAAATTATTACATCAATAATTTGGGAGGCTAGCCTAGTGATCTTCTGGTCGATATAAATATGTATGTATAATGTATACTAATACTATGATAACGCAAACAGTAATGCATGTGACTATACCAATGTACTATACTCACTAGATCTTGAAAAAGACACAGATATTAATAACAATACTGAATTTATTACTTATGTAGATACCAACACTTATAACATTACCTATAAATACTCTTATTACACTGAAATTCCTTATAATCCTACTGGCACTAATACTGACATAATTATTAATAGCAAGACTAATAAAAGTATTTATATTGATATTTGCACTGATGCCAATAGTCACATTGAAATCTATAGCAATAACATAATACCTAACACTTTTACCCATAAAAATACATCAATATAACACTAATAAGAATATCAATAACAATTGAAATTTAACTAATAGAACCTTTTCTAATAGCCATACAATAGTTAAAAGGTTACATTTTTCCTTTTTCAAATCATACTAAATTAATTAGAGTCTGTCTTCTGAATGACTTCCTTACACAGGCCGTGACAAATTTATGGAACCCACTGAAAGTGTATCGAGCCAAATAGAAATAGAGATAGAAACAGAAATAGGTAGCCAGGCCGAAACCACTTTCAATGACGTCCACGCAGACCCAGTGCGAGCCAGCAACTCGTTTGGCCACAGCGGGCTAAGAAGAAGGAGACGAAGAAGAGAAACACCATGTGCAGCGAGTAGTGCACTGGGCAAGCGGGACAGGCAGACAACGGCAGCAGCAGCAGCAGCAGCAGCAGCAGCAGCAGCAGCAGCAGCAGCAGCAGCAGCAGCAGCAGCAGCAGCAGCAGCAGCAGCAGCAGCAGCAGCAGCAGCAGCAGCAGCAACCGCATTTGTAACCGCTTTCTAAACATGCCACAGCCAGCTGCAATGGGCAATGGCTAATGGTTAATGGTTAGACGGGACGGTCAGAGTGGGCTTTCGTTTCAAATGCGCGTTGCTGCCACAAAATGGCCTTGAATTTTTAATCAAGTTTCGCAGACAAGCCGCAGGCACAGATCACGGCCCCAGAGACTCGACGCGACTCGACTCGACTCGACTCGACCTGAGTCGGCTCAATTCGCGATTCGAATCGTAGCAAGACTCCACTCTCAACAGCCTCAAAATTGCTTGGTCATGTTTTAGACACACACACACACACACACACACACACATACACACATATACAGATTCGTAATACACGTTGACTTTAAACAAGTTCTATTGAACTTGGCTACTAAACCTTTGCCTGAGCATTACCTTTTTTTTTTTTTAATTTATTTTGTTTTTGTTTTTGCACCAAATGATTAATGGAATAAACGCGCGCAATTTGAGCCAACTGTTCGAGCTTCACACACTCACACTCACACACATCAGACACACACACACAATATACATTTAGACTTTTATATTAAAGTATTATTTTAGCTCGACAAAAACGCCAAAATTGCCCGCTGTGCAGAACAGACACAAAAAGGCGCGAAAGTCTTGTTAGAAGAAGAAGAAGAAGAAGAAAAGGAAGAGTAAGAAAGATCTGCAAAAAATACAAGTGGGAGTTACTTATGAATAGATGTGCCTAAAAAGTACTAAGCAAAGATTTGTTAAGAGTTGAGTGTTCCATGAATCTGAAATAAGTTTCCCAAATGTTGAATATATCATCTCTAGCAATGCGATCTTGTACTAATATATATCGATAAACTCATGTATCGTACTAATATATATCGATAAACGCATGCATCGTACGATATCTATGAACTTTTCATGCGTTGATAGACAAGATTCATTTGATTTTAGAGATGACTTATAATTGATTCACTATTGACAAGATATCAAGCCTGTCCGACTTTATAAACAAAATATCAGCTATATTTACTCTCTAAGCGTAATCTGTTCAAATGACCAATAATAAGGTTTGGAAAATGAATAATTGACAGATCAAAAACAAAACTATCTATGCGTTAATATAGGTTGAATTATCGAATTGAATAATATTGTTATGTGGAATAACATACTAATAAGATTACTAAAAAAAAAAACAAAAAAAACAAGCGATGATAACATCAAAATAGTACTGCTCGCAATTTATTGTTAACATATGAAAAATGAATTTTTTCAAGGTATATAAGTTTAAAATATGCATGTTTCTAACATAGATGAGCTATATTTAGAATCAAAGGCCACCATAGACTCAAAAATAAATATGAGGTTTGCGCTAAACAACTTCGTCGTCTTTTGCTTCTGTATAGCTTTTAGCTGAACTATTAATCGAATCGAAACTTAAGTAATAAATAATATTTATAATAAATAATATTACCAGTAAATAATATTTAACAGTGAATAATGCAAACAGTAAAAATTATAATTAATAATATTTAATATTGACAATACATAATATTTTAAATATATATCACTGATTTAAAATATTATTATATAGCAATAAATAATTATTACTAATAAATAATATTAGAATTAAATAATATATATAAATACTCAGTATTATTATTGACAAATTTAATTTCATTGCTCAGCTTGTTTCAGTCTCGAGTTTAGGTTTCTTCTTTTTTGCTTCTGCTTGCGGCCTTCGTGAAGTTTTCGCCTTTTGATTAATTGCACGCACATTTTTGGGCGTGACAAGCGGCTAAAGGAATTGTCATAAGCCATGCAACAGCTCATGACTAATAAAGAGACGCAGCCAGCCCAAATGATAAAAACAGCAAAGCAAACACAAACGAAGGCTGCAAACAGAAACGAATTTCGACTTAAACTTAACAGACGCAGAAGAAGCCGAAGAAGAAGCAGACGCAGACTGCGCCTTCCTAAAATCATAAAATAAATAAAACTGAAGGCAGGCTAAAAGCCGACATGTGTAAACGCTGACAGGCGCTGGCCAAGGGGTCGGTGGCAGGAAGTGGACTTTGCCTGTGTGTGCGTCTGTGTGTTTGTGTTTCACTTTTGATATGCCCCACACACACACACACACACAGGAACAGCGATTCCAGCTTGCATTTTAAAAACACACCCAACAAATTTTTAAGCACAAAAAAAAAAACACAATTTTCTGTCTTATTTTTTCCATTTTGGTTTTTTGTTTTTATTTGATTTGAAGTGCATTTCAAGTCAACGACGAAATTGAATCATTTGACAAAAAGCAACGGGGCAACGAGCTTTATCAATTTCGTGGCTCGGCGCGACGTTCGCCCGAAATGCAAATTATGCGTTTAGCTAAAAGAATATCTTTTGACACAGCAGAGAGAAAAAGCCCCTGCCGAAATGAAACAGCAAAACAAAAATCGCATTACAGCCTTGGACAAATGGACTGCGCGATGGACAACTGAATGGAGATTCTGAAATTCTGAGGCCATGTATGCAAAAATATGCACAGCCTATAAATCAAAAGCCGTGGCTCATCTGACATTCTCATTTGTGTACAATATGTATGCGTGTGTGTGTGTGTGTGTGTGTGTGTGTGTACACTCTGTGGCCTGCCACATACAAGAAATGCGAGTCCAAAGGGCTGACTGCATCGGTTAAAAATCTGTCGCTTTTTTAATGCGTGTGACAAATTTTTGTTGTTTTGTGTCTTAAGTTTCGTGTGTCTTGTTTTTGGGTGCAACACTGGCAATAATTAAGATTTTTCGCAAAACTGGTATGAATAAGAGAAAACACTTCCACAAGATGAAATCAAAAGGGTTTTACCCATAGAAGCTGGTGAGAAGGGGCGAGCAGCTAAAGTTGTGGTCTATGAAGATCTTCGGGCAAAATAATATTTACAAATACTTACAAATATTTTAATGAATATATAAATTTGGCGTATGATCAGTGCTAGAAAACATAAACCAATTAATTAATTTTTGCCGAATATAATTGATGATTGAGAATGATGTGAATTTTATGATTTACTTTGTGCTGTATGATGAATGAATGAATGTGTGAGAAATATGTGACTATTGATTAGGGTTGCATAGCCAAGTTAGAAATGCAAAGAGAAGCACTTGGAGACAGTGTTGGACAACGTGCATTTGCTGATCTTGTATATGGAGTGTGCTTTTGTTGTTGTTTGTTTTTGAGTGAATATTCATAAATGAGTATATTTATTGGGTTCACCATTCTGTATGGAGAGTAAAGTTGTAGCCCGACTTGCCCCAACAGTGCTGCACAGCCTCAAGTCTATACCCAAGTCCCACACACAGTGCGATCCTTACCTTCAAAAAACATATATCACATATATCACACATGCTACACTTTGTCGGGCGCGCCTCGATGTCTGTCTTTGAGTAATGAGTGAGTAAAAGCATATTGGGAGTGTGTATTTGGGTCTAGGTCTTGCTGGGCATTAAATACGTTTGTATATAAATAAGACACACTCACTCGCTTATAGTATACGCATATTGTACAAGTCTGTGTGTCACATTTCATTTTCATTTTCATTTTCATTTCCATTTTTCCTCACATTTTCGTGACAACTTTGGTTTCATTAATTTTCTTAGCAGACGCGGCGTATGCGTAATGTGCGTATTTCTTATGATTCTTATTTATGGCATGAGTAATTGAATGAAACAATACGAGGCGTGCTACAATTTGATTGATGTGCTGATTAAACGAGGAACGAAACCAACTCCAGAAGCGCTTTGCATTTTATGCATTGTTTGCCAATTAACGTTTGACGACGCGATAAGAATCGCGCAAAACATTTGCCAGTTCAAGTCAGCGAGAACAGAAAAAGTACAGACAAAAGATACACTTTGAGCAGATGCCAGAGAGCAAACGAGGGCCACGGCAACAGCTGCCAGAAAGACAAAGACAGGAGCAGGCCAAAACGGAGAAAACAGAAGAAAAAAAAAACAGATCGAAGCAGAGCAGAGAGAGGCGAGCAGTGAGCAGCGAGGCCAGCAATTGGAATCTAATTTAAAATTAGTGCTTCAAGGATTGAAATAAATTTAGGCAATTTTAAGACACGACACAAAGCAGCCGCTGCCCTTTGGCCACAGCCACAGCCACAGCCACAGCCACAGCCACAGCCACAGCCGCAGCCACTGTTGGACTCATTGAAAATGCGTGAAGAGTTCTGCGGTTCCGGTTGGCCCATGGGACATGGACAGGCAGGCAGGCAAAAGTTTTTGGCAGGTGGCCTGATGCTTTGGCCCCGATAGCGTTAGGGGCCCAAGACATTTGGTCTAACCAATTGCAATTGGCTCAAGCTGCTGTTGCCTTTGCCTTTAAACATATTTTGACAACGAGATAATAAACTAAAGTTAAGGTCAGGCTAGAAACCAAAAAAAAAAAAAAAAAACAGCGCCAGCTGCTGCTGCTGCGGCAGCTAAAGAATATATAAAAGTAAAAAAGAAATACCCGCAGTTTAAAGTTCTAACTCTTAACAGAGCAATTAAAAGTGAAAAAGAAATGAGCAAAATAAAAAACTACAAGGGAAGAAGAAACACAAAATTACAGATAATTACTTTGTACAAAAAATTAGATTCTAGATCTAAATTATGCGACGGAAATTAAAGAAAATAACAATCCAAGCTCTTTGCAAAACGTGCCAAGCAGCGAGCAACAGTTGAAAGGGGGAGAGAGAGAGAGAGAGAACGAGACAGAGACAGAGAGAGAAAGACAGAAAGAGAGTGAAACTCTCGTGAGAGTTTTCTGCTTGAGCCAACTTCATTATTTCTTTTTATTTTTTTGCAAAGTTGCCTTTAGCATCATTATCAGCATTATAATAATAATTATATTCATAATTATGTCAGGTTTTTCTTCTTCTTCTTCTTCTTCTTTTTATTGTCGTTTTTTATTGTTTGTTGTGCGTCTTCTCTCATGTTTTGAACAAGTTTCTAGTTTCTTTTTCTTCTTTTAGTTCTTCAACATCAACAAGTCTTTCACGCAGTTTTTTGTATATCATTTAAATATATTATTTTTGTTGGGCTCAACTCTCAGCTCTACGGAAGTCAAATTGAATATTAGTTAATTAATTTACGATATTTGATCTAAGACAATGCGATTTGTTTGCAGTCATCGGACAAAGAGAAGATATGGAATATTTTAAAAAGTTTTAGGTAGCTCTGCCCTTAAAATCAATCCAAAGGCAATATTGTTGCCAACTCTCATTTAGTAGGCCAAGTATTTGATTTTTATGGCTCAGCACAGAAATGAGACAGAAATAGAAACAAACAAAAATCAAGTTTAATCGTTTTCAATGGCTCAACATGTCCATAAAAGTGGACAACTGCCTGATTTTACCGTTAGCCTGAAAGTCGTGGTACTCAGCTCCCACACACAAACGCACACACACACACACACACACACGCACACACACACGCAAAAAATACACTCAACTGCAGATCGAGATTGAGTCAAGTCGAGTCACTAATTGAAATGCCTCAGCCTCAGCCTCAGTCCCAGCTGCCTGCGTGGAAAAATAGTTAGCGAAATGTTGAAATTTCATCAATTAACACCCAGGCAGTAGGTAGATATATATATATATACCTGTATAAATATATGTGCCTACAATAGAGCAATTGTTAACCCAGTTTTTGGTCAGAGAGTAGGCGGCACAAGCAGAGAAATGTGATCAAAAGTGTCCGCTGAAATGGTCAGCATTTTGTTGCTCCTTTTTTCATTTGTCACATTAAACTTTCAATATTTATATTGAGGTATCCGATAAGCAGTTTACTCAACGGTTATTTATGGTCGAGAGCTCTAAAGACTATTGCATGCTTCTTGCCCTGACAAAGTTAGTTTTTAGCTCGTTAAACTTTTGTTAATCCATTTTTATTCTATTCTTCTTGTTTTTTAATCAAGCTAAGGTTTATATTATGTTTTAAGTTATTGAAAATATATTTAACAATATATTTTATATTTATTCAATTATATTATTTAAACTGATTATATTTTAAAACTTTTAAAATGACTATAATAATTATTAATATTTTAGTATTTCTTTTCTTCAGACTTTTGATTTATGCTCAGGTTTACTGAATAGAAAATGCCTATTAAAAAATACTGTATGCATTCAAATATCTCTCAAAACTCACAATAATAATAAATTAATTAAAAGAATCTACAAAATGTTTGTATATATATTTTTATTTTCTAAATCAAATTCAATTTGGATCTGTTTGAACTTCTCGTAGTTTGCAGTTCGTTTAATTAGACAAACAATTTTCTAATCACGCCTCAAGCTCTAACGTCTCAAGTGACAGAGCAAAACAAAAGACTTAGGCAACGAACTGATGTCGAAATGAAACAAGACCCGAGACAAGACAGGAAAAACCGATTTGGAGAGGTGGCAGATCGAGAACTTTTCAACAAAAACGAAAAGAATGGCGTCAGAAAATGGTTAGAAAAATTTCATAAATCACTTTTGATTGTGCGCATTGTTATTTTAATTAAAAAAATAACAAACAACACACGCACACACACACACACACACACGCATACGCGCATACGCTCTGGCACACACAAGTTTATAAATATAGATGATAATAATAATAGGCTGTGTTAGACAATGGCCAGTGGAACAACAAAAGCCGCCAAATTGTAAAATTGAAGCACATGGCTTAAATAAATAAAAAGCAACTCGTGTAGAAAGGCAGCTGAGGAGTGAGAAGAAGAAGAGAAGCGCAGAGCGGGGCCTTAGACGCAAAGTAAACATAAAATTTAATTTGCTTGGGCCAACGATCATTATAATCAACATAATAATCAAGCCGCACAAAATTACAAACTACAAAAAACCAAAAAAAAAGAACAAAAATAAAGTAAAAAAAAAAATAATAAAAACAAAACAGAACCAAGCGAAAATCCAAATGCTTGAAAACAGTGCTAAAAAGAATAGAAATCGCGTGTGCGCTGACGCAGCAGAAACTCCCCCAACACCAGCAACAACAAATCTTCATAAAAATAATAAGAGAATAAATAAATATATGCGTATGTATATACATATATACATATATATATATATATATATATATATATCTACTACACATAATAGCTAAGGCTCACGTCTTATAGTAAAAGCTCAAATAGTAAAAATTCTCAACGCTCAATTTCGCTTCGATGTCGAGAGCCACGCACATGGCGGGGGCTTCTACAATATTATTCTTTTTCTTTGAGCTGTGCCTCTCTTATGGCAACGTGTTTCTGACCAAAAAGTGTGAACCAGGTCTTTTATTGTTGTTGTTGTTGTTGTTGTATTTGGCATTGTTGTTGCTAGTTGTTGCTTGTAGTTTATTACGCATCAGCATTTAACCTTGAACGTGGAGGTCAATGAACGTTTTGGCCAAAATATTCTAACAATTTTAGTTGCTACCAGCAACAACAACAACAACAATAACAACAGCATTAACAACAATCACTTCTAATTATAACAATACCAAAATTATGCTTATATATATGTTTCTTTTCTATATAGTTAGTAACCTGAGCTATAAAAGTTTCGATAGACTCAAACACGGCGTATACGTAATATTTCTTTTGAATGGCAGCTGTTGAGGGTATCACGTGTAGGAAGCACAAGAAGTGTGAAATTATGTTGATCTATTCATTAACGGAGACTAAGTTGAATATACTTTAATCACATATCAACTTTACACTCCATACGTTCGTCCTACAAGCTTTTATTTAAGCTGATCCAAGAGTTGTATGAACAAGTGAATCCATAATGTCATTATTTTGTTTTACATTCCAACATAAAAGATACTTTTATTAAACATTTTCCAGAGAGTAGATTCTAGCACATGCTAAAAAAAGTGAGCTCGAAGCACTAAACAAACATATATATTGTGTAATTGTGTGTTTAATGTAATTCACAGAGTATAAATGAAATTAAATAGAGAATTGCGAATATAACGATTGACGACTTCCAATAGCTGTGACTACTTAAATGACTCTTAATCCCCAGCGTATATTGCCAGTATCTTGCCTCTATCCATGTCTGCTCCAACTCCTGCTCTCGTATTGGTGTTGCCATCCTGTTGCGATTGTGTAACCAGGATGCCACACCGAGAGATATAGGCTCAATGCATACATAGGAAAGGGTATTTCAGCTTCGTGATTCCTCAATCTTCTTGTTCATTCTGGCCCAATGTAATTCACACGTTGGCCCATTTCAGCGGCCAGAAACTTGGACACGTTTTTGCGCCTGGTCAATCAATATTTTGACTTTTATAACGCTTTCAATATTATTTATTATTGTTGTTGTCGATTTTTGTTTTTCTGACTTTTTGGCAATGCCATTTGGCGCGTTGTACTTGAAACACAAGCGAATGCGAAGCGAGTGCAAAAAAAAAAAAAAACATTTAAAACATTTCGCTTTGTATGCTTTTTCCTATTTTTATTATTTACTGTGAATTTCAATTGTTGCTGAATAAATTGTGTGTTGAGTGAGTTGAGGGGTGCGGGATGCCCCTCTCGAAGGGGGGAACCTGCCAAGGCACGGTCCTACAATTAATTTTGATTCACATTGACGAAAAGTACGCGACTCGTACTCGTGTTATATATCTACATATATATTATAGATAGACATATATACAAGAGCGCGTATGTGACTATAGATGATTCGCGTATTTTGCGAGCACATAGACTCCAGTACTCCATGTATATAAATGTATTTATATATACATATATACATGTGTTGATTGTCTCTCTTGTTGCTGCTTTTGCTTGCCTTCATCGTGCGTTGTTTTGTTTTCTTAGCCAGGCTGAAAGGCTGAAAGTCTGAAAGGCTGAGAGAGCTTCACGCCTCAATCAACACGCGTGGAGTAGAGTTGCTGGTAGCCAGTGCACACTGTAGCCACATTTGAGTATGACATTACACAATACCCAAAATACTGCTAAAGGTAAAGGTCAATTCCAAATTGAATGCGGGTTTTTTCTTTCGCCTGCTTCGCGATTTTTCGCTTTTGCGCTCGAAAAAAGTATTCGCATTGTAAATACACGCTTAAGATTTTAATTAAACTCTGCACTCGATTGCTCAGCATTTGATTCGGTTTAATAAGAGAACAGAGAAGAGAAAAGACATCAATCAAACGCTGAAAGGCAGTGCGACAAGATCAAAGCACCAAAGGCGACAATAAAGGGAGAAGCGAACAGTGTGAAAAATAAGTTGAAAGAACAACAAAGATCCTTTTTATAAGAAAGCAAGCATTAGCTTGTAAGTATGCAAAAAATTAAAGTTGGCGAAGAATAAGAGAGAGAAGTGTTTATTTTCAATATACATTTCTTAGCTTCTCCGAAAGAAAAGAATACAAGTCTATATATATCTGGCAAGTGTCTGTACAACTTATCTATTTATTAGAATCTTTAATCTGAACTCCTTAAAAGTCGAAGAATAAGAAACTAAACTAAGTGAAGTACAGATTTGTATGACTCTAGAATATATCTTTGAGTTGAGTAAATCTATTGAAATTCAATCTAATGCTGGATAACAATCTCATTTTAATTTTATTATGTGGCTTTGCTTATCCAAGCTCAGCTCGCTTATCTCATGCATAGCCAAACTTAATGATAATTTCTTTAGCGAAGACTCAAAGTCTAACTCATTTGAATAGCTTTTGCTAAAATTTTCTAATCTTTTATTTGATTCTAATATATGATATGATCTTCAACTTTTCTAATTTGTACAGCTTTACTACATTACACAAATTTCCCTCAATTTTTCGGAAATTCTACATATTCTACGTATATAAATTGGCCAAATGGAATCCACATTGTGATAGCCGCACAATTAGGCCAATAATTCGTAATAATCTGTTTTGCGAGTGCGCTCATTACTTTTGAGTATGAATTTTTATTTGTTCAATTTAAACAACATATTCGCCAGCCAGGGCTTAACCTTGTAACAATTTTTATGCTGTTTTTTCTGTTTTCATTTTTTCCGTTTTTTTTTTTTGTCTTTATGATATTTTGTTTTCTAAACAAACAGCAAGGCAAGTGCGTGCCTTTTAACAATTTATTTTATTTATTTTTATTTTAGCCACTATTTGTTCAGCTTCAGCGTCAGCTTTAGCTTCATAGTATTTCTTTTTGTTTTTGACTTTTTGCATTGTGAGAAACCTTCACAAGACCAATTTAAAAAAAAAAAATATTGTATCAAAAATAAATAATAAAAAGACAACCACAACAACAACGTCAATAAAAGCAACACCCACCACACATCGAAACAAAAAAAGCAATAGACTCGCAATTGATTGCGATTTTTTCCACGCGTTTTTTGCTGTTGTTTTTGGCGCGTTTTTAAACGCCATAAAGAAATGCGAAGTAGCCTTCGGCTTAGCTAAAAAAATATGCCCTGCGGTTAGACGTGGCATAGTTTTATTTAACATTATTTATTTCTTTTTACTTTTACTTTGTGCTAGGCCTGCTTTGCCCACATTGCCGTTGCTGCTTATATACATATATAATTATGATGATTAACTTGGCTGAGTTGAGCCGCGGCAATGGCTTCACTTCAGCTCAGTCTCCAGTGAAGTGTGTGGCTCGCAATTAAGAAATCTCGGTAATTGCACTGAATGCCACAGAGAGAGAGGGAGAGAGAGGGAGATTGCCCCGCCTACACAGCAGCTGCCGGGCACTTTCTTTTTTTTTTTTAATTGCGAAATATAATAAAGTGAATATGAAACACTCTCAGCTGCTGCTGAAGCATCTCTGCTGGAGGGGGCGGGCCGTAGGGGGCTATGCCAAGGCTACACAAAGAAAAAAGCTAGGCCAAAATGTATATATAACTAAGATAACAATAATATTATTTAGCTAGAATATTTTTAATTCTCTTATTCTCTTCTACATATTTATTGTAAAATCTCTGTAGATTTTTATTTAGTTAAGGCTCATTGAATTTGCAAACATTTTGAGATCGAAAATCTTCGTCTAGACAGCTGCTAATGCCATTTTCTCTTGTTCTTCTATTTTTAGTATATAATATAGTATATTCATAGTCCACAAAACAATCAAAACTCATTTTGCTGCATTTCTTGTGCACAAATTTCGCTTTCACTTGGACAGCTACGTTCTACATAATGAACAGAATATACTTACGTACATATACATCTATATATATGTGTATACATATATATATTAAATACAATTGTTTGCTTATCTTATCAGCAATGCGACGACTAAAAAGTGCAAAAGCTTTGCGAGCCGTAAAAAAGAAACAAGAATTGTTTATATTGTTGCTCATGTGCTCAGTAACAAAAACAAAAAAACATGAGAAGAACATACTTTGTTATGGCAAAATAAATAGCACAAATGTGCATTATCAGCAACACACACATGTGTGTGCGACTGTGTGTGAGTGTGTGTGTGTTTGGCAGACGCACACACGCGCATTAACCTCAATTTGAACCGTCCGATTGTGGGGCACTGTGTTATCAGCGCCGTGAGTTGGCTGGCTTTTATTTTGGCTGCTCTGATAAGCCAGCACCCAAAAACAGAAGGAAAGAAGAAACATCGAATCGTGCGAGATATCAACTCCAATTGGAGCCATTTGTCCGCTGTCCAATTCCAACTGGAACACCTCCGATCTATCTATGTACATATCTACGCGGGCCTGTACTAAAAAGTGAGTATTCATTTATTGGAGTTCCACTGAATTGCACAGGTTGAATGAACTTGTTTTCTTGAATAGCTTCCGCACTTAAAGACTCGTTGCGTTTTAGTACGCATTGTATTTTTTAGTACACGCCGACCCTGAACTTGAACTAAGCCAAATTAGTTGAACCTATTAAAAAAAAGAAACGAGCAAAAAAAGTGAAGTCGGTGTGTTTTTTCAGGTAGTTCGTGAACCTTTGGGCCAAGTGTGAAGGCCAAATGGCTTTTCAACAACACGAAGTGGAAAAACGAAAATAGTAAATGAATAAATGGATGAAGAAGAAGAAGAAACTTTGAAAACGTGTTTTAGAAAATGTTCGTTAGTCTCGTGTCTCTCTCAGTCTATGTTTTCTCTGACATTGGATGATGTTCCTACTCGTTGATATATTCCATTTGATGGCCATCAACAGCGGCAGCGATGATGCGTCATGTTCATTTATTACAAGTGTATTTAGTATTACAAGTGTATTTAGTATTACAAGTGCATTTAGGAATAAGACGGATCAGATCAACTGAATATGTTCGATTGAGAGTAAGAGGTAAATAGTAAAGTTGCCTCAGATCAAGAAAATATTACTTAGATCATATCTATAATATATGTGGATTGGATATTTAAATATTAGCAAGTGTACGATTATATATATATTTATATATGTATACTACTATACTATAAAAATAAATAAATACAATATTCTTGACATATTTATTGATATAGATAATTTTAGTACTCCTTTTCACCGTTTAGAACACTTTTATTAGGATGAATTTTAATTTATGTATCTAAATATTTTAATTCAGGTGTTTCTGACAGTAACTACTAATGTAGATTTTCATTTAGATAACTATTTAACACGCCTGTACATTTTGGAGCATTGCTAAAAACTATACTATTTTAGTAGGTTGCATATTTATATATATATTTTATATTTAATGCATCGAACCGTGCATGAAGCACTCAACAAAATATTTTAGTATTGAGTAATAAAAAGGAATTTCAAGGTGTACAATACACAAATAGTATAACCAAAAAGTTCTGTTAATTTTTAGACCTAAAAACTTAAGACCTGTCGCTACTAAGGCAAAACTATTTTTAGTACATCTCATTCCAATGGCTCATTAATATGATGCAAGCATCTTAAGTTTCTGGCGGACTCAATGGATTTGGAATGACTTTTAGCACTCTCGAGGGACACCGCGAATTAGCAGGTGATGAAAGGTGGCAGCAAATAGTGCAAGAGCACAGCAGCAGCAGGTGGGGGGCTTATCAAATGGAACAAGCTATATACATATATTTCTCCACATTTTGTTTATATTTATCTATCCCATTAAAAGGGCGAGTGACCAGGAGGGAATTGGAGAGAGCGAGAGAGCTGTGGGGTCGCTGTGAAACTGCCCACTGAGAGAATTATGAATATTTCGTTTTCTTATTTTTTATGGAGCTGCCAATCATTGGGGGCCCACTCAGCACCAGAAAGCAGAATGCCACCTGGGCCTATAGCCGATTACGAAAAGTATGAGGAGAAAAGAAAACTATTTACTTGGGGGCTACCCCATTGCTCTCCCACTCGCAATGACTACATTTTTTAAGCCAAAATACCTTGTTGGCTGGGCCATTAGCATTACGAAAGAGCAATGAAAAGTTGCGAGAAGGTGTGCTCCCTCTCCCTCTCTCTCTCTCTCTCTTGCTCTCTCTCTCTCTCTCTCTGTTTCTCTCTCTCTCTCTCTCTCTCTATTTCTCTCTCACTGTCGGTCGGTCTTTCTTTCTTTCTGACGCACTATTTTTAGTGAGCACGAGTCGGAAATGCGTGCGTTCGAAATTTGGGTTATTATTTGTGTGTTGCCCTACTTTCTAAGATAGTCGAAAAACACACACACAGACACACACACACACACACACTAATATATACACCCACACACTCAGCCACACATACTATTGTGCTGATTAGAATTTGTGTACTCTTGCTCATGTGCCCTTGCCTAGGGCATTATGAATCGGTCAGTAAGCGTGGAACGCAAGTGGCAAATCAACTCTCGGAATTCCGAGTTTTGCATAATACTAACTACCTGATTGCCTACTTATATAACCCCTAAACTGAGTTGGATTCGTTAAAAAAAAGGCCAACTATTGATGCAGGGTATTTCACCTTCGGTCTAATGTGCACAGAAGTTCTCTTTTGTTATAGTTGTTTGTAGCTGTGTCTCTGCCTCCAGCTCCCTTATGGTCTGCCCCGAGATGCGACCGGCACGATAAGTAATCGCCTTCTGCCCCGCCCCTGCTGCCCACTAAAAAAGTGCCGGCATAGTCTGATAAGCTACGCATAGGTAGCTCTATAGTAGATGTAGTTTTTTTTTTCTTTTTTTCTTTTTGGCTGTCTTTTTGGTCAATTTTTATGTGACGACTGCACAATTTTGATCGCTGAGCTATTTTCGTTCTTTGTTGCTGTTGCTGTTGTTGTTTTTCACTTTTGTTGCTCCATTTGGGTTAATTGACATATTTGGGTCAATGTTTAGTTTGCATTTCTGGTGCCGATAAAATAAATAGTAATAATGCTTAGTCGAGTCAGTGAAGCGCACTTTTCGCCATGAATTACTTTCTACGTAAACAAATAAATTGGACTTTATGAAATGTACTTTGTCCGTTTGGCTTACGACCCCAAGGATGCAAACATGTGGCTAATGCTACGAAATTTCCAGCCATTTGTCATAATTCCCAAGCTATTAAATGATCTTGATCAGGCTTAACTGATGAGCAAAATTATATTTCATTGGAAATTTGATTTAATCAATAACTTGCTTATAATTCCCAAATAGTTTAGTACAAAACATTCCTATGCCTAGGAAGCAAGTCTCTATCTAATTATTCTCTTATATAATTATATCAAATTAATATCATAATTGTTGTTATTCCAATCATCATCCAATAGTTGGCTTTCTTTCCCACACAAATCATTCTTACCAAATGAGAGTCGCCTGTTAAAAGCGGGCCATGAAAGACAACACGAACAATTGAATTCAATATCTTTTCCAACGTGGAATTGGATTGAATTCTTCTTTACTTCATTTTATTTCGTTTTTCTTCCATTTGATTCATTTCGATTTTGATTTCGATTTCGGTTGAGTTTGGGGTTTTAGGTTCTACATTTGCTTCACTCTTTTTTGGGGTCATGTGTTTCACTTTCTGCTGGGCTAAACAGTTTCTTCTTCTTCTTCTTCTTCTGTATGCTTTTTGTTTTTTGTTTTGTTTTTTTTTTCGGGCGAATGCGGTGAGTGCATATAGGAATTAGAAATACAATACAATTGAGCGCAGACAAAGTAAACACGGGCAGAGGCGTGCCTAAAGGGGAAAGGGAAGTGCTCCGCCTTAATTGACGGAACAAGTCGGATGGGGCCAAAGTATGCTCCGCCCGAGTACCTCCACAATGGAATTTCATTACACCCCAAGTCGGCCCTGGCTTGATTTGTGCGTGTAATTGAAATAAATTTCCCAACCAGATGGAACTGAATTGTTTGCTGAACAAACTAGCCACAGTCAAATAGTCATTTGCCAGAGTGCAAACGAAAAGGCCGCTAGAGTGACAAGAGCATTACCTCCGATCACCGATCCATTTATCGATAGCCTATCAGATTGTAAATCTCTATTGGAACTTCATGCTCTTTTGCTCTGCACTTCCAATTTATTCTAAAAGAATTTAACTTATTTAACATGTTGATAAATTTATCGATAGTTTGTCAATTTTTTTACGCTTTGATATCGAGCTATCTTCTTGTTCCTTTCCTTCTATCTCTCTCATTTGTTCGATAAATCTGAGGCTAAGTTGACAATGTATATTTTTTATCGATAGGTTTAAAGAGTGCACTCTCTTAATTTTTTTCTCTCTTTCTCTCTCATTCTCCAACTCTCTTTTTAACGAAAAGTTATAATTATATTGGCTCTCGATAAGTTTATAAATAGCTGACCTACTTCCTAACACTACTTTCTTATCTAGCTAATGCATATCTCTCTCTCTCTCTCTCCCCCTCTCTCTCTCTCTTTCTTCCCCTCTCTGTTTTTCACTCTCTAGCTTACATATTTACGCGGCTTACCCGTAATTTGTGGGGACTTTTGTGATAAGTTACGATTTGCATAAATGGAACATACCTGCAAGATAAAGAATGAGGTAATAAATCAATCGGGTGTGTTTATTAATGAATTATTCAAGTTGTTTTTGTCTTATTAAACTATGTACATTAAAATAGCTTAAAAAGTATATTTATAGGCGCATACATTAGCATATAATAATAGAATTTTATTGAGTTCCTTTTTCTTAAAGTATTTTTATTACCATGAGCGATCTCCTAACTGATCAAAACTATGAGAAATAGACTTATTGAACTCAAAGACGAAAAGAAACAAAGAGATAAGTTTATTGATTCTTAGTAAGGTAATGTAGTGTCTATATATATGTATATTGTATTTAATAAGAATATATAAGTGATTAATGTGAAGCTCTCATAGTTAAGCACCTTTTGGATTTGTTCCTCTCAGTTCTCTTTGTGTACAGCACCATAAGGGCAAAGCAATTAATTACTTAATTAACGTGCACATTTAACCCCTCACGGTCTATATAAACACTTCCCTAGCCTAACATAAATGTTTTAATGGCGAGTCCATTAATAGGAAAACTATTTGCAGCTTGTCGTCGTCGTAAAACTGCATTCAAGTTTATTAATTGTCAACGTTGTCGCAGCTTGCAGTTTTAAATATATTTTATTTTATGAGGCGATTCTCTTTTTATAGAACTCATTAAATTTGCATCGTAAAAAGTCGTCCGATGCAATAACTAAAAATCGAATCATATATCTGTATATATAGCGTGTTTTATGGCAGTGCAAATGGGGCGTCAACTCAATTTTCACCTGGCCAGAGAGGTGAATTGCGTGTCAGCCACAACGCTTGACACGGGGAGAAGACTTCAAGAGTCAAGGAATTGAAGCTCGTTAAGGGTTAAGACGCAGACGTAGGGGAAGGGGAGGGGGAGGGGAGGTTAGGGGAGTTACACGCGATACGCTTAGTTGTAATTAATTAAAAAAGAGAAAACAAACAAAATAGTGGGACTACCCTCTCTATTTGTGAATAATGCGAAAAAATCATTTTAATGAGCTCATCGGATGCCAACAAAAACAAATACTAAGAAAATACTGAAATTTTAATGTAATTTTAGTTATTTTATTTCTGTGTGTTTTCGTTTTGCTTTTTAGGTTTTTGTGTTTTTTCCTGGCCGTGGCTTAAACAAAAAAGTTCTCATTGCCAACGATGACGTGCAAAAAAAAATATATAAATCTCATTTATAAATTTTGCATCCACTTTTGATTAATTTAATGTAGCCAATTTAAATATACCACACGGTATATAGTATTTTTTCGATTTGCAAATAATTGTGGGCGCCCATTAATGTCAAGGCAGATGCCAAAAGTGAAACTGTGCTGCGATTCAAAATCTGTTTATGCTCGCTCACGAAGCGGAAAAGAGTATATTTGGCTACTTGTTTCTTTCTATTCTATCGAATCTATGTCACAACTATTGTGGATATAATTGTGTGTTTAATGTAATTAACAGAAAATAAATTAATTTAAAAAAAAGAGTATTGAGAATGAAATGATTGAATTGAACTTAAACAGCTTTACATAGCTTCTAATAGCTTTGACTACTTAAACGACTCTTAATCACCAGCGTATACATATGTCTTGCCTCTATCAATGTTCTGCTCAAACTCCTCTTCTCGTCTTGGTGTTGCCATATTGTTAGGATTGAGTCACCAGGATGCCACACCGCTCGACAAAGCTCAGCGTGCATCTGCACATATACAAATATGTATATTCATAAATTTGCCTTTTTTAAAGCCGTGAACGTGTATTACACAGTTTACAAATTATTTAATAGCTGCTGAGTGTTCTACAATTTCAAGTTACGGCTGATTTAATTATTAAGCGAATGTTAAAATAATTACCAACTATTTAATCCTAAAGCAAACTGACAAAACGAAAACGAATTTCAAAAAATTTAATTTACATTTTGCATATATGCAAAAAAAAATAACCGAATTTCTTAAAAAAATAAATATTCTATGGAGTAAATGGTTTTGCATGAAGATAAATAAATGAATAATGAACATAATCCCAGGCCGTCTATGTAGGCCAATTGAGCCGAATGATTGAACAATATTCTACAACTGTGGCCCCATTTTTCATATTCATCAATTTTGTTGTTGATTCAGTTTAACAGAGATTGCAAACGTGATCAGAGGTGTGTGTACCACAATCAACCTGTGCAGCACTCATTATATCACGAACTAATTGAAAATGGGAGCTCGGAGTATATTGGTTTTCCTGCAAGTGTATGTGACAGGCATAAGAAGGCGAGACAGAGCGTATTATGGAGTATCAGCTGGCACAGGGTATCTCCTAGTCGGGTATCTCCTAGCCGACTTGAGCACTCTTACTTGCATTTGGATGCACTTATCGCAGCCGATGATCGCGATCATAATAGCTACCTTTCTCTGTCGCTCTTCCACACTTTGCACGCTTGCACTTTCCACATGTAACTGCTGAAGTCACGCCATTTACTGTTAGCTTCTCGACGCCTTTCGCTCGGGCCAAATTGGAAGCTTGGCAGCTGATTTCAAGTTCAAATTGGCCGCAATCATTTTTCGTTTCTTTGTTGTTTCAAATTTGAATGCATGGGAAATTTATGCAAAAATCAAAATTGGCAGCAATCAGCGCTAGCATAAATCAAAAGCAACGAGAGAGGCATCAACAGAGAGAGATAGAGTGAGAGATAAGAAAGAGATAGAGCGCACTTACAGTTTGTTACCTGCTGCAGTGCAGCAGAAAACAAAAGCAAAAGAAAAAGTGGAAAATCACGCTTAGCTGCAACAACAACTTTCACCCGAAACAAAAATGGTTGTTGTTGTCGTTGTGGCTGTTGTTGTTGCAGCGACGCATTTCTAGAAGCCAGCGAAAGAAAGTGAGCAGCCATAAAAGCAACCAAAGAAGAAGCTGAACGAGAAGAAAGTCAAGAATGAGTGTGTTCATGAGTGTGTGTGTGTGTGTAACTGAGCGCAAAGTTATTTGCCACTGTATCTGAGAGAGACAGAGAGAGAGAGAGAGAGAGCGAAACTTGTTTGCTGCGCTTACAGACGGCTTATTAGAAAGTTGTTTGACTCTCCCAGAATGCAGGCTTCAATGGGAAAATAAAAACAGTTACGGCAAGACACGAAGCGAGCTTAAATCGTGTGTTAGTTGGTCTGTCTGCGCATTCATTCTCAACACAAAAACTCTTGCGTGCGCTGAGAGAGCGTAGCGGCACTCTCACTACTCTCTCACTCACTCACTCGCTCACTCTCTCGCTCTCTTTGTTGTTATTGCCTAATAAGAAAAAGTGTATTCTTAGCATTTTATTTTTTTGTTTGTTCATTTTGCTGTCGAACACAAATTCCTACCACTTTTATTTCAAATTGTTGTTCTTTTTCTCTTTGGCTAATAAAATACTTAAATATACATAAATACATACATATGTATGCATGTATGTATGTGTATGTATGCACAGCATTTGTGCATACACACTACTGACATAGTTTGCGTGCTGCCTAAATATGTTTATTGTTTTTTCTTTCTTTTTTAATTATTTTAATTTTATATTTAGCCCCACAGTTGCGCAAAATTTAGAAACGTTTACATTGTGATTGTATGTGATCATTTGTGTGTGTATGTGTGTGATGCTTGTATTTTATCAGCAAATCAGCTTGCTGTCAATTTCACTTTTTATTTTATTTCTATGAGCGCAACTGCGCGTTGTTTTTGTTTTTTTAAACTAAATTTAATTAAATTGTAGTATATGAAATAGTTTCTACTGGCGGCCGCGCGCGCATAGAGCCGGTTGTGTCATTAACCTATAAAAACGTGTTCGCTAAATGCACTCACAAACACACACGCACACACACACATTCACTAAACTAATACTAGTTACGTCGACGTCGACGTTGACGCCGCTGTCGCTATCGCTGTTCGCTGTCCGCTGTCTGTTGTCCGCTTCAGCGGCTAATGCACTTGACGTTGACTAAACGCAAGAGGCAGAAAAAAATTCCTCTCGGCAGCAACAACGACTGCGCTGTCGACGCTGACGCTTTCTTTGCGATTTTCATTTGATTGCAAATTAATGCCAAGTGTACGAAAATAGCCAAAAATACAAAAGCAACAATCATGCAAACATACTAAGAATGCACAAACACAGAAGAACATGCAAAATACATGCATATGCATATGTATGAATGTATGTATATATATGAGCTTGGGTGTGCACTTGTATTTGCTGTGCTGGCAAAGCTTTCACAGGCTGACGTCACACGCATGTGAGTAACTTTCAAAATGGTTGCCTCTTGCACTTTTTGGCTGTCTAATGAATTTCTCAATGCTTAAGATGAGATTACACACACAAGCACACATATGAACATACATATGTACGTGCGTCTGTATATAATGTTAATTGACTGTTATGGTAATTTGAGCACAGTAGCTGATGATCATTTGACTGCAAAGCAGCTGATAATCTTTTCGTATGCAAATTGCAAATGTTTGAATTGCTTTGCCATGACAAATCGCTTGCTAAAAATTAAAAAAGCTAACTAAAAGTCAAAGTCAGGCGCAACTGTCATGCACTGGCCGCAGCAGCGCTGTCGGCAGCAACGCGCTAGCTTATCAATGTCAAAGCGTTCGAAAGAGACGGCGTAATTACAAGTAGCCCGCAACAACAGCAACTGTCGGCGCTGCAGCAACAACAAATATCTTGTTTATACAAAGTAGACAAAATGTAGTTTGCTTGTAGCATGAATACAAATTTGTGCACGCCATGTAACAACACCAACAACAACATCAACAACAGCAACAGCAACAGCAACGCCAGCAACAGCAACAGCAACAATAGTAGCGCTGTTAATCAAATGAGCGCGCACGCGAGTCCATTTCAATTTGCGGGCGTCTGTGGGAGAGCTGGGAGAGTTGGAGAGCGCGAGAGTGGTTTACGCTCATTAGCTGATTTTGCTGTTGTTGTTGCTGCTGCTGCTGCTGGGTTCGATTCTTGGTGCTTGCATACGAAGTGCGCTTCGGCCGACTGCTCGATCGCGACGTCGATAACTGACGATGGCGGCGCACAAAATCATTGACCTCATTTTTTCGTCATGCGAATCACACACACGCACATATGTATATGTGTGACAAATGAACTGCACTTGTGTGCGTATGTGTGTGAGTGCAAGACTAAAAACCGTCAACTGACAATGTTGGCGTCGACTGCGACGTCAGCGTCAATTGCGACTGTTATCGTTCTGTGTTTTTATCGCTTTTATTTGATGTTGCCACATAAATCGTTTGCTTTATTTATGTTTGAATTTGTACATATTTTGCTTTGCTTTTTTGTTGCTGTCCTTGACGCATAGGATCGTCGCAGAAGCAACAGAATAAGAGCAACCCTAAAAATGATGCTTGCCACCCTAACAGCGGAGCAAAGCCCATGCCCGAAATCTAACAAAAGAAATGCAAATAATAAGCTCAGAGCCGGCCAAAAAACAATTGTGCAAAAAGCACGCACACACGTCTCAGCAGCAGAAGCTGATGTCGTTACCGGTAGTTGTTTAGCTGCGCTGTCCGCGTCTGCGTCTGCGTCGCCGTCGCCGTCGCCGTTAGCATCGGATTGCTTGGATTTGCTTGTCTGCAGGGGTAAGGTCATGTACTTGAGTTTACAACGCTTGCAATGGCACGTAAAACTGTGTAGAGAGTGGGGAGAGAGAGAGAGAGAGAGAGAGCAAGAGTGCGGGCGACAGAGAGCTGTGTGCAGTCATATGCACATTCGACAGCTTTGTCCTTGCGGTTTTTAGTGAGCAACGGCATTTTTATTTTTTGTGTTTTTGTATTTTTATACCCTTTTTCTCTTTTTTTTTTTTTTTTTTGCCTGCACCAGTGACCCAAATTTACTCAAAAATTACGAGTTGAGTTCAAAGCCACTTGAAACGACGACGGAGAAGAAGAAGAAGAATAAGCATAACAATGCACAGCACAGCTGCTTGAGCTGCTTGAGCTGCACTTCACTCACTGTAAAATGAGTGAATGTTAAATAAAAAGTAAGGAGCTCTAAATTTGTAACTGCTAAGAAGTAGACGTTTGTCAAATGGCTTTGAGTAATGTTAACAGTCTAACTTTCTGTTAAATAATATCGCGCCTAATCAAATCTAATTTAATTATTTTCGATTAATTTTAAATTGCATCTTATATTCTTATAAATTTTACAAATTCTTCTAAGTTGACCACTCTCAAGATAAAGTGAATTCCGAACACTATTAAGACTTTTGGTTTCAAACCACTCACACTCCATAACAGCTAGAAAAAGACAAGTTTGACTGATGTCTTTTGATTTTTAGTATGATTATTTTTTTATTCGTACCTTAGATGGGACATATTTTATCTGATTCTATTCGTATATTCAAAAGTATTTTATGAATACTTTATAAACATAAGCTCACAGCTAAAGTTAATTTTGAGTAATAATATGTTGCATGTTATTAATTTTATTAACTGGTTATCAAATCAGTTGCCAATGGAATATTACTGAAGATTCTAGAAAATAATATTTGAATATTTTAAGCTAAAGCAAATCCTTATGCATCCTTAAAGCTGTTTCAGGGCTATTTAGACTTTCAATACATTTGTTTTGTCAATTTAAATCCTTAGTTGACCTGACCCTGACATAACGCTCACTCAATGTCTGGCTGAATATTGGCTGGCCGGAATGCGGACAAGGGACAAACTGTGTCATATCCGGAAGCTGGAGCAGCAACAGTTGCCCCTGACCTCTGACCTCTCTGGAAATTGGGTCACAGTGCAGCATGCAAATGGCTCTGCACAAGCTCTGTGACCCGCTTTTGCAGTGCAGCAGTCGCCCAATGCAATTCAGCACGAGGACGTGGACGAGGTCGTCTGCCCGACAGCCGAAGGTCACTCGACGCTCTGACGTCATCAACAATTGGAGTTCGATCGAAGCCCCGAGCCCAGGAGCCAAGCAGAGAGGGAGAGAGAGAGAGAGAGACAGAGAGCGAGAGCGAGAGTGCGTTTGTTTGCTAAATATAGAACAGCTTGAGGTAGGTTCGAGTTACAACAACTGCCCTTATGGCTGCATATTGCAACGAATGCGTATACGTATGTGTGTGTCTGTGTGTGTGTGTGTGTGTGTGTGTGTGTGTGTGTGTGTGATGCAGCCTGCCGTGACGCTGGCTGATAAAGTACGAAGCAAACGCACAAACGAAACAACACAACAACACCAATTAATGCACCAGCTCTCCATATCTCTCCCCCTCTCTCTCACTATCTCTCTTTCTCTCTCGTACGCTGTTGCTTGGAAAGCCTTTAAGTGCTGCTGATGGAGTTTTCCATCCCTCGTTCTCTGTTCCTTCTGGACTTGGCATGTACGTGCGCACACACACAAACACATACATACATCAATATATTTGTATGCATAAACAAAAGCAATGAATGCAGCTCGTAAAAAAGCGCATCATAAAATATATATTCGTCTATATATGTGCACACATACATATGCATATATAAATGCAATTAAATTTAATTAGTGCAGTAAGCAGCAATGCGACAAGGGGGAAAAGGTTGTGTAAGGGGCGTGGTTTGAGCATCTATTAGAAGCAAAGTCCGTACTTGAAATTAATGTAAGTTTCTCATTATATTCAAATGGAATTAACACGTTTTCCAACACTAAAGTTCATATTCAGCATTAATAGATTTTTGGTCAATTTAATGACAATTTTATATTATTATTGAAAAATTTCAATCTTTTAAGATATAATAGGATTTTTCAACACTGAAAACAGAAAAACATGAAGAGGTACAACATTATTAGAATATTTTGTAAACAGACAAATAAATGAATCGTTAGATTCGTTAAATGCATTCTAAAACACTTTTACACATTTTACCAACACTAAAAAATCTTTTTTACATTGAATGATAGTCAATTTCCTAGACCTGCCAATTCATATAATTATATAATATATAATATTAATATAAAATGGTAATTTAAAATATGTATATATAATAATAATAATATCTGTATATGATAGTATAAATAAATATTAAATTAATTTACTTAATGAGTAAAAAACTAAACATAAATATCTTATGGATTACCCTGTATATTATATTTATATGTTTTAAAAGACTTAGAACTTTATTTAGATTTATGTATATTCAAGTTCTATTGATAGTAAATATGTCTATATATGAATCCTTAGTCTAGATTAACTTAAAAAGCTTTCTAATTTAAAGATATATGAAACTTTCGACCAACCATCGAGTGCGCTTTCTTCATTTATTCTTAAACTATTTGAGGTTATGGAGTAATTCGTATTGGAAGCCCACTAACCTGATGAAATGGAATTAGCTGAATCGCTGCGCGGCGTATGCTGCATGGCCATACCCATGGGCACGCCCATTACGCCGACTGCTGCCCCGTTGCCCGGGTTCGAGCCGAGCCCGTTCGAATTGCCATTCGTGTGATGAAGCGCGCTCAGGCCCAGGCCGATGGAGGACATGCCGCCGACTGCTGCTGCGCCGCCGCCGCCGCCGCCGCCATTGATGCCGTTCTGCTGCATGTGCAAGTTCGGCGTGGGCGTGGTCGAGTTAATCAAACTATGGCCGTTCTGCTGCAGCTGCTGCATGCCACTGACCAGGCTGCCCACCAAGTGCCCCCCATTCGTCAGCGAGCCTAGGTTCGTGGCGCCCGGCACGTAGCCGTTGCTATTGTTGTTGTTGTTGTTATTATTATTATTATTGTTGTTGTTAGTGTTGTTGTTGTTGTTGCTGCTGCTGCTGTTGCTGTTGATGGGTATTATGGTGGTCTGGGCAGGCAGCGTGCTGGAGCAGCCGTGCATGGCCAGCGTGATGACGCTCTGCTGCTGCGCATTGGCGTGCCCCAAGGTGTTGCCGTAATGCTGGCCCGCATCGTTGCCGCACAGCCAGCTGCCCTGGTCGCCGTAGTCGGGCGAGTCGAGTGGGGAGGGCGACATGCTGAGGCCCGAGGACAGGACGAGGCCGTTGCTGGAGGAGGTGACCTCCGAGGAGGACTCCTCGTGGATGCGCAGGAAGCCGCCATTGTTCGACCAGCGTCGTTTCATCATTCGATAGCCGATGGTCGCCGTTGTGCTGCCTTTTTGCCCCAAACTTGCGATACACAAAAATCCTCTTTTCCAGTGCGGTCCGATGGGTTCCGCTGGTAAATCTTTAATCTAAATTGCTGCACGGTTCTCTCTTCCAGCTGCTTTTTCGGTGTTTTTTCTAGTATTTCTTACGCACTTGCTTGCGCTCGAAATACATTTTCATGGCGTGCCACGCGCCGCGTCTTCAACAAACAAAAGCTGCAAAAATTTCAATTTCAATTTCAATTTGACTAAAAACTCGATTTTTGTTTTCATTCTCGTTTTCGTTTCTTGTTTGCGCGTAGAAACTCGTTGAAAAGGGTTTTCAGAATAGAAAGACCAAGTACTAGTGTTTCCAATTGATTTAATATCGGTTCAATGTACCCCGGCTCAGCGCTCATGAAATTTTCATTTTCAGTTTAATTCAATTGCAAATTTTCGCCTTTTTGCCTTGAGCCGCGAAGAACACGGAAAAAATTAAGTAACAGCAAAAGAAACAAAAAATAAACTCAACAAAAAATAAGAAACGAACAAAAAAAATTAATTAATTTGCTTTAGCCTAGAGAAAAATAAATTTAAATGCTCTTCCTCCACCTAGTTTCTAAGTGCTTCTATTTATATCTATAGCCGGCATCTCTCTCTCTCTCTCTCTCTCTCTCTCTCTTTCTATCTCTCTCTCTTTGGCTCTCGTTTTAAGTGAACCAGTTTCTGTTAAGAAGATCGCAAAGTTTTGATAACCAAATTTATTGTCATATGCTTGGACCATAATTTTATTTGCAAATTTTCATTAATCAAAGTCAGAAATGTTAAGTTCTGTCATAGGTTTTACTTAAGCTAGTGCCGAAAGGCTCCTGAGAGCGAAGCTGTTAATGGTCATCGGAGTTTATCCAACGTGTTAGATTTTAATTGATGATTATCACCCTAATGATCCATCATTCAAATCAAAACACAATTCAAAATTCTGCGCCTTTTACGCATCATTCGGCTAATCAATTTTATTTCCCTGTTTGCGAAGCAAACACAGAAATGAATATTGAAATTCTGTTTCAAGGCGAGCCCTACTCAGAGCTTACATATATACCCGAAGTATACCTAAATATATATATATATATATATATATACATATATCTATATATATATGTGTGTGTGTATATGGAACTTGTACACTTGTCGCACTTATCTAAATATTTTTATAATCATTTGTTTACACATTCAGTCTATTCAGGTTTCCAACTGTGAATACACAACCTTTACAACATCAACAACAACAGCAATTTATGTGCTACAAGCCCTGAAAATATTTTGGCCTAACATTGGGCATTCGGAAGTTGCGACAGCGGAAGTGGGTGAAATATTTCCTCCCTTGATATTCTCCATATCGAACTCAGCCCTCAAATTATTTGTAAGAATACTAGGATTGAAATTGAAAGTAAGATAAACCTTCGGAAAAAATATATAACAACTCATAAACAACTTCAACTTAAAATGCACCCTTCTATGCAATTCTCATACGGTTTCATAATCAAAAAATCTACAGTAAATAGTAAAGAAAGTTGATTTTGAAAATGTTGAATTGAGTCACAAATTACAAAGTTGTAAATACGCCCTTCTATACAATTTTCACAGATGTCCATATATACCTCTTGATATTAAGTAGCATTTCAACAGTGGAAAATTCCCATTTCCATGTGATTCTCAAAGGTAAGTAATCTGTAATCAGGCAACATGGGCTAAACTAAACTTCTCTCTGTCTCAAATTGTTTTTCGTTTCCTTCAAGAAATTGCGCTTATTACCAACAGTTCTATGCAAAACTCAAATCAATTCGATAAACCATACTTAACTCAATCCATTGAGTCGATTCACTTGACATTGCCAGACACTCACATGCTGTAATTTTTCACGCATTAGGCTGACAAGTGAATTGATATATGAATGCCCGTAGATATGTGTAAATGTTCGTGATACAATCAACAATCCACTTAGGCTTTGTCACATATTTTGCTTGTCTTAATGAGGTTTCGATGTAGATAGACACTCGTAATTACAGTGCTCGGGAATTGTAATGCGCCTAATTAATAGCATTCAATTAAAGTGAAAGTCGACGCGAGCGACTAGAGAGTACAGCAGTCAATAGGCCTGGCCAATAAATTGCAGCTAATACGCGGTCATGGTCTACAGCAGCGGCGAGCAGATGAACCCAAATCAAATGCAGTTGAATCATTTTCCCAGCGAGCAACAGGTGATTCATCAGCCTCAGCATTTGACAGTTGAACTTAAAGGCAGAGCTGAAAATACATTTGCCAAGCCGAAACGAATCGCAGCATAAAGAGACCGGCAAACAGCAACAGCAACAACAACAGAAACAACGACAGCAACAACAACAATCAGTGAGTGTTGTTAATAAGCAAAGTGTTGCTGACAACAATGCTGATATACCCTGCAGTGATACCCTGTAAAATGGGAGCAGATGCGGGTTGTTGAGAAAATAAAAGTTAGGCCCAAGTCTCAATAGATTGTTTGACATATACTGAGAGCAATACATATATGAACTTGATTCTGAAACAAAGCGATCTGTATTGAATACAATTATATATATATAATTATAATATATAATTCTTTAATGGATTACATATTACAAATTATATAATATGTATTATATAATCATAAGATTTCAGATCTCATCTATGCATATATCCCCATATCAATATATTCCTATATATACTTGGTAAACAAATCAATATACCCGCCATGCTAGCTGAACAAAGCGAGTGAGCACTATTTTGTTTAAAGCGCGAAAAACCGGTTTTGTCCACTCACTGGCCAGAGAGATTGCGAGAGGAGAGCAGCAATGCGAGAGAGCCATGTCGCCATCTCGCTTGCACAGCAGCTTAGAACAAAATCAAAAAGTGGCTAACAACAAAGCGAGTCGAAGCTTTTAAGCAAGCCAGAAGAGAGCAGAGAAGGGACAGACAACAGAGAGAGAGAGATAGAGAGAAAGAGAGAGAGATGAAGAGAAAGGCAGCGAGGGTCGAGGGGAGGGCGTGTTTTGGCCGTCAAATTACTGAGATTTTGGCCCGCATTAAGAAACGTAAAAACCTGTCGCCGTCGACGTATCTCGCTCAATATAAGCGAACAACAAAAACCAAAACAACAACAACAATAAACAGGTTGTTCTGTTGTGTTTTGTTGTTGTTGCTTTTGCTTTGTTGTCTACAAAAAAAATCTTGACCAGCAGCAGCAGAAGACGCATCCAGTTTACAGACAGCTACATATGTATATATATATATATATATATATATATATATGTCTGTATGTCTATATATATAGTATGAATATATGTTTGATATATAAACGACATTTAAGGCATTTTTATAGCTTTGCGTGCCTCGCTGGTTGTTGCTGCTGCTTTTTGCGCATTTTACTTTTAGCTTGTTTCAAGCTAAAACACAAAGCAAAAAGCCAGCCAAAGGCAAGTGCAAAAAGGCAAAACGCGCGCAGTCGCAGACGTCTTTGCCTTTCTATATCTACATATATATCTAGCTCTCTTCCTCTCTCTCTCTCTCCCTGTTCCTCACTATCGCTCATTTAGCTGGCGCGTAATTGCCGTAAAGTTCTTCTTCTTCGTCTCTCTTTTTTTGTAATTTGTCAGAGCTTCTGTTGCGACGCATTGTGAAATTTGTTTTTTGTTAGAGTCAATTTGTAACGCGTGTAATGTTGGGGGGCTAAGAGCACAATTTGAGAATGGGGAGCGTATTAACTCAGCCTTGCAATGGATGCGATCGCATTGCGTCATGAGAACTGTATAGAAAGGCCTTGAAAGGCATTTGGCTTGAGCCGGGAGAGGTTAAAGAGATTAAGATTCGGCTTGAAGTTAGCTTTCTTTGCAGTTTTGATTGAAGTTACAATAGAAGCTAAGCTCATTGACAAATTAAATATACCTCGGTAATTATTGTGAGAGTAGATAATAGTAATAATAATAATATTAATATAAATAAAAATTATAAACTAATTTCAAATTTTAATGTACATGAAAAATCAGCAAAAAATATTTCCATTCCTTTAATATTGAAATTTGTTTATTACTTTTTTATTTATTCACATTAAATTAAAAAAATTTTGTGTTTTAATATTTTGTTCAATTGAAGTTCAGACTTGTTTTTTCTACTATAATAAGTTAAATTTGTATGATATGTACTGCAGTTTCGAAAAGAAATGAAATATGACAAGATTGTAATGCAAAAAATAAAAAGTTTTGAAAATGACGTTTATTGTTATTTTTATTATTATTATTATTATTATTATTAGTTCATCTGTTGAGCGCATAGAGATGCGAGTGATTAATTTGAAATCTGATTAAAAGTTTGTACTCGTAAAAATTCCATTAATTTTATTTCTCAGAATTGTAGCACAGCTTTAAACAATGAATTCAAGTTTATAAGTTGCGTACTTTAATCTCTTCTGTCTGCCTCTATCTCTATCTCTGTCTCTCGCTATCTTACTCTCTCTCTCTCTCTATTTTTCTCTCACTCTCTCTCTCTCTCTCTGTTTCTCTCCCTCTCTATTAAATAATATACTCTAAGTTTTCATCAATTGCTGTAAAGATCTTAATTTTCCATTTCGCAATTACGCCTGACTTGCTTGTGAGAGCCACTCACAGATAGAGCTGCCCCTCAGTTTATTCGTGTTCATAAAGCTGTTGATTTATAAAACATTTCGTATTATCCTAATACCTCTTTAACCACAAAGCAGCAGAGACACACTTGTGTTTAACATCCTTTTTCGATAATTGATTCAAGGGCCGCAGTATTCTCTGTATTTAGAATTGTGTCAAGTATGTCTGGCACGCGATTGTCGCTTGCCATTCGGCCTGAGCTCTAACAAATGCAATAAACTTTATTAAATGTACAATAACAACAATTGGGAGTGGGTCCTGGTCACGTCTCGAAGGATTAAAGCCATAAGAGAGAGAGAGAGAGAGAGAGCGACAGAGGTAGAAAGAGAAGCACAGGCCAAATAAAACAATTAAATTTCCGTTGACCAGCTAAGCAAAGTGCTTCAATAGGCTAACAATATGCCTTAACATACACTCACTCACTCACTCACACACACAGTCGCAACACACAGACACACACATACATACATACATATGGATCCTTTTAATTTCCTGCTGTTATTTTTATGCACATAGCGCAAACGCCGCGTGATTTCCATTCGCTTACATGTTGACAGGGTATGCGTGGGCTGTCACAGCTTGTGTGAGTGTGTGTTGGGTGTGTGTGTGTGTGTGTGTGTGTTGTGAGTGTGTGTAGGCTGTGCACATGTGGCATATTCCCATAAACAACGCACAACTGCGCCATGTGTCACTGTGCCTGCGCCTCCTCAAGCAAAGTAATCTAATAATAATGTGTGCAGCCCACCCAAAAGAAAGAGCGAGCGAGAGAGGGAGAGGGAGATGTCCCCTCCTTTTCTAAGAAACATTCCCCCAAAACTTGCTCTAGTCCAGGCTCAAGTAGAAGCTAGGGTTTCAGGCGTGCGTGGAGCAGAGATCATCGAATCAGCAAAAAGCCTTTTATGCTATGCTCTAATGACTGTCATTGAGATTGACTTCCTGTTGGGTTATTTCTCTCAGTGTGAGTGCACAAAACACACAAAACACATGTAGCCCATTACTTAGACGAAATACCCAAGCCATTGTAAGAGTTCAACAGAATATGCTGGGCTGCCAGTGCTAAAGGAAAAGATATATGGCTGAGCTATAAACTAATTTAAAGTTCCACCTTCTTCGAACCAAACTAAAAAAGCTTGCCATAGAGTTTCGTCTATAGTAAACACTCGCTTTATCAAAAAAGGACTCTAGTATAACTTTAAGAATCTTGTCTTGTAAATTTGCTCTTTCAACACTTAATCAAATCCATCTAAATGTAATAAAATATACGAAGGAATTCTTCAAAACAATAAAATGAAAATAAAACATCCTATAATAATTCAAGCTTAAAAATTATATTTGCTTTTACTGAAAAAAGTTAGAATATTCTGTTGAAGGCCTTGGCTGTCCTCCTTTTTATTTGTATTCAGCTCAACATTAAAGTATATCTAAAATATTTTGTTTATATTTATTGAATTTCTAAAAATTATATTGTATTCTGTCTCTTTAGGATTCAAGGTCCTCTAAACTCTAATTAGCTTATCTTAAACGAATATTTTAACTTTCAGTCTTTTCTCTCCAGCTTTACAGATGCCGGTATTCTCAAGTCTATCATTCGTGCATTTTACCAAAATCAAAATAAATATACCATCTGTCAAAAATTGTTGACAGCCAAAAACTTTCGGCCTTACCGCCATTTACATATATGTATATACATATGTATATTTATATATATACATATATTTATATGTATAGATGATGAAGTTTGATCGAATGCCCAATTTTGGCCGGCACCGAAAGTTCCTCAAAAGCCACTCGAGCTTCGACAGAATCAAACCGACACCAACATAAACAGAGTTGACCTCGTTTCTCTCTTTCTTATTTTGTGGCTTTGCTTTTTTTTCTTCCTCCGTCGAACTTTTGTTTTTGTTTGCAGTTTATCAGCTTTTTCTCTCGTGGTCTGTGCAAACACACGTGCCCAAAAACCGCATGGAGCATTCATATCCATACCTATTCCCTTTGCCTCTCTTTCTCTCTCTCTCTCTCTTCCTCTCTCTCTCTCTCTTCCTCTCTCTCTCTCTACATATCGCTATATATCTTTTTCGAGACACGACTGCAGACAGACTTAACGGTTATTTTCGTTTGCGTCGCTCTGGTAAAAAAAAAAAAATAAAAAAACATAAAATACAACCCAAAACCAAACCACATTGAAAAAAAACCCCAAACTGGTTACGCTTTAATTTTCCGCGAATTTTTTCTGTCTCTTTTCTGTCATTTTTATTATTTTTATTTATTTTAACTTTATTTTTATTTTGGAGCTTGCTGATTTGCTTAAACATGAAAATTGGTGCCATCAATTGACACATATCGCATGCAACTCTCAGACTAGTTGAGCAGGTACTTCCACTAGACGCAGCAACAGGTGGAAGTTAACATTTAACTGGCAGTTAAAGACCCAAACACTTTGACAAGAGCTTCTGTGTTTTGATGAAGCATTTACTTGTTCATCTTTTTAATTTTCTTTATCTATAGTCATTTTAACTTGCATTCAAAGACTTGTTTCAGCTTTGACAGCAACTTTACCCACATCAATTGCATGTGCACTATTGATCTGTTTTAATATTATATATTACAGCACATCCGATTTTTCCAATGTTAAAAACTTGTACTTAACTTTCAGTGTTTGATTAAATTAGACAACTACTTTGACAGGAGCATTGAGATGTTTGATTTCTCAACGACTCTACAATAGAGAACAGTGCGTATTTTCTATGTGAAAGTCAAGCGTTACCTTGATCGACAATGTTTCAGATTTATAGAAATTTGAAGATATGTATTATTAAATGGCTTTTCATCAATCTAGAGTCAACTGCCTACTAAGTCCTTCAAAACCCAATAGAATATTTAGCAATAGCCTTGACACTGCCTTTTCTCATGGTTTTGATTGTCGCACATTTATAGGGTATGTATGTATGTGTGTATGTGTATATGTATGTGTATGCGCATATACTTTATAGCACAGCTGTCCTTTTCCATGCGGCTTATGTTTATGATATTGAAAAGACTGTGGATTGCCATCAAATCATAAAATCATTTACATGTAAGTCCTTTCTCCTTTTTGATTGCTTTCTCATTAACAATTTTATTTATTTTTGTTTTTTTTTTTTTTTAATATTTTTGGGCCTCAAACCAATTAACAATGAAAACATGTCGAGGAAAAAAGGTCGTGACGAATTGTAAATACTCTTTAAAAAACTTATAGCAATAGAAATCTTGGGTTTCTGTCATTTCTCATTCAATTTGTAGGAATCATTTATAAACTAAACTTTATTTCGTATACAAGTATAGAAGACTACGAAATTTATAAATGTGTTTTAAGTATCAATTCTATCTTTGTGCTTTTATGCTCAAAGTAATAATTTGCCAAGAACTTTTCTTATTAGAATCTAATCAGCATTTATATGAACTAGATTTCCAATTGCCTGAAAAGTCTGCAGGCTCTTCTCAAAGAAAAAAAGTTAAAAAGAAACTTTTTAATGGCCAACTGATGTATTCAGGCCTTGGCCTGGCACAAACAGAACAAACAGAAAATGAGAAAAGGCATTTTGAGAAACAGATTTATTGCGCCATTTTCGGCTTTTCATTAAGTGCAGAAGCTCTTAATTGCTCGCAATGTTGTGACGGGGCACGCGTTCGGATTAGGCGAGCCAAAAACCGGCTAAAACACAGAGAGCTGTCAATACTTGTTCATGTTCCTTGCCCAGGCACAAATTATGCGGGAGCAATGGAATACAAAGTGGAATCGTCAACGGCGCCCATAACGCATAAGCGGCATAGCGGTTTCTTGTGGAGCTACGCATTATGTCAAAGATACAACCTTGACGCAGCAACAACAAGATGAAACTAACAATAAACAAGAATATATATGCTTGCATAAAGAGAAAAAAAAAAACATAATAATAATAATAAAAAGACAGACATTAGATAGAAACCAGCCGAAAAGGCGAACGCTCAAAATGCGCTTGAATCATTTCCTTTTCCGGTTTTGTCGCGTTTCTCTTTTCAGCTCATTTTTCTTATAGACTCTATATTTTTTATTTATTTATTGGTTTTTGGTTGTTTTTTTATTTTTTTTCTACGTGTATTCATTATCGATTTGCATTCATTATCGAGATGATTTGCATAGAACGCCGCACTTGCCACAATTTTGGCTGACCTTTTGGAAAGTTATCAAAGAAATATACAATATTTGACGACTTTATTAAATAGCAGTAGATGGATGATTTGAACATGCATTGCAGTTATTAATTGGATCCTATACTAGAAATATGGTAAATGGACATAATAACTAAACACTTCTATTTTCATGAGTGAGATTTTATTGTTGCTGTTAACTCGATTCGATGCATGTTAAATATTATGAACGCATTTTAAATTTCAAATAGAATTTGCATAAATGATAGAAATAATATGCTTCTAGTTTAGCAAAAACATAACATTGATGTTAAAATTTGCAAAGAATCCTGAAGCGTGAAATATATCTTTGAGCTTTTAGCTTGGTTTATTTGCTCGATTACTAATTTCCAGCCAGCCGGTTAAAATGCTTTCTGTATTGACCTAATATATGGATCTTATCTCATCTCTATTGAACTCAGCTAAATTGGGGTGTCAGGCGAGCTACGTTTAGTCTATGGCAAATGCCCGACCTTGAATTCTAAGTCTCTCTTAACATTTTTTGTATAACAGCTATGCCTAATATGTATTTAGTCAGTTGCTAAACAAAAAATATTATAATTAATTCATTGAAATACAATATTGATCAACTTCAAGTTGTGAGTCATTAAGAGATCCGGTTTTTCGAGCTGAGGTCATTAGCTTTTTGTGGGGGGCATCTTAAGGGTTTTTCAGTACTTGTTAGTCAAGGAAAAGCTTGGCAATACAGATGATATTACGAATGTAGAACTATTGTGAATGAACTTAGAGACAACGTATTTGAATTTGGTTGCCCCACAAACTGGAAAGACTTTAGTAGACTATATTCGGCGCTCAACAAGATATTCCAATTCGAAATTCCAATAAGAAAGCGTTGTTATAATTGAGCTTGCAACAGATTAACTAGCTAATTAGATCTCATAAATCAGTTGGCATAACTTATTATCTTTCAGCCTGAGCATGTATTTATAGCACACATGAACATATTTTCATTCGCAATGATGGAAAACTGTGGAAAGTCTGTGGTAATTGTCTGCGAAAGTGTTGACAGCCATGTTTTATTTTTATTTATCTATTTTTTTTATTTATTTATTTTTTTTTTTTTTTTGCTGCTTCTCTGAAATTTTTCTTATTTTTTATATGGATTGAGCAATGTGAAAGCGTTGCAATGAAACTCGTTTCAAGAGCCGTTTTTATGGCAAGACTTTGCTAATTAATGCCACACACACACACACACACACACACACACACACACACTCGCGTTCACACAGGCAGAAACACAGATGCAACAGAAGTTGCTCTGGTTTTTCCAGAGCTCGATAAAAGAGCTGCAGACACAAATGCTGCGAGCTCTACACAATGCATGTCCAGTCAGAGAGAACAGAGAGAGAGAGAGAGAGAGGTAGTCACAGGAAACATCCGAAGAGAGCAACGGACAAGATAAGACGCACAATGAACATAATAAAGGGAACCTGTTTGATGCGCCTCGCAATTGTTGAAATTTATTTCTCTGTTCGCCTTTTTTAAGGGTGGTTGGCAGATGAAATCTGGCTGAACCTGTGCATGACTCATGACCCAGTCATCGCCAGCCACTCAGTCAGTCAGTCAGTCAGTCAGTCAGTCAGTCTCAGTCAGGATTGATGCTGCGACAACTAGAAATTGACCTATTGATTAGACTCCGGGCATGAACCTGCAGCAGGTGTCGCATTGTTTACGCTGCACACAATGCAGGTCAATTGCAAAGCGGCGCCGGATAGAAATTGATTCTCTCTGTTAGTAAACCAATTCAAGGTTTTCCAGGAATGAGTGCGATATACTTCTAATAGTATATGTATACTCTACATATTTATATGATTGCAAATAAGAATGAAATTGCCATAAGCACTATGACCAAATTATGGCATCATAGAGTTTAGATGTAAAGAAGCTTAGCGGGTCTATAGTAAATAGCAGGCTCTATATCAATTTTGTAGTAACTTTATAGTAATGAACGGTGAGGAGACCTGATAATGATAATGGTATTTGATATTCGAATTCGTACAAAGTACATCAAGATTTATAGCAATTTTATAGTAATTTTATAGTAACAGTGAGGAGATCTGATATCAATGATATGCGATGATATTGCAGTAGAGCTTTGTATCAAGTTTATTTGCTATAATTTTTATAGCGACATTTTTATAGCAGATTGTATTGTCAATGAAACTTGCTATAAATTGTATAGCAAGTATGAAGTAATGAATGGTATTTTCAGCTAAAGCTGTCAATGAATCTTTCTATTAAATTTATAGCAAGTATGAAATAATCAGCATTTGACTGTCTGGCCAATAGCCATTTGCCATACACTTATAGCAAGTCATTTTTAGGCATGGAAATGCGCAAAACATAAACACAGTAACTGCCCAAGAGATCGGTTCGTTGAGCAGGCCCGCACATTAGGCACAAACAGCCACACAAACACTCAGCAAATACTTATGATAATCGTAGACAAACAACTCATAGATGAGTTGATATATGTGAACAGAGATGTGCGTATGTATATGCAGCACAATTGGAAGGCGGGCCCATTAAAACCAGAAGCTTGACAATGCATGTGAAGAGCTCAGAGCTCAGAGCTCACAGCTCCTCAGCTCCTCAGCTCAGAGCTCAGAGCTCAGAGCGAAGCACGAAACACGAAACACTTTGGAATGTGCGCCTAGAGCGAATCACATATTTAAATTGATATACATATAGATACATGAGCGTACGTTCATATGTCTATATATGTATATATGTATGTATGTATGTATGTACATATATGTATTTGCATAAAATGGCATTAAAATTTGCCATTTAGCCAACTTTAATGTACCATAAAACAAACAGCAACGACGCAAAGTAACTTTTTTTATAGCTGTAAAGGCAAAAAGGCAGAAGAAAATAGAAAACAGAAAATAGAAACCAAAAAAAAAGAAAAAAGAAGAGAAGAGACAGGTTGCAGCAGACCCTGAAAATTGATCTTCTTTCAGGAGGGACGCGAGTCCAAAGAAGACCCCTCTCGTAGGTCTCTGCGACAGGCAAATTAATTGCGCCCAGTCCGAACTAATGCGAGTTGGTTAATGTGGCTTTTTGGCTCGTTAGGCGCCTGGAATTAGGCAACACTAAAGCAAGCGGACCCATTCTCAATTTAGAAAAAAAGGCAGTTGAAAGTTAGTTAAATAAAAAGATGCACCTAACGAATAGACAAAGTGAATTACAATTAAAATTTAGTTAATAATTGAAAATATATATACAAAATATTTAGCTAATATTATGTGAGCTTTACTTCAACTATCTAATTGAATTTCGTTGGAAATCTCAAATAAATGAGCTTTAAATCAGACTTTAAATGCTGGGAATAATTCAATCAAGTTTTCTACATAGATTCGATATGTCTGCAGTCAAAGTACTCCATTTGAAGGGCATAATGCAATACATGCAAATAGCTATATGCTTTTCTCCAAGTGTATATGACATCAAAATAGAGGGCACTACCAAAAAAGAGGCAAAACAAAGCAAAAACAACAAAAATAGCGACACGCGCAAAGCCACCCAAAACAATTAGTACGGAATCGCGTTCATCATCATCATGGTCATCGTCATCACGAACGACATTATCATCATTTACTTCATTAGGCTGTGGTGTCCTGTAGAGCTTGTGGTATTATTGATAGGTCCCCTAATGTCCTTCGTCGTTGTTGTTTTTGTTATTGTTGTTTGTGACGTTTGATATCCGCGCTCTCCAGGTCGAATCATATTACACTGTCATTGGATGGGCAGAAGAAGCAGCAACAACATGTATATATATATATAAATAGATATTAATTACTATATATATATATATATATGTATGTTACCAGGAATCAGAGTCAAGCGCTAACAGTCAGCAAAAGTTGATTACAAATTTGTTGCAGTCAAAACTTTTGCTTTTTTTGGTTCTGACAAGCATATCGGTTTGCATATAGATAAAGAGGGGGACATCTCAGGTAGTAATGAAAGGTTCGAAATGTTTACTAAAATACATTGCTTGAAGGGAATTCTCTCTATTTTTACTAAAATATAATAATTGTTAAATCAATTCAAATTCGTTAGATTAAAAATATTCTGATTCATAAGAATTATGCTTGACATGAAAACGACTTTATTAGCTTGGGCTCTATTTGAAAGTCGATATCTGAGAAATAGAGTGATGTGAGAGTGTGTAAGAATTCTCATTAGATTTATAAACCTCATAGCCAAGTTTCAAATCTCGTTCGTTCAAAATTATTGACCTGTTGCTCTCCATTTGCTAGGTATGTTTATTTTTATGTGTTGAGATATATTATAATAATAATATAAAATATATTATATAATATTATTTCATCCCACATCTCGATAGTTTAAAATTGAACCTAAGCCAGAGTATATCGTTTAAAATTCTCAATTGGTTGCAGCTAAAAATGAAGTTTGCCAAGTTTAAGCATTTTATAAATAACTCTGAATTGGCCCAAGATCGAATATTTATTGACCATTGAGCAGAATAAAATTCTATTCCATTTTCATTATACCGCCAGTTCCCGGATTTCTCCTATGCAAATACAATCGAGGCTTAAATATTTCAAATCGGCTCACGTTACAAATCAAGCAAATTTGCCTAATTCCAATCCACTTGGTAGATAATCACTTTAGGCCCCAAAGCAAGTTAACCAAGGCAACAAAACGCACACACACACACACACAGATACAAGTCATGAATGAAAAGCAGAAGAAGAAGAGTGAGCTCGCCACTTGAAAAGTCAATAAGCAGCGCAATTTATTTGTATAATTCGGTTGTTCGATGCCAATTACATGTGCCGAGTGCTCAAAAATCACTTCTCTCCATATATCCAAATGTATCTCAAGTGTGTGTGTGTGTGCGTGTGTGCGTGTGTGTGTGCGTGTGTGTGTGTAAAAAATATATAAATTTACATTTCAGCAAATGCGCTTTAATTGGCCGTCTGTCAGTTGTCATGACAATAATTAATGTATTACCAATTTATGGCCAGAAACATGTGTATCTTTTGCGTGCCTACAGCAAAGTATCTGCAGATACAAATGTATCTGCGTAGCTATGAATCTGCGCTGTGTGTATCTTGGCATAGAAATGGCTTCACGCTGCTTCTTATTTTTCACTTGGCCAAGTTTTTGAGCAAATTTTCTTTTTTATTTTTTTTTTCTTTTTTTGGGCCGGACGCAAAGGAAATGCGTAGCTTGTTTTCTCAAGCGCATCGCGTGTATCTCAAACTCAATCTCAATCTGTGTCTGATTGAATGGCTGACAGGTCAAATGTAAATAATCAAAGTCGCATAAAAAGTAAATAAACAAGTGTCGAACAGACGACAGCCTAATTCACATGAGATACATCCACACTTCATGGATGCGAGATACAGCGACAGAGTGAGAGGAGGATGAATATCTAACTATGCTAGGTACGTATCTATATCTATATCTAAAATTCTCTATAGCTTGTTAAATATTTTTGAGCTTCTGAATATACAGAATATTCCTGAGACTGCTAATTCATATACGATCTATATCTATGTCTCTAAGTCCCTATAACTTTTTATATATTTCTGAACTTACGATTATAGAGAATATTCCTCACTATCTACTGAGCGAACTATAGTCAACATAGCTATAAAGCTGAGGATCTATATCTAGATCTATATTTGTGAATTTCCAATAGCTTGCTGTATATTATTGATCTTCTGAATCTTACAGCTAGGTTGCACCATCTATATCTATATCCATATACTTATCAGCTTCTGAATATATATTTCGATTCAATAATAAACTCAACATTTCTATTTTCCCCCATGTTTCCACCGTGTTTCCTTTCAATTCTTTCGGTTTCCTTTTCAACGAGTTCCCACGCACAAACAGTTAGAATTACGTCGCTCTTTGACTCTCCCAACTTACCGTTAGCATCTATGAAATGCGTTAAATCAGCTACTAATCCATACAAATCGTTATCCATTTACAAAGTTATAGATTCAAGACAGAGAGTAGGCAATTTTTTGAGTGGTTGTTGTTGTTGTTTTTCTTTCGCACTCTTTGCACTATAATTCTTAGATCTTATATACTGTACACTTTTTGCTTGTATTTCATTTCACTTCATTTCACTTAATTTCATTTCGAATTTTCGTTTGCTTTGGGGACTTTTGGCAACTGTTTCAACTGCGACACTCAGTCGGGCAGTTAGTTAGTCGGGCAGTTAGTCAATCAGTCAATCAATCAAGCAGCCAGCCAGTCAGTCAGTCAGTCGTACAGCTCTAGGGCAGCCGTTGTGGGCGCTCGCTGTAGTCACCAGGACATGCCAGACAATGCAGACAGACAAACTGCAGACGTGAGTCTGACGTTGTCGACGTTAGCGTCGCCGCCGTCGACGACGTCGCCGTTTAACACGCCGCTGTTGCTCTTCCTCTTTGCTGCGTTTGGCTCCCCCTCTCTTGGTTGATTACGTAGCGCAGTCGACGTCGCTGTATGATAAACGTTGCGGCGCTGCCGCTGCGGCAGTTGTTGATGTTTGATAGTTCTTGTTGTAGGTGTGTGTGTGTGTGTGTGTGTGCGTCTGTAAGTGTGTGTGTGTCTCTCTCTGTTTGTGTGCTGTGGTGGTGTGTTTGCTTTCACTGTAAAATGTTTAGATTCATGTGCGTTTTATTTACACATCTTGTCTCATTGTTGTTGTTGTTTTTCTATCTTTCTCTTTTTCTATTCTATTTATTTTTATTTTTATTATTTTCTTTTTTTGGCTTGTTGCTATTTTAAAGCATGCCGCGTGCAGCGGCTATGAGAGGCAGATTTTTAATTCATATACATATATATAAATATATACATATTTATATAAATATATAAAACTGTTGCACTTCGACTGTTTTTTTTTTTTTCAGCTACAATGCATTTGCACTTTGTTTTATCTTAATATATTTTATTTCAATTGCACTTGTGTTTAACAATTTGTATTTATGTTGTTTTTTTTTTTTTTCTTTTTTTGTATATATCATAAATTTGTTTTATTAACTTTGTTTCAACGCGTGTTATAATTAAGAGTTTCGGTTCAACCGTTATGCTTCATTAATAATATTTGTTTTTATTTATACAATTATTTATTTTTTATTTTTTATTCAAAAGCAAACCGCAAAAAAACACAACGAACGAACGAGCGAACGGGAGAACGAACCGTTAACGACAAAGTCCAAACAAATACTAAATGTAAAGTCCAAACAAATACTAAATGTTATTGCTCTGTTAAATTGGAAATGATGAAGTGCGGCAAAACTCACCACGAAACCCACCACCGCCAATGCGAGAGAGAGGGAGAGCGAGAGTGAGCGCGCACGCCGCGACGACGCGTCGGCAGCAACCCACACCAGAGCCAGAGCAAACGTGCGCTCACTAAAAGTCGAAAACGGAATCAGCGCTAAAGTTAAATGTGAAGCGCAGCGCACACACGCATAAATATTTTACGCTCTTGCACACACACACACACGCAGTAGCGAGTGGCTTGAATGAAAATGCCGATGCAATCGCACACTGCTCTTTGCGTTGCCTCTCCAGCACGTACACACACTGCCATAAATAGACGCTCACACACACACATACACACACACACAAAACAGGGCGAGCTCTTTCCCCCACTGTTGCGTGTACACCCACACTCACAACAATGAGGCGTGTCTGCGTTTGTGTGCGTGCGAGTGCCATCATCGCTTTCCTTTATATTTGCCTCCTTTTAGTTTTTGTTTTCTTTTTATTTTCGTTTATTTTTCATGTGAGTGTGTGTGGGTCTGTTAGCTCTGCTGCTGCTGCGGTATGGTGGCGTCGTCGTCGGGTGCACAAGTGCAAATTCACACGTACATTCGAAATGTGTTCGCACAGTGGCACAAAAACGATTATTACTAACATTGCCAGACGCTGACAGCCGCCGGAGCCAAGGGCAAATCCGAAGTTGGGAAGTTGCTCTTTGCAGCGGAGACGTTGGAATTTTCTAGTGCAAATGCACTTACATTATATATGTATACATATACATGCATATGTTTATGTATGGGTGCGTGTGTAGATAACTATTTACATACTGTGCATGGAAATGAATGGAAATGGAAATTTGTAAACAAGCAAGTGATAGCTAAGAAAATGTAGTGTTAATTTACTTCTTCTTTTCTTTTTTTTCTTTTTTTGCTATAGAGAAGCTGAAGAACATTTATGCAAACGTGTTTGGATATACGGAGATTAACTTTAGTCGATGTGAGATAAATCTCGAGAAAAAAACTACTCATATGGTTCCATCAGCGTTATTCAAGCCAAAAGACTTTAACTGTCAAAAGAAGAGTTCTGAAATTAAAAGATCTTTGCAAATCTGAAGATATCAAAACCTTTTTGTTTTTGGATAACTCTAAAATATAGAGAACAAATATATAAAACAACTCTAAAGATAAACATTTTTTTGAAATATAATTATTTTTAAAGAATTTCCTACAAAAAAAGGTGTTTTTATTGACGTTGTCTCTCTCTCTCTCAATCTCGTGTGTTTTTTTTTTTTTTTTTTTTTTTTTTTTTTTTTTGCAATAGTTTTGACGACAGCAATACCTTAATATGAACGTATCTTATCTCATTGTTTTTATCTAAATGCACATATTTTCAAGACATGAAAGTTCTTAAATCATTCAGAAATCCAATTTGTTTGAATTACAAATATGCCATAGTCCACATATTTACCAGCCGATTAAAGTCGAAACCTATAAAAAATTGGACTAGATAAAAATATTTTCAAAATGCATTTTAAACTGCTTGTGAAACTACGAATTTTCTATGATGTGGATGAACAATCTGATCAATGTCTAATAAACTTCTACTGATACTACTAGATAAAGTGCCTAGTATAGTACATGTTAAATGAAATATATTAGATAAAAGCTATATACATATATATATATATAAACATATATGCAGCTATCGGTCAAATCCAAATCAATAAAATCAAGTACAAGCTTTGCCTTGAAGTAAATAGCAGAACGAATTCGAATACGAATACGAATACGAGAAAACAAACATGAAAACGAATTCGAGTGCGAGTATCTGTATCTAGAAGTACGTGTATCAAGCGACGACGTGCTGAGACGTAATTGATGAAAGGCAAAGATCTACAGCTCAAACACTGAACAACAAATATAATAACAACAACAATGGGAAAAACTCAACTAAAGTAGTCTACGTAACGCAACGGAGACGCCGACTGCGATGTCGGCGACGTCGACGTCGACGCCGACATATGAAATTGCACATTTCAAATACAATGTGGTTAAAAAGTAAGCGCAGAGGCAAACAAACAGAGATACAGAGATACCAATAGAAGGAGCAGATCGGGAGGGAGTAAGGGAGCAAAGGGGAGCAGCAGATAATTGTAGACAATCAGACACAGTCTGTCTGCATGTTAGTGTGTGTGTATGTGTGTGTGTGTGTGTGTGTTGAGTTAACGCTGGGCAAGTTCAAGTGTAGAATGCAATAGAGCGCTGCAAGCAGCAGCAACAACAGCAGCAGCGAGAGCACGAGAGAGACGAAAAGAGAGAGAGAGAGCGACAGCGCAAAGAGCGAAAGCGTCTACGCATACGCATAGAAAAAAGCCGGCAAACGGCAAGGGCAACAGAGGCAGAGAGCGCGCGACTGCAAGCGAGCGAGGGAGCTGCAGCTTGGGGAATTGCGCTGCTGTCTGTGGTGAATTTGGCGTTTGGCAGCATTTTATTTTGGGGGTTGGCTAGACACATTGAACCACAAAAGTTCAAGATGAAAACACAAAATATCAACAATGACAGCTGAGTATGGATTGCGGTGTGGAGAGGGGAGCACAGCTCTTTCTCTCTCACTCCCTCTCACTCTCTCTCACCCGCTCTCACATCAAATACCTCTCTGGGCGACTATGGCTGTGCATGTGTGTGTGACTCCACTGCTTTGGCCGACTGCCAAATGCTCAGTAGTACACTGGAGCAATTTGGGTGTGAATGCAACTGCGAGTGCTTATATATGTATATATGTGTGTATGTGTGTGTGAGCATGAGTATGAGTGGGCGACTGTGTGTGTGTGTGTATGTGTGTTCTTGGTAGGGCGTGTTGGGCGTCACGGCTACCATTTGTTGGGGTAGTTCACTGACGGCAAATAGCAAAAAAAAAAACAAAGTAGCAGACACAGTCTCAGTCGCAGTCGCAGTCGCAGCCGCAGTCGCTGCCTCTGCCAACACGCAAATACATATATACATATACACTAGCCCAGCCTGCTAGAAAAAAAGGCAGAAAACTTGTCTACGCCGCCGTGTCATACAAGCTGCTAAATTTATGCGAAGACACACAAATCTACTGAACGAGCGACCGACAATGCAGTCAGCTTCGCTGCTGCGCTGTTGGCGTCGCATTGTCAGTGTGTTTGTTGTGCTATCCACGGGCACTCGCTCAAAAAGCGCTCTCTCTTTCTCTCTCTCTCCCTCTCTCTCTGTCACTCTCTCTCTCTGTCTCTGTCGCTGTCGCTGTTTCTCTCTCTCTCTCTCTCTTGCTCATAAATGCATAAAGCCCATGCACATAAAAATCATAATAATTTGTTGTATTTTCTTTTGCCCGGTTTGCCTTGTTCGGATAGGTTTTGCTTTGGTCCGCTTTGGATATAGATGCGAGCGACGGCGAGCCATGGCACGACTCTGAGTGAGCGAGCGAGAGGCACAATAGCAAAGTCAGGTTTAATGTCGTTCAGTGGCGCGCGCGGCATTTGCAGTTGAGGCAGGCAGCGGTCGTCGAGCAGTAAGAGAGTAAGGAAATAAGCGGGGAGGGGGCACCTGGGGCGGGAGGGCCTTAAAACTGGGGCTGCCACCGGTTGTGGGCCGAGGGACAACGTGAACGAACATAAGAAATGACAACGAAAACAACAACAACAACAACAAAGAGAAGTTGTCGAAGCGCTAACAACAGCATTTTGTATTATGAAAACTATTTATGCCATTTCATGGAAATACTTTCATAATGCAGGATAAATTAAAGGTTGTAATCACGGGGATAAATGCAAAGCAGTCTGAATCGATCATATTCATAGGGTCCCTTGCATTTATCTATTCAACTTGAGAAAGTCTTTCAACATAAATAAATAATTTATCGCAGCTTTTTGATAGGTAATGCAGCAAGAAAGTGAATTCAGCAAATTGTAGCACCTAGATTGTAGCTAAACACAGATTTATATTTTAATAGAGTGTTCAACTTATAAAATTTAGAATTATCGATAACTTTAGAGGTTTAGTATATTACACTTACAGATTGTGTTGTTAAGATATCAAACTTGAATGGCAACACTTTGGCATATATCTATGGTGATATGCTGATCTGAACATTATAACGCACATTTTTATTGGTGCCCAGTTTTCCATTTTCCATTTTCCATTAGCACATAGGAAGCTATACTAAATATATCAACGATAACGCCATAAACGATAGTTGGACTTTTGTCATTGCCAGCGACATCTGGAAATGTGAGAGTTGTTCGCTTATCACTGAAATATTTTAGAGCGAGAGGAGAGAGGGTAGGTTTTAGGGGGTCGGCATAGTTGGGGGGTCAACTGCAATTGACCGTCAGTTAGGAAACTTTGTTTGCCGCTTCGATTCAGTTCGCTTCGTTTCGTTTTGTTTCGACTATTTCAATTTCCAATTTTTATGTGCGTGCATTTTTCACTTAAATAAATTTCATGTTGGCTTCTGCCTTCGCCACCCCCAACCCCCCTGCTGCCGCTCTCTTTCTGCTTCATTTTTATTTCTTTTATTGCATATTGACATTTCAATTGCTTTTATTTTCATGTATTTTTATGGCTGTCTTCTGATTGCAGCAGCCAGAACAACGAGCCACAGCCAAGTGCAGGGTCGCATTAAGTTGGTCGAGTTTCAATACGGAGCTTAACTTAAACTAACTTGTCTTATATACCTTAAGTGTCTACATATACGTATTATACCTACACATATAGACTTACTCAAAGGTAACAGATCGTATAGGTAACTCACCTGTAAGGAATAAAGATAAAGAATGTGATTAGTTAAGCGTGACCCAATGATATATTTAATTATAATAATTTAGCTTAATTTAATTATGATTATTATAGTAGAAGTAGTTGTATATTTTCTTTATTATATATATTATCTATGATATTTATGTCATAATTCATATAATTATTGTGTAAGTATGTAAGCTTTAGATTTAAAACACCCACCACATTTCATATATACTCTCTATTCTGGGCTCACTCCATCGATTATTAATTAGATTCTTTATGGTAAAGGAAACCATGAAAATGCTGCTTTGAGATATATCATTCCTATGATGACATTAATGTACATTACAATGTTGAGCAATAAAGACTGACCGAGATTTCTCGTATTCTAGTCTTTCATAATCCATTTATTTGATCTTCGTAAACGTTTCACTGGCAGGAGCTGGTTGGAACAAAAAGCGCCTCTCTCGCTCTCACTCTCTCCCTCTCTCTCTCTCTCCCTCTCTATCTCTCTCTGTATCTCTCTCTCGCTCTTTCTCCTTTCTATCTCGCTTTCTCTCCTTCAGTCACTCTCCCTACATCTCTATCTCTCTCTTTCTCCTTCTCTCTCTCTCGCTCTCACGCGGTCTCTCTATATTTTTCTCCCTCTGTCTGAAAACTTTATTATTTGTGCACGTTTCTCATGTCAACGCGCCGAGTTAAATGCAAAATGCAAATTCAAATTGAAAATTGCTACATTCAACGAGACGACACTTGACAAGTTGTCCACAAAAAATGATGAAAACATCATAATAATAATGATATCCATTCAGCCACATAGCTAAGTATACTATGTTCTAGACAGGGACGTAGACAAAACTAGCAAAAAGGGGTTTCAGAGAATACATTAATATATTAATACGTTAATATATTGAGACTAACCAAAGCATAGATATTCAGTTAAATTGAGTTACTGAACCCGTTCCTGCGACATTTACTAAACAACTGTCTTTGGACCGTGAATAAGTCTGCAGCGCCCTGCTGCAACATTATTATTACTTTTTATACCCTAAGCCCATTGAAAATGGAAAATCAGGGTATAATGGTTTTGTTAAAATGTATGTAACAGGCAGAAAGAGGCGTGGCAGACCCCATAAAGTATATATATTCTTGATCAGGGCGAAGAGCTGAGTTAATTTAACCGTGTCCGTCTGGCCGTATGTATGAGCTCGTCAAGAGTTTTCCTTTACAAGTGCACACATACATTCAAATGCGTGCAGTCTACAATATTCTAAGAATAATAATTGCGATTCAGCTGGGTTTGAACTTTCAGTTGATTCTAGATCAACTTAAAGAGTTACTGTATTTTTAAAAGTTAACACTTTTGTCTGTTTTAATAAACGCGTATATTTCAAACCCCAGATCAGTCCAGTTCAGAGTATATTCTAGTCAGGCATCCCGACTAAAATTTTTATTTTCTCTTTTGCCAGACGTCCGGTAGACGTCACAAATAATGCCATAACAGAGCATCCTGATATTTAAATGTCTGGAAATTTATTAAAATGAGCCAGCCTAGCCTATATATACATATCTACAGCAGACATTCTCTTGATTCAGGCTTATTAACGAATATATTTATTATTTATGCAAACTTGCGTGACATTCCTCTATTCAATGTGACAAAGGCTATTATATCAATATATACATATTGATCATAATCAACTATTCTCGAAGCTAATAACACAATTGACAACACTTTAAATATCCTGTAAATATTAAATAGAAGCCATTTAAAATAAGAAGTGGTCTCAAAATTTCAAAATTTCTATAATATTTTATATGTATATATTATCTAGGATTTCCAAGAATGTGAAAAAACCATTATAATAACCAAACTTATACATGGTATTTTTTGATTTTTTATATAAAGATTTTTATTATAAGTTTGAAAACAATAGTTATATAATTTAATCTAATTCTTTAAATAGTTCAATGATTTCATACCCTTCTCGTATTTCCTACAGGGTATCCATGTGACAAGCATAATAAAGTGCCTGCTCGGTCTGATTTTGATTTGACTGCAAACTGACAGCACACGAAGCCACGAACATGGTGGGCGTGGCAGTCACAGACACACACACACACACACACCTACACCTACACACTGTTATCAATGTCAGCTGCCCCACCTGTGCCACTTGTTGCAGTTTTCATTTTAAATGCATTTGCTGCAGACAGACAGACTCGTGTGTTTGCACATCCTTTGACAGTTGAGCCCTGTTGGGGCTGGCATTGGATTACAGGATCTGCAGTTGGGACACGCAGCAACACGCGCTGTCCCCAGTCCTCCGTCCCACGCCCCCCGTCACCAAGCCACCGACCTTTTGGCTCAAGGCCCTTTTTGTTTTGCTGGTCAAAATGGCGTCGCAATTTCGCTTGCCTAAGGAGTGAGGGGGAAGCAGGAGGGAGGAGGAGTGAGGGGGCAAGCAGGAGGGAGGAGGAGTTTCTGTGTGGCAAGGGCAACTGGAATAGCAGCGCACTTGCCTGCACATGCCACACGCAATCTGTGTCGCATTAACCACGTGCCACGCCCACCATCCACCACCAGTGCCGCCCATTTGCTATTTGCTACTCCTCGTTCGACTGTGCTGCTGTGTTGCATGTAAATTATTTTTAAATACCACAAATATTTAAGCAGCTGTCCACGTCGAAGCTCCAACTTGAATGCATTTTATGTATGCGTTCCTTAATAAGCAAATAATCGCTTCAAAATAAACTTACTTCATATAAATAAATGAACTTTAATAAATATTAATTTTATACAAAGAAAATGGACAGACCTACTGTTCGATCCAACTATCAAAAAATCGCAGTTTTGACTAAGACTTTAAGCTGAAATTGAAATGCCACAAAACCTAAAGATCTTTATGATCCATGAATACATAATTTAGTGATCTGAAATTATTTAATAAATAATTTCCAATTGAAGAAATAAAAATAACACCATTGCAGCTGCAGCTCTATTATGTGATTTACTAAAAGCTTGGGGCATGGAATATTTGACAAGGTAAATCTTTCAATGGTTTAACGGTAGTACTCCAAAAAACGGTTGTTAAGTTACCCCTCCTGACTCCGTTACTAAATATGATTCAAATGTTTTTATACCCTGAACGCATTGAAAATGGAAATTCATTTTGACTGTGAATGAGCATTCTGGAGTCGGTAGTGCCCGACCGCAAAATTCTTACTTGTATTTATGCTCTAAAGTCATTGAAAATGGGAATTTAGGTATAATGGTTTTGTTACATGTATGTAACAGGCAGAAGGAGGCGTGGCAGACCCCATAAAGTATATATATTCTTGATCAGGGAGACGAGCTGAGTCGAGTCTGAGTCTGTCTGTTTGTCTGTCTGTGCGTGTGTTTAAACGCGTTGATTTCAGAAACTATAAGAGCTAGAGGCTTGAAATTTAAAGCTGTAGGTATATTGCAAGCGCAGATCAAGTTTATTTCTTAAAATCGATAACTGCTTCTGATTTTTTGTTATCGATAAAAAACCTTATCGAAAATCAGTTATAAAATTATATCTTCTTCACCTTTAAAGATAGAGTCTCCAAATTTAAACTGTGGAATCAAGTGTATTTTTAAGATTTTCGGTTTTTGTCATGTAGTATCTCGTAGTCGAGCAGTCTCGACTAGATCTTTTTACTTGTTTTGTTTTAATATTATTGATTAAACACCTTATCGAAGCTCTGCTTTAAAATTATATCTCCTAATTCCTTATATGACAAATATACAAATTTGAATGTTATTATCACGGTCTGAAAGTTTTATGAAGTAGTCGAGACTGCTCGTCTACGACTAGAGCTTTTTTACCTGATTTATCTTTATTTTATTAGACACATAACGTGGCGGTGCTGGTAGAGGCGTTGTCCAGAAGACCTGCGTTGTTAGGGTTTTTTTTTGTCTTTTCCAACAAAAATGGAATTTGATTGTGAAAACCTGAGCTTTAAAATTGATAATACTTTATGCTAGATCAAGCTTTGGAGTATATTTATAGATAAAGTACGGACGGGGTTCAGGGTAGCTCTTTGTCGGGCACCTTCTGTTTCTTTTTTCCTGTGCTTCAACGTATGCAGAAAGGCAAGTATAAACCAGGTAAATGTGTATATATGCATTTATAGGGATATCTGTATAGCTATATAGACAGTTGACAACCATCTGTCAGGCAGAACCTGTATGAGTGCAGGGAGTGTATGCGTGTGAATACACAAATGTATTCAGATTCACACTCATTTAGTTGTGCCCGACAGTTCAATGAACGACTTGTCGACTGCGGTTATTACTCATTTTGGCGTTTTTGTGTGCCGCAAAGTTTTTACCTAATTAAATCAACAAAGCGCTGGATAAACCACACACACATACAGAACAACACAGATACACACCCTCACACACACTTAGTAAATGGGATTAAAACAAAGCCTTTTCATAATCAAATGCAATTATAAAGCTAAAACAAAAAAATTAATCAAATTGAACTGTATAATAACAGAGCAATACCAAATTTCAAAAAAGTCCTCAAACGATGTTCCGTAGAGTGAAAGGCTAATTTGGTGGTGGTGCTGCTGGTAGTGGTGAGGGTGGGGGGAGTTGTCTGCTAAAATACATCCCAATTTCAAGCTCAAATTTATCGCTATGAAAGTTTAGACAAGTGCAAAATTTGTTTTCATACTTCTTTTTGCTTCTTTAGTCCCATTCTAATTGGCTTGAGACATGTTGGCGACGCTTTTGTGGAATATGCTTATTATACTCTATAACTTGGAAGTATTGGGAATGATTTATTCTCATACTCAAAAATTAAGCTAAAAATTTATTCATAAATCCATTAGGTGTTTTTTTTTTAATACCATATAGTAAATCTACACTTTTTTGGGTATAGTTCAAAATGTAGATATATAATATATTATTTACGTTTTTCAAACGTTCTATTTAAATGTTTTTAATTTTATTTTATTTATTTATTTTTTTGATTTTTTTTTTATATTGTCATCTTAATTTTGATTTATTTTTTTTTTTTATCTTTTGAATTCCATTCGAAACATTTATAGTTTAAATTTAAATTACAAGGTATTGGCAAATAAGATATAGTCAAATGAATTTGTTGGTCTGGCTGTGATTTAATCATTTCATATATTAACGTTCCATTATGTACATGGTATTACCTAGTCAGTCAAGTGCAAACTCAACTAACTGCAACAAACTCGTGAAGGAAGTTTAAGACGTGTGTCTGTGAGGTTTATGTGAGGTCATATTTTACAAAATAGAAGTAAATTAGCGCGACAAGCCATTAACTTAACTGATAAAGATCATAAGATTAAAAATAAAATTGCCTATGATGGTATTGAAAAATTGAGGAAAATGTCTCAGGATCTGCAGAAATATAAATTAATTAAAACATAAAAAACTCAATGGAACGGATCGATCATGGAAAGCTATTTGAGACGATAAAACGAATCATTCAACTGTCTATTCACTGAACAAGTTAAATTACGTCAAATTGTAGAGCTCTAACTGTACAGCTGTAGAATATATAGCTAATTCTGATTTACAATAGCTCGAATGTGGAAAATACTTAACTATATTGTGGAAAATACTAGATATTTTCGACATACCCAAATGTACGTAGAATTTATTAGAAGAGGAAAAAATTAACTCAATAATGAAAAATATACAAGATATAGAACTTCCCGTTTTGAGACGTCCCCGATGGGCATATGGGTATATTTATACTAATTCACGAAAGTGAATTTTTATACTGTTATACTGTCCATATGAACGCAAATCATTTCGCCGCTATTGAAGCTAGAGACTTGAAATTTGGAACATATACTCAAGGAATAATAGTGTCAAGATTTTCCTGATTCGCCCACTAGGTGAGTAATGAATCGGAAAACGCATTTTTCCGTATCTAAGAAACCATAGTAGTTGAAGCAGGAGAGAGTTGAAACTTGAAATCTATACTCGTTGACAACCCAATGGCGGATATATATACGCTCATTAGGGGCATAGCGAGTCAGATAAAACTGAATCTTATATAGTTTTAGAGCTCGAAATTCAAAATTTAACAACTTAATTACTGTTAACATCCTCTATTAATTTACACAGAAATGGGCCGTGAATGAGTATACTGCAATCGGTAACGCCCGACTTCAACGTTCTTAGTTGATTTATGTTCACTGCGTGAGAGTATACAACTATTTTAAAAGAATTTGAATATATTCATTTTTGTATTTAAGAGAAGTGAAACGGAACATTAATTCTATGCATATTTCTTATACAAATCTTTAACATATTTCAAAATCAAAACAAGCCAAGAAACAATTGTTTTTTTTTTTTCCTATAATAAAACAATTGTTTCAATATCTAGTTTTCAATTTTTTTGTTTTGAAAATATGCCAAGCCCCATTTAAGTGGGCCTTGCCAGTAGATCCCAAGACAAAATTCTAAAATTTACATAACTCTAATAGCTCCAAAAAACCAAAATAATCTTTTTTACAGCTGAACAAAGTAGAGGAAACCCATTATATAGAGATGAGAGGCTGTGCAAATTGGATAATTAGTTTGGGCCTGTCTCTTTTAATATGGACCATCTTTTACTACTCACAGATGATGGCTGACAAAGAGGAAGCAGAGGAAATGGGTAAGTTCGAGAGAAGGGCAGTAGAAAACTTGTGATCAAAGCAGCCATATCAAGAGTTTATAATCTCTAAATCTTAAACAACAACTGACTTTCACACGTGACACAACAATGAACTATAATATGGATACGAATAATACATTAGATGAGGAACTGCAGGATGCGTTTTCGGAGACCTGCAAGAGCAGCTCCATTGATGTATATTTGCATTTCTTTTGGATCTTCGCATGCATCTACGCGCTGTCCAAGTTTACGGAGTTGTCGGAGCGGTACTTGAGCGCGAAGATCGCATCGAAAGAGCGCACCTCGGATATGCGCATCCTGAATGAGGAATGGGAGAAGACGCTCAAGCTATATGAACTAGATAAAAAGCAATTGGATGCTCAGCTGCAGGCGCTACGTGAAAAGAATGGGGGTCTAGAGCAATCGATGCGAGATCTACGGGATTGCAATTTGCATTTGATCAGTGAGAATTTCATGCGTACTGTGCTACAGGATCAACAGATTCAGGGCTTGGCTCAACGTGTTCAGGATCAACAGCCCTCGAACATCTATATAACCAACCGACACATTCACTTGACCCGACAAGTCTTTCTCAACGAGGGACATGTTGACCTTGATCGCCAGTTGCGCAGCGTGGGCGGACAGGAGCAATCCTTAAACGTCTGGGTTCAGTACCTAAAGATGCGCAAATGCTATATGGGGCCCATAGCTGATCCAAAGTTGGTGCTGAACAACTATACGGAGCATATGATGCCCATTGTCATGACGACCGAGCAATTGGCCAAATTGCAGGGTATATTTAAATCTTATTGTCTAGAGACTATTCAGAACAGTTCACATTTCTTTCTTTCAGGCATGATCTGACGTTGCTTCCTGATAGTTCTGCTCGTATTTTCATATCCAGGACAATGGAACACGTAATATGTCAACGAAAAGATTTTTATTTACCTAAGTTAACCCAAAAACAGCAGAAATATTGTGTGCTGCACAATGCACATGAGAAAAACAAAAAAAACTTTCGTATTATTAATAAAAATGAAGGAAAAGGTTTGTAAACAGACTCGATATATATATATTCTAAATATTAATGCAACTTCGCAGCAAAAAAAATCTATACGGGATGTTTATACCTCTTACTTAGGACTAACGGAACGCCTCACATACTCCTATGCCAGAAATCATCAATCAGCAATTCGACAGACAACACACTTCCAACCAGGTGTTACAGATTTATTTGCAATCAAACCATATATGTTTACAAACATTTCGAATGGTATATTAGTGAATTATGTAATAATTATAGTAATTAAATTAGTAAAAATTGTTATCGAACTCAGAGCTCAGCATTTTCTTGTTTTCTTTGTGGGAGCATCTCCTAATTGCCGTTTCAGACCTGGAAGTGTGGAAAAATAAATAATGTTAACTATTATTAACATTTTTTGAATATGCCTTGCCAATCTCTAGGGGATCATCCTGATCGTTTCAGTATTACTTCTGTAGTTTTGTTTATGAAAAAAAAAACTTTCTAATTTTAAGATCGAAACAAACATCATTTTTTATATTTTCCCAATTTCCAATTTATTTACACCAAATTGAAATAGCTTAAAGACTAATAAGACAGTCCTCATATCTCATATCTCTAATCTAACTGAAAAGTCAAAGCTAAGGATGATTTAATTTTTCTTGACTTAGTTTTATAAAATTTTCAAGTTTATAAAAATTAGAGTTTCTGTAGATTTCCGAAAGAAAATAACAATAACTGTATATAGAGCTGTAAATATTTTGTTCCATAGATTTCTCTATATTGCAAAGCATAAAATTCCTCCATAATATTATAAGGAATGGAAATAAAATCTGCTTGACAAACTTGAGAAATTTAAAGAGTTTCAGATGAGATCATAAAACCCAAAACGTTTCTGTTCAGTGCCAGCAGGCAGCTGGAGGATAAGGGGAGCGGCCAGGAACCGAACGATGACGTTTCACGCCGATGACTTATCAGAGGCAGTTTGGTCGCCCAACCCGTTCCCACCGTCCTCCCACCCACTCCATGCCCACCGCTCTCCATCTATTTCTTTCCCGCTGTTCTCAGTTATTTATTTTATTCACGCTGGGGTCAGTGGCAGTTATCGGTGCAATTTTGTAATCAGTCGACGGCTCAAGGTTAACAGCTAACTACCTCCTGCTCCCACACTTCAATCTCTCTCTCTCTCTCTCTCTCTCTCTCTCTCTGTCTCTTCCACACACGCACACGTTCACATTTATGTGCACTCTCAGACAGTTCTCTCTCACTCTTGCACACTCTTCTCTTCTCGCACACATATTGACAGTCACCATGTTTGTTTTGGTTTCTTTTTTGCATTTGCATTTGCATTTGCATATGCTTTTGTGTTTGTCTTTCTTTTCGTATTTTTCGTACTTTTCACTTTGTTTTTTTTTTTTAGTGTATTTCACTTTTGATTTGATTTTACTTTTATTATATTTCACTTCTTTTCGAATTTTTTGGTGACTTTTTTCTGGGTCATTTGCCAGACTGGCAAATCGGGTCATTTTGATTTTGCATATTTCTTTTTATACCCTGAACACATCGAAAATGGAAAACCAGGGATAATGGTTTTGTTAAAATGTATGTAATAGGCAGAAGGAGGCGTGGCAGATCCCATAAAGTATATATATTCTTGATCTTGACGTCGAGCTGAGTCGATTTAGCCCTGTCCGTCTGTCTGTCTGTCTGTGCGTATGTGTGAACGCGTCAATCTTGGGAACTACAGGAGCTAGAGACTTGAAATTATTTTTTAAGGTCTGCGTTTGTTAGCTATTTTAGTTTTAAGAAAATCGATCAAAATTCTTAACGAAAATCACTTATTAAATTATATCTGCTACATCTTTAGGACAGTAACAAACATAGCCAATATTTGAATCACTTTGTATTTCTACTGAAATTACAAATATTCAATAGAATCTGTAGATCAGATGCTGAAAGTTTCAATAAAATTCGTAAAGGCCCATAGAAGTTGTTAAACCAAACCTTTTGCCAATTATCAACAGAATATGGCAAGAGCCCCAAGCGTTTTGCAAACACGTGCATTGTGACATATTCTAAGAATTCAAATTTTGATAGATTTATGCTATTTGAATATGCCCTGAACTCATTGAAAATGGGAAATCAGCGTATAATGTATTTGTGAAAGCGTATGTCCCAGGCTAAAGGAGGCGTGGAGACTCCATATATATAGTTGATATATTTCCTGATCAAGATGGCAAGCTGAGATGTTCTAGCTGTGCCCATCTATCCGGCCGTATGTATGAATGCGTCGATCTCAGAACCTATAAAAGTGTACCAGGGTATAGTACATAAAGCCTTCACTACTAGTAACTAAGTTACTTAAAGTACTTTGCTTGATTCAATATTGCTCTCAAAAATAATTCTAATATTAGCTTACATATATTTTTAGTCCATTATTCATCCATTAATAGCTTTGCTTAATATGGTTTCATTGTTTGCAAACACAGGGCCAGTGCACAATCCCTGGAGCACTTTGGCACATTGCGTCGTACTACTTTCTGACATACTTTCTGGGTCAGAGCTAACAATGTCAACAACGTCATTCGCTTTACCACCCGCATACGCCCACACACAGATCTATATATATGTTTATATGTATATAGAGCCGAAAGCTTTGCGCTTAGTAGTTTTAATTGTTTTGTTCGACATTGTTGACACCCGCTAGCCCCTATGTAACACCTCCTTTTAGCAGCTCTCTCTCCATTCCCTCCGTTGCTCTCGACAGGCGCTTACATAAAGCCAGGTATGACGCCGTATCTTGAATTGTTTTCAGTCATGCTCTACGTCAATATCAATTTCATACCAAATTCGCATTATTTATAGAGATAGATATTCACCCGCCCTCCCCTCCATCTTTTTTAACCACGCCCACAACATAGTTTACAGAAATATTACTTCGACGCACTTTGCACTATTTTTATTTGCACAAATAATTTGTTTACGCATCTGGAATTAACCTATAAACAGACGAGAATCAAATAGAAGAGCGCAGAACAGAATCGAATAGAATAGAGCGGAAGTCTTGTCGTAGATTGGCACACTAACCCCAAGAAATGTGGGATACACAGGCATGCTATTGCCATTGGCCCCATTTCGCTAATAGATAATATAGTTTATCAAGGTTACTTGCAAACAAAAAAATATCACACACACACATACACAAAACAAATAAAACAAACCTCTAGTCGGCGTTGTTCGACTGACGCTAACGCTATAAGCGGAGTCGTTATAACCGGATGCTACTGGTAAAAATATAATGCTTTCGCTGATTTTATCAAATTATTGAGAGTTTTGATACACCCCACATCAAAAGTATTTATCGCACATTGTGAAACGCAACATTAATTGAAAACGACCTTGAGGTAATGACCTCATTTATGCAGATAACTGTGTTTGTATTCGAGTCAAATTCTTTGCTTAGCTGCTAAGTGAACCAGGAACCGGGTCAACAGCATATATATGAAATTAGCTATTTAAATGTTTACAATGCGAATGCAAAAATAGAACCATATTTATGCGAAGAGATTTGTGCTACAAAAATTTCGCCTATCATATGATATTTAAATCAAGTAATAAAACCAGTGTTGCCGTTTTGGCAAATTTTCCGCCAGATCTGACTTATTCCTATGTGGGATTGCGGAAAAAATTTTGAAATTGCGGATAGCAACTCTACGAATGCACGTTTATGCACGTTTATGTACGTTTATGAATACATATTTCTCATAAAACCTGATACTATGTCTTAAACTCACGATTCAGCTAATTTTGGTTGGCTTTCTAGCTAGATCTGGCTATATTTGCTCGGAAAAAAACGGCAACACTGAATAAAACCCTAGACTAGGCCCGACTAGAAGATCCGCTGAGCCCCGATTGATCTAGGTCTTTTGATATACGCATTTATGTGTTTATTAAAGCAGAACAAAATTAAGCCTATACAAATTGATATTTCAAAAAAATTGTCTACGTCAGTCGATGTTCGAACCCTCAACTCTCCTAAAGTAGCGGCTTAAAATTCAAACCCAATTCAAACTCAATTCAAACACAATTCAAACACAATTCAATCTCAATTGTGATTTTTAGAATATGCTAGAATGCACGCATTTGTACGTATGTGTGCACATGCATATAAAAAACGTTTGCATGTTTGAATGTGTGCGTATGTGTGCACCACGTGACTATTCAAATTTAAGCTGAAATTTTTAGACTCTAGCTCTACAAATGTACGAGATGTGATTATATAACTGAATTTTAAATGGGTTCTAAATCGCTAATCGCTAACAGGAATAATTATCGATTTTTTGAAACAAAGTCAATTTGTGCGTGCTATACAGGGATCTTCAAAAAATGTTCAAAGCTCTAGCTCTTATAGGTTTTAAGATCGACGGACAGACAGACGTTGCTTATTCCATGACGACGTTGCTTATGTATTTTATGCTTATTTACTTTATGAGCAAATCCATTATACCCGTTTCAATGGGCCCTGTACTGCAGGGTATATATCTTTGTAGACAATATATAAAGCTGATAAAAAGCGCATGTTTATTGAAGTATTAAGTTTATTGAACAGCTGCGCAAATGCCTGAGAAGAGAGGAAGGTGAAGGGGAACCGAAATGGAGATCAACGATAATAAAATTCTGTTAGCAAAAGCAACCAGTTTTCAATTTTCAATTTGCAATAAGAAATCAACTTGATATACAGAAAGAGAAGAAAGCAAATGTGAAGTCGAATGCGAAATTGAGACAAATAAATCAGCATTTGCAAACAGCATCATAAAAATTCAATAAACTGAATTTCTGAAAACATCCGAAAAATTGTCAATTATTGCAGCAGGTTCAATAACATCGCAATGCTAAACGCCATGGAATACCTAAACAGCTGAAAGAATCCCATGCGTCATGTGGCAAAACAGACAAGATAAAGAAAGAGAAAAGCAAGAAATGGAAAAAACATTGAACTTGAAATTTAACATAGAAATACAAAAAAAAAATTTATAAGCAACAAAAATGCTGCCTGCGATAAGAAACGTCAACCAAATAGGTAATAGCTAAGGAAAGGAAATAGAAAACAAATAATGAATGCAACTGTAGAAAGTAGAAGGCGGCAGAATACCCTGCATAACATTCTAAATCATTATTTGTTTGCCTGATATTGACTATATTCCCAATTTATGGACTAAATCATAAATCTTTATTATCGTTAATGATCTTTTTATCATATTTTTTCGTTCCTTTGTGTATGTGCGGTCTGTATATCCTATGCATCATCTTATACTTCATATTTGTCTACTTTTTACCTTATTTCAAGCACTTGAATCTAGAGCAGAGAAATTAAACTGAGCCTGTGAAAATGTGTGCCACAGAAAGTAGGAGCATTCTTGACCAGGCCGACGAGTTGAGTCAATCTAGCCATGTCCGTCTGTCCGTTCGTATAAACACAGTGATCTCGTGAGCCAAAATCTTGAAATTTTAATGTATACTCGTGTATACAATAAGCAGTACGAGTTTATAATTTTCTTTTCGATAACTCATTTCCTTGCTTTATTATCGAAAAAAATCGATCATTTAACTTTGTTTGTGAAGTTTGGCCTGTATACTCTTACTTATTTTCAATAGCTTAATAGCTCGATTTTTTTAGATACCTAGATTACCTAATTTTTGATATGTCCTTATATCTTAGTTCACTTTTCAAAATAAGAATAGATTATAACCAAATCAGGAGATTTTTACAGGGTATATAACAGGTATTTTTGTTTATGGGTCAATGTGCTAGTTTCTGCTTCAGTCAGTTATTTGGCGAAACAAAACAAAATATAAAAATTAAAATAAAAGAAAGCAAATGTTGCTCAAGCCTCAAGCATCGAGCATCGATCGTCGAGCGTTGACACCTTATTCCAGCAGGCAAAAGATTCTAAACAATACATGACCGCATCGCAAACACAGTTAATTCACAGACGGGAGAACAGATGCGGGCACATGGGCCGATTAGCCAGATAAGGGCTTAAGAGATATGCCTCAAAGTCGATGAAACGGTGTCGCAATGACAGAACAAAAGTAAAAAAAAAACTGAAAACAGCAACACCAACAACAATAAGAATAAAGTGAATAACGCGCCCAATGAAACGTTTATTTACCCAAAAATTAGGGTCAGGGCTAGAGGCAAATGACGGCAGCAGACAGTCAGACAGGCCAGAGGGACGAAGAGATGGAGTGAGACAGACAACATTTGAGTGCTTTCTTATCCGCCTGTCTGGGTTTGCTATTGTTTGCACGTATGTATGTATGTATGTATGTATGTGTCTGTGTTTCTTTTTCTGTGTCATGCGAAAGCGAAAATATTTTATATATACATATTGAGTTAAGTACCCCTCCATAGCCCCTATGCAACCCTATACACCCACTCTCAACAAGAGTTGTCCATGAATCTCAATTCTAATTTCATTTAAATGCTGCCCGAAAGCGCAAATACGCTCTCTTGTTGTCTCTATCCCTATCCTTCACACTAACGATTCAACCGGCTGTTTGTAGCTGTCCTTGTCTTGCGCCAGACATACACTTTCAACAAAACATCCGAAACTCGAAAAAAAATAACAAAATTGCAGCCCGCCGGCCATTTTGCTTTTTTTCGGCAATTTCATTTTGCCATTGTTCTGCTGCTGTTGCCGCTGTTGTTGTTTTCGTCGTTGACGTGCTGTCTACTGCTTCTCGCGCCTTCGCTTTGACGCCCCCATCAGCAGCTCACAAGCCCCCTGCTTGCCCAGCGCACCCCCAGCACATCGAAGTCGACATCGCGTCGTTGTTGCTTTTTCTGTTGTTGTTCTCTAAAGCGCACAAACGTGTCGGTGTCAATCTTGTTGCTGATTTTTGTTTTTGTTGCTTACTTGTTCGATTCGCGCACAAATTTGCAATGTTCTCGCATTGCCGTCTGCTGCATTTTTGTAAAGTTTCCCTTTTGTGGTTATAATTCTGAATTTTGTTTTGCTAATGTAGAAAATATAACAGAATTGGCTTCACAAATTTTTGGGCGTCGTAAAGATTTGTTGAAATAAATATAATTCATACAACTTTCTTCACAACAATTATATGCAATCATCTTGTTAAAAGTTAATGTAAATCATATAAATACATGAAACCATAAAATGCTTAAGAAATCTATATACATATAAATGGTATATTAGCTAGGTATAATTCATATTCTTTGACAATTTAAAAATGTACCGAAATGTACCATCAGTCAAAAAATATCATAGTTCACAGTACAAAATCTATCTTAAATGATGTTGAAAATACGATAAATAAATAAATTATTATTAAAAAAAAATAAATGAAAAAAAATTCTCGCCCAACGTGGGGCTCGAACCCACGACCCTGAGATTAAGAGTCTCATGCTCTACCGACTGAGCTAGCCGGGCAATAGGTGTCATGGCGGCCATAACGTTATTTGTACTCAGATTGAAATCTATTTAAAGAAGCAACTATATTAGCTGAGCATAGAATATTCCTAGCGAAAATAAAAATAACTGTACAAATAAATATAGAGAAACGAAACAACACAAATGTAAATAAAGGCGCAGATGCTCGCAATGAGTTGAGGCTTTTCTAGGGGAGCTGCCCAAATTGAGGCCACATTGCGTATGCATAATTTGGTATTATTTCTAATTCAGGTCAAAGTAGTAAGTAGTTCGATTATTGATTTCGTGTCGCTGATTACCTGATTACCTGCAGCACTCTACTCACTCTACTCTGCTGATTACCGATACGCACAATTCTAGTAGTAAGTTATCTTTACAACTGCTTACAGACACAACTAACACCCCAAGCACAACACCCCCTTAAAATGCATGTAATTGCATTGCAGTTCCATTTTAATTGCACTCTTCCATGTGCTTTAATCAGTTTCGGTTGGCTTTTATAATTTCACTGTGCATTTCATTCATACAAACGTGATGGTGCTATTCACTATTCGTCTCTCGCTCGCTCTCTCGCTCGCTCTCTCGCTCGTTCGTCTGCTCTTCGTATAGAAACTACAAACAGCAACAGCAACAACTATTCATAGATTTCTATTTCATTTCACCCTGACCCACCGCAACAGTTTTCATGTGTACCCCTTTTTGCAGTCGACGCCGGCGTCGGCAGTGGCGTCAACGACTGCAGCGACTGAAACACTAACAACTATTTATGGCATTTTTCGCTGCTTTCTTTGCTATTTTACGCCCGCTCGTCTGTGTGTGTGTGCAGTTGTATTAGTTGTTATTTTGCTGCTCTTGATTTAGTTTATTATTATAAGGTATTTGCTAGTTTTATACAGGGTATTTATGGTATGGGTTTTAGGTTCTACTTTTTATTTAGAATAACAAAATCCTTTGGGTATTTTTGAAATTTGTCTTATATATTCTTATCAAATCAATTTATTTCTATAGATAAAAGTCAATAAAAGTCAAACTCAAACTTGTATAAATTCGCAAAAATCGCATAATTTCATGTAATATATATATTTTTTAAAATTATATTATACAATATATTTTGTTATTTTGTTTTAGTCTTTCTAAAATGGTCAAATAAAATTGTTTAAGTAAAATTAATAAAACGATTTTTACAAAACCTACAGGGTATTTCTCAAGCAATGCGTGAGCTACAAAAATCATATTTTACTATTTTTTATTTTTTTGTATTTTTGTCTACGGTTCATTGAGTTTCAGTTGCGATAAAGCGACGCCGGCGCCAATGCCGGCACATGCCACGCACTTTTTTACGCAAAAAAAACATAGACACATACATACACACACACATAGAAACACACACAAACACACGAACAACAATAAAAACATTTGGGTAGACGCATTCATTTCACAAGTGCGAAAATTTCATGCAGACAGTTTTATGTGTATTGTATGTCTGTATAAGTGTATTTGCTTATGCGAGTGTGCGTGCGCGTGTGTGTGTGTGTGTATGTCATTGGTGCGTATGACGACTCATGACTCATTGCGCATACGTCGAGTAGTCTGCGACGCACTCAAACAATTCTTTTTTTTTTTAACATACAACGTATTACATTTCACGACATTGAAAAGTTGTGTGAACTATAAACATTAATATTTGGATAAAGATTTAAATTATGAAAACTGTAAAAGTACTGGAAAAAGATACATTTATTAATATATAAATTATAAATGTAAAATTATATTAGTAAAAACTAAAGTATTAAAATTAAATAACGTAAATCGAGAAATATTTCTAAACAAAATCAAATAAGCCTTTTCTAATCAAACTTTTGAAAGAAACACAGCTATCAAATATAGGTAAATCAATTGCATTCAAATTTATCCATTTTATAACGATAGAACAACCATATTTATCTAATAAATAAAACAAACTAAAATACGAAAATTCCAACACTCTTTAGGTAATTAGAATTATTAAAATGTAAATGTAGATATATATAAATCAAATGAAACGGTTCTTTTTAGCATAAAATCCAAAGTGAATTTCGAAAAATCACAACTTTTTGGCACAACAAATTTCTTTTCCATAGAAATAGTAGTGCTAAATGAAAGTTTAAAATTAAGATAAAATGTATTTCAAAATCAGATCTGTTAGTTTTTGTTTCTCAAGCCCAGAGTGTACTACCTTGAGTCTAAGCTTGTAACAAACATATAAATTAATAAAATCAAGTAAGAACTTTGCAGTAAGGCGTTACCAACTGCAGAATACTCATGCACGGCCCAAATGCTGAAAGATCCATTTCCCATAGATATATCCGCCATACTTTTTCAAACTTGTGTTGTCAACTCGATTATACATTCCGTATTTCACTCTCTCTCTCTCTTCCTTCAATTACCGTGATTTCTGAGATATTGATTTGCCCCGCCCCTAGTGGGCGGATCGGGAAAATCTTGATGCAATCAACGTATTGTGTTTATAACTACATTTTGTTGTCCAACATTTAGTCCTCAGTCGCACTACGATGTTCCTTAACAAAGCTATATACATATGTATATCATTCCTAAATATATACGTATGAATTTTAAGTGCAAATAATGACTTTACTTTTTTGTGGTCATTCTCGAGCCTCTGCCAAGTTATTCATTTCACATTTCAGACTTTTCTTTCTTTTTTATTATTCTTATATATATTTTCGTGTGCCTTTGTTCTGAAATTTTGTGTACTGTGCGCTGCGATTTGAAATGCTTTGTTCGAAAATGCACACATTCATATACACACATAATACCTATGCATATGGCAAGTATCTGTAGCTGAACATGTATCTGTATTTGTATCTGTGTCTGTGTCCGTGTCTGTAAGTGTTATTATACGTATCTGTTAGGTACACATGCAGTTTGCTTTTTATTGCTTTTGTTTTCGTTTGTCTCTTTCATTTTTTTCTTTTTACTTTTAGGTATATATTATCAGAATTTACTGCGCCTTAGGTTCATTGTTTTCAACTCACAAAAAACGCCAAAAAATCACCCGAAAAATGTTTGCAATCCACTCGAATTTGTGTTTATTCGTGCAGTGGTTATAATAAATATATAAAACTTTTTTTTACATCTGACAAATTGTATGATGTATATTTATTGAAGATGTAAACATTTATTAAAATTAAAAACTGCATGCAATGTAAATTACGAATACAATAAATATATAATATATATATATATATATATATATATATATATACATACATATATATATATATATATATATATATATATATATATATATATACATATATATATATATATATATATATATATATATATATATTCTATCGTATATATGATCTTGATTTGCTCTCAGAACTGACATCTTAGCCATGTGAAAAAGTTATTGCTATGACACTGAATTACATGCATACAAACATAACTATGACTACTTAAATAAGTTTTAATCACCAGCGTATACGTCTTGTCTCTATCAATGTTCCTTTCAAACTCTTCCTCTTGTATTGGTGTTGCCATCCTGTTAAGATTGTGTAACCAGGATGCCACATGCATACATACAAATCTAAATGAATGTATGTATGTAGCTGGATTATGGCCATCAGCAGTTTTCTTTTTGGTGAATGTCATCTTTTGTTATTTGAGTTTTGTTTCGCATACTTTACGAGTGCATTGCCTCGCATTATTTAGCAATTAATCATCAGCAATGCAGCGACCTATCTAAACCCATAGTTATAGCTAGCGCCATAAACATCAATCAAATATCGAGCAAAAGAAAAACAAACAAAACAAATTCCCTCTCTGTGCCAACGACACCTTCTTGGCGTTCATTTAATTAATGGATGTTGTTTTCTGTATTTCTGTTTGTGCTAAAACTTTCACTACATCTAAACAAACACATGTATAATAAATATATATATATATATATATATATATATGTATATATATATATATATATATATATCTATGTATCGCATATATATTAGGGGTATATATTCGTTGCACTCAGTTGCGCCATTTGTTGAGATAAGCGTCGACGTTTCGAGCTGTTAAATTCATTTCAATTTGAAAGCGAGAGTATACAAAGTACATAGTGAATGTTTACCAAGAACAAATACACATAAATAGGTATATCTGTATGTGCATATACATATATGTTTATATATGTTGTTTATGTGCTTGGATTTGCCACTGCAATGAAAATATATTTACACACATACATACATTCATATATGTATTGCGCTGTTTAACTCGACTTCTAGTTGAAATATTTTCACAGTCATTTATTAGTCATTTCGCATTACGAAGCGCATGTAAATATATACTTTTATATATATGCACATACAAATATAGATAGTTGATTAAAAATGTGAAATTAATCAAAGTCAAAATTGTATTCTGTTTAGGCACAAAACTCTGTCTATAGGATATAAAGGTGAGAAATTTATATAATTAAGTAGTTTTTACGATCGGAAGCTTTGGAAATTCATTTAATTCATTTAATAATCACACATATAGAATATAATAAATTCATATAAGCCAAGATACACTGTTGCTCAACTTTAAAGATTTATTAACAGCAGGCAACATTTTGAGTGCAAGTAAAACAGAATAGAAGTCAAACTTATTACAAAATCTCTTAGTTTAGATCAACTGAAAGATGAAATCATCATTTGCAGCTGATAGTCCCATTCATTGATACAAAAAAGCACACCTAGGCAATTAGCCAAGCAAAAGAAAACCCAAAACGAGAATATGAAGCAAATGCGAAAAATCAAAATGTTTTCGATTTATTTTTAGTATTTTAGCGTTTTTCGACTTGTTTTTGCTTTCTGCTTTCAGCTTTTTGCTTTCAGCTTTTTTTGTCTTTAGCTTTTTGGCGGCCATTTTTGATGACGCGGGCATTGAATGACATACTGTCACATGAAATACACAGAGAGACACAGAGAAAGAGAGAGAGAGGATGAAAGAGATAAAGCTACACAGCTGCAGAGGCACAAATATGTCTGTGTGAGTGTGTTGATCGAAAAAGTTTGTATTATATTTGTTTATATGTGTTAATGGGTCTCTGACCTGATTTAATAATAATAAATATCATGACAGGTCCACGGCAGTGTGAGTGCATTGTATAAATACAATACAAATAAACATGTGTTTATACATACTTGCATATGTATATAATTATATAGCAGACCAAATAGCTCTCAATTTAAGTTTATTATTTATTAATTTATATATATTTATATATGTATATATTTTAGACGTGTGCTTTATATCCATTTAAATTTATTGATATTTATATTTCATTTTTATATTTGTAATGTTCCAGTGTCAAGTGTTTCTTTAATTTCATTAGCATTTATATTCTTGAACAAATCCAACTTCGAAGATGTTAATTTTTTGTTTCAATTCCACTTTGTTCCCGACTTAAAAGTTTATTTTATATTTGCATCATGCTTCATTCCCTTTTAGAATCTCTACTGAAAGACTACTTCAAAGGGAAATGGAATAACTGTCCCACATTAAAAAAAAAGATTAAAGACATCCAAAAATATTTAAAAACTAATTAAGGCAAAATATTTTAAAAATTCAGTAAACATCTGTTTTTTGTTTTTTTTTATATAAAGAGAATTTTATTTGTAGAGAATTAAAAAACGAGAAGACGTTAGTTCCAGAGTTCCAGAGAGATGAATAACAAAATTGCAGCTCAAATATATTATAATTTGTTTTTAAATTAGTTATAACATATTATAATTTCAAAATGAGGGAGATAAATTCGGCATATTCAAATGCACAAATAATGTGCCTAAACACTCTATAAATATCTTGCTCCATATACCTTTCTATGGGCTCGCCCACTCTATAGATCAATATACCCCACATGCCTCTTTTACGCGAAATTCACAAACAGCAAAAAAAAGAGCCGAAAATTAATGGGAACAAAAAATTATCAACAAAGTCTGTTGATATTTTGGCGTTCTCGAGGGAGCTAAATGAGTGCTTGTGAATGTATGTGTATAAAGAGTGTACTATATGCATGTGAATGTGTGTGTGTGTGATTGGGAGACAGTGTGTGTGACCTTGAAAACGGTTGCTTTGTTGTTGCCACATTTTTTGGAAATTATCGCGCGTGTTCTGGCTGTAGCTGTATCTGTGTGAGAGCGTGCGAGTGTGTGAGTGTGTGAGTATATGTGTGTGAGTGTGTGAGTATATGTGTGTATATATATGTGTATGTAAATGTCTGCCTGTATTGATGAAATGAAAGTAACTGCTGTTGCTGTTGTTGCTGCTGTTTGTGCTGCAGGCAGCTTAAATTGAAATGCGCTCGCAATTATCGCCACATTCCCCTCTCCCTCGCCCTCGCCCTCGCCCTCGCCCTCGCTGTGCCCCGCCCGCTCTGCTCCCCCGCCCCTCCCCACAGGAAATTAATTATCTTTTTACAGATGTACGATAAACTTTTGCGCCATATAAAAGCCAAAGTTCGCTGTATTAATTCAAGGCCAAGTGCAAAATACCTATGCACATACATATGTATGTATATAAAAATATTATGAATGCATATATGAACTGCAACAACAACAACAACAACAACGACGACGACGACGACGACGACGACGACGACGGCGAAGACGATTGACTATAAAAATATAGCGAAAGCGCAACTGAAAAGCTGTAAATATATAAGAATATGTCTAAAAACAACAACAAAACAAAATTAACAAAGCGCACTCAAAGCGAGAAGCAATAAAAGAGAAAGAGAGAGAGAGAGAGAGAGAGAGAGAGAGAGATAGGGAGAGCGTTATAGAGCAAAAGAGAAAGCAATTGGAATTAAAGGTTTTTCAAATAAATTTGAGGTGTAAATATAAGTAGGGAAATAGAAGCAGAGGAAATACGTTTAGAAGGAGACTAGGAGAGAGAATAGGAGTCACACTAAAGGGTTTGTCTGTCCTTTTTGGGGGTCAACGGCATATAAATACCTCAATGAGGGACGAGCTAGCTAGGCTGTTCAATCTTCACAATACGGCCGAGATGTTCTGCAATCAAACTGCAACTCCCCCAAAGAAGTCGAGGCCCAATAGCAAGCAGAGCGGAGAGGACGCAGCGGACTCTATGGCTCTATGGGCTGCCGCTGCAAATTCCCAAGCAGGCAGGTCGACAGACAAACAAGGACAGCAGGGCAGAAGTAAAAATATTCAGCTAAAATATAAACACATTTATGTAAACACATTTATGCAGAATTGTTTATGCACTTACTAGTAGTGCAACTGAGGCCAACGAAATTTAGTTCTAAACAGAATATGTTGAAAAAAATTTGAAACGAATATTTTTTATTGTTATAAGCTCGAGAAAGAAAAACTATTTTTGGTTCTTACTATTTTTTTTCAACTTTCCTACATTAGGCACTGCTATTTCCATGAACGGTTGAATTTTAACAGATCTCTCTCGTCGAAAACAAATAACAACTTGGACCGAAAGGAAATAATAATTATCTTCCGTGCATTCTATTCTAATAATTTTATTCAATGGAAAAAGTACCGTTTTATTGGGTAGAAGTTCAGTATAAAGCATTGGTACTATTTTAAGAAAGCTCTAGTCGGGACTGCTCAACTATGAGATCCCTGAGCCCGTCGAGGAATTGATATTTCAGTTTCAATAATTCTTCGCTTCTTTTCTGCTTATACAAGAAAAACACATACGCACGCACGTACAAGCAGGCATTGGCTTACTATGGGAACTTAATTGCTTAATAACTTTTTTCGTAGATGGACAAGCCTCATAAAACTTTCAGACCGTGAGAATAACATTAAAATGTATGCGTTTGCCAAAGCACAAATAATGTAAGGAAGGGGGTGGATTTGAGGGTGGGGGGTGAAATATAACAAAACCGAAATTCTATACAATACAAATTAATCTATATCTAAAATTTGAAGAACCTAGATCTGAAGAGGGGATATAATTTCTTAGCTGATTTTCGATAAGGTTTTTAATCGATAACAAAAAAATAGGAGTAAATATCGAATTTTGAAATGAGCTCGATATGCGCAATTTCATGTCTCTAACTCATTTATATTCTGAGATCAACGCGTTCACACATACGGACGGACGGACAGACAGACAGACAGAATCAGCTCAGCTCGTCGCCCTGATCAAGAATATATATACTTTATGGGGTGTGCCACGTCTCCTTTTGCCTGTTACATACATTTTAATAAAACCGTTATTTCCCAAAGCTGATTTGCCATTTTTATTGGGTTCAGGGTGTACAAATTTAATTACTAACTCAAAACATGGTTGAAAATTTGGCACAGTAACCAAATGGCGTAGGGATTAGCTTTGCTAACAAAACCTGAGGGATTTGATCCGAAATAAGGAAGCTCAAAAAGAAATTCCCATTCGAAATGCAATAACTCTCACACTACTAGCTGTACACTTAGTATTTTTATCAGCCTAGCCCACAAAAAACCCCTTATTACCTGTATTTTTACTTTTATTAGTATATTATTATTGTCTTTCTTATTGTAATTATATTTTAGCAATATCATTAGGCAATAGCATTATCATTGCTATTACATTTTTTCTCTGTTGATATTATTATTTGAATATTTGTATTATTCAATATTTTAAAGATCCCAAACAGGTTCCCTATTCCTATTGAGGCCAATCAAAGCTGTGCACAAAATCCCAATCAGCCGGACACAAAAAATTTGAGCCATTGCCTTGATAAATCCCCATTTGTAAGTAGGGCCCAAGGATTACGGCAAAATAAGCCGAATGCAAATTGAACTGTCAACGAAATCACCAACAACAGGACATTTTAATCCTGTGTGTGTGTGTGTGCAACAGGGCGATGGGGCATAAACAACTAAAATCCATTTGTGGCACGTAGCTCAAGTATTTGGTCTAAAATGCTTTCTATATGCTGTTTTCAGCTGTGGGCGTGACACGAACATATTTTATTGGGTTTCTATAGAGCATTAAGTAAACGCCATCATCATCATCATCATCATCATCATCATCATCATTATCAACATCATCACGATGTTATTTAAAAATTCTCATGAATTTCAAGGACAAACTCAAAAACTCTGCACAATTTTCGACTAACTTCTGAGGTTTGGCCACATACAAGCACAGATATGTATGCATATATGCATGTGTGTGTGTATATATTTCTTATTTTTCTTCTTCTTCTTCTTATACTGCTTTTTTGCAGGAATTAATTGTGCGGGTTCTCTCTGCACGTCACTCACACAGTCACAAGCAGTTGCACTTACAGTTCTATATATATCGTATATATTTACATATATATATGTCCATGCATATGTGTGCGTTCAAAACAGGAAAGCCAAAACCCGCCTCAGCGTCAGTTTCGCATGTGTGCTAATGGCATTTGGCCTATTTATGCTTCCACGTATTCGACACACACATACACTCATACACACACAAACACACACACGCATAGAGTTCCATTTGGCTTGGGATATTAGGTAACGTTTTGCGCTCCGGGGTTTCGAATTTGTTTTTAACCCTTCAACTGAAGCGGGGTAAGTTTTTTAATTTTTTTTTCGTTAAGTTTAACGTTTTTTCTTTTATGTTGTTTTTGCTTTTTTAAGTTGTGTCGTTTTGCTTCTGTAGTTGAAAGTTAATTGGGTTACAAGCGCAGTAGGTTAACAGGGTGCTCCAATAAAATCAGTAGAAGCTTTCTATAGTCAAAACTTGAAAATGAAAACAAAATCAAATCAGCTATACAAAAGTCATCAAAACTTCTTTTTATGATCGTATATGTATAAATATATAAATATGATATATTAATACTTTATTCAATCAGTCTATTCAATGGAATTATTCGAATACAAAGCATCTGTCTGTAGATCCATACTTTAGCTGCCGTCAGATCGAAGAACTATAGCCCATTTGTATAGCTGCGATCCAAACTTGAACTTAATATTAACAGATATTTACCAAGATCTAAAAACAGATCTTAAATGATCATTGGTCTATTGCAGAACTGGTTATTAAATAAGAGTTTCTTTATATTAAAATACGTATGTGTATATACATATCCATTTCCGAATCTAACAGAGCTAGATCAGAAAGAAGAGTGGGCAAACATACATCAATTATATATAGAAGGCACATAGTATTCAAAATTTAACGTATTTTTTAAAGTATTTAGCTGACCTGTATACACTTTGATGGAACCAAAATTGAGCTTTTTCATGTATTTCCTTTTTTTAATTCCCATCTAATCAACATATGATAGTATGAATGTACCCAATTACATTATTGCACAGTATATATTTAAAAATGTATAGCTATATATGCATATGTATAGCTATATATGTAAAAATGGGTACATTCATTCATAAAAAAAAAAAAAAAAAAAAAAAAAAAAAATATATATATATATATATATATATATATATATATATATATATATATATATATATATATATATATATATATAAATAAAAGGCAATAAAAGAGACCGATTTTATTATTTAAAAATATATGTAAATATTTAATATCAGAAAACGGTTCTATATCAATTGTCCCTACTTTTAGGTATTATAGTATTATTATACCCTGAACCCATTGAAAATGGGAAATAAGGATATAATGGTTTTGTTAAAAGTATGTAACAGGCAGAAGGAGGCGTGGCAGACCCATAAAGTATGTATATTCTTGATCAGGGCGACAAGCTGAATCGATTTAGCCCTGTCCGTCTGTATTTTTGTCTGTCTGTCTGTCCGTATGCTTGAACGCGTCGATCTCAGAAGTAATAAGAGCTAGAGTCTTTAGATTTGAAATTGTAGGTCCGTGTATTAAACGCGCAGATCAAGTTTGTTTCCAAAATTCGATAACTGCTCCCCTTTTCTTTTTTTTCTTTTCTTCTTCTTTTTTTTCTTTTCTTGTTATCTATAAAAAATATATAAAAATATATAAATATAAAATATATCTCCTACATCTTTGGAGCTAGAGTCTCCAAATGTAATATAGATTCATATGTGTTTTTTAGAATTTCGATTTTTTTATATTCTACATCCATATTCCACCCAAATTTTCGAAAAAAAAAAAAACGTATTTCAAATACTAGAGACTTGTGCTTTGGCGGATACACACATTTTAATGTTATTAGAGCGGTCCGAAAGTTTTATGAAGATTGTCCGTCTACAAAAAATGTTATCAAACAATTAAGTTCCCATATTAAGCACACACTGCAGCCCATGCCTGCTTATACGTGCGTGCATATGTGTATGTGTGTGCATTTATCATTTCTTGTTTAAGCGGAAAAGAAGTGAAGCATTATAGAAATATCAATTGCCTTAAGGGTTCAGGGGATCTCATATTTGAGCAGAGTCGACTAGAGCTTTCTTACTTTCTTAGTTTTAGTATATAAAAGATAATATTAATTATAAAGCTCTTGTTCATAGGGTCTATGCTTAAAAGTCTAACTCCTGGCTTTCCCTCAGTTTGCATTCCAGTAAGAACTATACAGACACCCTGTACAGCGTGTACAACAAAACCACTTGCAGCCACACCACAGCACCGAAAATGTGTTGCACGCGTTCAGCCCATATGTCCACATACATACATGCATAGGCGTACACATATAAAAATATGCACATACAATGTATATAGCTTGATGTGTTTTCAAGATCAAGGTCAATATATATACCAAAAGCTTATATACAACACGACTTGAAGAGGAGAGAGTGAAGAGTATGCGAGAGAGGCAGAAAGAGAGAGAGACAGAGCGAGAACATGTGCCGGCATAAACAATGGAACTTTGTTTTCTGTCCTCTGGGTCTTTTTCTTTATTTTTGGACGACCAACCCCTTTTTGCAGACCATTTGACACAGTAAAGCCAGCCACAAATGATGATGAAGATGATGATGATGCAGATGATGATAATGATGGCAATGATGGTAATGATGGTGATGATCATCAAGTATTTTGGACAATGGGCAGACAAGTGTACCTGCTAAGAACCAGATAAGAAAGAAGTTGCAAAACAAAAATGATGAAAAAAGCAGCTGCTGTCGGGAGACCTTGAATAAAAGTCCAGACAATAACAACAACAACATAACCGACAACAACAACCGCAGCGACAAATTTTTGCAAGTCGAAGAACAGATCGGTTTTTTTTTCCTTTTGATTTTTTTTCTTTTTTGGTCAAGCAGCAAGTTCTAAGGCATAATCAGGAAATGCAAGCCACAAACAACAAGATGAAACCGGTTTCCTATATGAAATCCAGCCAGACAGCCATAGAGAGAGAGCGTGAGCAAAAGAGACGGGGCATGGCGTGTTATCATGTTTCAGGCACATGATTGAAATTGAAATTCATCGCTGCAAAACCTTGAAGAGTGCAAAAAAAAAAAAAAAAAATGAAAGAAAACTTTTAACTTTAGTTTTGCGTGTCCTGTACAGATTAAGGCACTCTTCTTCGTCTTCTCCTTAAGCGTTTTCGTTCTCTGCTTCTTCTATTGTTTCGCTCGCTGGGCTCTTGTTCTGGTCTGGATTCTGTTTCTTCGGGGCTTGGCCGTCTAGACATTTGGTACGCACCTAATTGCAGTCATTGCTCAATCGATGCTCATCGATCGAGCATTTCGTGGGGTGGGCGGGAAGAAGGGAAGAAGGGAAGGCGAGAAAGATTGTCGATTGGGTTTCTCTGGAAAGTGCCTGCAGCTAAACGATTTGAATGCTAATTTGTAGAACTCTTGAAATCTGAGGCAGCTGACTGAAGCTGAAGGCCTGTTTCTTATGCAATTAACAGTTAAACAGGTGTTACATAACATAAGTAGCTTACCTTAGCAAATGTCCCTTAATTAGATAATTATACTTGTTTGAATTTGCGTACCTGAAATGAAATGAGTTGCAAAACAGATTAGTCGAAATATATCTAAGTACATATACACATGTCGAGTTATATACATAGGTATCCAAATCGAGGGTGTATCTAAATATATAGAAATGATACACATCAACCTTAAGTCATGGACAGGGCCAGTTCAAAGATTTTCTTGCGAGTACCTACATATGAGTATGTTCTTTACTTAGTAGACAGCAGAAAAGTCTTAAGATTTTTAGCATATTCCTGTACACTAGGCTACAGTGCCTACTGTACAGTACAGTGAAGCTACTTCAAAACAAGCAAAGTAATGTTGCATCTACAATAATAATAAATGAAACGGTACTTTCTGTTGAAACAGAATGAAACGATGAGCATTGGGAAAAACGCGTGCTCAATCAATTTATTGTGTGCCGCTCACTCATTTATCTGAATTCACTTTAAATGCATTCTACTTGATGAATATATTCTTTTCTCATGAACTAGACTGTTCACATAATAACGCTTATGTTTTGTTTCAAATATACTATCTTTATTTATTTATCCAATTCAATTCAATATATGCTTTATTTATAGCTTCTTATTCTTTATACAGAGTTAAGACTTTTTTTAGGTCTGTGCAGCTGAGATATCATATTTACATAGAATTTACTTTGAGCATTGTTTGATTTATTTTTATGGGAAAGGAAAATGGATTAAAAACCCTTAGTTACGAACTTTATTTATTACAATTTATAGTAATGGCATTAAAGTTTATTAATTAATTGATCGATATAATATAGAATAAGTTATCGAAAAGACAGACTCGTACTGGGTACGTTCTATACGAAGAAAAACTTCAAATTTCAAGGCTCTAGCTATTATGGTTTACGAGAATTACTCTTTTCAATGGATTCAGGATATACAAATATTTCCTATTTACTTCTCATCGTATCGTACTATAATTTAAGTAGTTATAGCAGATATACATATATGCATATGTTACCTCTCATTATCTATAAATGATTATGGATAATATTTAATATAATTTCTAGCATCTCTCCAATATAATTAATATATTTCTAAACGCCCACATTTCTCTTTAATTAAAAATTTTCGTTGAGATTTTTTGAATTTTTACTTTTGTTTTTATATTGCTTGTAATAATTTATAATTTTACCCTGAATTTTTAATTATACACTGAAAATGGGAATTCTTGTGTAGGTCTACAAAGGGCTCATGGAATCTTTTAGTCGAGCAAACTTTATGCATTATATACAGATACATACAGATAATAATAATATATAATGTACTGTTAGGCCCGAAATTCACTTCATTTATCATTCAACTCTTGTTGTGTCTGCAAAGTTTTCGTTTTCATTATAAAGTTAGCTTTCGCCAATTCCCGTACCAGTTTCGTTAAATTTAATATTTAACTTTTTCCCAACTTTGATATCCCTTTTTCTATGGAAAACGCGAGCTTTTCTTTAAGCATTGTTCGCTCTCCTAGGGCGCAACTGTTAGGAACTATGACCTTGTGGCCTTGGGCCTGCTTAACATATGATTAATGCCCCAAACACCGACTCATTAAATGCACTGAAGCTGACCCAACTTATAAATACAGATGACAGACCTTACATATATACATATACACATATTTACTATATAAGTATATATATATATATATATATATATATATTCACAGTCATAACTCAAATGCCAAAGCTCAATCGCCTGAAAAGCCGAGAAAATGTCTCGAAAAATATGCGTCGTTTCGTTAGGCAGCCCTGAACCCTGAACACATTGAAAATGGGGAATCAGGGATTGTTTTGTGTAACAGGCATACGGAGTGGCAGGCCCCATAGAATATATATATTCTCAATCAAAGGGACGAGCTGAGTCGATATAGCCATGTCCATCTGTCCGTTCGTCGGTGTGTCCGTCCGTATCGACACTAATTAATCATTTGATATCGTTTTTTTTTTAAGACTAATTTCAAAACTATGAAATCTGGAGACTTCAGATTTACAGGGTAGATCCAAGTGACAAATACAAAGATTTTGTAATTTGGGATACTACGCCCCTTTCGCCTCAACTTTGAAAAAAAAAACGTATTTCAAGTAGTAGAGAATTGTGCTTTGATAAATAAACACATTTGAACGTTAATTGATGAAGATAATCCGTCTACAAGAAAATAACTTAATTATTAGTACGTGCGTATGTGTGTATGTGAGTATGCGAGTATGCATGTTTTGTTTCTGGTGTCAGCAGAAAAGAAGTGAAGAATTATTGAAAATGAAATATCAGTTCCTCGAAGGGGAATCTGCTAGTCGAGCAGTCTCGACTAGAGGTTTCTTACTTGTTTCTTTTAATTTCCATGTTCAGTTTCATGGGAACGATTTATGGATTTGCAGACATTGCGCATACGCTAGATTAAACAGGCAGCCAGCAGAGAGCAATTGCCAGTGAAATTGCAAAATGTGAAAAGAAAATATGAAGTAAAATAGAATCAAGAAACCTATAGTACTATTGGGTAGCCGACTATAAGATACCCTGAACTCCGACCGATCTGCGTTTATACTCCAAACCTTCTATGCACGCACAGATAGTATCTATTAGGTGAACAACACATACAGCTAAATATTTACACCAATAGGTATCTAAATTTTCGATTAAAAGAGAAACCGGTGTCGGTAAGAGGAGAACCAAACCCTCCTCGGCAGCGCACGTCGCCTCCCTCGACACGCCACATAACTACTGGAACGACAATAAGCAAATCGAAAAGCCATTTACATTATAATAAGTCGCACAGAATGTGAATGATAAGCACTGCTCATAACTTGAGTCTGATTTCTCACATTGTCCCAATGCAGGGCTTACTTCCATTTACATCAGAGACTTTGTTTTTAATCATGTAATAGATTCATACACCATTAGCCTATTATTAAATGTACACCGTTCAAATTATATAAATCTAGGCTTGAATATTTCTGAATTCTGAATACAAACATTAAACTAAATGCAAAATTTGGTGACGCTAGCTTTAAAGACGAGTAATATATAATTTTTAAACTAAAATTTTTTTAAAGTTTTGTAATCGAAAAAATATGTTTTGATTTTTGAAACTCGATATGCGCGTTCTATACCAGGCCCTACAAAAAATGTCTCAAGTATCTAGGACTTTCATATATGTGGACGCTGTGGATACATATGGAAGGACGGACAGACGCATTGGGCTCGTCGTCCTAAAGAACTCATATACTTTATGGGATCTTTCACACCTCTTTCTGCCCTGTTTTCTAATTTCAATGGGCTCGGGGTATAAATAGACGTCCTACGGAGCAGGGTCTTGAGGTAAAATCGATGTTTGAACGTCTTTGCGCATATATATTGTATTTAGCTAATTAGTCGGTCGATCAATCAGTCAATCCCTAATCCTGATCACTGAATCAATTGATCAGTCGCTCAAGCAGAATGAATGCTTCAATCGCACTGAGTCAATCAGTGAATCTGTCAATCAAGCATTAATTCTGTTCTGCATTCAGTGGACGAGTCAACAGTGATAAAATCGGTCAATAAGTCCACTAAATGTGACAAACTGTCTTATCGATAAATAGTCAAACAGTTTATCAGGGAGTCACTCAATCTGCCAGTCTGGCCCTTAGTCGGTCAATCAATTAGGTCAGTCCCTCAGCAAAATCGTCAATCATTTAATCACATCAATCAGTCAGTCTCTCAGTATTTTATACGGTTATTGACTGATTGACTGGGGCATAAAATGAAGCTCTTATTCAGTCTCTCAGTCAATAAGTCTGGCACTAAGTCAGTCAGTTAGTCCATCAATGAGTCATTAAATCAGCGATCATATCAATCAATCAATACTTCATTCATTCAATCCGGCATTCAATCTGTCTGTCACTCAGTCAACTAACTTATCATTTAATCTGTCGATTGTCCAGTTAAATCAGTCATTCAGTCCATCAATCATTCTCTCACTTGCTTGAGCGTTTTGATATTGATTGACTTACAGCTTGATTTTGTCTTCCGCTCTTTAACCAATAAGTGCTACATGTTGAATCTTGACATGCGAGATACCCTCTTTCGTTAGAGTATTGCAGACAGGTTCCTCAGCCACTGCCTCTGCACTTTCATCGCTCCCTGTGGCAAATTTTGGGCATTCTCTGCGTTGGCCCGTTTAAGTGCCTCGTTTGCAGCAGTTGGCTCAGCCTTTTCGCCTGCGTGCGTCTGCGTTGTCCTGCGTCCTTGTCTGGCATTCATACCATACAAAACACCATACAGCCTTGGCATGATTTCATTCCATTACGCGCTTTCCTTTTACAGCTGCTCCTCTTTCCCCTATGTCTTTCGCTTTTGTGGGTCGTTCGCTTGGTCCTTGCCTCGAACTGCGTTGGCTGCGCCGCGCACCGCCAGACAGCTCCACAAGCGGCGAGAATGAAAGCGAGACGAGTTTTTTTCTGCTTTCTCGATTTGCTTTTCGGGTTCAAAAGCACACGAGCTACGCAAGGGGCGAGCCTTTACGTAGTATAGGCGCCCAAGTAATCGATAAATTTCGGAGGAAAAAAAAAAAGAAACGCCCAAAAGCACTGGAAGTTCTCGGCTGGAAATGAAGCTGCGTGCAATGCGTCTGCGGGGGCGTTCGAAGGGAGGCGACATGGGGAATGAGTTTAGTGTCTACCTCAAAGTTTATTGTCTGCTTGTTTAGCCTTCAACTTGGTGGCAATGCCAAAAAACGACGCCGACGCTGTCTGGTGACCTTCAACTTTCAACTTTATTGCCATTGTCAGTCAGACAGCCAAGGCAGGCTGAAGCAGCCCACACCCCCATCCACCACTGTCACCCACACACTTCTAACAGCCAGCGCTTGTCTGCCGGCGCGTTTTGGTAATTTCAGAAAGTTCCTCCCTCTTAGAAGGACCCTCTGCCTGCTTCTTCTTCGGCGTCTGCCATGCGCGACCTTGAAAATGGCCACGTTTGCACGTGAAAGGTGAAAGGCACGTTCTTCATCGGGCACTGGTGTATATATATGTAGGATATAATGATCTATATATATATATTTGTTTTTGAGTTCGTGTCTAATTCACTTTTAGGTCTCTATTTGGTTTCGTTAAGGTTTTCCTTGTCCAAACATTTTCGCCTCGTTTATTTATTCGCAGACACAAAGCAGGTTAATAAACTGCGTTTCGATTCTCTGAACTTAGGATGGGGAACGTTTTTACATGCGGTGGCGCACTTAATCTGTTATTTTAAGCTTCTGCATATAAATATGTAAGTATGACGGATTCGTGAATAGGATATTAACGGATGGAGCACGTGAAAAATTCGAAAACTCCAAGAAACGAAAAATACTTAAGAGCCTTAGAGAGTTAATGTCAATAAATGAAATTGTTTATTTCTTATTTTACATAGCAAATTGTTAAATTTATTGAATAATTACGTTAATAAATGAAAAGAACTGAACACATGGAAACTACTGGTATATTAACAAATAAGAAAGCTCTAGTCGAGACTACGAGATCCCGTGTGGACGTACTATGGGAACATAACTTTTTGTAGATGGACAATCTTCATAAAACTTTCAAGCCGTGATAATAACATTAAAATGTGTGTATTTTTGCCAAAGCACGAGTCTTCAGTATTTGAAATACGCTTTTTGCATATTTGGTGAGAAGGGCTGGGAACCAAAATTCTATAAAATACTTATGAATCTACAATAGTACATAATAAGAAATATATAATGTTATAACTGACTTTCGATAAGGTTATTAGTCGAAAACAAAAAAACGCGAGCTATCGATTTTTGGAAACAAAATTGATCTGCGCGTGCAATATACCGAGCTAAATATTTAAAATTTTAAGTCTCTAGCTCTTATACCATATGAGATCGACGCGTTCAAGCATACGGACATGGATGAATCGACTCAGCTCGAACAAAAATATATACACTTTATGGGGTCTGCCACGCCTCCTTCTGCCTATTACCCAGATATCCCATTTTTAATGGGTTCAGGGTATATCAATGATATATATAATATGAATATATAATATAGAATATGAATATATATAATAATTCACTTTCGTGAATGAGTATAAAAAAGGCTTTAGTCGTGCTTTCAATGACTGAAAGCATTCAACTGTGCCATCTGTGCCAAGCGCCATCTACATGTCAATACGTTCACCTTGCATAAACGCAAACGAGCACAAGATGGCGCTTTACCACAGCTCAAGCAAAAGCTCGCATCATGTCTATCGCTCTCAAGCTCACCTGTTTTGCCATTGGGACTGTATGGATCGTAGCTGCCCGCTGACATGGGCGATGCATAACCATTGGACATGTTGTAGCTATGATTCTGTGAGCCGGGCGACGGCGACAGCGGCGGAGCAGAGCTTGGCACGCTGCCTGGACTTGGTGTTGACATCCAATCCTCGGGTCTGCAAAGGCACAAATCTTAAGCAAAAACAAAAGAAAAACCTCAGATAATACTTACGCATCGAGACGCGCACGTTTGTTGGGCACAAAGATTAAGTGCCCATTGGAAGAAGCTGCTGCAGCAGCTGCCGCGGCCGCTGCGGCTGACGTAGACGCAATGCCGCTGCCAGCGTTAGCTGCGGTGCTACTATTGCTGTTATTATTGCTATTGCTGGTGGTCAAGGCGATGACGTCAGACATGGGTTCGGTTTTAATAGCTGTAGAGGGTGCTGGCGTCGGCATCGGCGTCGGTGTCAAAGTCAGCGTAGGCGTCAGCGCAGGCGTTGTCATCAACGCTGACGCTGTCGTGGCAGTTGTCAATATCTTTAATTTATCCTCAACGCTGGTTGCCGCTGCAGTTGCAGCCGTTGCTGTTGCTATCGTTGCTGCACCGCCATTTGCGTTGGCCACTTGAAAGGTCAAGGCAGCATTGTTGTTGCTGTTGCCAGCGCCAGCGGCGGCGGCTGCGGCTGCGGCTGCGGCTAGTTGTTGCTGCAATAATATGTGACTGGGTATTGTTGATTGCTTTTGTTTGGTTGGTTGTTGTTGCTGCTGCTGCTGTTGCTGCGGTTGTTGTTGGTGCTGTTGTGTGGCATTCAAACGGTACATGTTGCATGCACGTTATTCTTAGTAGCTGTTAAATGTTGTTGTTGTTGATGCAGTGGCATATGACAACATGGCCACGCCTTCATGTTGCCTATGAGCATTTTATTTTTACATAATTTATAAGATGTCGTGCCGCTGAAAATAAAAAGTGTATATTATAGTAAAACTAAATTTGAAAGTAATTATAAAATGGTATAAAAAATTTCACGCCCCCGGGTGGACTCGAACCACCAACCTTTCGGTTAACAGCCGAACGCGCTAACCGATTGCGCCACGGAGGCTGCGGTAACAGCTCAAAATTTCTTAATACTTCAAAAGCAAAGCACACTCATAGTTATTCCAGATTTAGAACTCAGAGCTTTTGAATTAAGCTATTTCAAAAGTTCTATTCACTGATATCTAGAAGTATAGCATTGGACGCACAAATAACATCTGCCTCCGTGGCGCAATCGGTTAGCGCGTTCGGCTGTTAACCGAAAGGTTGGTGGTTCGAGTCCACCCGGGGGCGTATCTTAATTTTTTGTTGGCAATGTATTTATTATATTATATGATATAATTTATTTAATTTATATAGCCACGATTTATTTTTAAATTAATTATTTTGTTTAAATATCGTTTTCTGTAGACAGTCAATTTGCATGCCTTTGCTTTTGCATTTATTTAGTTCACATGACCGAATGTCAATTACCTGACTCTAAACGAGGTCAATGCAGTAGTTAAATGCACCTGAACAACTTGTAATAATGGCAAACGGCATGCACCCAACCCCTTTCCACCGCAAACAAAACAATAGCCCGTCCGCCCTTTGTATTTGTTAGCAGCATCGTTGTCTGGCTGCTTAAATCGTATTCTCAAGAGAATGGAAAACCACGCCCACAAGCTCACACTCCCACACACATATAATTAGTTAGATATATGTATACGATATGTATATATATATATATATATATATATATATATATACATATCGTATATATATATATATAATGAGAGCTGTGCGTGGCGCAAGCATATTGACCCAGAATCCTTGATAAGGTCGCTAACGCCGACGTTGACCCAATTTCTCTGTGGCGCTGCTTATGTAAGGTTACCACTCTCCCCGCCCAAAGAATGTGAATTCACATAATGTGTTTAATACACTTGTGGCTATACGAAATCCAATAAACTTGCACAAATGGATAAGGAACGATCATATTCTCACGTTTCTATAAAAACAATTAATACGACAAGAAAAATACTTAACTTATTATTCCCAATGTATAAAAAGGATAGTTATAAAAGTTAATTTTTGAATAATCTATATTCTATACTATATATAATTATAATTTATATTCCTCAATTAGTAAATTTATTTAAAATTTTAAATATAAAATATATCATATTTTATTTATTTTTTTTAATTTCTATTTAAATTTGAAATAAGATTTGAATATCCCATTTATAGCTGCTTTATAAAGGGCATACACAAATTGGTGGATTGAAATCTGTTTATTGGACATACAGGTAAAAATAGAATTAGCTTTTTTCTTTTTTCTATTTTCCACTTTTTCTTTTTTTTTCAATTGGCAAAGTTTATTCGCCTTTTGTCGCTGACATGTTGCACTTGCACTCATTTTAAAATGATCCCAAAAAATATCCCATATGTATATAAACTTATACATACGTATGCATGTCTAGATATAATCTAAATATGCAGTCTGTCTATCGTATGACTAAACAACTTGGACGACCAATGGACCGATTTTGCAAACGATGCATTTCCGCTGCGAAAAATCGTTGTAGTTTTATTTTTACAAACAAAACGAGGGAAAAATAAAATAAATAACATGAAAAAGAGGACGACTCAAAAACTCATCTGCATTGCCAATTGGCGCTGAAACAAAACAGCTGCAATTTATGTATGTGCATTACAATTAGCGAAAGAGTTTCAGTTTTCCCCTTCTTATTTTGCCCCTTTGGGGGCAACGAATTGCACTTACAATAGCTAAGTAATAAAAAGGCAACCAAAGGTCTGTAAAGTTCTTATGCCTAGTTACATATAACTAGGACGAGAATTTAGGATTATTTCATAAAAACATGTGATGGCATTTTACAAATCTATTCACTATTGTCAATAAGTTTCCCATTTCATTTTCTACTCACCAATTTTGAATTAAGCTAATCATGTCATTAAATCCCAAATGTTGTTTGTCATTTTCTTTGTGTGGAAGTGTGTGATTTTGTTTTCTTTTTTGTTTTTTGAATCATCCACTAATCTGTAAATAAGTAAAAAAAAAAATGACATTCGCTCAATCCAGCAATCAAAGCCATTTTTTACACCTTTTTTAACTTCAATTGCAATACTAATTATTTTTTGTTTTGACATCATACAAATGATATTTAACACACTGTGCGCAATTGCACATTGTTTCAGTGAGCGAGACAGGGACTGAGAGAGCAACAGCGAGAGAGCGTTTGCAGCTATGGGGCTGGCTATGCAATTGAGTCTCAGTCAAATAGCAATAGCAACTCCGACCGACCGTTCATCCTCCCCTTCGCCCACTCTCTCTCGCTTTCATCCGCTCACTCAGACACGTGCATTGTAGCATATTTATCGAAGGAAACACACAGAACATCAGAATGTCTGAATGAAATTCGTTCAATGTTCATACTTCGTTAATAAATAGCACTAAATGCCACTTCGGCGACTTGTTTAAACATTACACGTGCTTTTATGAAAAAAAAAATAATAACAGCAACAGTGACAGCCACAATACACAAATACTGCATTCTCTCATTCCCTCTTTCGCTCACTTGCTTTTCTTGCTTGTTGTTGGTTGAGCTCTTGGTTTCCACTATCTCTCTCTCTCTCTCTCTCTCTTCGCAGTGAGCACACGAGTAAACAAGCGGCAGCGACTGCATTAAAGTGACGTGTGGGTGGCAAAAGGGAGAAAGGTAACGTCACTCGCTGCGCTGACCAGCATTTTCGGCGACAAGAATAACAACAAAACCTTCACATTTTACTGCACTCATTTTTGCTCTCAGTTAGCGTGCGCGCTCTCGCTCTCTTTCTCTCTCTCTCTCTCTCTTCGTCACTCCCTCTTCTCCAGTGTCTAGGAGTAAACAAGCGCCAACAAATGCATGGAACTGTCATATGAGTGGGAAAGGGAGGACAACGTCACTCGCTAGTCGCAGCAGCAGCAAGAACAACAACAAGGGCAGCAACAACTCTTGGCACGGCACAGTTTTTGCTGTTGTTTAGAAGTTTACACACAGATTTGCATGCATCTGTATGCATGTATTGTAACTAACTTTACTTCGGAATATTATCGTCGTTGTTGTTGCTCTTATGGTTATTGTTATTTTCCTACATACGTATAACTTTTCTCATAAGCAACTGAAACGCACAAACACACGCACGCACACAATAACAATTTACAATGCACGCAAACACTCACACACACAGAGACAAACGTTGGGCGCATACGAGTTGTATTAATTAAACTAAAATTTGTTTCACTTTACGTTTTGCTGGTATTTCTAGCACACCATTTGTTTCTATTTCTCTCCTCCTTTTTCTGCACTTTTCAAGCGACATAAACGACGCGCAATGTAATTTTTATTACACGAGAGCCGCGCATAAAAACTAAAACTAAAAGGCCGCCGTTGCCGTTAGCCCATTGCTGCTGCTTCAGCTGCTGCTGCTGCTGCTGCGCTGCGTGGCTGTCGGAACGAAACGGGCGATGCCTCTATTGGCGCTCTCGCGCTCTCTTGTTCTCTCTTTCTCTCTCTCTCTCTTTCTTTTAGTTGTCATATCTCTTTTGTTTATGCGGGGGCGAGTGTGGAGAGCTTGCAATTGTTATTGCTGTGTTGATTTTGCTTGCGGCGCATGCGCACTTCTCAATATTTTTACTTGGCAATGCTATGACGTTGCCTTTGCTTTTTTCTTTGCCGTTGCCTTTGCTTAAGCAGCGCTCAACTTTCGCGCGAACAGCAACACGAAAACCGACAACAACATACGTGCAGTAGCCAAAGCGGCAGCAGTCGTCTGTTATCGATATGCACAGTGGTGTGAGTTATGTGAGCATGCACATTATTATTTTAACAAATTTATTTTCTAAGACGTATTTATTTGTTTGTTCTTTTCAAGCATAATTTAATCTGATTCAATGAATATTGTTAAGGCTTCAAGTTTAAAGCTCTGTCCCAGTGTGCACGCACACATATACCATTTTGGAGCTAGCGTGCGGAACTTTTCAAAAAACTGGTTTTTGACGCGGGCTCATTGTTTTTCCCTGACTGGTTGTTGGCTATCGTCGCTGCTGCCCGCTTTTAATTGAGGTTGTGGTTGTTGTTGTAGTCGGTATTCTCGGTTTCTTTTCGCTGTGGTTTTTAAGCTCTACTTGTTGTTGTGCTTTTGACTTTGTAACACACTTTTTATACCCTGAACCCATTGAAAATGAAAAATCAGGGTATAATGGTTTTGTTAAAAGTATGTAACAGGCAGAAGGGGGCGTGGCAGACCTCATAAAGTATATATGTATATTATTGATCAGGGCGACGACCTGAGTCGATTTAGCTATGTCCGTCTGTCTGTGTGTCTGTCTGTCCGTCCGTCCGAATGTATGAACGCGTCGATCTCAGAAGATATAAGAGCTAGAGACTTGAATTTATTTTCGTAGGTCCGTATATAGAGCGCGCATATCATGTTTTTTTCAAAAATCGATAACTGCTCCCATTATTTTGTTATCGATTAAAAACCTTTCCTACATCTTTAGAGATAGAGTCTCCAAATTTGAAATGTAGATTCATATGTATTTTTAAGAATTTCGGTTTTTGTCATATTTTAGTAGTCGAGCAGTCTCGACTAGAGCTTTCTTACTTGTAATACCCTGAACCCATTGAAAATGGGAAATCAGGGTATAATGTTTTTTTTAATGCATGTAACAGGCAGAAGGAGGAATGGCAGATCCTATAAAATATAAATATCTTACCCCTGTCCGTCCATATGTCTGTCTGTCTGTCCGTCCGTCAGAGCTGGAGAAATGATTGAAATGAAATTTTTTGTATGTCTGTGTAAAGTAAAATTTTTAATTTATGTAGATTTATGTGCACTTGATAGAATTTCGATTTTGTTGTATTTTGACTACCGGCTCCAAATCCACACCCTTCTCTTTGAATTTGCAAAAAGCAAATAGACATATTTTAATGTTATTATAACGGTCTTAAAGTTTTATGAAGGTAGTCCATCTGCAAGAAAAGTTATAAAACAATTATGTTCCCATAGTAAGCCCACACTGAAGCCCATGAGTGCTTATGCGTGCGTACGTATATGTGTGTGTGTGCATATTTCGTTTATTGTGTATGTAGAAAAGAAGCTACGAATTAATAAAATATCAGTCCCTTGAAAGGTTCAGGGGATCTCGTAGTCGAGCAGTCTCGACTAGAGCTTTCTTACTTGTTCTTTTTTTCCTTAATGGAATTGTGCATGTGAGTGAATGTATGTAAGTGAATATGTATGTTTGTTTGTTTCTGCTCGTTTTATCTGGTTAGTCGCTCTCTTCAGTCCGTCCGGTTTTGTCTGCTCACACTCGAGAGTGCATTAAGATTACGATAGGAAACGAGAGGCATACGTGTTGTCTTTGTTGTTGCTGCTGGTGCTTTCTTTACTTCGTGGGAATTTGGCAATATGAACTAAAATTTCGAGCGCTTCTCGAGTCAAGTGAAAAATCAGGTGGCTACGGATTGAGGCTTAGGATCGGTGCTCTATAAAGTTCACATTAGTTTTCCCCTCCTGTTATGACTCATTGCAATTACGTGACTTTAGCGCTGGCTTGCGAGCCATACGCGTTTCGCCGCACATACTCACTCACCAATTACTCTCATTCACAACCCTGTATTCACTTTCAGTCGAATTTTTATAAATCATTGAATATCAATTTAAAACTAATGAACAATCAATAATTTTTATTGATTGTTCATTAGTTTTAGTTTGTATTATACAAATTCATTTAATCAAGAAAATAGGGGTTTTAAAACCAGCTTTTATTTTGGCTTATTTTATCTTGAATTTAGCTTATTTAGCTTCTTTTTTGCCAATCTAGCTCTATTTACTCGAAAAATTATGGTAGCACTGCTCGTGCCACTCACTTGGAGGCCCGTTTTCTGCCTTAGCCTCCTAGCACCTCATGAATACATTAAGCTGTTCTCTCAGATTGAAACTAAAATCAAGCCAGTCCTCCACATACCCAATTGCCGCTGGCATACCACAGGGCAGCATACTTGCACCGTCCTCTTCTGAATTTCTACAGGTGATTTTCCTCTTCCTGACGTCTCGCGCTATGGCATATTGTCAAATTCGCTTATTAATTAAACCTATGCGGACGATATTTGCGTGGTGATAAAATGGTGGTAAAATGATGCCATAAGTTCTTTTTTGTCCGATGGGCCAGCAGGTGGAACATCAAAGTCAGCCCCACAAAAAGCATTAGTCTGCTTTTCACTCAGAAGGGCACACTAGAGACTTTTGGCAAATACAAATTTTAATGTTATTATCACGCTCTGAGAATTTTAAGAATATAGTCCATCTATAAGATAAGTTTGTAACAATAAGGATCCCAAGGTAAGCCCACAATGCAGCCCACGTGTGCATATGCGTTTGTATGTATGTGTGCGCGTGTGTTTGTTGTTTTTGTGTAAGGAGACAAAAAGCGAATTACGATTTAAATATCTGTTCCTCGAAGGGTTCAGGGGATCTCGTAGTCGAACAGTCTCGATCAGAGCATTCTAACTTGTTATTATAATAGAAGGCCGTTTCACACGAGGAATTTTATACCAACCAAAGCAAACTGTGTCATTCACTTCCAACAGTAATATAAATCGGATTTCTAATTTAGAATAGATATATTCAAGCCTTCATTTGAAATGTCTACATTTAAAATTTTAGTATTATTGGTTGTGCGGTCCTTCCACGTAAGCTTCGCAAATATATGAGTTTATTAAATGATTAAAAACTCAGTCTCAGGTGTGAATGGAAGCTCTAGATGTGTTGATTGCAGCAAAGTCTCAACTAAATGCGAAATACCCAAAGATCTTTGTAACTCACTAGATTTTTCAACTATAGTGGCAAACCAGACATAACTTATGAGCAATGCTTATTGCCCGGTAAAAATGTATCTGGTAAATTCGCTTTTGTTTACTCATTCACACATTCACTTTCTGTGCAACGCATTATAATGTATACGATATTGTTTTTAGGGAGAGTTGACCATGTTGTGTGCTCTGTTATCAAAGAAAACAACTGTGGAGTACTAATAGACTCTGGGTCTTACACATAAGTTTAAGGTCCATATACTTCGGGAGAATTTTGGCACTATAATTCGAGGGTATTCACGAGTATATGTTTAAAATTTCAAGTCTCCAGCTTCAATAGCTTGCATTCATACGGACAGACTGACGGACAGCAAGACGGACATTGCAAAAAACCAATATACTAATTCACTTTCATGAATGAGTATAAAAAGCGCAAGGCACAGCATTGAGGAAAATGTAAAAGTAGCGAAAACAACAACAGCAGCATCAGCAACGAAAACAGCGAACACAACGAAAACGGCAAGTTGAATGACATAAAACATCAAGTGACCTTCAACTCTGCGACTGAACCTTAGAAAAAATGAATAATTTTACACTCGACACACACACACACACACAGATGCAACTTACAGCATTTTACAATGGACACACGCTCGCCGTATAGGTGAGCAGAGCAAGCATTAGAGAGCGAGACCAAAAGCACGTCGAAACACTCAAGCATTGCAGAAACAAAATTGAAATTTGTAATAGTGTTGCAAGCGCCAAACCTAAACACATACACACAAGCACACACGCACACAAGCACACACACGCTGCAATGCCCAAAAAGCAGTCTGTAGAAGAATATGAGTGAGTGTGAGAGAGCGCCAACTAGCAGGCTTTGTGCATGACGTACAGCAAAGCTGAGGCCCCATGCACTTGGCGCGAGCACGAAGAGAGCGTGAGAGCGTGGAGCGTGAGAGGGAGAGACAACGAGCGCATAGGCTGAGAGCGCAGTCAATTGCAAATTCAAATACAGCTAGCGAGTAGTTTGGGGCGGCCTATTTAACGTTGCATGTTTATTTTTGGGCCAGGCAACGGAGGCAGAGGCAGAAGCAGAGGCAGAAGCAGAGGCAGCAGGCAGCAGGAGAAGGCGAAATTGCATTCACTCTCGCTTTAGTTCTTTTTGTTTTTTATTTGTTTTGTTTTAGGGCGTTATACAAGCGGAAGTATGAGAGAGAACGGGAAGGCGGAGACGACTGCAGTAGTGGATTTTTGCTATGTCAGCGGATGCATCATGTGACGACGAGTGGCAGTTGCATGAGGAGGGGATGTATGTGGACCAGCATGGTATGTGGAATGCCGTGCATGCCATTTACACCTGTGAAAATGACACAGGTAGGTCACAATTTTATTTGTTCATTTTTTCGTAATGAAAAAATGTTTTAACGGCATTAGATGAATGAAAATTATATAGATATAGATAAGGAAGGAAAAAATAAAAAGATTGGAAGAAGAGTTGCTAAATAGCTCTTGGGCATCAAATAGACGATTGACCAAAGCCAAGTTAGAGTTAACAGTCAGTTTCAAACAAATTCTACTAAGTGCTCTATTGTCATCTGAATATTCAAATATAGTTTTGACTAGAATTATTACTGAAATATTGGCTATTATTGAGGAATGAAGCCTTAATATGAATCAAATAATTGTATGAATTAATTTAATTCTTATACAAGCTTCAGAAATCTGTAACTATTGGGGTTTATTTAGATATCCGATAGCTACTATACGAGATGGAATTCTCAAATTAAAACAATGTTTTTCATAGAAATTGATTTCCTCCTTTTATGCATGAGAAGAGAGAAGAAGAGTCGAAGCTCTTACCAAGAGACGGTCGGGTTGCTTGAAAAAAACTTATCGACGATTGGGATGGGGCTGTATTAAGTTCAACAAAAGTTCAAAGTTTTTCAAGTCAAGAGCCGCTGAAATGTGCATAGACCTTTACCTCTCCCTTTTTTGCTGCCACATCCTTGACCCAAACAACGCGCCAATAAGTTCAATTAAATGCCAATGAAAAACTGTGGCAATACATACTTACTCTATATTTCATATTCAATATTCATATTTAGAAATGCTCTTAATGGTACTTTAATTTTTTTTTTTTAAATAACAAACTCAAATATATAGAAAATCTCATTTATTCAACTGTTCCAACTTCAAAATGTTTTGTTAAGTAAACTCTATCTTAACTAAAATAAATACATAAAATTTATGTAAAAAACATATATGAAAATAATAGAAATTAAAAAAAAAAGTTCTCAAGTCTCTAGTATTATTAGTGATAAAGATCTTTCCATATTTATCACGGCCCCTATGGGCGCCTTATCTTTTTGAACTTGTGCTGTCAACGCGAGTATATACTCTAAATTCAATAATAGCTCTAGCACTTCAGCTACCATTGTTTTTGAGATACCAGAAAGTGCATTTCCGATTTGTCACGCCCCTAGTTGGCGGATCGGGAAAATCTTGAAATTTCAAGTCTATAGTTTTAATAGTGTCGAAATGGTTTGATTCATTCGAGCAGACGGATGGACAAATGGACAGATGGACAGACGTATGAGTATTCAAATAAATACAGAATCATAGCAAAACTATAGTACTTACGTAATGGTCACAAATATCAGTTAAAGCAGTTTGCTTGGGCGTTGACAGCGGCCGACGAGTGAGAGAAGAACCGAAATTAAAATAAGAAAGCGACTCACAATAGCAAAATGGAAAGGTCTTCCTACTAGCAGGGTGACGTCGTGGTTTCGGAAGGGACAAGGACGCGCCTCTCTACTCGGCGCGTCAAAGTGAATTGAATTGAAAATGATGCAAGAAGAAAATCGATAAATTTTCACTTGTGCATCTAAAAAGTTTATGTCGGAAACATGCACAAACTAGAAGAAACTAAGTTCACAAGCTGTCTCTCTCCCTCTCTCTATTTCTCTTCCTCTCTCCTATCTCTCTTTCTCTGTATTTTTGAAACGGTCAGCAACATGCTTCTAAATGACGTGCTTAACAGTTTCTTTCATATTTTATGGCTAATACACAGGCACATAAAAGAGCCACAACTTTCAGGTTGAACAAAAGGAGTTCAGTTCTAGAAGGTTTTATGCTTGCTTTTGGGGAGATTGACAAATACTGTGAATAAGTAGCTGTTGCACGCAACTTGTAATTACAACTCTGCTGTTTGTTAGTTTAAGTTTTAAATCAGCATTTAAGGAGCTTTTAAAACTTCCAAACACTTTTAACCGAGAATATGCAGTAGTTATTCTAACTAATTGTTTTTAGTAAGTTTTTGCTAATACTTAAAACGGTTTTCCTGTATATTAGAGATATTGGTTCTACGATGCTTTGTTAATGATCAAACAAGAAAATAAAACAAAACATTTAAACTAATGCAAGATTATAGCCGTCATCTGGTCATTTAATGAGTTTAGGTAGAACAGTAAATGCGGGAATGGTCAGTCGGTCCTGTGGCGCAATGGATAACGCGTCTGACTACGGATCAGAAGATTCCAGGTTCGACTCCTGGCAGGATCGTAGTGCTTTTTTTTTCGCCTTATTATAATTAATTGGTTACAAATATGCCATTATCATAATAATTTATTTAGTTTAATTCATTTAGCGTTATATTTTGAAACAAATATACATATATGTATGTCTATGATATGATTAGGTATTTTTTAAGCGAAAACCGTATTCTATTTTTAAGACATTTTACAATTCTCATTACTTTTCGACTTAAAATAAAGTTTTTTTAACTATGTTTTTGTCGAGCGCTCAGCGGCCTCCGTGGCGCAATCGGTTAGCGCGTTCGGCTGTTAACCGAAAGGTTGGTGGTTCGAGTCCACCCGGGGGCGCATTATTTCGTTTTTGCACTTTTTTTTACTGCAAAAGCTATTTTTGATCGCTCGTTGTAACGAACTTCGCAAGGTCACCCTATGAAACTTGTAAGACAGTCCAGCAAACCACACAAGCTGTTGAGCCAGTTTTTGCTTCATTTTACTTCTTGCTCAGTTTGTTTACATGTGTTGTATAAGTGGCTACAGATATAATGTCTGATTTATCGCTTGATCGTGTGTGCGACACGTTTTAGCAAGTCCCTAAAGCATATCGTCATGTGCGAATAAGTAGGAACAACTTCATCTAAATATACAATGGCAGTGAGCATAAATGAACTGTGAAGTGGCTGAATGAAAATATGCATCTGAAGTCATTTAAGATAAAAATCCTAATAATAAAAATAAAAACAAAAAATAAAAGAAATAAAATATGAGTTTGTAATTTCCCATACCGGGAATTGAACCCGGGCCTTCCGGGTGAGAGCCGGATATCCTAACCACTAGACAATATGGGAGATGACGTTTGTTTGACTAAATAACTATTTGAGTGCTAGTGTTGTTAAGTATTGATAGAAAATATCATCACCAAAAATACCTACCTTTAGGTAATAAATAATCTGAAAAGTCATTAGAAAGTGGTCAATTCTTTTCACAAGTTTAATTCGATGCTACAGTTGAGCCTATAAAAATTATATTATATAAAAAAATAAAAAAAATATATATATATATATATATATATATATATATATATATATATATATATATATATGCGTTTTGTATGTTGAATGTAATGTGAAAATAAAAGCTAAATATTTTGCAATGCGTTCACCGTAATTTGCGATGTCTAAACAAAAATAAAAACTCCAAGTCCATATAGGAAATCAACAGCAATATACATATCCACATTTATACATACATATATGAAACGAATTACGTATGTTTGGTTTAATAGAAGTATTTTTATGACAGTGTGTGCTGTTTTAAGGTTAAGTTCAGTCATTCGCCTCGTTTCATTTTATTTGCATGACAAACAAAAACGTATTTCATATATTTTTCTGTATGCTTTTCGTATTTTTGTTGCTGCTGCTGCTGAGTGCCATGTTATGCATTCAAATTTATACATTTTCTAAACGTGCTTTTATTTACATGTGCTTTCTGGTCTCGTCACTTCGCCGACAATCAATCGTTCGCCATTGATTCACGCATTTTATTTCAATATTCACATCTATTTTCTTTCGTGGGTTTTCTTTTATAAGTAGACATCAGTTTTATTTTCACAGAACAATGCTACCCGTTGTAGGCGCAAGAATCTGCTTACAGCTTAAACAAAATAAATGGAGAAAAATATAATCGCCCAACGTGGGGCTCGAACCCACGACCCTGAGATTAAGAGTCTCATGCTCTACCGACTGAGCTAGCCGGGCTAAGTGAATATCGGCCGATGTTCTTTTTAGCTGACTTCACTAAACAATAAGTTTAACCAAATTGTAATCAATTAATAATTTGTCAAATTTCTAATTTAATAATTTTTTTTATAAATTTTAAAATATTCTTATAAAAATATTGTCATTTAATTTCTTAGTATATTGTTATTAGAAAACATTTTCATTACTACACCTATTTGGCTCATTATTAGTTTAATGTTTTACGATCGAAGTTATATTTTATAATGCCTACATACATGTATACATACGTCTTTATAATTATTTACATATGTACATCTGCATTAGGTTTATTTAGTTTTTCTTTTTTTCAATGGAGGCTTTGTGAGTACAGGTGTAACGCTCAGGTGACACACATGAAAATACCTTTCATTTGTTCGTATATAATTCATTAATGCATTATATGTATAACACTTTATGTTATTCAAGATTAAATTTTTCTCTTTGTCCACTCACAACTTTTACATTACCACTTTTATTTAAGTATCGAACGAAAAGATACAAGTTCGCTATATATATATATATATGCATAATTCCATAGCTTGCTATTTTCGAACATCCGCAAAATGCCCGGCTAGCTCAGTCGGTAGAGCATGAGACTCTTAATCTCAGGGTCGTGGGTTCGAGCCCCACGTTGGGCGACATATAAGCGTTTACGCTATTTTTTTTAATCTCCATTTTTTTTTATTATTTCTAAATATCAACACTTGATGAATTGTTTTTGTTGCCAGTTGTTAATTATTTTTTTTTTTTTGCGAGCCTACCCCAACTTATTTGGCCTTGTCTACTGCAGACGCTGCTTGCGAGTGGGCATAGAATAAACAGATATAGAGGAAGAGAAAAGAGAAGTTTGTGTTTGTGCCGGGCCTTGTGACTAGCAGGTCCAGACGGAGGTGGCGGAGAAGCCACCCGACAACGACAATAAAGACACAGTCTGTCTGGACAAATAGCTTTGCGTTTCATTTTGTCCTTTTATTCTCTTCCTTACACAATTAGTAGTAGATCATAAAAATCAAATCTGTATAATATATAAATACATATATTTTTAAATTAGATGTATGTTTAGAAATTGTGGTATTTCCTTTTACACATAATCATCTGTATCATCGTTAATTATATTAACAATATTGTCAAGTTATGTAGGATCAATTTATATGTATTTTTACTAATTGTAAAATATAGATGTATTAATTTATAATTTGCTTAAGAATAAAAAAAAATCATATCCACGTAAATATTAACAACCTTTATTTAGTCACTCCAATGCCCTACACTGTAGAACGTAGCGCAGCCGAAAAGACGTCTGCCAGGCTGATTATTAACCGCCTGCTATCTCTGTCTATTTGCCTGTGTTTCAGTCTTCACCCCACTTGCAATGCCTGTCTGTCTACTTGCCGCCTGCTCCTGCTTTTACCTCTGCTTCTGCTTCTGCTTCTATATGTGCTCGCTTGGTATTTGTTTTGTTTCCTTTCGCACATTGTTTCGGTTTAATATTCTATAGAAAATTACTTTGCCGACGGGGTGGCTGGCGTCGGTCTGTGCAGATACCCCCTTTTTTATTTTTCTTTCGCTTGCTGTATATTCTGCATTGAGGTAGGTACGTAATGTTATACATCATTTCCATTAGGAAGCAGTGAAACGCACCACAATGAAAGCGCCTGCATGAAAACAATTACAAAGGCAGAATCAGAGTCAAAGCCCAATACCTGGAGTAGGTCGATAGGGAAGAAGAAGACAGCAGCTAATCAAGACTACAATGTGTTTATTTTCAGGCGAAACGCGTTGTCCCGTTTATAGAATTCCAAATCTATAGGGACATGTGGTGTAAACCACCAAATCCGACCAGCCCGGCTAGCTCAGTCGGTAGAGCATGAGACTCTTAATCTCAGGGTCGTGGGTTCGAGCCCCACGTTGGGCGAAGTATTATTTTTGAAATTTTTGTATTTTCGTCCCATCTAACTGCATTCATTACAAAATAACAAAATGTAACAAACCAGAAGAGATTATGAAAATTATTTTGTTCTTTTTTTGCATTTAATATTAGTATTGGACAATCTTTCACCAACTGGCCCATTAGCTCAGCTGGTTAGAGCGTCGTGCTAATAACGCGAAGGCCGCGGGTTCGATCCCCCCATGGGCCACAAACTGATTGCTTTTTTTTATTACTTTATTTTTAGTATTAAGATAAAATGTGTTTTGTTCTATTAACTCCAATTTTTATGTCGTTTATTGGCCCAATAAACTATTGTCAGCTGTTTTTTATACTCATTCAAGAAAAGGAAATAGGTATATTAGCTTTGTACAATGCCTGTCTTGCTGTCCGTCTGTATGAATTCAATCAATTTCGACATTTACTCGTGCATACCCTCAAATTAAGAAGTATCAATATTTTCTCGATCCGCCCACTAGGTAAAACGAAAAAATTTCCGGAATCTCCGAAACCATTGTAAATGGAAGTGCTTAGCTAGTGTTCAAATTATGAATATATTATACATGATGAGGTGACAGTCAAAAAAAGAAGAATTCTTGGCCCATGGGGGGATCGAACCCGCGGCCTTCGCGTTATTAGCACGACGCTCTAACCAGCTGAGCTAATGGGCCATATTATTAATCTGCTTTCGTAGCCTATTTAACTTAAGTCAATCAGCGAATAAATATAAGTATTATAAGTAGTATATATATTTTTGAATATGTATATATATGTATGATATTATGTATGGTATAATTTATATAAAATATATAATCTGGCCCATGAGGGGATCGAACCCGCGACCTTCGCGTTATTAGCACGACGCTCTAACCAGCTGAGCTAATGGGCCACACTGACGCCATTTTGTTTTCAGGACTTTCATAAATCAAAATTGTGGAGTCTCAGTAAATATTATTTTTTAATAACAAAAAACAAAAAAATCGATATTGGCCCATGGGGGGATCGAACCCGCGGCCTTCACGTTATTAGCACGACGCTCTAACCAGCTGAGCTAATGGGCCCCACGATCGACAACTAAGTCCATGTCATCAGAATGACTAAACGAAGTAAGTAGCAATAATAAATATTTACTTACCAAAAAGAGCTATAGACGACAAATTGAAAATAGGCATAAACTATTACGAATTAATTTATTGCAAACTGGTTGACCGGATCGATTGATTTTAATTCTGCAATGAGAGATATACATTATTTACCAAAAAAAGCAAACAATTAATAAAATTAGCATCAATGAAATTAAACGAAAACTAATGAAGAAATAAAAGTAACAACAAACAAATTTTTAAGTAGACTGAAAAATGTATGCCTCGTAAATATACAAGCACATGAAATCAAGTGAAGTGTGTGTGGAAGTAGACCCGACGCAATAAATTTTCTGTGGTGTAGGTTAGGGCAAGCAGCGTGCGCGCTTACTCGCTCGCACCCACTAAATACAACGACGAAGGAGAAAAAGAGACAGAGTAACACAGACAGCCAGGCAGTTGCATGGCCGAGTGCACTAGCAGAGTGACGCATACGTTGACTGCGACTGCGGCTGCGGCAGCGAACGAGCCAAAGAGTTTCAATAGGCCGATGAAGCGACGCAGCAGAGACGGCGGCTGCAGCAACTTGCAGTTTTAGAAGAATGAGCGTAGAAACTTGCAGACAGCGCAAAAATAAAGCAGTTTAAAGCAGTGTATACATGTGTGTGTGCAGCGATGAGCGACGAGGCGACGAGGCGACGAGGTACGAAGAGCCGACAGGCTGGCATGGCCCGATGTCAGGGGCATGAAGTTGCAATGAAAATGAAATTACAAGCGGGAACCTAGACACAGCCCCTCACACACACACACATAAACACTCACCCATTAGTATGTATCTGATCTAGTTAAGTGTGTGTGTGTGTGTGTGTCTGTTTCTGTGCGTTATATTTAGTTACTTGTCTCTTGTTTTTACTGCACATGCTATGTATGTGGCAATTTTAGATATGTATCTGCAAAATACATTCGCAATGCAAACTTCGAGCCCAAGTAGAAGGCATCAGGCAGCAGCCACAGTTTTTTTCTCTCCGTTGCGCTATTTTCGCTTTCAACGAAGCTGCACAGTCCAAAATGGTGGACGCTTTTAATGCTTCAGACAAGTTTTCGATTGAGCAGGTTAATGGGGCTATGGAATACGAGCTTTTTAGATACATAGATACATAGATACACAGATACATGAAGATATAGGGCTCAAGTTAATATGAACTGCGGGAGCGAGTTAATCCATATACATATATATTTTATTTATACTGTTGTCTTATATAACAAGGAGGTCGAAAAAGAAGGAAATAAGCGTTTTTATGTGAGTGAGCACCTGCGATTTCAGAAAGATATTTAAAGGTATAGATGAATACATCTTTGTATCTCGCATACCGTAAACATATTATAGAATTAAAAAAAAAGAAATAGTAAAATATATATTCCTGATATGTATTTTTAAAATCTCTAGTATTTTAAAAATGTCCCTAAGGATAGTCCTTGAGAGTTAACTCACGCATAGTATTGCATAGGAGCTTGCTTATGTACATATAATAATACTCCTATTATATACAAATATAAATTGCATATAATATCCATACAGTTTAAAAACAAAGATAATGGTCAATGTTATACTATAACTTATAGTATAACATATATATATATATATATATATATATATATATATATATATATATATATATATATATATATATATATATATATATATATATATATATATATATATATATATATATATATATATATATATATATATATATATATATATTGGAGCTATTTTAATAAAAAGCAAGTAAGAAAGCTCTAGTCGAGACTGCACCCTTCGAGGAACTGAGATTTTACTAATTGTTCACTTCATTTCCGTTTACACATACATAGATGGAATATCTTCATAAAACTTTTAAACAGTGATAATAACATTAAAATGTATGTATTTGGATACCCTAGCTTTAAAGATAGGAGATTTCTCTTTATAGTTCATTTTCGATAAGGTTTTAAGTCGATAACAACAGAAACGGGAGTAGTTATCGATTTTTGGAAACAAGCTCGTTGTGCGCGTGCAATATACGGACGTACAAACACAAATTTAAAGTTTCTAGCTCTATAGCTTCTGAAATTGACATGCTTATACGGACGGACAGACAGACAGTCAGTCGAACAGGGCTTAATCGACTCAGCTCGTGGCCCTGATCAGGAATATATATATATGTATTTTATGGGGTCTGCCTTCTGCCTGTCACATACATTTAACAACAAGTAAGAGGGCTCTAGTCGAGACTGCTCGACTAGGAGATACCCTGAACCCTGCAAAGTACTGGTTCCAATCATTCTACACTTCTTTCATGCACATATACAAAAACACATACACACACCCGTACGCATGCATCCATACGAACGCATAAACAATTGCTCTGCTAACTGCGCAGTTACTGCGCTTGGGCTGCCGTGTGGGCTATATTACGAAAATTTGTTTGTTGAATAAATCTTTTTGTAGTGGGACTATCAAATTTTCAGAACGTAATAATAACATTTAAATGTGTGTATATGCCAAAGCACAAGTCTCTAGTACTTGATATACGTTTTTTTCAAATTTGGGGCGAAGGGGGCGTGGCATCCAAAATCTGTGAACGACAAAATCTTTGTATTCATCACATTAATCTACACAGTAAATCTGAAGTCTCTAGGTATAATAGTATTCAAACTAGGCTTTAAAAACCAAGTCAGAATTTCGATTGTTATCGATAAATAATAAATGGGATGAGCTATCGAAAAAATATGATAAACTCGTACTGCGTATGGTATACACGAGTATACATGTAAAATTTCAAGTCTCTAGCACTTGTAGTTTAGGAGATCTCTGCGTTAGTACGGACGGACAGACGGACGGACGGACGGACGGACATACGGACATGGCTAGATCAACTCAGCTCGTCATCCTGATCAAGAATATATATACTTTATGGGGTCTGCCACGCTTCCTTCTGCCTGTTACATACATTTTCACAAAAACATTATACCTTGATTTCCCATTTTCAATGGGTTCAGGGTATAAAAATTATACTTTGATTTCCCATATTCAATGGGTTCAGGGTATAAATAGTCCTTCAAGAGATACATGTATACACATAGTTCTTTCGTCTTTTTCATGCATATTCCAATCCTTTTCTATTCTAATTAATAAGAATTTTAGTACATAATAGTTTTACAAAGAAAGCTTGTCCTTAACAAAATTGGAGAAATATTAAGGCTATCTCGTCTATGTATTAAATTTGCTAAGGTCTATTTAATTCTACAAATGAATTCATGAAAAAACTAAAGTAAGAGAATTTTAAATGACTTTGCTTCTATTTTAATGTATATTCCAATTAGATTTTTGCTCTGTAATGTATTGATTCCACTGAATCCTGTTTAGCCATATGTTAGCTGTTAATCAGATTCTGGCTAGAAGCCATAAATGTCACAAAAAAATACTTAAATTGAGTTCAAAATTATTTGTAATTTGATTACATGTTCAAAATGATTTACATAAAATTTTAATATATACTATTAGCATTAAGTTAAAATCCATTTTTGCCAGCTCTTTAATGAAACACAAAATATACATAGATATGTACATACATATATGTTTTATTTTAGATTTAAATCTTTAGTTTAGGTTTCACTGGGCAACTTAGTTTCTATCTTATTTCTTATACAAAAATTATTCGATTCGGATTCAGTATAAAATTAAGTTAAGAATAAAACTTTCGTATATCACGAAAAATATATATTTACACCTGCACACACACCTACATGCATATGCCCATGCAAATGTATATGATGAGTTCTTAGCGTTAATGGCTTTGATTTTGAGCACCGGAAGAGTTTTACATGTAATTGCAAAGGAAGTTTTCTGTTAAGGGGCCCTTCTGCTCTTGCTTCTACAGCAGATACAACTGGAATTTGTAAGCTGTGTGTCTGTAATTTCGACTGTGGCAATTTTGTAGTGCTTGGGATGTTGGGGTGTACATACAATGCTAGACATTTCGGTAGGTTCATACGGACGCCGGGTCGGCACGTTTGCCGAAAGGGGAAGTCAACAATTCTGCCACAGACTATTTTTATGTGCTACGGCGTTTTATTGTGCGGCGGCAACAACAGCAGCAGCAGCAGGCAAAACAAGTCGCCAAACGGGTTGATGGTGGCCAGAGAAGAAAACAAAAATGGAGATGCCGACTAAAAGAATGACAGGCAGAGAGGAGAAAGAGAGAGAGAGAGAGGGAAAGAGAGAGAAACCGAGAGAAGCAAAGTCGCAAAGGAACAGAAGCAGCGGCAGCGGCAGAGAGACAGCAGAGGCGGCAGCAGGTCATTTGGCGCTTTTCGCTGCCCGTGTGTAGGCCTACAAACACACATACACACACAAACACAGAAACAGCAGCACACATGTACACACATACTCAGAAAGTAAGCGCCAAAGAAACAACAGCGTGACCGTCTCACAGAGACCAGATATCCACAGACACACATGCACTGTCAAATAAACATATCATAGCACACACAAATACGCGCGAGCACACTTACACAATCACACACACACACGTGTGAATCCATACATACATACACGCATATGTAAATGGAGAAACGACAGCTAAACAAACAGCAAGAACAACGTCGAACGTCGCGACGCTTGCTTTAGCCCTAGCCCCAATCTTTGAGCTTTTTGCTTTACGTTTTTCGCTATTACGCGATATGCCTGCTCACTGTTTTTCGTTCTTGTTCTTGCTTGAACGATTTCGTTTCCATTCGTTTCGTTTCATTTTATATGGTTTTTGGGCTTTGACGCTGCTGCTGCTGCTGCGGCTGCTGCTGGCAGCTCGACTGAGGCCGAAGCAGACGATGAAAACAAAAAACGTATGTGAAAAAACAGAATAAGCAATATGAAGAAGCGCCAGAAAGCGAACAGAAACGGAAAAAGAAACAGAGTGAGTAGAAGCAGTGGGTGTTAAAGTAAAGTAGTACGGCAGGAGGGGTTGGCGAAGTCGGCATTTTAACTGCACTTACCGAACTAACTGCAATCAGTTACGTTTACGTTTATTTTATTTTTTTCATTTGCATCAATTATTATTTGGTTTTATTATTGCACATGCACTCACAATATTCAGATATATGCAAATATATGTAAAAACATTTATGTACACACACACTCTTTTTTATTTTATTTATTTTTTGTTATAAACAATTGGTTGTGTTTTTTTTTCCTTTTTATAATTATTTTGTTGCTCAGAGATTAATATTTGTATGTTATTTATGTTTCGCACTTGCTTACGTCGCGCGCACGTACAACGGCTTAGCTCCCAATACGTCGTTTCGTTGCTTTGCGTTGCCACTGAACTGCACACATTGAGTGCCAATGAGAGACTAAATTTTATGTTTGCTGTTGACGACAACAGCGGCAGCCGTTTCTGTTACTGCTGCAGCAGACGCTCTGAAAACAGGGGAGAGATAACATGTCACAACTGCTTGCAAACTAGAATATAGTCAAAAACATAAAATGAATTAAGTGTATAAATAAATATAGTTATTTACTCATATTAAGTATTTGTAAATATTAATATTAAGAAATGTTTTATTGTGCTCCATCCCCAGATTTCGCCTGCTTGACTGTTTGTTGTACTGCTTGTTCTGTTAACCAAAATTAAAATTATTATATTTTGCACTGCTTCGGCTGTTAAATGGTTTCTTGCTGTTTAACACTTGCACGGTCCTGTGGCGCAATGGATAACGCGTCTGACTACGGATCAGAAGATTCCAGGTTCGACTCCTGGCAGGATCGATTTTTTTTATCGCTTTTTCTTTTTTAATTTATTTATTATGGACATATTTTAGAAATATCCATAAAAATTTGTACATATCAAACGTGTATACGTATATGTTAATTCATATTAAATATTATATATTCTATGTGTATTACTAACGATGAATTGAACTGCTTGACAAAATGGGTTTTTGAAGCATACAAAACAACCGGTCCTGTGGCGCAATGGATAACGCGTCTGACTACGGATCAGAAGATTCCAGGTTCGACTCCTGGCAGGATCGATATTTTTACCTAATATGGTTATATTTTAATAATGTTTAAATAAGAAAGATTACTGGATGAGTGGAAAAGATTTGATATATGTATTTTATTTTCTTCAAATAAGTACAAATGTGAATTTTTCACAAACGACTTTCACATGTTGCTTACTTCATGTCATGCATAATATATGTATTTCTATACATAGAAAAACATTTTATACTTCAAATTTTACACAGAAAACACAAATAGTTACAGATTTTATGGACGTAAATAATTTTAAATAACACGAAATATTTGTGTGTTCATTCTGAATTAAAAATTGTTCATATTGTGTTATTCGTCACTCAATTTACCGCCTCCCATATGGTCTAGTGGCTAGGATATCTGGCTTTCACCCAGAAGGCCCGGGTTCGATTCCCGGTATGGGAAGTTCGACAATATTTTATTTATTTTTTTTTTAAAGATTAATTTTAAAATTTATACCTATTTGTTTAATGTTGTTATCGTTTTGCACACTGTTTGAACAAAGCTAAATATATAAATTATTTTGCAAACACTGCAAATTTACCATATACGACTGCTTTGTCAAAACTCAACCAATAGCAAATAGCATAAATGTGTCGCATATTCATAGATTATAACTTTCTGATATTATGCAAATCCCAGGGGCTTTGCAGCAGTCACGTATGCAGCAACATAAGCGTATACGCATCAAGTTCTTCGAATAAAAATCATTTGGATGTCACCTTAAAAGTCCTTGACGTTGAATTGTTCACACAGCTGACGTCTCATTTCTCCATTCACATTGCGTCCCCATTCTCTAACAAACTTTGTTTATACTCTTACCCGCTGCTTAGCATAAGGCGACACATAATCCACACGCACCACACGACGCCACTTGATTTGATTTCAGCCAATGCAGCTTCAGCTTGACATTGAGAGTTTGTCATCCGTTGATTGGGTACTTCTTATTAAAGTGCATTACACTTCAAGGCTGAAAATTGAGTAAAACTTACTAAAATAAATAATAAATGCAATAGTTAAAAAGTAACTTCGATCCTGCCAGGAGTCGAACCTGGAATCTTCTGATCCGTAGTCAGACGCGTTATCCATTGCGCCACAGGACCGTTATTCCACCTTTGACAAATGCTCATTAAATAATACTAGATAGAGCGTTCAGCTTTTATAAATCAATTATATTAATACAATTATCGGCGGGAGATGTTAAAATTTTCATGTCATGTATATTTGCACTCTTTAACTTTAAATTTACATTAATTTTATTATAAGACATTGGTTACTTGTATATTGATTTATATTAGCAAAACTATTTTTATTTTCTTTCTAGTCATCGTCATTTGCAAATTTATAATTTTAACATTTAGTTGTCTTGTAGCTCGCCTACAATAAAAAATAAAATAAAAAACTTCGATCCTGCCAGGAGTCGAACCTGGAATCTTCTGATCCGTAGTCAGACGCGTTATCCATTGCGCCACAGGACCACACATGCAAGTGACGCTTGAGGCGCTTTAACAGCAGCGAGCATTGGTGGATTGATGTAATGAACTGCACTACCGACATATATAAAGCAGTTTACTGACTCATTCAGTGGTCTAAAGCAAAGAAATGAAACTGCTTTCAAAATAAATTTATCAATTTTTGTTTCTTGATGAATATTATTGCATAAAAATTCCTTAAATAATTTATTTATTAATAAATTTACATTGATTTAAATAATATGTAATTATTAAATTTATACATATATGTATCTATAAATATTCAATGTGAGCTATTTGATACTTTAGCAATAGTTAGCCACTAGGTTTAGTATATCCCATATTGTCTAGTGGTTAGGATATCCGGCTCTCACCCGGAAGGCCCGGGTTCAATTCCCGGTATGGGAAATAATATTGGGTTATTCAATTTTTTTTTACAGAATCTTAGCGTAGTAAATTTTCAGATAATGAGTAAAAATCAAATTTGATTGTAATTTAAATGGAATATTCATATATATTTGAATAACTAGCACAGTTAAGCTTTGCTAATTTTTTGGGCGAAAACAAAAACCCAAAAAGTAAATATTTTGCCTAGTCATCAACTGTAATCAATACTTGCTTGTCACGTTTGTTATCAAGTCGAAAATAAAGCGAACTGGCGAACGCTGAATCTTCATATGATTATAAGCCTTGGCTATAACACACCCGAACATAGTTGCTTGAAGCATTTCGAGCAGTCAACATGTCTTTCGTACTTTTACTTCTGATCGCTACGGTAGGGATCGTATGTTATGTCTGGTCGCGACGAGCTTTCAGCTATTGGAAGAAATTAGGTGTAAAATATATCCAACCATCTCCCCTCTTTGGCAATGCTCGCAGTTTACTGAAGGCCCGAGCCTCGATCTTCGAGCAGGTCAGTTTGCTGCACAATGCCAAAGGATTTGAGAACGAGCCACTGGTTGGAGTCTATATGCTGCACCGACCTGCACTGGTTCTCAAAGACCTTGATCTGATCAAAACGGTGATGATCAAGAAGAGTAACCACTTCATAAATCGTGCCCTACAAACCGATCCGCACAATGATCCGTTGGGCTACAATAATTTATTCTTCGTACGTAACGAAGGGAAGGAGCTGCGCAATAAAATTTCTCCAGTATTTTCGTCTGGCAAGATCAAACAGATGTATCCGCTGATGTTGGAGGTGAGGCGATAAGTGTGATAAATAAACTTATTCTATAATTTTCAATTGAAATTTACAAATACGCAGATTGCAAAAAATCTGGAAAGCCATTTGGAAAGACTACCAATAGATTCCATCATAAGTATTAAGAATATATGCACACGATTAACCACAGACCTTATAGCGACAACAGCATTTGGATTGAATGCCAATTCGCTTGAGGACTTGGATAGCGAATTTTATAAATACAACTGCTGGGTTTGAGACGAGGTCGTCTACTATGACTCTGGCATTGTTTGAGTGCGCACTCAATACGAACGTTCAAGATCGTTTGCGCGAGGAAGTCCAGGAGTACTTTGGTGATAGAGATCACATTGATTACGACCGCATCCAGCAGATGCCCTATTTGACACAGGTCGTGAACGTAACGCTCCGCAAATATCCCATTGTAGGATACACCGAACGTGAGTGTACCACAACGCCGAATGATGAGCGCTTCAATCTGAATCCTTATTACGACGTGGAGCTCCCTATTGGCACGCCCGTCTATGTCTCCACCTTGGCTATACACGGCGATGAGAAGGTAAATTTTTGAGTTATGTCGAATCTGAAATCATTATCCTAATTTGAGCCATATCCAATTCTCGATAGTACTGGCCGCAGCCAGATCTTTTCAGACCAGAACGATTTGCGCCATAGAATCGCGCTTCTCTTAATATGGATGCATACATGCCGTTTGGCATCGGTCCACGTAATTGTATTGGGATGCGCCTTGGCCTTCTACAAGTTAAATTGGGCCTGGTACACTTTCTGCGCCATCATCGTGTCGTTAAGTTCGATAAGACCATCGATTCAATAAAGTTTAGCCATTTCGCACCTGTCATTTCTTCAAGTAAAGAAATTTTTCTGAAGCTTAAAAAAGTTTAAATCTTTGGAATATTATTAGTTTAAAATAATTATATATACAGGGTTGTCAGGCATATAAATTATTATATATAAGCAGTATTTTTTATTATTATTTAATGTTAATGTATAAAAAGAGCTTCACATTTAAACAACATTGAAACATTGAAAAAAAAAAAACATAATTAAAATTTTAATCTAAAAATATTTTAAAATGTTTGGAGTGGAATTCTTTATTGATGTATACTTAATTTATCTTTATGTGCAAGCCGATTGTAAATGCCCTACTGGAATATTATTTAATCTATAAATAGTGCCCAATGGCAGGACAAATAATTGGATTTACTATAGCTTTACTCCGATTCAGCCTTGTCCCTCAGAGGGACTCGTGCATGACTTGTCAAGGATGTCCCATGTACAATTATCGTTGAGCCAAGCTGCTGGGCAAATGTGTCATAATGGAAGAGAGAAGAGGGGGAGGGAGGTGGGAAAGCCACAAAACACTTGGCAACAATTGTGGTTAATGCAAAAAGTTTCTCTTTTACTTGCTCCACAAGATGACGTACCAAAGTGCAACAGCTGTGAGTCCTTGTAATAGCCATGTAAGGGCATTGTTGTTGTTGTTGTTGTTGTTTTATTACATACACGAACACACACCCACACACACAGGCACACACACACAGAGCAAAGCTGAAGCACTTAACACACTTGATACAATTGTCAATTTACTCAGCGAAAATGTCGCAAATGAGCGCAGCAGAAAAAGAGCTGGGTAAACGGAGTGGAAGATACTTAGTTGCATTTTAGCCACATAATGTGCGCTTAACGTAGCTAATTACAAATGCAGTTGCCCTCGCATCATTTGTACTTGAATTTGCATTAGCTTATGCTTTCTTCTTTGCTCGCTTTTTATTTAATGTGTAGAATCTAAAAAGTTACTGTTTGCCAATTAACTAGAGTGTAACTATTAAGTAGTCTTGATTGTTAACGGTTACTATTCAAAGTGGATTTTTCAATATTAAAAAACTCACATTATAGAAACTTGCATGAACATGCTTCACTTATAAGTAAAATTATTTTCTTCACATTGGCCTCAATCTAAATTTAGATTTAATTTATACATACATAATTTATTTCTATCAATATGCATGTTACGCTTAGCGACTACCAACCCTTATTGTAAAGCATTCATATTTAATAATTCAATTTATATAATTCCTAACTGCTTATTCCCAAATAGCACTTTCATAATAAACATTTAGTCATATGGATTTCGCCAACGACCATACCACGCTGAATACATCGGTTCTCGTCCGATCACCGAAATTAAGCAGCGTCGGGCGCGGTTAGTACTTAGATGGGGGACCGCTTGGGAACACCGCGTGTTGTTGGCATCTGTGTCAACACCTTTTTTGCTACAAAAATACTTTATACTTATACTATTGTTTTCATTGTTGCCTCCTGAGTGAATCGTAACCATATACCGGAAATAGTCTTTGAATGTGTGTTTTATTATATTAACAATGCAATTATCCGGACTTTCGTTTTCTTTAATTGCATTTTTCTACGGAATGTGACCAAGTTACCTGCTTATCCACAAACAAACAAAAAAAGTTGTTTTTTTCTAATTTCATCTTATTGCTCTTTTAACTATAGCAACATTTCTACTTTACTTTTTATACTCATTCTTAAAGTGCACGACTACTTAAAATCCAATAAAAAAAAATAGTGGATATATCTACAGCTACTAGGAGCATGGCTAATCAGGTACATCTGTCGCATTTATAGTTATTCAATGACAGTTTTTTGTATTTATTTATTAAAAATTCTATATGCGTTTTAAGGGCGTGGTAAATCTAAAACTATATGTTCGATAATTTTAGAGCTGTAACTGAAAAATGGGATAGTTTAGTCACTGGTGAGTGATAATTGACTCCTTTACCAAAAAAGATTCAACTCTTTTTGGGTCATGAATGAGGATTATTTAGTCGGTAACGCTGTAATGAATGCAACGTTCTTACATACCTTACATTTCCAGGTTTGAGCGACATCTCTGCAAGTGGAGAAGTTCACTGATTTGATTATTAAAACTAATACTATATGCAGAGGTATTTGGTACTATTTTCTATAGAGCTTTAAGCATGTATTCATTTTTTGTTATATATGTTAACATTGAGTTTATAGTATTAGGTATTTGTTCCCTTCAGAGTATATTCTTACTTCATTACAACATCTTCAATTCAACGTGAAAAAATGCCAAATGACATAAAATTAAATGATATACTGCATTTAAGCCAATTTACAGTTGGCTTGTTCTCCAGAATGGAGGGGGCAAGTTTCAGTTGTCGCTTCGCTCGTACGCAACAATTTGCAATGACTTTGCTTTGACCTTGTCGCATTGCAAAAGGGCCACAACTGCAAAATACATTTCCCGATTCTACTTACATTTTCCCCATGTGCTATTGAAAACTGCGCGTAAGTCGCACGCGATATTAATACCCTATGAACAAGGAATTGAGCGAAGGGCTGATGAGTATGAGTGAGTAAGCAAAACGTATTTTAAATTGTAACATTAATTATATTAATGAATTTTAAAAAACCTTTAGAATAATAAATATATAACATAATAGGAGTCAAAAATATGTCTTAAAAATTTAATAACATTTCAAAATATTTATAGATACAAATTTATTGTACATGTATAATATATATCGATATCTGTATAAACTATATATAAATATTCTATCCGTCAATCATATGTGTAGAACCATTTAAAAAAAATTCTATTCTATTATTGTAAATAATTTCTAAATATAGCGGTGTTACGGACTGCATTTGCTGCTAGCGACTGAAAATCATCCACGTTCTTGCGCTGCCTCCCAACTTGGAATCAGTTATTAGCCCATATAAAACGTCAAGAAGTCGTTCAATATGCTCTAGCTGAATTATCATCCGAGTGAATTTGTCAAAATATAATTTTGTAAATAATTTATGTGTGATTCCACACACACCCACACACACACACACATATATATATATATATATATATATATATTTTCATTCAAATTTTCAATTATCTATATAGTGAAATATAGCTTTTAGTTTTAGTTAGATATTGCCATGTAAAACATAAAGTCTTAACTTAGTTTATTCATTTGTATAGAGGGTATTTATCAGTTGCTAGCAGACACAGTTCAAACTTAAATCTAAGTTTTGTTACCTTCGCGCTTCGTTATATTTATTTTTATTGAATTGCATTGGCGAAGCCATCGAACAACAAAATCCACTCAACAAGACAGAAACTCAAAAAGTTAAAGTTGAAAGTTTTTGAGAATTTGATGGCTGCACCTGCACCTTATGCGAATAACTGAGCGAGCCATCAAATTTAATTAGCTCCACTGTGCAGCGCATTCCGCCAGATTAGCCATCATAAATGCCAAAACTGTGACTGGAACTCAGATAAAGATTCGCCTTGAGCACAAATTGCATGCAAATTGACATAAAATTAATAAACACGCAAATTGCATCATCTTTCGAGGGGAAAGCTGCAGAAATGAATCTCGAGGTTCTGAAAGGGCTGGCCAGTAGAGCTCTAATTAGCTGGAAACTCTACCCCACGAACCTTGAACTACTGCAGGAGTTTGTTAATTAAGTCGGGGGAAGCGCGGCGTGACAGCTTTGACGACCATTGGACTGAGAACAAAACACATTTATAACATAAAAGTGCGATAAAATGTTAATGAAACATTGGATTTTGTGCAGTGATTTGGCAAAGAAGAAGGCAAAGGGACTCAAACTTTCATCTAATGCAAATGAAATGAGTAGCGATTGCATAAGCCGAAGCAAATGAAAATCTTAATTAATAGGTGATTAAATTCATTCATATTAAATAACATTAATTGAAATAAAAACTTCATTTAATGTAACGTTAGCAATCAAAATATTTTTGATATAAACAATAATAAATACAAAAAAAAAATTTTTTTTTTGTTATGTTTTGTGTTAATTTTGTAAATAATAATTCAGTAGTACATATTCAAGAAAATACAAATATTAACAAGTAAGAGGGCTCTAGTCGAGACTGCTCGACTAAGAGATACCCTGAACCCTGCAAAGTACTGGTTCCAATCATTCTACACTTCTTTCATGCACATATACAAAAACATATACACACGTAGTACGCATGCATCCATACAAACGCATAAACAATTGCTCTGCTAACTGCGCAGTTACTGCGCTTGGGCTGCCGTGTGGGCTATATTATGAAAATGTGTTGAATAAATCTTTTTGTAGTGAGACTATTATCATCAAAATTTTCAGAACGTGATAATAACATTCTAATGTGTGTATATGCCAAAGCACAAGTCTCTAGTACTTGATATACGTTTTTTTCAAATTTGGGGCGAAGGGGGCGTGGCATACAAAATCTGTAAATAACAAAATCTTTGTATTCATCACATAAATCTACACAGTAAATCTAAAGTCTCTAGCTCTAACAGTATTCAAACTAGGCTTTAAAGACAAAGTCCGATTATCGATTGTTATCGATAAAAAATAGATGGGATGAGTTATCGAAAAAATATGATAAACTCGTTCTGCGTATGATATACACGAGTATACATGTAAAATTTCAAGTCTCTAGCACTTGTAGTTTAGGAGATCTCTGCGTTAGTACGGACGGACGGACGGACGGACAGACGGACATGGCTAGATCAACTCAGCTCGTCATCCTGATCAAGAATATATATACTTTATGGGGTCTGCCACGCCTCCTTCTGCCTGTTACATACATTTTCACAAAAACATTATACCCTGATTTCCCATTTTCAATGGGTTCAGGGTATAAAAATAATAATGTGAATAAACGAAAATACATTTACTAAAAGACACAGTCAGCTGCTAACTGATAAATCTACATATAACAAGTTTTTAAATAAATAAAATTTTATCGGTAGCCTTTAATTTACCTGTGAATGCCGTTGGCAATATAAGCTGCTCACACTATTAGTTCATTTCTAGCGTCTCGTAAATACGTACTCAAATTCTCAACTGCTTATTACCAAACATCACTTTCATAATAAACATTTAGTCATATGGATTTCGCCAACGACCATACCACGCTGAATACATCGGTTCTCGTCCGATCACCGAAATTAGGCAGCGTCGGGCGCGGTTAGTACTTAGATGAGGGACCGCTTGGGAGCACCTCGTGTTGTTGGCACTAGCTGAACAACTTTTGTTGTTTATTTATTTATTTATTTTTATACCCTGAACCCATTGAAAATGGGATTTCAGGGTATAATGTTTTTGTGAAAATGTATGTAACAGGCAGAAGGAGGCGTGGCAGACCCCATAAAGTATATATATTCTTGATCAGGATGACGAGCTGAGTTGATCTAGCCATGTCCGTCTGTCCGTCCGTCCGTCCGTCCGTCCGTCCGTCCGTCCGTCCGTACTAACGCAGAGATCTCCTAAACTACAAGTGCTAGAGACTTGAAATTTTACATGTATACTCGTGTATACCATACGCAGTACGAGTTTATCATATTTTTTCGATAACTCATCCCATTTCTTTTTTATCGATAACAATCGAAAATCTGACTTTGTTTTTAAAGCCTAGTTTGAATACTGTTAGAGCTAGAGACTTCAGATTTACTGTGTAGATTAATGTGATGAATACAAAGATTTTGTCATTTACAGATTTTGGATGCCACGCCCCCTTCGCCTCAAATTTGAAAAAAACGTATATCAAGTACTAGAGACTTGTGCTTTGGCATATACACACATTTGAATTTTATTTTTACGTTCTGAAAATTTGATGAAGATAGTCCCACTACAAAAAGATTTATTCAACAAACAAATTTTCGTAATATAGCCCACACGGCAACCCAAGCGCAGTAAGTGCGCAGTTAGCAGAGCAATTGTTTATGCGTTCGTATGGATGCATGCGTACGGGTGTATGTGTTTTTGTACTTTGCAGGGTTCAGGGTATCTCCTAGTCGAGCAGTCTCGACTAGAACCCTCTTACTTGTTTTCTATACTGATTGTTTTTTATACCCTGAACCCATTGAAAATGGGAAACCAGGGTACAATGTTCTTGTGAAAATGTATGTAACAGACAGAAGGAGGCGTGGCAGACCCCATAAAGTATATATATTCTTGATCAGGATGACGAGCTGAGTTGATCTAGCCCTGTCCGTCTGTCCGTCCGTCCGTCCGTATGAACGCAGAGATCTCCCAAACTACAAGTGCTAGAGACTTAAAATTTTACATATACACTCGTGTTTACCATACGCAGTACGAGTTTATCATATTTTTTCGATAACTCATTCCATTATTTTTATCGATAATAATCGAAAATCGGACTTTGTCTTTAAAGCCTAGTTTGAATACTGTTAGAGCTAGAGACTTTAGATTTACTGTGTAGATTTATGTGATGAATACAAAGATTTTGTTATTTACAGATTTTGTATGCCACGCCCCCTTCGCCCCAAATTTGAAAAAAACGTATATCATGTACTAGAGACTTGTGCATATACACACATTTGATGTTATTATTACGTTCTAAAAGTTTGATGAAGATAGTCCTACTACAAAAAGATTTTTTCAACAAATAAATTCTTATAATATAGCCCACACGGCAGCCCAAGCGCAGTAACTGGTAACTGCGCAGTTAGCAGAGCGCGTTTTTATGCGTTCGTATGGATGCATGCGTATGGGTGTAGAATGATTGGAATATCAGTACTTTGCAGAGTTCAGGGTATCTCCTAGTCGAACAGTCTCGACCAGAGCCCTCTTACTTGTTAAATTTAATATTTCTGAGTGGTTTACTGCTTGAATATTATATATCCTTGTATTATGAAAGAAATTGTTTGCTTATTTAAATCTTAGCTTTTTGTGCATTACTGTTTCTTCAATATATGTTTATTATTATTACGTGTTATTCTAAATTTGATATAACTTGATAGCTTGATATAACTTTCTATAATAGCAAATGCGATTAGACAGTATGTAACGAATTCTGTGCCATCACCTTGTGAGCACCTTTGACATTTGTAATTCCTTGCAGCCTTGTTGGGCGAGGATAACTAGAGCTTGGTGAAAATTGAATAAACTGTAACGTATTGTTGGACGCGCAGCCAATTGCGAGCATAAGATGGATATCCCAACCATAAAACTAAAGCTAAGCGTTGGATTTCTTATTGACGACCTTCACTTAACGTGCTGCGAAACTGGCCACCAGGCAGATGACGACAATCAACCCCACCCAGCATCAGTCACAGCTACAAATGCAGCTACCCTAGCGTCAGATTCGCATAAATTAAGTGGAAGCAGTAGCATCACTACCAGCATCGGCCCCAACCTCGTTCTCAACCCATCGCCTGATTTTCATGGCGCATTTATTTTGCGTGACTTTTGTTGTCAGCTGCACTTCTTCCCCCTTTTAAGCGTTGTCTCTGTTGTTGATGCTGTCGTTCGCGTACTTTGCTCTCAGTTTTCTGCAGCAGTAGCCAATTTAATTGCAATTTTTCCTGCAGCCAGCGTCAAAGACAAATATCCAAAGCTAATAGATCATGTCATCTTGTCAACAAGTTTTGCAATCTAATTGCGCACATTCAACAAGAGTTAACAGAGACTTTTACTTTGAGCTTCAATTGAAATAGAGATAATTTCTTAACAAATATTTAATATTAAATTTTTTGTAAGATTAGATAGATTAGATAGATAGATTTTATTATCATGGTAATATTATAAAAAGAATTGACATAGCTTCTAAGAATTTTTGTTTTAAATTGTCAGTAATCTCTTTCTCCGTTGTTTTTACTGAATAATCTTTCATGCGAGTTCCTTGAAATTATTAGGCGAACGAGTGATCAATGGCCCGGCTAGCTCAGTCGGTAGAGCATGAGACTCTTAATCTCAGGGTCGTGGGTTCGAGCCCCACGTTGGGCGAAAATTGTTTTTTTTTTTTTTTGATTTTTATGATTTTAGTCGTAAAAATAAAAACGTAATTTTCCTAAAGTAAATGATAAATGTATATAAGAGATATTATTGTAGGACACATATCTAGATTATAAAATAAACAACACATTTTTGCGATCCTTCCACGTTTCGATCCTGCCACGAGTCGAACCTGGAATCATATGATCTATAATAGTCAGACGCCACAGGACCAGAAAAAAATTAAGCAAAACATTTTTTGATTAAATTATATATATATTACTACATTCTGTCTGTATATAAGATTAGGAATGACCTTTAAAAACTTAAGCCAAGGTATGTTTGCCCGAGAGACCTTGCAAACAAATGTAAGAAGTTACTTTTATGCTGTTCTGGCAAATTCAAATGGCAAGCCATTCAAACAAACAGAAATCATATTATCTATACGCCCGTTCGCCTTTCGCTATTCCACCATTCCAGCACTCCTTTAACCACGAAAAGCAATTTTTGATTTTATATCACGAACCGAACCCCACTCGAAAAGTAAAAACGCAACGATCTGTGCTTGCACATTTCGTTCTTGTAGTCCAATCCCAATGGGACTCGTAAACACTTTTAGCCAGCACGCAAAAGAAACATACAAAAAATGTAGCAAAGGAAATGCACATTGAGTGAGGGACAACGTTACAGCTACAAAAGAGGGTGCACCCTAATATCCGAGCTCCAACAATTGCCAATCCTTGACCCGTCATAACGTTTCCTCCCCAGCACCGACTTGCTTTTTCCTTTTGACAGCGCAGTTAAATGAGATATGCTTTTACATTTTTTCGATAAATTTCGTGGCACCCTAGCATCGCAGCAGTGGATAACATTATTAGCGCAAAACTTTGCCATAAAAATGGCAAACGGATTTACGCAAAGCTTAAAATTGAGATTTACTGTAAGCGAAATTTATAACAACGGAAAGAAAAACCCCTTCAGCAACAAATTTAAGGAGAAGAACTACTTAAACTTCGAGCTTATCAAATGACATTGATGAATGCCCCGGGCAATTAACGTGAACCATGCCAAAACTGTATAAAGGGGCAGGGTCTATGAATGTATTGCTAAAAAAATTAAGTATTGCTCTTCTCTGTCATTCGTACTGCCTTCAGATATCGCAATTTACACAACCGTCGGCCTTGATGCAGTTACTGGTTACTAGATTCCTGACGATTGCTACGCTCAGCGATTTTTCGTATGCGAAAAACATTGATGCTATGATGATAACAATTTTAAAAACTCACAAAATATTCAAATTTTACCCATACTCCATGTACTTCAAATGTTAAATTCTATTACTGATTATAATAAGTCAATTTATTCTTTAAAGAAAAAAATAAATTAAAATATAAAAAACTCATACAAAATATTTAAATTTTACCCATACTCCATGTACTTCAATGTACATGTACCCCATGTACTTCAAATTCAATATTTGTAATCTGTTAAAACAGAACATTTTCTTTTTCAGTTTAATATATATAAGGAACATGTATAGTCGACGGCATAAGTATTACAGACTTACAATGTAAATATTTAAAAAATTCATGTATCCGTTGAATAAGATTATATGTAAGCAGATTATCGATGACAATGATGGATATTCTAGAAAATTATTTTTAAAATCCAAAGCGTATAAAAATGCAAAAAGACGATGACCGAGTAGCTCTGTAAAATTCTCAATGGAGCTCGTATTTTCTATATCAACTTTCAAAGGACCCTGACATCTTACTATCGTTGCGTCGCACTAAATAGAATATAGAATAGGCGACTGGACAGATGAAACTTGCAGAGACATTCATTACTTTGTCTGTGAAGTACATACTTTAAAATATTTATTTACTGGCATAAATGAAATAAAAATTTTGTAATTGAAATCAGAATCAGAAATATTATCTATATATACTAGTTCCTACTAAACAAAAAACTAGAAAATATCCTTACCAAAAAATTAGTCTATAATGATATGTACCTTTTATAATAAGTACATATGTTATTAAAGAAATTTGATTCAAAAAAGTGGTCAACAGATGCCAACAACACCACGTGTTCCCAAGCGGTCCCCCATCTAAGTACTAACCGCGCCCGACGCTGCTTAATTTCGGTGATCGGACGAGAACCGATGTATTCAGCGTGGTATGGTCGTTGGCGAAGGTCAACTGACTAAATGTTCACTATGAATATGGTATTTAAGATTAAGCAATTGGGAATTTTAACAACGTTCGAAATACATTTATAAAATAGGGTTTGGTTTGCAAGAGAAATCATCTTTTAAATTCGCTTGGGCAGCACATAGAGTACATTACAACTATGAAGAATATCATATGGTTTATATATACAGGGTTGTCCATATCCGACGAATCCATCTGGGGCTGCCCATATTAAGCGGACGCATGTGTTCTTTTTTTTTTTTAAGGAAAAACACATTTTTTTAATGTTGACGATAATAATAATTATACCCTGAACCCATTGAAAATGGGATTACAGGGTATAATGTTTTTGTGAAAATGTATGTAACAGGCAGAAGGAGGCGTGGCAGACCCCATAAAGTATATATATTCTTGATCAGGATGACGAGCTGAGTTGATCTAGCCATGTCCGTCTGTCCGTCCGTCCGTCCGTCCGTCCGTACTAACGCAGAGATCTCCTAAACTACAAGTGCTAGAGACTTGAAATTTTACATGTATACTCGTGTATACCATACGCAGTACGAGTTTATCATATTTTTTCGATAACTCATCCCATTTCTTTTTTATCGATAACAATCGAAAATCTGACTTTGTTTTTAAAGCCTAGTTTGAATACTGTTAGAGCTAGAGACTTCAGATTTACTGTGTAGATTAATGTGATGAATACAAAGATTTTGTCATTTACAGATTTTGGATGCCACGCCCCCTTCGCCTCAAATTTGAAAAAAACGTATATCAAGTACTAGAGACTTGTGCTTTGGCATATACACACATTTGAATTTTATTATTACGTTCTGAAAATTTGATGAAGATAGTCCCACTACAAAAAGATTTATTCAACAAACAAATTTTCGTAATATAGCCCACACGGCAACCCAAGCGCAGTAAGTGCGGAGTTAGCAGAGCAATTGTTTATGCGTTCGTATGGATACATGCGTACGGGTGTATGTGTTTTTGTACTTTGCAGGGTTCAGGGTATCTCCTAGTCGAGCAGTCTCGACTAGAACCCTCTTACTTGTTATATATACAGGATTGTCCATATCCGACGAATCCATCTGGGGCTGCCCATATTAAGCGGACGCATGTGTTCTTTTTTTTTTTTTAAGGAAAAACACATTTTTTTAATGTTGACGATAATAATAATTTTATTTAGGTCAAGTATCTCAACATATAAAAACAAAAAACAAGTTCTGTTGGATTTTAATTTATTTTTAATGCATCTAAGGGACCATTTGTTGAGTTGCATGCTCTTTCGCATATAAAATGGTATTCACTGTAGCTGCCCACACTTTAGCAGGACTGATCCAGTCTCATAACCATTCCCAATAAAATTGCCAAGTTCAAGAATTCAGAGCGTATCACGAGCTATGCTCGTCCCTGGTGACTGTGGCCACAATCATATCGGACTAATGGCATTGACCTGGCAGAAAAATATTGGATTGGATATATATTTGGAACTATTTAAACCGCTTTTACCTTGCTAAACGTTGCAATTATATATCTATCTTTGGCCGTCTGACAATTCCAAAGGTAAAGACAGCTTAAGAGAAGCAGAAGTCGAGACATTTTTATACCCTGAACCCATTGAAAATGGGAAATCAGGGTATAATGTTTTTGTGAAAATGTATGTAACAGGCAGAAGGAGGCGTGGCAGACCCCATAAAGTATATATATTCTTGATCAGGATGACGAGCTGAGTTGATCTAGCCATGTCCGTATGTCCGTCCGTCCGTCCGTCCGTCCGTCCGTCTGTCCGTCCGTACTAACGCAGAGATCTCCTAAACTACAAGTGCTAGAGACTTGAAATTTTACATGTATACTCGTGTATACCATACGCAGTACGAGTTTATCATATTTTTTCGATAACTCATCCCATTTATTTTTTATCGATAACAATCGAAAATCTGACTTTGTTTTTAAAGCCTAGTTTGAATACTGTTAGACCTAGAGACTTCAGATTTACTGTGTAGATTTAAGTGATGAATACAAAGATTTTGTTATTTACAGATTTTGGATGCCACGCCCCCTTTGTCCCAAATTTGAAAAAAACGTATATGAAGTACTAGAGACTTGTGCTTTAGCATATACACACATTTGAATGTTATTATCACGTTCTAAAAATTTGATGAAGATAGTCTTACTACAAAAAGATTTAGTCAACAAACAAATTTTCATAATATAGCCCACACGGCAGCCCAAGCGCAGTAACTGCGCAGTTAGCAGAGCAATTGTTTATGCGTTCGTATGGATGCATGCGTACGAGTGTGTGTATGTGTTTTTGTATATGTGCATGAAACAAGTGTAGAATGATTGGAATCAGTACTTTGCAGGGTTCAGGGTATCTCCTAGTCGAGCAGTCTCGACTAGAGCCCTCTTACTTGTTTTATAAAGTCTTTCTGATATTACTGTTGGACGGTATTTTGATATCCTGAATCCATTGAAAATGGGAAATCAGTGTAAATGTTCATGTATCCGTTGAATGAGATTATATGTAAGCAGATTATCGATGACAATGATGGATATTCTAGAAAATTATTTTTAAAATCCAAAGCGTATAAAAATGGAAAAAGAGGATGACCGAGTAGCTCTGTAAAATTCTCAATGGAGCTCCTATTTTCTATATCAACTTCCATAGGACCCCGACATCTTCCTATCGTTGCGTACTTCAAATGTTGAATTCTATTACTGATTATAATAAGTCAAATTATTCTTTAAAGAAAAAAATAAATAAAAATATAAAAAACTCATACAAAATATTAAAATTTTACCCATACTCCATGTACTTCAATGTACATGTACCCCATGTACTTCAAATTCAATATTTGTAATCTGTTACAACAGAACATTTTCTTTTTCAGTTTAATATATATAAGGAACATGTATAGTCGACGGCATAAGTATTACAGACTTACCATGTAAATATTTAAAAAATTCATGTATCCGTTGAATAAGATTATATGTAAGCAGATTATCGATGACAATGATGGATATTCTAGAAAATTATTTTTAAAATCCAAAGCGTATAAAAATGCAAAAAGACGATGACCGAGTAGCTCTGTAAAATTCTCAATGGAGCTCGTATTTTCTATATCAACTTTCAAAGGACCCCGACATCTTACTATCGTTGCGTCGCACTAAATAGAATATAGAATAGGCGACTGGACAGATGAAACTTGCAGAGACATTCATTACTTTGTCTGTGAAGTACATACTTTAAAATATTTATTTACTGGCATAAATGAAATAAAAATTTTGTAATTGAAATCAGAATCAGAAATATTATCTATATATACTAGTTCCTACTAAACAAAAAACTAGAAAATATCCTTACCAAAAAATTAGTCTATAATGATATGTACCTTTTATAATAAGTACATATGTTATTAAAGAAATTTGATTCAAAAAAGTGGTCAACAGATGCCAACAACACGCGGTGTTCCCAAGCGGTCCCCCATCTAAGTACTAACCGCGCCCGACGCTGCTTAATTTCGGTGATCGGACGAGAACCGATGTATTCAGCGTGGTATGGTCGTTGGCGAAAGTCAACTGACTAAATGTTTACTATGAATATGGTATTTAAGATTAAGCAATTGGGAATTTTAACAACGTTCGAAATACATTTATAAAATAGGGTTTGGTTTGCAAGAGAAATCATCTTTTAAATTCGCTTGGGCAGCACATAGAGTACATTACAACTATGAAGAATATCATATGGTATATTTTTATATATACAGGGTTGTCCATATCCGACGAATCCATCTGGGGCTGCCCATATTAAGCGGACGCATGTGTTCTTTTTTTTTTTTTTAAGGAAAAACACATTTTTTTAATGTTGACGATAATAATAATTTTATTTAGGTCAAGTAGATGTGAATGTGATATCTCAACATATAAAAACAAAAACAAGTTCTGTTGGATTTTAATTTATTTTTAATGCATCTATTTTTTAAAATATATATAAATAAATAAATAAATAACCATTTGTTGAGTTGCATGCTCTTTCGCATATAAAATGGTATTCACTGTAGCTGCCCACACTTTAGCAGGACTGATCCAGTCTCATAACCATTCCCAATAAAATACGCTTGTGGCTCATTTTTTGTCTAATATTTATATGATTCCAAGGCCTTGCCAAGTTCAAGAATTCAGAGCGTATCACGAGCTATGCTCGTCCCTGGTGACTGTGGCCACAATCATATCGGACTAATGGCATTGACCTGGCAGAAAAATATTGGATTGGATATATATTTGGAACTATTTAAACCGCTTTTACTTTGCTAAACGTTGCAATTATATATCTATCTTTGGCCGTCTGACAATTCCAAAGGTAAAGACAGCTTATGAGAAGCAGAAGTCGAGACATTTTTATACCCTGAACCCATTGAAAATGGGAAATCAGGGTATAATGTTTTTGTGAAAATGTGTGTAACAGGCAGAAGGAGGCGTGGCAGACCCCATAAAGTATATATATTATTGATCAGGGAGACGAGTTGAGTCGATTTAGCCCTGTCCGTCCGTCGGCCCTTCCGTTTTTCTGTCCGTATGTCCGTATGAGTGAACACGTTGATCGAAAGTGCAAGAGCTATAGACTTGAAATTTGTTTTCGTAGGAGTTTGTTTAAAAAAATCGATTTGTTATCGATTAAAAACATTACCGAAAATCAGTTAAAAAGGTATATATCCTACATCTTTTAAGCTAGAGTCTCTAAATTTTAAATATAAATTTATATGTATTTTTCAGAATTTTGATTTTTGTTTTATTCTACGCCACCCCCGAAATTCAAAAAGCGAATTTCAAATACTAGAGACTTGTTCTTTGGCAAATACACACATTTTAATGTTATTATCACGGCCTGCAGGGCTTATGAGGTTATCCATCTTATTAAACAATTAAGTTCCCATAGTAAGCCCACGCTGCAGCCCATGCCTGCTTATAAGTGCATGATGTGTGTATGTGTGTATGTGTGTATCTTTTGTTTCTTGTATAAGCAGAAAAGAAGCGAAGAATTACTGAAGTTGAAATATCAGTTCCTCGAAGCGTTCAGGGGATCTCGTAGTCGAGCAGAAATAATAGAAACAAAATAACAGAAATTTTACACAAAAAAGTGGTCGACAGATGCCAACAACACGCGGTGTTCCCAAGCGGTCCCCCATCTAAGTACTAACCGCGCCCGACGCTGCTTAATTTCGGTGATCGGACGAGAACCGATGTATTCAGCGTGGTATGGTCGTTGGCGAAAGTCCGCTGACTAAATGTTTATTATGAATATGGTATTTGAGAATAAGCAATTGGGAATTTTAACAACGTTCGAAATACATTTACAAAATAGGGGTTGGTTTGCAAGGGAAACCATCCCTTAAATTCAATTGGGCAGAAAACATGTTTAGCACATACAGCACATTGCAATTACTATGAAAATAGTAAATGAGAAGTAGACGCTGATATTTTTTTATATTGACCCGATAAGAAACGCATCAAAAATCATTTAGAAAGCAATTAAGATACATATTAATAACACATGTACTTGATTTCTAGGAAAATATAAAATTTTTATTCAATAGCGGAAATAATTAAGACTTTACAAAATTGTGTCCCATACGAAAACTTAAGAAATGCTCCCTTCAGCTTTTATTGTAGTCTGGAATTCAGTTCTTAAGCTAAGGAGATAAATATATAATTATTCACTTTATAGCTAATAGTATTTAGTAACACGCTCTATACAAAAATAACATCCAATCTCTTTACTTAGCTATAGCTTAATTGGTTAAACTAGATTCCGATTATAAAAACCAGAAGTCTGACTGAAATATGATGTTAACACTTAATGTTAGCAATTCATGTAATGTGAATACTTAAGATATATGACTTGCATTACTTTCGTTCTATGAAATGCATATTTAGTATAGCATCAAGGCCAGTCTAAAATCAGACTATCCTAAATGTTCCAAACAATATTTCAGGAAAATCGTGACGGAACTGCGTCAATGGAAAATAATGGAAAATCAAGTGCATTTTGTCAAAATTATATAAATTAAAATGTGTTTGATGCTGAGGATGGAAAAAATGTAAGCAGAGCGAAAATATGAATTATTTCTAGAATGGAATTTCTTATTTAAAAAATGTTAACATATTAACTATATCTTATTGGGGCAAGCCATAGATTAAGGCAATATAAGTAATTACTGTGCTTTTGCAATGCACAGTTCATTAAATTCAGGGAAAACCCTGTTCGAAAATGAAAGTTGACTATAAATTCGACTTCTCTATAGGCCACATAACAAAAGTTTGTACTTGTATTAAAATATTAACAAGGTTAATTCTGGGAAACGATAAAAAATTATATATTGAGCTATACTTGAACATTATCAATGAATTTCTAATCCGTTTCGAGATGGCTGAAATAATTTCGGCAAATCGTAAAACTTATTTTGATATTCTAGAAATACATTAAAAGAAAAATTCGGAAAAAGCCATGAAAATCTAGAAATGTTTTAAGATATTCCAAAAGCCCGATATTCTTTTGTAATTTGCAACGCACGTAAGCTCTTAAAGATTCTATAATATTAATTCTCAGTATAAGTTTCAAAGCTAGTGGAGGCACTTTAAATAAAACCTTACAAAATTCAAACAAATTGTAATGAATGCTCAAGCCTTTTCAGATATTTTTAAAAGTTCTCAAAGAAAATCAAGAATATTTATATAAACTCTCAATTGTTTTTAAGAATTTTTTTGAAGATAATTCTGAAAAGATTAAAAATCATTTTAAAACTATAAAAAAGTGATTGAGATATTTTCTGAAATTGAGAAATATAGCATAAGCACAGTAACTACTTAAAAACTAATTGAATATAAAATAGAAGCATTTGTATATATATATATATATATATATATATATATATATATATATATATATATATATATATATATATATATATATATATATATATATATATATATATATAGCAATTAATTATATGAATCGCCTAGGCAAATCTTAATCTATGCTTAATTATGTTTGTTCATTATATGTCATCCAATAGAAAGTTCAAGCTCTCAACTTCCTGCTTCAATTGAAGAAATGTTAGTAATCTCCATATTGATATGTGGGCTTCTGATGCGTCACCTTGCTGCTTGGCTGGTAGAGATTGTGATGCGAGGAGGAGCGATGGGCGAAGTTGGCGGCTACGGCGGCAGTTTCTGTATATGAATGCGATTGCGAATGTCGCTGATTAGGCGAGTGGGCGCGCCTAGCACGACGCTCCTCTATGTTAGCCGGCCAGCGTTGATGAAAGCGCGTGGAGTCTTCCGACGAGCGTCGGCGGTGATAACGCTTCGCAGAGTTGTTTGCCAGTGGAGCTGGACTCTGCTCTGGCTGCTGGCGATAACTGCTGTCGTCGCCGCTACCAGCGCTAAGTGCCTGCTGGTACTGGCGCCTCATTCGCTCGTCCAGCGACGAATTGGGCGTGGGTGTATGGAGATCGATGACGTCTCCATGGGAATTGCGACGAATTGGTCGTTGCATGTCCTGATCGTAGTTCTCATAGGGATTGCGTCGCTGCTTGTTTCGCTGATGCTGCTGCTCATGTGCATCGAGCCGTTGTCGCCACTCGGCCGCAGACACCTGCTGGCCATAGAGATCGGGTTGTGGCTGGAACTGGGCAGCGCCACTGCCATAAATATTCTGATAGCTTGATTGCCGCCAGACTTTGTCCGCGGCAGCTGCATTATTTGCCAGCTGTTGGCGTCGCTGTGAGCGACTGGAACTGCTTTCCGATGAGTCCTCGCCGGAGGTGCCCAGACCCTGATCCTTCTCATCGCCGCCGTAGGCCTTATAGGGCGCACCCAAGAAACCCTTGGAGCCATAGGCATAAGGCCCATTCAGCCCCATACTGGGATACTGCATGTAGTAGGACTGGGCAAAGGGTTTCTCCATCACATTTGCTAGCTTCATATCATCGACACTGTCATCTACCTCTGCATCGGAGCCATCGTCACGACCCGTCCACGTCAGCCAAGAGCCAGGTCCAAAGAGCGACAGCAACACAGGCAACAAAAACAGTCCATGCATAGCGCCAAAGAAGATGACAAGGAAAACCATTTTGAAGAATACCAGAAAGATATAGCTCTGTGCTAGTAATAGAGCTATAATGCCCAAGATCGTAGAGCTGGAGCCCTGCACAATGGGCAGTCCGAGCGAATGAAGAGCCTCACGTACACGCGCCTTGGGACTGCGCTTCTTTGATGACATATAGGTGTAGCATATGTGGGCGGTAAAGTCCACAGAGAAGCCAATACACATGATCAGATTAATCATAGATATCGAGTCCAAGTTGACATCCCACAAGGCCATATAGCCAGCAACGCCCAGCTCAATTGATATAACGGAAAAGGCTACCCATAATGAGCAGAGAATATTGGGTATGAAGATGAATGAGATGATCATCATGATGATCGCACCAATGACCATGGCCTGCAGTGAAACGGGACGAACTAGCTCAAATTGGTCGAAGAACACAAAGTACGGATGAAAGATGGATGCATTCAATGGGGAGTCCTTGCATATTTGCCGCAAATCTCGCACCATTTCCTTTTCATGATTCGTATCCGTAATATTGACAGCTTGTATAAGGAATCTCGAGGCAATAATCTGTGTTTCGTCCTGATTTAGACGCACATCCAGTGAGAAGGGATTGCCAGGGAACAACCAGTGCTCCTTGACTGCATCAATAAACGATTGTTCATCATCGATGGTCTCGTTCAGATAATCACTGTTGCGTTCCATAAACGAGAGAAACGAGCGCAACCATGATTCAGTATATAATGAGGAGGTTACATATGAGGTGTGCTCCAAAGTGCTTGTCAAATTCTCTATTTGATCTTGTACTTCGGGATCCGAGTAATTTAAAGGACCCGCAATAATAACCTGTAAAGGGATTTATTTAATTAAAAGGCGTTGAACGTGTTAAATGTTCACGAAAAGCTTACCTGCATTCTGTAAGGAAACTCGCGATAGTAATCATCTTCACGATCAAAAAACTCCACAGAATACGAATCCTCCCGTGACAATTTACGTCTTTCCAGTCCCTCTTTGATTTGTGTGACTCCATAGCAAGCTCCAGCTAGATAGCTGGCGAAGGCGAGAATAATAATTATCTTGCACCATTTGTTATTAATGACCGCGGCCAGTTTGTCCTTGAAGAACGCCATGAACATGTGATCCTTGTTGTCAATGGGATTATCTGGATCATTGGGATCGATACCGCCAGCCATGATCGCCTTATAGAGGAAGTTGCGTTTCTCTGTAAATTTGAGAAAAGTTGCTTTAGTCCAGTTGCCATTGACCTCAATTCCGTGGAGTTCTAATCTGGTTTGTGCCTCATGATCAAGTTCATGTCTGAGCTGGTAGTAGGTCTACTAAATTAATTTCATTCTCTATAAGCCGGTTGTTCAGGCCAACTAGCCAACGACAAGTGGGCCTTGTTATAGCTAACCAAGGTTTGTCATCAGACAAGCGCAAACTACAGAATTTAATTGTAGACTTGGTAATGGCAATATAACTTAGATATACGTGAAGTTTTGTTGATAAAACGGTAATACTACTTTTAAATTCTGAAGTTGCTAAAAGTCTTTCATAAACGAGTGGAAAATCTTTCCTTGAAAACTGTAGTAAACTCACAATAATTCTGAAATAAATGGCTCAAACATTACCAAAGGTTAAACAAAATGTTTTCAGGACTTCTTTGTTAGTAGTAGCTATTTGATAGATAAAAGCCTAAAAAACAGGGACCGCAAATAAGAGTTATGAATTTTTAAAAATTGAGGCACAAATATCCCCCAACAAGAGTGGGGTAAACGACGCAAAATTCGAAAACAAAATAAACTTTAATTTGCAATTTTTCGTTAAATTTTTTTACCCTGAACCCATTGAAAATGGGACATCAGGGTATAATGGTTTTGTTAAAATGTATGTAACAGGCAGAAGGAAGCGTGGCAGACCCCATAAAATATATATATATTCTTGATCAGGGTGACGAGCTGAGTCGATATAGCCCTGTCCGTCTGTCTGTCTGTCTGTCTGTCTGTCCGTCTGTCCGTCCGTCCGTCTGTCCGTCTGCCCGTATGTATGAACGCGTCGATCTCAGAAGATATAAGAGGTCCGTATATAGAGCGCGGATATCAAGTTTGTTTTCAAAAATCGATAACTGCTACTGTTATTTTGTTATCGATTAAAAACCTTATCGAAAACCAGTTACAAAATTATATTTCCTACATCTTTAGAGCTAGAGTCTCCAAATTTGAGATGTAGATTCATATATATTTTTAGGAATTTCGGGTTTCGTCATATTTTACCCCCACCCCTCAAAACACCCCCTTCCCTACAAATTTGCAAAAACCGTATTTCAAATACTAGAGACTTGTAAGCTGGCACATACACAGAATTCAATGTTATAATCACGGTCTAAAAGTTTTATCAAGATTGTCAGTCTACAAAAAAAGTTATTAAACAATTAAGTTCCCAAAGTAAGCACATGTCAGCCCATGCCTGTTTATACGTGCATGCGTATGTGTGTATGTGTGCGTGCATGTGTAAGTAGAAATGGAACGACGAATTATTGAAATATTAATTCCTGGAAGGGTTCAGGGGATCTCGTAGTCGAGCAGTCTCGACTAGAGCTTTCTTACTTGTTTTTTTTTTATATTATTATTTATATTATTTTTTTTCAATTTTAATAATAAAATGAAGCCCTAAGTTTTATTTTTAAGTTTTATAATAAAAATTGAAAATAAAAGTTATGATTTGATTTTCATATTAAAAATGGATATGTAATAATTATTTTTTATTTTTAACGTATAAATTAGTTTTAATAATACAAAATATTTTTTTAATCAAATTGACTTTTGCATCATAATATTTTTATTTTTAAAGTATAGCTAGAAACATAGTTAAATATAGTAAGATCCACGTATTTTTAAAAATTAACCTGATATTTAAAAAGAAAGTAGTAAGTCTTAAAGAATTAATAAAAGAAATTGTATATCTCTAGATAAGTTCCAAAAATAGACTTCTTCTCTCACCTATAACTCATAGTTAATTTTTGCATACATAATTTTTAATTTCATAATCTAAAACCGATGTATCATTTCTAGATATCTTCACTTACCTTTAATAGCTACTGACATGGGCTTCACTTTACAACCAAATATAGCATGAAGATTCCTCCGTTCCCTGTATCCAGATATAGCCATGCAGGCGGCAAAGAAAGTGATGTGCCACATGAATGTAAAGCAGACAGCAAACACAGAGTAGGTGCAAAAGATCTTAACCGAGCGAAAAGGGCTGATGATGCCAATCAGGAAAGAAATAAAGTCTGTGACTGATGTAATTGTTATCGAAACAGCTGCCTCTGACATCATATGGGCCATACGCTCATGGACAGGCATCTTGGCTGGAGTACGTCGCCAGCCAGCCAACATAACAAACGTATCATCGATGCCAATACCTAGAATCCAACATCAAATTAAAGTGAACGTCTTTTTTTTTTTAAATATAATTCAGGACTTACCAATCATCAGAAAAGGTGCTGCTAAATTAATTCCAATGAACTCGATGCCGCAGTACATGGCCAAGCCAAAAGCAGCCAAGGTAGCCATTATGGCTGAGATATTGCCCATCAGTCCGAGAAAAGGTTTCGACCGTACCGCATCGCCCATCATGCAAGTGATGATGCTAAACCGAATCGAAAGAAGATTTCAAAATGTAATCTCTATTTGTTTTACATCTACGAAGTAGTTACCTAAACAAACCCATGAGCAGAAAGGTAGAGCTAAAGTAAGGCACTACCGTCTTGGTATTCTTTTCCAATTCATGATCCAGAGTGCGTGATGCGAAATAGGAAACCGATATATGCTTGAACATGCCTGATTCTTCAGCATTGCCCACGACTCTCAAAAAAGTTTCTTCCCATTCACCGCCCCTAAAATGTGGGAATTCAATATTAAAGGTGTTATGTTCGACTTGATTCTCTTTCTTACTTGGCATCTTGACGTTTTGTATCGGCAGTCACAAAGTAAACTAATTGAATAGCTGGCACGCTTATTATAAAATTATCTTCGGTTAGTTTTGTTCCACCAAAGAATACTGGAAAGGCGTGAGCATCCCATGTCACAGGATTAAACATGATGGGAAATGTTAAATTCAATTGACCCGACTCGATCTGCAGAGAGAAAAAATTTAGTAGATTTTAGCTAGAAAAGAGTTTGTACTCACATCATCCATTAGAGCATCCAAGTTTAATATATCATTCTCGAAACACTCATTTTCCCAGCGAGCACAATTATCCTTGTAAGTAAATGTGTCGCCATCATATGTGGTTGTAGCATTTTGTATGAGATTATCCAGCTGTCGTAACTCCATAAAAATCTCTCTACGCAACATATTATCATCGCCATCTTTTGGTATAACTATAACACGGCCAAATCGACCTACAATTGACAGCGATAAATATTAATCTAAATCTAATGAAGTTGCCTAAAATTTAATTGGCGATGGACAATCTTCATAAAACTTTCAGACCATGATAATATTATTCAAATGTGTGTATTTACCATAGCACTAGTATTTGAAATACGCTTTGGGAAGGGGTTGGATTTGGGGGTGGGGGTGGAATATAACAAAAACCGAAATTCTTAAAAAGACATATAAATTGATATTAAAAATTTTGCAGACTCTACATCAAAAGATGTCGGAAATATAATTTTATAACTGATTTTCGATAAGGTTTTTATACGATAACAAAAGAACGGGAGTAGTTATCAATTTTTGAAAACATCCTTGATATGCGGAACATGGACCAACAACAAAAATGTTGGTCTCTAGCTCTTATATCTTCACAGATCGACGAGTTCATACATACGGTCAGACGGACGGATAGACGGACATAAGGACGTACAAGGCTATATCGACCCAACTCGTCGCCTTGATTAAGAATATATATACTTTATGTGGCCTGCCAAGCTTCCTTCTGCCTGTTACACACATTCAACAAAACCATTATACCCTAATTTTCTATTTTCAATGGGTTCTGGGTATAATGAATGACCTGAGTAAATCATGTAAGGAATCTGTAAAGATTGAATGCTTTCATCAAAACAGATTCCATACTATCAAAAGCTAGAGAAAAAAAAATTTAAATTGAATCATAGTTTGACCCTATTTTGTACCAGTGTGCACTGCCTAGGCCTTCTTCAGTGCCAGCGCCTTCGTTTTGTATCTCGCGACGTGACAATAATTCAAATCAGTTTCATTTTCAAAGATTTTTTTATTAGTTATTTGTGCTCGTATAATTCACTTCCACATTGTTAGAGCATTGTGCAAATCGTTTTGTGTTTAATGCGCCATAACGAATGCAGCAGTGTTTGTCACAGATCCGCTGTATGTGTAAATAAATATCTAAGTATGTGCGTAGATAATATGAAAAATATCTTCCAAATACAATATCTTGATATATATGTATATATATATTTATATATATATATATATATATATACATATACATATACATATATATCTTTATATTTATCTTTATTTATATCTGAATATATCTGTATATCTAATGCTGTGCTATTAGACTTGGTTGCCTACCATCTGTATGGAACGTGACGCTCCTCACGTTCCATTCGCAAATATTTTGTCAATGAACTTGTAAAAATTCTAACACAAATTTTGATATAAACAAACTTTGCACGTTGCTTTATATTATATACAAATGGACGGACTGAAATAGAGATACAGAAACTTTTCTATTTATACACGTAGGGCACCTGTTAATAAGATACTTTTGCAAATTCGCTGCATGTCCAGCGGCTTTTTAATTAGTTTCTTGTCAATTTAATTGGTATCTGTTGTTTTTAATCGTATATTGAAAAATATAGAGCTGACTCTGAATCTAAATATAGTTCATGAATATCCAAAGCAATATTTAATACATAATATTTACATAGGTATATACATATATAATTTTTCAAATTCACGCAACCAAAAAGAAAAAACAAATTTTAAAAATGATTTACAAATATATTAGTCCAATGATTAAATATAAATGTCATAACTTATATCAGAGTGATTCGAAAATATATAAAATAACCAGTAAATCTTTACGTTTTCAATAAAAAATTTTAAATTTTAAATCAAATTATTTGATTATTTAGTTAAGGTAAATTAAAACTTCAACAATAATATTTAAACTTTTTTTAAAATTTGCAATATAAAATTATTTTTGTTAAATTAAGTAATTGAAATAAAAAACTACTGAGCTATTCTAATATCTGATCAATATATATAATCTAATTTACCTAAGATTCATTAGTTATACTTTCTGGTAATATTTTCTGCAGTAGGTATTTTGTGAAAAAAAAATAAAAAATTCGTCCGGTCGGGATCGTGCACGACCGATTTTCCCATACCGGGAATTGAACCCGGGCCTTCCGGGTGAGAGCCGGATATCCTAACCACTAGACAATATGGGAGACGCCAACATCAATAATCTAAACGTTAATTCAACGACGACAAAGCAGAGCAAGCAGTGCTGCTGTGCAGCTGTGTTATTTATTATTTTCTCTGCATGACAATGTTCATAGCGCCAATCAATTTATATAACATTTCGTCGAAATGCTACATTAAAAAAAAAAATATATATATAAAAAATAATGCATCGTTTTGTTGCGCTACATAAAAATAATATACTTAATTTCTTGAGACAGCCAGGCGAAAGTTGGTTGCACTGCAACACAATTTATTTGCTAACATGCAACTCCATTTGAGTTTTGAGCATTTGAAATCGCCTCCGTGTCTGCGGGAATACACACACATTAGCTACGACCAAAAGTGCAAGTCAAGCGAAGCGTAGCAAACTGGTCAAAACCGACTAAATGCGGTCTAGATAATGCCCATAAACAGTTAGCTAAAATGCAACAGTTGTTGCCAGCACCAGGTGCTGCTGATGGTGTTGTTGCTACTGCTGTTTCTGCTGCAACACACTCACAAAACTTGTTCATCTTCTCTTTAGCATATGCGATTGTCAAAACCAAAGTTCAATGATGCTACGCATACACGCACATGTTAAATGAACGCTTGATTAAGTGGTTAAGTCGAGATCGAGAAATACAAAATTACACTTATGAACAGTGAATAGCTAAGACCTAGTTGCTATTGAGTGCACCGCTTCATAGAATGCGGCCAACAGATTTCGCAAGAATCGTTTGTTAATCTCACTTGGTATGTTATATTTCGCTCGCTCACGCTCTAGCTCTTTCTCTATTTTAATGTTGTTTTTTGTTTTTGTTTTTTTTATTTACTTTTTATTATTATATAGTGTAGAGTCTCAAAGTTTGGCTGTGTACTCATTATTTTTGATGACTTCTTATGATTTTCAAGATTTCGGATAATGCACACGTTTCTCAATTTGTGCAACATTTTTTTGCGAATAATTTTTTTGTAAAGCACCTTTTACCAATTTTAAGACCCTTACTATATATACATGTATATATACAATTTTTATTAGTCTCCTTTGCGCACCTACTGCTTTTTGGGCGTTGATATTGGCAGAGAAGTTGAAAACTTATATATTGGCTAAGGATTAGTTTCTTTTAAATATGTAGAAAGCTCTAGCTGACATATGTTTAGTCTCTAATTAAAAATAATTCTGGAAATCTATTTTTAACTTGTAGTTTAAATCCCGTGAATGTAAAATTTCTCCACTGTGCCTGATCATACAAGGTCTCCCATATGGTCTAGTGGCTAGGATATCTGGCTTTCACCCAGAAGGCCCGGGTTCGATTCCCGGTATGGGAAGGGAAAATTTTTTGTATATTTCAAAAAATTTTGTTTTTGTGAGCAAACATTATCTTTGAGATATTCTTGAAGTCAATCGAGCGAGATAAATGGAATAATTATAGTTGATCTTTCAATTGTCATAAAAATTGAATTGTCTGATTGATTTGGTAACAGTTTGAAACTTATTGTGTTTATGTTTGACTCTGCGGACTCAAGTCACTCCGGTTTTTTCTCTTTTATGTGGCACAATGTCATTTGACAATTTTTCATCATTTGCTAGCCATAGTTGTTGTGTTGTTGGCTTTGACTAATAAGCCATTTAGTGTAGTTAATAGCGTGTAGAAACTCTGAAGCGGTTCAAGACCTTATTCAAATGTTGCCTACACATTTCATCTGCCCGTTGATTTTGTAGACTTGAACTTTAATGTTAGAAACTAAATGTTGTCTGAGTCAAACATAGATGTGCAACAAAACTTTTGGTCTAAGCGTGGTGCAAAAAGTGTTGCAATTTTTAATTGGATGACTAAATTGGTGTCGTCGAGCCATTTCACTTGCGCAATGTTTTGCTATTATGGCAAACAATTTAAGCTCCACCCTATGCATATAGACAAATTTTGTATGTGGTTGCTGCTTTTGTTGGAACTTACCCGGCCTGGTAATGCGTCCTACATTGAAGCGATGCGTATAATTCACTTTGAAGTATTGCTCAACAAGCGCACGCTCGGCCTTACCCTCGCCATTAATGGGCGAAAACAGATATTCGGGATCGATTTGGTACTTTAACTGCTGATAGCTGCATAATGAAATAAAAGTGGTAATCAAATATGATTAAAAATCATAATACCGAATTGTGTTAAATATTTTTTTCGTAACTCACCCAGTCATACAGAGCAGCGTTATCATTACGGGTATGATGACAAAATAGCCCGGATGTTTGGCTATGCAAATGCCCAGGTGATAAAATGATTTATTTAATGTCTTATCGACACACGATATGCCGCACGTCATCTGTAAATGAAATGAAAAGTAAAATCGTTATTGAAACATAGGTATAATAAAGTAAGTCCAAATAATATTGTTGTACAACTGCTATTCAAGATCAATTACTTAAAGCAAACGCATTCAAACCTGAACTCATCTGAGTCTCAATCGCGTGCATGCTGTACTTTAGTGAAGGTGAAAGACTTAAGCCAAAGGTAGACTGGAGCTTTTATTATAGGTAATCTATGTACATACATACATTCATTAGCTCAACGTAGCTTTGTTATAGGTTGGTAGGCATAATTGTATTTGTATTTGTAATTGTGATGTGTTTATTTTGCTTTGTTCATCGGCACCTTCAACTTAACGTAACACACGCATTGTTTTTAGTATGCTATTTGTCTGAATAAATTCGACAAATAAAATATATATATAAATGCCCTTGTTCATCTAACAAAACATAACAATAAAATAAACTACTACACAAAAAAAAATAAGTCAGTAATGCACATTAACATAGAAGTCAAGTACAGGAATATAATAAACAACTTTCGTATAATTATTTTAAATTAATTTCGAGATAAAAACGATTTGTTAATAGTGAGATCAGAAAATGAGTTCTTAATAAATTAAAAAATAAAACTTTATTTATAAAGAAAAAATTTTATCGCCCCCGGGTGGACTCGAACCACCAACCTTTCGGTTAACAGCCGAACGCGCTAACCGATTGCGCCACGGAGGCTGATGTGTGAGAGCTGTCCAATCTCATTTTGGTGTTGTGTGGCTGACTTTCTTACGAGTTTTGTTAGTTGCTGTAATTCGTGCTGGGCTGAACTTGGTTAGAATTCGCCCCTAGCACAGCGGCCTCCGTGGCGCAATCGGTTAGCGCGTTCGGCTGTTAACCGAAAGGTTGGTGGTTCGAGTCCACCCGGGGGCGACAGTAATTATTTTGCAAATTATATTTTTTTTGTAGCTCAAATTCATTTCTACTTATTTCAAACAATTTGGGATGACAACGTTTAGACCGTGAAAGATGATCGTGTAGTCGGTGATTAGGAACAAAGCATGTTTGATAAATATATATATGTATATATATTTAAAAAAAAGTCCTGTGTTGTTTTTTTTTTTTCAAAAATTGTTTTTAGCAGAAAATCATATTTTAAATACATTGTATATTCTTCATTACAATGAAAAAAATATTTGTTGCTGCGCAAATGGTCTAAGCAATTACTCATGCCAAACACAGAATGTCCCATAGACATTTCGCTTTATGAATTTGTTGAGCAACCAGCTTTAATGAGCTCTACATGAATAGAACATTAGCATTATAATTGCCTTAGACTGAACCTAACGACAACAGCAAACAAGAAAAAAACAAAGAAGAAGACAATAACAATAAGAAGGAAACCACAACACTTTCATTAAAATAACATACATTTGGAAGCACTTGTGAGTCTGTTAGCTTACAGCAGTGGAATAAAAGTGTATACAAATGATAATAGTAATTGACTGTCAAGCTACGCCAGTTAGCGGCAATGTTAATACAGTTGCTCTACTGGTCAATAATAATTAGGCATCATCTTTGCCTTTTACGATTTTCATCTTGTTATTTGCATATTAAACTCCAAACTCAACAGCAATTATCCAAATCTACATATATCTGTATGTAGAAGCACAGGTATCTAAAGCTGCAGTTGTATCTGTATAAGTATACGCTTGGTAACTTTCTATTTTTATTCGTTCGGGTTCAACGACAACTGACGCTGCACTTTTACAAAAGAAAAAAAAAATGGTAACAAAACAGACATTACAACACGAACGCCCATTGCCCATAGCACACTTAAGTCTTTTGGCTTTTGGATTTGCTTCAGTCAAGGTTAGAGCTTCAGTCTGGACCGTTGCAGCGACTATTGTTGTTGTTGTTGGTATAGCGGTTCATTATGTCAAAGTGATTTAATAAACAAGTTGGGCGCCAAACATCAACATCCAAGGAGTGGTGTGTGGCAACAGTCGCCAACGTCGGCAATATTTATATTTGTGTTAAAAGGCCAGCAAATGAGTCTCTGTCGCTGTCCATCAGCACAGTTCAGAGCAGGGCCAAAGCACCTCAAGTCTCCATGTTGCCTGCTGCCGTAATAATACATATATTCGTAGAATAACAGTTAAAAAGTTATGCAAATATGCAACTCGTTTCGTGCACGATTCATGTGATAGCTTCATTTTAGTATTTTTATACTCATTCACGAAAGTGAATTAGTATTTCGGTTTTGATCAATGTCCGTCTTGCTGTCCGTCCGTCTGTCCGTCTGGGGCATGGCAAACCGCAAAAGTTTATATCTCCTGAAGTATTAGAGCTAGAAACTTCAAGGACGGACGGTTAAGTTACTGGAGACTTCCTCTATCGATGATGACCCAAAAATACTTTTTACGCCTCTTTGGCGTGGTATTTTAAGAAATACCTTTCAAAAATTTTCACTTAAATTATTTTAGAGGCCCCCCAAATATTGACCAAATATTTTCTACGTCCTCTGGGGGCGTGGCAAATCACAACTGAATATAGAGTTTACCACAAACTCCACTATATTTTGACCAATATGAATGCCAGTGACTTGAAATTTGGAACAAATACTCGGATTGGCAAAATTCATTAGATATAGATCTGGCAACGCTTGGGCGGTGAATGAGTATTCTGCAGTCGGTGAAAAAGTTGAAAGACACATAGATTGAATGATAGGCTTTTCAAATTAGGTATATTTATATATATATATATATATATATATATATATATATATATATATATATAGATATCAATTTCTGAAAATTTATAGGGATTGCTTAGCGGAAAACAATATTTTTATACCCTGAGCCCATTGAAAATGGAAAATCAGGGTATAATTTCCCCAAACTATATATATTCTTGATCAGAGCGGCGAGTTGAGTAGATTTAGTCCTGTTCGTCGGTCCGTCCGTCGGTCTGTCCGTCTGTAAATCTGTTCAAATACTATAGACTTGTGCTTTGGCAAATACACGCATTTTAATGTTATTATCACGGTCTGAAAGTTTTATGAAGATTGTCCATCTACAAGAAAAGTTGCTGCCCATGCCTGCTTAAAAGTGCGTGCGTATATGTGTATGTGTGCGTGCATGTTTTATTTCATATATAAGCAGAAAAGAAGTGAAGAATTACTGAAATTAAAATATCAGTCCCTCGAAGGGTTCAGGGGATCTTGTAGTCGAACAGCCTCGACTAGAGCTTTCTTACCTCTTTTAAATATAATTTCGTTACAATTTGTATAAATATATTATATTTTTAGAATTGACCTAACAATTTCTCTGCAACGTGAATCACCTCTCTAGAAAATATAAACTTAAGTAGCAGCTGAGAATTTAGACACAATTTAATTCAAATTGCGATTTTTCAAAAGAATGCAGGCATTTCAATGTGTAGAAAAAATACATACGCTGCCACGTGCTAGGGCAAATTGACCAAACATTTTGCGTAATTAGTTTTGTGTTACTAACGGATTTCAAATAAATTTGCTCTGATCTGCATATTTTTCAAAATTTTTGTCAATTTAGTTAAAAGGCAATTGATCACAAATTTCCTATATTTGCTACTGACCTTCAATTTAAACGGCACAGCCGTATAAAATACACATGAAACCAACTTAATAAATTGGAGACTTTAGACACTACAAATCATATATTGGCAATTCTACATTACTAAGCTTCTTCTGCATTTCTATCATCACAAAACACATTGAATAGTTGTTTTTACATCACATTTTTTATTATTTGTCTGTCATTGCAGCACAATTTTTCCTTCTTAGATGTGTCTACTTATCATCAGCGAGTTTCTACATGTCTGAATTAATTTGACTTATAATTTCATCATATAAGTGCACTCGCACATTTTGATTGATTGAACCTGCTTTCACTTGAGCGCAATTTCGCTTTAAGTCGCATTAATTATATTGCGGTATTCTGATTTTGCTGATGTGGCCATACTATCAGCTGACTTTATATATAAGACCATCAAATTTATGTTCACAGTCTTTCGATTTGCTTTCAACTCTCATTAGTGTGATCAAAGTGTAAAACTAGCTTTTTCCAAAAACCCGACCCGTCCGATATTATGCAAAATTTCAAATTTTACAACATACACAACATAACAAAAGTAGCATCCCTCAAAGCTCATTAATGAACATTTAAATGATGTTGCAAACGTCAACTTCAACTTCAACTTTAGCTTTAGCTTTAACATCGACTTCAGCTTAAGTTTCAGTTTTCATAATCAGCTGCCAGCTGACATCAAATGTCAAAATAAATGCGTTATCATGTCGTCTGTGGCAATTGCATTGTTTGCTGTGACTAAAACGATTTACTAAGCTTTTGAAATTTGCCAAATCGAAAAAACAATTCGGCTCTTGAATAAGTTGTGCAGTGGGACACGTTCGCACCTTGAGAATTTCCCACCTGTTCCTTAGCTTAAATACGTGCCAAGCAAACCAAGAAACGAGCATAAATATAAATATATATCTAGACGAATATCTTAATAGAGACTTATTTAAATGTGACGACCATCAAAGGTGATTTCTGCATAATTTCTGGGTCTTCCGCCAATTTGGGTAACTGGGTCGACAACCAACAGATGCTACTTTGATTAATAGCAACAAATTTTTGTATTTTTCAATTATCTTTTTATCAAAATGCAAACATTTTCGCATTTGTAAAGTTTTATTATTAATTCATTAGAAATTCTTTGAAGCGCCGTGAAAGTTGTCTGCCCAAAAAAGAGTTTGTCGCTTAAGTCTTTTGTTTTCATTTTGATTTTATTTTGACTTTTCGCTTTTTGGTCAAAGCACTCTTTATAGCTGTGAGTATGCGTGTGTACGTGGTGTCGTTTATATTGTTATTTTTATGCATATTGATGATTTCTTTGAAAGAATGTTTACATATATGTATACGAATTTTTGATGTGCCAACTTTTTGACATTTTCCGTTTCTCAAACTTTTTTTATGGGGCCCCGCAGATTTTTAAAAAATATATGGATAAATGTGATTCACAGCTCAATTGTAAAAAAAAATTATTTTTGTTTGTATTTTATTTATTTCTTCACAATTTACATAGTAAATGCTTCAATTCATGAAGAAATAAAATACAGGATTTCCTATAGATACGCATAATAATATTGCTTGACTATATATAAGTTAAGTTAAATTTAAAAGGGCCCTAATAATATGCAGAGCTTGAAATGAATTGCATTTTACTATCAGTTGCTAAATTAAGCTTTATAAAACTCGCTTTCTTAAAGTACAGAACAGACAGAACATATATTTATATAAAGTTTTGCTTGCAGAGAAATTTAAGCTTGTATGTTAGATATATGTGATTAGATGTAAGATTTGTATATGGCTGATATCTGAACAATAAATTATGATAATTCCAAAAATAAATATTAAAAAATATATATGCTTGCTGGATAGAAAGCTGCATTCTATATCAAAACATGTTCAAAATTTTTAAAAAAAAACATCAAGTGCACAAAAATAAAAGCGTCAATTGTCTTTAAGCGCAAAAAAACGCTAACAAATCTTTGGAAAACTGCACTGCAAAAAAAAAGTGGTTCAAATGGAGCTGGTTTAGTCTCCCAATATCCAGTAAAAGCTGGACTTTTCCAGAGTGCCTGTCCGTTCGTTGTTGTTGTTTATCTGCATTTTTTAATCAATTTGTTGCATGGCATTGCATAAGTGTGGCTTACTCAGGCTCAAACGGAACGCCTTTCAGTCTCTATTTAACTTGCTTCTTAAACAATTTATATAATTAATCAACGAGTTGCAAAAAAAAAAAACCGCACACATACTTAATTCAATATGTTTGCTATTACCAAATCTCAAAATCAAAAACTTTCACTTTTGTTTTGTTATTTTATGTTTTTATTTTTTTATTTTTTGCACACAAATCAACACACAAAGCATACTAAGAAATTACAAAATGCATGTTGATTAATGCATATTAAAAATATTAATTTCACTAATGCAAAATATCAGTAAAAAAATTATTTAAAAATTAACATCAAAATTCAATTTAATAATTTGCCTTGTGGATGGCTTTAAATTTGGGTCAAGTCAGTCAAGTAGAACACAAGACTCTATTGACCTTAACACGTGGGCGTGGCTTAGCCAAACAATCTATGTATATATTTATATCTATATGTTTATTGTGGATTGTCAACTGCAAAGCTGATTCACATTATTTTATTTTTTTTATTATATATTCGAGTACATACATATGTGTGTTGTTTTTGGCAACGGGCAAACAACCTTTTCGGGTTTCTTACAATTTGTGTGGCAACAATTGTTTGCAATGAATTTTAATTAGTCTTGCTTCGAGGCTGACAAATTATCATTGAGCAGTCGTCAAACACTTGGCAACATATTGATACTGGGCTGTCGCCCCGGCACTTGGCTGGGTTCAGCAAGCAACTCGTAGCAGAAATATAAATACGATATATATCGTAAAGCATATATGTATAAAAATAAAATACAAAAACACAAGTCAAAAACACTTTCTATTCTTTCTGCGACTCTGAACTTCAAGCTCCGCAAGCTTGGTCTGACGCATGCGCAGCCAAAACAACCTGGAACTAGGCCACACATATACGCACACACACACACACACACACACATCAGACCGACGCACACAAACGCACGACTAGTTAAAGTTCGCTCTCTGTAACTGCTTTCAATTTGAATTTAACTTTGTTTATTTTATTTTTTATTTATTCTACTCGCTTTTTGATTTGTTTGGCTTTGCATTAATTAACGATTTGTCGGCTAGCTTTAAAACGGTTGAATTTGACTGTCTGATATCTCACTTTATTTTAGGTTTTTTTTTCTCGAATTCAAATTTGAAATCTTTGGGTCAGTGGAGCAGTTGTTAGATGCTTTAATAGCTTAAGCTCAACTGATTCGATCATGCACATCAGGAAAACTATTCATTTAATCCATTCATGTAACACTAGTCAATCATTTCCGGGCACTAAATTGTGTTGATAATTAAAGAAATTGAATGTTGTATTATAACTTTAATTTATCTCTTTTATGTTTTTAAATTCTTGGTGAATATAAACTTTATATAGTTCGCGTATATAGTTTAGAAAACTGAATTATCCAAATTATCCTCTATCAATCGGAAAAAATATTACTTACTTAAGAGCTTGAAAATTGAAATTTAAAAATTACCTATGAGGTAAAATTTTTAAATCAATCAGTATTAGGGAATGATAGTCTTTTGGATCTACAATATTTAGTTTATGATAAAATATTTTTCTAGCGATTGTTTAGATTGGATTAAGCTCAGAAGAATATTAGAAAACATATGCTATAACTGGATACCTGTGAAAAAACTCGTTACGTCAAGGTTTTCAAAAGCCTTAGTAAAGGAAACAACTCTGCTGACCTTTTCTAAGAATTATAAAAAATTATCGTTGAGCAGTCAATTGAAATTTTTGAAGAAGCATGCTAGTTGCATCCCCTAACGCAATTCTCAATCATTCCCCCTGATTCTGTTAAAAGCAAGTGATAGATGAACAGGAATACCTGCTAATAACAATGCCTTTATAGAGCCAACCTTACTTTAGACATGTCCTATCCTATTAATGGCATCATGGGACCGAACACAAATAACTTAATCCTGTTTTCGTATATTTCATTGATATTATTATTTAAAAAAATGTACTGTTGTGCTTGGTAGAGTCCGGACAATAAAATACGGCAGGTAGCTCGTTGTACTCCCATATGATTTCATTCGACATTTGACTGATCCTCAGAAGATTGAATGGCCTACAGTTGAACTATCGTACAGCCTGCATAGGTAGCATACGAAAACTGGTTTCAATAGGTTAATTGAAAAATGTTTAACGAACACCCAACCGGTAATTTTACGACTGGTCATTAACAACTTTCGGCACGCGAATGTTCAATAATTTGCAAAATCTAACAAATTGTCATTACAGCATTAACGTTAACATTAACATTTACTTTAGCACAACTAAGCAAACAGTTTAAATATTTACTAAAGTATTTAACATGAAGTCGAACGCCACAAATTAGCAAAGTTCGAGTTGCGATCGTAGTTCCAGTTCCAAAGCCAAGTGGCACGCAGCTAATGGCAGTCCACAGCATTGTGAAGCCCATCAAGGCGTTAAATAAAGCACGAGCTCCAAGTGGTTCCACGACAATCAATAGGCGTCTCATGTGCAAACTCTTTTGAAAGGAAAAGTGCCCTAAGCTCAGACTCAGACTCAAACTCAGTTACCATACGCTGCGCTCTTGTTCCAGAAAATCTCTCATTGTGCAGCGCTCTAAAGTGCCGTTACACTCCACACTCTTTAGATATATACATTCACTACACATGTATGTATATACAATATATATAGTATAGCTGATCAGCAGTGCACTTTCTTTTTTTCTACCACGTTTCTCGACGGTTTCTGCTTTGGCTGCGGCTTTTATTTCATTTTTCTCTTTCTTTCTCTCTTTCTTTATTTAGTTGTCGTTTTTATTTAGCATTTGTAGATATGATCATTTTACTTCTACTTTTTTATGATTTGCCTGCCAATGATGATATATGACAAGTATTAAGTCGATGCTCTTCGCTCGGGAAACGCCATCATAATTGCTCATTTTCTACGGAAAACGAATCGGAGAGTAAAAGTCTCATGTGATAAGGCTAATTAACGCCAAGACCAAAGAAAGTGCAAGTTATTGTGCTTGCGGTTAGTCGAAATGTAGCTTAATATGCCTGACATATCACTAGCATTGGTTAAAGGTATAGTTGAGAGAGGGAGATAGTAGAGAAAAGTTTACAAATTGTTGTTCATTTAGATGTTTTTCGGTTGAAATTTGATTGCCATCTGCCGATAGATAAAACATTTATATGACTATGTATATGTTTGTAGAAATCTCATAATTAAGTTTCAATTCCCAGTTATTATATACATAAATCTCTCAAACGAAATTAGTTTGCAATTTCGAAGGGGAATCAAATAATTATGTAAAATTAAGTGAGCCGATTTATATTTTTGGTTTTAAAATTTGTTTTTAGCATGAAAAACAAACAGAGTCAAATCAGAATTAAGAAATAGTAGTAATAATAATAAATGATAGATCTATTAAGGAATCCCACATAATAATCAAATAATGTTAGCAATATTGATGATAAACACCTAATTAAGGAAGCAAAGCATGCGGCAGGAATTTTGTTAAAGGCGTCGATTATATATTAAATTGAATTTCTAGTATATGCACCTGTCTAATCAAGTGAGAGAGGTATAGACAATGCTGGCTGAACTAACCTAACCTAACATAATCTTACCTAACCTTAGCCCCGACAATATCCTCAATGAAAATTGATTGATAATTAATTTTCGAAATCAATTTCAAGTTGTATCAACCTAACTGCCGCTCAACTATATTTAATGAATTGTAGAAAATATGATACACTTGGTCTTTTCCATTTCGATCTCGATCTCGATTTCGATTTCCACAACGTTGTCGGCCTTGAACATAATGGGATTTGCTCAAACAGAAATTGATCAAAACTCGACGTAAACGAACCGGTTTGTTTTCGGCAATTTCACTTGAACTTTCATTAACTGTGCAACTCCTTTATGTGTTGGCTCCCCGTCGGGGAAGGGGGAAGTTACAAATATTTTCACATTACATAGTCAGCAAAGACAAACCGGATCATAATGAATTGGGCCACGTTTCGGGTCGGATGAGGTGAGGGGCTAGTTTTATGTAATCATTTTTCGGGTCGTATGTTCAAAATGCAAACTTATGAAAATTGTTGTGTGTGTCCTAGTGTGTGTTGACTATTGGCCAATGTTAGCGATTGAGCTTTGGATTTGCTGTCTTGTATCTTGTCTTAACTTTTTTCGCTTCACTCTGCTAATGCCAATTTGTGTATGTGTGTGTGTGTGCTGGCTTTGAGGCTCAGGTGTTGTACTCTGGCAATGGCCAAGTAATTGTAGATATGCTCCAATTAAACAGCATTTATTTACCTGTCAAAGTTTTTTTTTTTTTTTGTGAAGCAAAAGAAACATTGCTCCCCAAGCACAGTACACCTCACCTCTAATCACAGTCATTTGTTGGGTTTAATTACACTTCGTCTTGGTTGTCATTCATTTTCTTTAAATCTCATTTAATAGCTCGGTAAGATACGAATATAAGATCTTGAGTTGATTCGATTATTTTATTTTGTGATTTAATGAAAGCTTGATAAAACCCCAAGTCTGAAAGGAAATCTCTGTTGCCACTTCACTTTAAAATGGAATTTGACGAAAAACGCGATCTACAAATTAAAAATAATTGAAAAAAATTGCTTCTTAAATTGGCCATAAAATTGCGCAAGTTTCATAAATTATTTCATATTGTCATTTAACATTCTTCTATTCTAATATACATTTTTATATAATATTTGAGAAACTGAAAAAACTCTAGAATTCGAGCTTAAGTGGAAGTTTGAGAAACTTTGTAAAATTAGGAATCTTAAGTTTCATTTATTTCTCGTATACAAATATATATTTTAGTGCTTATAATAATGTACTAAAAATATATTTTTTTTAATTTTAATAATAAAAAATTAGTATAGTACTTCAATTTATTTCTGATACTATTAATCTTTTACTTCAATTCGTTCAATGTTGTCCTTTTCAGCATTGAATGTTGTATGCGACGCAGTTTAAGACTTTTTTCATTGAAGGAAAAACAAAATGACGATGCGCAATATTCAAAGTTGAATCCCCTCTAAATAGATGCTAGGCACACTTGAAATTAATCAATGATAAAATATGTCTATACGAAACTCACCTTGTCGCTATCGAAGCACTCCTTCGTTGAATATCCAAAAGATTTTAAAATTAGTGTAGAATTTTCAAGAGTTATTCGTTTGCGAATTGTAAGCCTTTTATTCTCTTTGAGGAACAGATTCAATTGCACTTTTTCGTGTTTCGAATATGATACTTATGATATATATATATATATATATACATATATATATATATGCTTCGATATTTGTATTTTAAAATTAACAATTATTCAATTATATGTTCTTGAACATCAGGCACACGCACTAGCTTGTCCGACATTTTTATAACAATATATACATATATTTGTACATATATATTTATCCAATCGCATATGGATAGAGCGTTAAAAAATTTCGAACCTCCGATGTTGTGACAGAGCGTCTGACCGACCGTTGGCTTCGAGACCGTCACACGGACTGACTATCGAAACTGAGCTGTTGTGCCGAATAGCCGACTTACACTGAGTATCAGCAAGCCATGCACGTGTGTGTATGAAAGAGAGAGAGAGAAAGAGAGCGCAGCAGTTCAAGTGTGAGAGAGCAGATGCTCTCTCTAGAGCTGCTGCTCACCTGTTGCATATCTTACAACTGCTTTCTTTCTCTCACTCTCTCTCTCTCTCTCTCTCTCTCGCTCTTCTATGTTATTTATTGGACTTCAGGTGTTGCATTTGAGCACCGGTTTGCACCGGTTCACAATTTTTTGGGAAAATGCATTTTCCTATACCTGTTTGAATTTCTTGCTGTGTTTTGTGGCTGTTTGTTGTTGTTGTGCCTTATGCTAAAGTCTGAAGGTCGCATTTTCGCTCATTAATCGTTGCTTCAGTACTTTCTTCTGCGCCTGCGCACTGACTGTATTTGCTCTCATACCGATTAACGGTGTCATGTGAGTATTAGCGCGCTCAGGTGTGCGTGTGTCTATTATCATTTCTACGAGCTTCGTATGAATTGTGCGTCTGAGCAGCAGCCATAAACGTTTATTGAAGAGACTTCTCTAGAATTTTGTAGCTCCCAGTGTTATATTGGTCTACATACATATATATACATGCATCTTCTCATTTCATTTTTACCCTTCACTCACATTGAGATGTAAAATGTAGAAGACTTAGAGCAGTGCAGAACAGGAGCGGTTCAACTTACTGCCCGATTTTAGCTAAAGGCGTTTTCATTTTTTTCCCAGCAAATGGAAAAAGATTGTTTGAAAATACACAAATATTACAGGAGAGAACAAGAAAGAGAGAGAGAGATAAAGACAGACAGACATAAAGAGCAAGAAAGGAATTAAATCAGAAAACTGAAGAGTAGTAGAGGATTATTATCAAGCAAGTTTGTTTGCTAAGTTTGTAAATGTGATATCTGAAATTACACCATAGGAAACGTAATATTATTTCTTTAATTATCGAGAAACAAAAAGGCTTTCATTAAATTGGTTGAAATACATCGAAATTTGTAAAACTTATATTAACATTTATGAACCCATGGTTTGATTAAAGATATCCTGAAAATTAAGTTAGGAGCTATTTCAAATTGAAAATCTCGATTCTGGATAAGTGAAATCACAGATAACGACCCTATAAGTTACTAATATTAATTAAATGATTTTGTAAATAGCCCAGCTATTTGTATCTTTTTCTTGATTAGCTTATTAAGCAAAGCAAATATGTACTTAATAAGTTTAACTAATAAAACTATTTCAATATTTTTCCAACTCATTAAAAAAAGGAATAGACTTTCGGCTATCATTAAAACAACGTTTGATAAGTAGTCTGGCGACTTCAGAAAATCACAAAATTCTTAAAGCTCACAGCCAAAAATAGCGTTTAAGTCAAATATATTTTAAATATTTAAATGTCAGGAACTGAAAATTTGCCAAAAAGACAAGACAAATTTATTAGATCGGTGTGAGAAATATGCTTGAGAATTCATAAAATTCCGTAGCATAGAGAAAGCTGGCGACTAAAAAACTCATACATATAGAGAGGGGGAGAGACAAAGAGCGATGCTTAAGCGGAAATTTTAATAAAAATTATATACAATTTATTTCAAACAGTGAAAATACACACACATACACACTTAGCTCGTTTGTGTGATAAAAATACGCAGAAGCAATGTGCGACAAGTATTGAGAATATTATATATACTCGTATATGGACTAACATATATAGACGGCGATCTGCTGGATGGTCTGTTGATAGCGCAAACAAAACGTCAGATAAGCACGTTCAACTCAGTCGAGGATTGACGGCCCATTCAATTGAGTAGGTGTAGGTGTATCTGTATCTGCGACTACTGCAAACTGCGATGCTTCGAATCGTATAGTTGAATTTAATTCTGTGCAATCAGCGGCGTTTGACGACGCTCTATATACGTTTGTGAATATATATACTATATATACATATGTGTTTGAGGATGAGTAAACATTGTAGCATTAAGAAAGCGTTGATTGGATTTTGAATGAGACTACGATTGGAGTACATCATCATTGTAAAAAGCCCGCACTACATTAAGCCAAAAATTATAGACATGTTAGATTTTTACATCCTTCATATTTCAATATTTCTCAACACACTTAATAAAAATCGCAAGTAAACAAAAATGAAATTGATTTATTTCATAAAAAACTTTGTAAATTATGATAAGATATTTGACTTTTCTCTGTATTTTTCTTTTCTTTAAGCTTGATTTAATAAATGTTAATTTAACGTCTTCAAACTGTTTGTGTGTGCGAATTAATTTGATTTGCTTTTAGGATAATAGACTTATCAAAATTAGTGATGAATGCACATGAAAAATGTTGATTATGAGTTGGCAGGAAAGGGAAATTAACCACCAGAGTACGATCGATTTATAAATGATATGTGCTAGATGCTATAATTTAGAATAGTATGCAACACATTTAAATGCTTATCTTAATTAACGTTTATCAAAAGATTACTACTGTGATAACAATATGCCAAAAAATTAAGTCGATGTCTATACTGTCTGTATACTATTTGTTTTTAATTTTATTCGATGTGTTATTAGATGTGTTGCTTTAAGTTTCAAAAAAGTTTCCAGTTCGAACAAAAGTTTGAACAGAGTTTGTTAAAATACTAAAAATATACTCAGGATTGTAAATATTCCAAAGTATATTCCCAGCTCTCTGGCCCCATCTGAAACATTGCAATTACACGGACTATGACATTTAAAACAGATCAAACTTTTATAGATAATGTTACTCGGTCCTACTACGCCACATGTCTGATCTTGGGTACTGAAGCACACAGCACTTGAAAGAGTTTCTGAAATACAATGAATTAATTTCGTTAATCTTCCTTATACGTTTTCAATATCGAGCAGTTACCAGTCAATTTCATTTTGGGATTTATGCATTCAGATAGTGCCTCGTCTGGGATACTATTAAGGATTAGCTGCACTTTGCCCTCATCAGCTGTTTTATTTGTGATGTAAACAAGATTTTTCGCTGGCTTACAATTTGAATTATAATCTGCGCAATCGAAACACTTATTTCCTTGTCCATACACATCTACAAAATGCTGGTTATTTGAAACAAACACTCAACACGAAGCCAATAGGCATTGATATTTTATTTAATATCTAAGCAAGGAGATTTTTCTAGAATTTACATATGTAGATTAAATAAAGCAACAGGGACATTGTTGAGATATTGTTATTACATTATTAAGACCGTTGTGTTATTATACAGAATTTGACTAAATAAATTTCTGTATTTATTTATCAATGAAAAACAAAAATGTTTGATTATATATTTGTATGGAGTAGTCAATTAAAAAGGAAATACTACACTTTAACTTCACATTTCTCAGATTCTTATTAAAAAAAAAAGAATCAATATATTAACATCTCGGTATATATATATATATATATATATATATATATGTAGCTATAGTTACCGGGTATTAAAGTGGCCATTATGCAGCTAAACCGAATAAAATCCGAAATTTTTAATGTTTTCATTTTTTAGCCGAAAAGTTGAAAAAAAAAAGACTACTAAATTTTGATTCTGGCTAACACCATGCTAAGATTTGTAATAAATACTATAGCTTGCTCAGTTTTGTGAAGATTAATTAGAATGTACATATATACTAATGGTCTGACCCGGAATATTAAGGAGACGAACTTTTCCAGAAGCATATCACATACCATTATGTTCAACACATTCTTTGGCAGAACTCTTAGAGCAGATGTTATTCATAGCTTCGATTTGGCCGGAAGACTGTGCTGCATAATCAGAATGGGGACCGTGACTAAAAGCTAAAAACGGACGGACGGACATGGCTCATCTCGTCATCCTGATCAAGAATATATATACTTTATGGTGTCTGCCGCGCCTTCTTCTGCCTTTTACATACATTTTCACAAAACCATTATACTCTGATTTCCCATTTTCTATGGGTTCAGGATATAAAAAGACACGCTGTGTCACTTGTACGCACACATGGTTGTACTTAGGCAAATAAAGAGACTATGCGTAGACGAAGGTAAAAACAAATGTTCCACCCATGATTTGATCGTGTCTTTACAATAAACAAGTAAGAGGGCTCTAGTCGAGACTGCTCGACTAGGAGATACCCTGAACCCTGCAAAGTACTGATATTCCAATCATTCTACACTTCTCTCATGCACATATACAAAAACACATACACACACCCGTACGCATGCATCCATACGAACGCATAAACAATTGCTCTGCTAACTGCGCAGTTACTGCGCTTGGGCTGCCGTGTGGGCTATATTATGAAAATTTGTTTGTTGAATAAATCTTTTTGTAGTAAGACTATCTTCATCAAATTTTTAGAACGTGATAATAACATTCAAATGTGTGTATATGCCAAAGCACAAGTCTCTAGTACTTGATATACGGAGATCTCTGCGTTCCTACGGACGGACAGACGCACGGACGGACGGACGGACAGACGGACAGGGCTAGATTAACTCAGCTCATCATCCTGATCAAGAATATATACTTTATGGGGTCTGCCATGCCTCCTTCTGCCTGTTACATACATTTTCACAAAAACATTATACCCTGAATTCCCATTTTTAATAGGTTCAGGGTATAAAAAGTGTAAATGTAAAAAGAGTAAAACTTATAAGGTTTTTTATCGATTCGATTTTAACGGGATAGTCATCGATCATTTGAAACAAACTTAACCTAAAATATAAAAAAACTCTTAAAGGTTCTGATATTGACTCAACCCAGACATTTTCAACAGGTCGGAGCACGTCCTGGTAGCAAGGCTGCAAACATTTGAAAAATTGTCAATATATAAGAAATCCGCTAATATACAGTAAAATTTGAAAAGATTCCAAATAACTGGCTGATGTAACGTGCTCCCTTACACCTTTTGAGAATTTAGTTGGATCGCATTTACAGGCTGCAGCACACGCCCAACACACAGCACCATCGTCATTATAGTTGTTTGATATTACGCCACAGGTCTTATCTTTAGTAATGGAGCACAAAACACCCATCAGAGTATCTAAATGAAAAAATAAACAATCTTGTGAATTTTACTTAATAAACATGTAAGAAAGCTCTAGTCGAGACTGCTCGACTACGAGATCCCCTGAACCCTTCCAGGATCTAATATTTCAATGATTCGTCGTTTCATTTCTATTTACACTTACACACATACTCACGCACGTATAAACAGGCATGGGCTGCTGTGTGGGCTTACTGTGGGAACTTATTTGTTTAATAACTTTTTTTGTAGACGGACAATCTTGATAAAATACATATGAATTTATATTTTAAATTTGGAGACTGTAGCTCTAAAGATGTAGAAAATATAAATTTTTAACAGATTTTCGATAAGGTTATTAATCGATAACAAACAAACTCGAAATGCGCGTGCAATATACGGACCTACGAAAAAAAAATTCAAGTCTCTAGCTTTTATAGCTTCTGAGATCGACGCGTTCATACATACGGACAGACGGACCGACGGACGGACGGACGAACGAACAGACAGACGAACAGGGCTAAATCAACTCAGCTCGTCGCCCTGATCGAGAATATATATACTTTATGGGGTCTGCCACGCCTCCTTCTGCCTGTTACATACATTTTAGCAAAACCATACCCTGATTTCCCATTTTCAATGGGTTCAGGGTATAAAAATACATCCTGATAGTAAGATGAGCATATTGCAGAGCCAATATACTCAGTTTGCTGTAGGATCAAGTAAAGATATGCTAACAGACTTACGAGTTAGATTCACATCAACCCTAATACACTCTTCTAAATTCGGATCGGGTCTCGAAAACTCTTCTACGATCTGTTTAGCCTTAATTGAATCCTTAAGTGGCATAGTGAATGTTAAAAGGTTTTCGGGCGGCCTACAATTTGTAAGCTTAAATTCGCAATCAAAACACTTATTATGATGCCCATTGACATCTGTAAGGCTCAGTTTTCAGTCACTTGAAATTAATTATTTATATATATTTACATGACGTGTAGAGCTTAACTTACTGATCATTAAAGTGAGCAGCACATAGCCAAAACTAACAGTTAAAAACATACTTGAAATGTTGATATTTGTTATTCGAATCATCTGGAACGACAAAAATTTTTAGTGACAGAGAAACTTAAATTGTGAGATAAGAAACAGCTTGCTTCCGTTTTGCATAATAATTACAGTTTGGCAAGATATTCATAGAATTATGAAACGCTTTAGTTTTCTTACCAACTAATGCGAACCAATATATGCGAAATTCATTTAAAAGCCATACTTCAAATCCTAAGGTCAATTTATTTAATTTTAGAGCTCCCAATTGCTGCTTTATACTTACATCAGAAAAAAATTATTTCAAATATCAAGTTCTTTCAACAACAATAAATAGTATGAATGTAGTTTGCACTTGTATGTATATTTATCTAAAGATTCATTTTACAAATAATTCATAAATTAAATAGGAACAGATAAAAAATACAAAAGCGGAAAAATCGTACGAATGATTCACGATCTATGTGATGTGCTGCAGACTTTGGTAGAATCGGACAATTACAATACTTAAAACATTGCTGACAGCCAATACGATGGAAATGGTTTATGTTAATATAATCCTTGCTGGCGACAGTCTGGCATCCAATATATGGGGCCCAAAAGCAAATGAATGTCTCTACTTCATCTGCAGTACTACGATATAAAATTCAGGTGGCCAAAACATAACCATTAACATTGGCATTGAATGTATTTTAGTTACCAATTAATGTATATCCATCAATAACGCAACCAGCCAGATTGGTATCCACGTCCTCCATCTGGAAAATGGGTATGGGACGAACTATTTCGGAGTCGAACAACGACATCTTAAAGGCGGACCATCCAGTTGTGTTTACTTGACAAGCTCCACTGTATGTGCTACAGTTGACACATTCATTGTTCGTTCGATTTCCAGCATCTACAATGAAAAATACTTTTAATTCACATATGGATATGCAGGATTCTGGATAAATCCTCGTCAGGCATTTCCGACTGAAGTATTCTTATTTATTTCAATTAATAATCTTCTCACCACTTTGTGTAAGGAAAAGAATAATTCCAAACAATAAAATTGAAAAACAACCTGGCAATCGATACATTTCGTTTAGAAATATAGAATCAAGGCATTCTATAATTTAATATGTTCTTCAGACTTATAACAGCTTCTATGAAAAATACAAAAACTTACATCAAAATATTTGGATTTTTCTGAAAGTGATAAGATATCGAAATGAAAGAAAAAGAATCAACTCATTGTCTATAATGTGTAAAATTGTCAGCTACGATACCTTGGCAAAACCAAGTTTTATTTTATGGCACAATTTATTTTGTAAAGTGACAGACATTTGAAAATAAGAATTCAGGATTTCACTTGTGGCAAAAGGACGTGTGGTAGACCCTATCATACTCTTGATCAGAGCAAACTTAATTGATCAAACCGGCGTGCATGTTTAATATCGGCGAACTTCTAAACCAAAAAATCAAGAGACTTAAGACAATTTTTTTTTTGTTACCAAATATTTTAATTTGTGTTTAAACGTAATGCCGTTCCTATATAAAATATAAGTACGTCGTTTTTTCGAATTTTGAACATTTTGGGGTTTTTATATACTTTATAAACTATATACTTTACTCTTTTATACTCTTCCCTCGCAAAAAAAAAAAGTATCAATTCAATCATTATCACGCTTTGAAATCTTTATTGACAAAGGAACTGCAGCCCAAGCGCAGTCGCTGCGTAAATGGGTATCTCCTAGTCGGGCAGTCCCTTCTAGAGACTAATTTTTCAGATATTGCAAAATATCCCTCAAACAAATCTCAAAAAACACAAAAAATAATGTATGTACCTCTTAGTACCATTCCCTAAAAGATCTACATCGAGACGTACATATTGATTAGAAGTCGACAATCATGTCGAAGGCCTACAAGCGAATTTAAAAAACAGATATGATAATCATATATTTAGTTCGAGCATCCTCTATTTCGAGCGTAACAACAAGAAAGTAAACGTTGTCATGTGGAGAGAGCGGGAAACCCGCTCAGTCCAAAGCTCGACAAACCCAAGCGATAAGGGCGATAAGAGGCTGATTTATTTTTGGTACGCGTTCGTTGAAAGATACATCGATGCGACCACCAAAATCAGAAAAATTATGATGCGATAACAAGTTCATTCGTACTGAGGTTCCAAGGCGATAAGGTATACGGTTACACGACAAATGAAGTACTTTTTGAGGCTGCTGCAGTTACCATAGATACCCGATTACGAATTCAGATTCCAATAATCAATTAGTAAGCGTTGATTGTAAATTAGCAAACATTGACAGTGTCGGGCCGCTTATCGCCTGCCCTGTGCCCATGTCAAGGGCTATCAATACGCCCTCAGCCGGCAACGGCAACGGCAACGGCATCGGCATTGACTTCGGCATCGGCATCGCCATCGACATTAACATCGCCACCAGCATCAGTACTTCTCAGTCTCCGATCGAGATCGTTGATCGTTGATCGTTGTCATTGAATACGCTCGAAGCACAGACGTACAGCAACGGTGCAGCTGAGCGGACGCACGCAGTCCAAGGTATTACTATTATGTTCCCGCTGCTGAATCATTCGGTGTTCGTGGTCTGCCGTTGCTGCCTGGTGGAACAACCGCAGCACTGCCACAGCATATGCGACAATGATCAACTGCTCAGCCAGCTGCTCGCATTGTCGCCCACTCTGCAGATCGTGCCCAGCGATGTCATCTGCCAGCTCTGCCTGCATCGACTTCACGACGCCCTTGATTTCCGACAGCGCTGCGAGGAATCGGAGCGCATTCTACGTGCCCGAAACGAACAGGCGTTGGACGATGCGCTCGAGTGCCTGGAACGGGAGGTTGGTTGCCTGGAGCAAGCTAAGTCTATGTCCATTTCCATGTCCATGCCTATGTCTATGCCATCGCTGCCGGAGCCAGTTGACTTTGGTGAGTGAGCTGAATAATTGATAAACAGATCGAATTAATTATCCTAATTATAAACATCTCAAGAATTAAATTTATGAAAAAACTTATCAAGGGCAAAATTTGCAAACGCAGCCCCATTATCAAGGCTAAATCCGCTTGAACTATCCGCAAGTCATATTTAAACTTTAGTTACTTTGTAGTAAATATCTGTATATTCAATCATGTTTGAATAAAATCCAGATTTCAATCGAATCCAATTTGGTAACCATAAATTGATTACATTAATATTATCAGGAATCTTCAATAAAATCAGTTTAGTATATCACATAGCATAGTTACGACATTTAGAAGAGAGACCCAAAAAAAAAAAAATCGAAAAACTTTTTGCAATAAGTTTCAATTAAAAGATGACCGTTTTTTGTTTTTTTTCTTAGGCAATAACAAAATTTTAGTAAGTAAATAATAGATCTGATTTATCATATTTTCTTTTAAACCAAAGTCCTAATGAGAGTAAAACAGAGTAAAAAACGAGTTGTATAAACATTAAAGAGATATTGGTAAGTTCCATTAAGACATAACAAACTTATCGGATTAATAAGTATGCAAGATTGCTCGCGAGCCAATTCCTAATTTATATACAATTTAATTTAACGAGTTGAATCCGTAACCCTTAACTTAATGTATAAATTCAGTCAACCCCTTTTAAAGTCTAAATTACTAGTGTCCCTTATCCAGTATTTATGTTATTACCACGCCATTATTAACGAACGATATTTAGGTTTAGTTGGGAAAATCAGAGATTATCGCAAGACTATATATATAGATTAAAGTCAATCTTCAGAGTATTCGACAATAACTTAATTGCCAAACTGAGCCAAAAGCTCCGAATATATTGGTAAACCAGTAAAAGCAGAATATTTAAATAAATTACTCTAGATAAAGTTGAAAATCAATTACATAACTATCAATCCATATCTAAATATGATGATTCCATTACCTTTCAGATACGTTGGATCTGTCGGATTTGTTTCGCGGCAATCAGGAGCAGCCAAATACAACGATTGCCTCCTGGGATGCCGCCACCCTAAATACGCCCATCCATTTGCCAGGTAACCTAGAGCCATTGAAGACCACCGAAGAAGAAGATGGGGAAGAGGAAAAGGATTGTACGGCAGGAATAGCTGTGCCGCCCAAACGAAAGAGGGCGCCACGCAAGGCAGCGGCAACAGAAGGAGACTGTGGGAAAGGGGGACGCAGCAGGACGCCAAAGTCGCTATGTCCGTGCACTGAATGCGAAAAGAAGTTTACGCGTAATTTTCAACTAAAGCTGCATATGATATCGGTACATGGGCTGGGCGATGGTCTGCGTTACAAGTGCGAGGTGTGCTCGAAGAGCTTCGCTTCGCGCCACAGCCTGCGCTACCATTTTACATCGCTGCATTCCACCGAGCGACCATTTGTCTGTGAACTCTGCGATCGACGGTTTGTGCTGCGCACCCAGCTAATCTCGCATGCCCGTATGCACACTGGCGAAACGAAGCCGCGCATCTTCGATTGCACTGTGTGCGGCAAGACGTGGCCAACCAAATCAGATCTGCGCACACATATGCGCTCCCACGATCCGGACATGTCCAAGCGACCCTACAAATGTGATAAGTGCAACAAGGCCTTCTTCACAAGGGGCCATCTGAACTCTCACCATTTGGTGCACACCGGCGAAAAGCCCTACGCCTGCACCTACTGCGACAAGTCCTATCAGAGCGTTGGCAATCTAAATAATCACACATTGAGACAGCACTCGAATCTGATTGAGACGCAGCTGAATCTTAAATACACCGACATTGAGAGTTAAGCTCGTTGCCATCAGTTTCCGTTTTAAAACAACTTAAATAATAATAAAAAAATATGTTTTTTACTAGAAACTCAGTTGTTGCTAAGGAAGATTTCTACATTATAATCGAATGATAATTAGGATTTGAGCTTATTTTGCAATTATATTTTGTTTAATTGAAATTTTTGAACTTTGACAAATGATGCAATTTGTAACTATCTGTCTAAAAGCCAGGTAGAAGTATTAGATTTTACAATACAAATATGAAATATAAATTCAAATAAATATCAATATGAACGTATATATATATATGTAAGTATAATATATTAATGTAAGTATAATGCTATAAAATATAAATAATAATACATGTACATGAATTATACATTTTAATAATACTGATTATTTCACGTTTCAAATGTGTGCTTAAAAACATTAATTAAGGAGCAAAAATATCTTAAATTATTTATTAGGCATAAAGCAATTTTTATATATATCTATCATACAAATTTAAAAAAAAAGAAAGAAAATTGAAATTTCCTATTTTTATTTAAAAATTTAAAAAATTGTGAAATGTTTCATAGCATTAAAAGAAAAAGAAGTATAAATAAATATCATATATATATATATATATATATATATATATATATATATATATATATATATATATATATATATATATATATATATATATATATATATATATATATATATATATATATATATATATATATATATATATATATATATATATATATATTAATTTTAGCTGTTTGATAGAAGCACACACTTAAAATCTTATGAAACACCGAGCTTATCACTTCATAAAACATCTTTATATATTTTTCTATATGTGTATAATCCTATATATGTAAAATTATATATATATATATATATATATATATATATATATATATATATAAATATATATATAATATTAAGTACAAAAATAAAATATACAATACAATAATTATAAATAAATATTAAAAGTATATATTTTCCACAGATCATGCAAGAAATGAAATTAAATTAATAAATATTCAAAAGAGAACGTTAAGAAAGCGCAAGTAATGTTCTTTCCAGTAATTTCGCAAGAATTTGTTGTTTCTTTTTTTTTACTTATCACTTATAATACTCGCAGAGTATACTCTGAAAAGTCCCTAGGGCTCATTGACTATAATTACAATGTTTAAAAATTAATTTAAAATTTCATTTTCTTCTATACTTTACGATCTACGTGTATTGTCCTATTGTCTTCCAAATTGAAAAAAAATAGTAGTACAATTTTGCGCCTAAATAATAGTAATAACTCATGTACTGCTGACTTCCTCTATAGTTTTAACGTTCCTTGGAAACGTATTAAATAGAATTAAATAATATATTCAGTTCATTTACTGCAGACTCTCTCTTGAAATTTAAAACAAAATCATATATTCACCTGCACATTTAGTGCTATAAACTATGTGGTCCACCTCTTCATGTTAAAATAAATTGTTTTTTAAATACATTTTTGCTGTTTTTGGACTGCTAATGATACAAATAAATTTATAAGTATTAAAATTACAATAAATTTCAGCATTGTCATTATTTAAACGCCGCTGAAAAGTAAAATTTATCACCACGTATAATACCAAAACCATTTATAGAGCATACTGAGTACGGCTGCATTGAGATTCGAGCTCACTATAGCTATGCACATATACATTTCTTTTATTATACCCTGAGTTCATTAAAAAAAGGGAATTTCAGAGTATAATGGTTTTGTAGATATGTATCTAACAGACAGAAGATGGCGTGTAAAACCCCATAAATTGTATATGTTCTTAAATACGTCGAGCTTGGGTCAATCCATCTGTCCGTCTATCTGACCTTAGCAACCTCGTCAAATTAAATTAAACTACGCAGTACGACAGATCAAAAGATAGAAAAACATCCAATTTCATCTCTTATGAATACACAGATTTTATATATATTGAATTTCGGATACGAATATCCACTCCTCACTGGGGTCAGGGTATCTCCTAGTCAAGTAGTCTCGATTAGATCACTTTTACTTGTTGATAGTGGACCCAGTATATATATATATATGTATATATTATATGTATATGTATTATACACCGGGTCCACTATCAACGCCTTTAATCAAAACAAGTGCCTGGCAGTCTGATCGTAAACAAGCAAAGACGAGGCATCCAGAGCAGAAGACACGACCCATTCACTTGCAAAGACAATTTTCATTGGCTTCAATTACAAAATGACCACAGATTAACAACAACAGAACAACAACAATGGAAAATGGCATAGTAACGAGACATGTCATAATTATGAGCCAGAAAAAGTGTTAATCCAATTAACTTTGATTTAACACCGGGAAATGACCGCCGTCGAATGGCCTAGGTCAGCGATTCGCATAACTTGGAATGCGGAGATGAAAAAAGCTCGAGTTTTTTTCACTGACTCACTGCAGATAAGATGAGATCGGTCATTCCGATAGCCTTGTCACCCTCGACTGCTAGGCAAATCAAATAGTATATCTCACTGAACATTTCTTTAAAGTGTTTACTTGTATGCCCCTTCGCAGACGTATATAATTAGTCATACCGTATGAAAAGTGCCCATTATTACGCATCAAGACGTGTGTCCTCCGGCTAGGTACACCAAGACAGCCAGACATTGACCCAACCCTACCCAGGTTCCAGGGCTTTGTTGCCTTTGTCTGTGGCTCTCACGTCACGTATTTGCCAATACGTGATCTGTTTAGTTCTAGATGATGGAATGTATTTCAGATCAGAAATTCAATATTACAATATAAGACTATATTCTCTACAATTTTTGTCATCTAAGCCATCTAGCCCGTCCCAAGATTTACACAAAAAAATATCAATATACATTCTAAAGTCTTATAGTTTTACGATGAATGCCAAACAATTCTCCTAGCATGAAAAAATGGAAAAACTATATCTTTAACTGCTAAGGAACTAGAACTTCAACACCTAATAATACAGACACTCTCTTTAGGTTAATCACAAATTATGCAAATACGTCAACTAAGTGTGTGGTAAACTGAAAATTATGTTCTAGAATTCTGATTCTTTCAACCGTATGGAAACCCTGGAAGATTCCTTTGGGACCCTTGAACGTGAGCGCCAGGAATGTGAAGCGAAACCTTAACGTGTCAAGCATTGAAGACAGAATCCAGGATGGGACCAAAATATTCCTCATAAGATTAGATTCTCATCCAAACAGTCTGGCCAGGCGACCTCTACTAGCCGCCTCACCAGTTCTATGAGAAGACCTAAACGCCACTGGATCGAGTCTTGACCTAAATACGTATCAATTATATCGCATACTTCATCACTATCACTATCTATCACTATCACTACCAAAGCCCGATTATCATTTTTTTTTTAATATTACTAATATACAGATTTTGGCTTTCATTTCAATATGAAACTCTGAAACCTCTTTTTGACAATGAAGTTAAAAATAGTGTGTGTGATCAATGATACAAAAGATGTGAGTGTAGACTGCTGTGAACTAGATAAAAGAATGGAAATGAAATGAGACTGACTAGTATGGATGAATACGATGATTTCGCAAGGAAAGTTTGGTCTGCTAGGCGTTCGAGTTGAGCTCTTTTAAGTATTAGGAATGAAGAGTATCACGAAGAGTAAGTGATTGTGCAAGTGGATTTGTTTTCTTTACATAATCACTTCCGATAAGCAACTACTTCAACTACTTCGTACCTATCTAGCACAGATTTGGTGTTTATTGTTAAGAGCCATAACAATAAATTTAACTCAACTTCAATCAATCTTTTTAATCTACCGATGCCAAATTATGATTAGTGATTCCTTATCAAGGAGCTTTTAAATGCACCGCAGTTCCTGCTTTTCCGGCTCAATTGATGAGTCGATCTCTGGTTTTCTCGAGTTTAATTATACAATAACAACAATCGCACACTTAACAGCTATTTTCCCACTTATTTTAGGATCTCTTTTGATAATTACTTGTGAAAGTCTTTTAGTGGACGTTGCGTGTAGAGCAGGCGTTCCAGCTGCGCTTGCTGCTGGGCACAGAAACTGCTCGACGGCTGGTCCACAGCCGACTCGGGCGTCACAGACTGGCGGACGAGCTCTCTGAGGCTGGCTGAGATCTTGGCAGTGCGGAAGCGCGCCTCATGCTTGCGCTGGCGGCAGTCGACAAAGCGTTGCGATTGCTGCCGCTTGCGCTGGATATCGTGCTGCAGTTGCTCCCGCTTCAGGCGGTCCGATAGCTGCCGCTCGCGCCAGTGCTCCTCGTGGTGCAGCTGCTCGAGCTGGTTGTCGTGCTGCAGCCGTTTCAAGTAGCTCTCAAGCAGCTGTGTACGCAACTGATCCGCTCGGCGCAGTCGTTGGGTGAGCCGCATGCACGTGTCACGCTTGCGCAGCGTCTCATCCAGCTGCTGCTCCTCCTGCTGCAGGCTGACCGCCTCGCTGCGACGCGACTCCTCGCAGCGGCGCTGGCAGAGCGTCAAATCGCGCTCCAGCCGCATCGCAGCCAGCCGCTGCTTGGCCGCCGTATCCTTGGCGTCCAAGGCGCCACGCAGCCGCCGCAGCTCGGCCAGATCGCGTTCGGCCAGCGCCTGCAGACGCGCCTTGGTCAGCAGATAGTCCTGGAACTGCTTATCGTGCACGGCCCGCTTGTACTCCTCCAGCTGCTCGCACTTGAGCAGCTGTCGCTCCAGTCGCTCGTTCTCCCAATATTTCCGTGCCAGCCACGCGTGCTCCTTGTCCGCCGCTCGTTCGCTCCGCTTTACAGCCATCCGATTGAGTATCCTCTGATCGTGGCTGGGCACTCGCTCATAGGCAGCGCGCACTGTTGGCGCCAGGCACAGGTTAGCCATGGAGGCGCACAGCGAGCTGTGGGCCTGCTTCTGGCCCAGTGGCACCAGTGACATGTTCTCCTGCGACTTGGACTTCGCTCGGCTGCCGCTGATGGCCAGCGTCGAGGCATCGCTACCTCTAAGTGAACCGAAGACAGTCTGAAATCAGATGAAGACAAGATCATTAGTAAATTGAAAATGGGAAATCAGGCTATAATGGTTTTGTTAAGCAGAAGGAGGCGTGGCCGACTCCATAAAATCCACCTCTAAATTTGCAAAAAGCGAATTTCAAATACTAGAGACTTGTGCTTTGGCAGATACATATATTTTAATGTTATTATCACGATCTGAAAGTTTTATGAAGATTGTTCATCTACAAGAAAAGTTATCTAACAATTAAGTTCCCATAGTAAGCCCAAGAAAAGTGCAGAATTACTTAAATATCAGTTCCTGGAAGGGTTCAGGGGGTCTCGTAGTCGAGCAGTGTCGACTAGAGCTTTTTAACTTGTTTTTAAATTGGTATTTCCTTTTATGGTATTTTGACTTGCTGAAATGTTGCTAAATACGATTTCAAAACACAAAATTTCCACTCTAGAAAATAAGTTTTCAAGCTTCTTGTAGAATGAATCCCAAGTTAATAAATCGTTCTCATATCAATACAAAATAAGACCCTAAATATCAACATGAACTTGTGTGGATGATTAAGTAATTCGGGTCGCACTCACCTGGAGCATTTGACAGTCGCGCAGGCCACCCGTGCGTCCAGCTCGCTGCTTGGAAGGTTTCTCTTGGACCCGAGCCTGATGCTCCAGATGCTCCTCCCTGGACGGGCAACGCTGGCTACCCGCGCTCTTGGAGCGCCTGCCCCTGGACGCTGTAGAGACACGAGTCTGGCACTCGCCCGAGCCGCGTCGACTGTGTGGGATTGGGGGTTGCTCAGAGGGGGACTTGGAAGCGCCTGCTGTGATTTGCCTGCTGTGACTGCGCACTCTGTGTGCACTGCCCTCGCTGCGCTGCACTTGCTCTAAGGCGCGTATCTGTTGATCCAGTTGCATCAGTTGCGTCTCCGTCTTCGCTGAGGGATGTCCGCGTCCACTTGCATTGCTGCTGCTGTGCGAACTGTAGCAATCGCAGTGGCATATATCGCAGCAGCTATCCGCTAGCTCCAGGGCAGCGAGCAGCTGTTTGTGCTGCTCCTTGGCTCGACTTTTGCCGCGCTGTCGCTTCCTCTTGGGCGTCATCGTGCTCAACAGTCCATTCCTACTCCGGATGCAGGCCAAACTCTTAACTCTTAACTCTCAGCTCTAAGCCCTAACTTCTTAACTGGCTCAACAATTTTTGCTGCATTCCAACCGAAGTTTTCGGTGTATTAATTAATCCGCTCGTAAACCCAAAACTCAAATTCCTGCGCACCTGCATTGGCCTTTTCTACCTTCTATTTCGTTTTGTTTACTTTTCTATTGATTGGCCACTCGACCGTTGCCCTTGGTAACGGATTGTTGAGTTATTTTTATTTTGACATTGCCTTGTTTCGTGCTTTTCCATTTTCTTCTTTTTTTTTTTGTTTTTTTGCTAACACTTTCGAGGTTTTCCGCTGATATTTCTGACCGGAAATTAGATGTGCCAATTAGAATACGAAAAGTGAAAGGAAGCGCTCCGAAGGACATGTAAATAGAGAGGTCGAACAAGGAGTTGTTTTCAGCTATTTAGAAAATGTATACAACTTCTGTATAACTTCACGCACGCAAATCGAGCAAACCTGTCCAAATTGGCTAACAATCTAAAAGCTAAAGATTGTAATTAGTAATTCCGAAAATATGCATTTAACACAATATTATATCCTTCTATGGATAACGAAGGATTATCTAAATTATGAACAGCATGAGAAAACGTATTCTTATAAACATCTGTTTAATTATGTATTTATAACACATATTTTATTCGGAATAGAATAAATAATTTGGTATACAAATGTTTAATATGGAAAATATATACTTCATATTAATGGGAAATATTTAACAATTTCGCTTGGGCCGTTTACAGATTTGCAGCTATTTATAGATAGATAGATAGAGCTGACGTAGTGAAACATGCTTGAATAAGGGTCGCTAATAACTCACATACATACACACGATATACACCATCAATGCTTGTCGTAATACTGACAATAACAACGGAATAAATTAATAATAATAAAATTAAAATAATAAATACATATCGTTCAATCTTCTAGTAAGTAATATTGCTCTGTTCGTCTGCTTTTCTTTTTCAGTTGAGGTTGGTTTTGGTGTAATATGTTGAAAAGAAAACGAAACGCATATTTTCACACGAAATGCCTATTCGAAAACTAAAGGAATCGAGGTGAACGGAAGTACCGGACAAGACGGCTCCAACTGCAGCGAGGTGGCAAAACAATCAGCGGATGAATTGTAATCTCCCAATGTTTCCATCACCTGGCCCAGGGAGAACCTGCAAGATGATTAGCTGGGCAATTAGAAGTCGAGAGTTTGGGAGATCCATTAAACACTTGCCATATCTTTGGGCAATTGGGATCCAATTTAGCGGCATCCTTGAGCATTTTTTCAGCCAGCCGCGGTTCGCCCAATATTAAGTGAGTTTCGCCTAGAGCGCGCAGGGCTTCGGTATGATTCGGATTGGCGGCAACGGCATTGAGAAAACATTGCTTCGCATCCAGCCATTGCTCCAAGTAAACATGCACCTGACCGCGCTGCAAGTGCATTTTAAATTTGTATTACTGTTAATTGCGATAAGTCTATCTCACCATGAACATAATCTGATGCGAGAGCGGATATATCTGCGTGGCCTCGTGTATGCAATTGAGCGCCTCATTCGGTTGGTCGATGCGCATATAGACATCAGCGAGAAGCAGCCAGATCTGTTCGAAAGCAGTTATCAAATCAGTTAGCACACAATATGTTTTACAGAAGTGATCAACAACTAACCTCGATTTGCAGCATCCAGGGTCGGCGCGGTCCTGGCCTCTGGGTGAACGAGCTCAACGAGCTAGCCGCCTCACTGAGAGCCTGTTCCACCCGCGAGACTGCGGCCAGCGAAGCAGCATAAACGGAATCTTGAAGTTGCAATAACAAGTTGAGGAGAAGATATAAGAATGAACAGTTTTTAAATTGACCAACGACAGTTCGAGTTGGGGAGTACTAAAAACAGTAGTATATACAATCAGTAAACGTGCCTAAGTTCTAAGAAAAGCATGCGAGAGGTTGCAAAATTGAAGAGCAGGCATGATAGAAGGATGTGGAATAGAAACGAGAGAAGATTAGAAATGCAGAGAGAGAGAGAGACAGAGAGAGAGAAAGAGAGAAAGAACCACAATGCAGAAGCATAAAAAGAAGCAATTTATACATTTGCAGAGAGATATTCCTATTCCACTAAAACTCCTTAAAATCTTCCAAATGGTTATATTGAAATTAAAAAAAAAAGTTCAGACTCTTGAGAACTATTGTTTACATTGGGTTTACAATTTTTTTAAATCTTTAAAACTTGGTTAGCAAATAAATAAAACAATTTGTAACGTAAACTTAATTTGTTTCTATCTATGTATATATATTCAAATCCGACTGTATGTATCAAAACAGAATTTAAATAACGGAACAAAAAAGAAGACATCAAATTGAATATTTCATAAATAAATTGAATATGGAGTACTTAAAAAAAAAAAATTAAATGATAAAACAAACAACATTTAAAGAATATTTCCAAAGTTTTTAAATTGAATTATTGCCTAAATATTTGGTTTATCATTTTATTATTTTTGCCCACTGATTGCTCCATACTTAATGTATTTACAAACTATTCAATTTTATATCTACTATCTATCGACCTTTCTATGTGTACATTGAGTTATCAATTATACTTGATATTATCTTATCAACGGACGCCTTAGCAATATATCAAAATCTTTTGTCTTTTAATTTTATTAGTGGCTCGCAATTTCCTGCATCTACAATTTATATCATCTATATTGCAAGTGTACAAGGACGTCGATTCCAGCCGACATTCGAGTCAAGTAATATTTTTTAAATTTGCAATTAAGACTTACAATTATGTTTTAGGTTTTATGAATGTTTTTGTTTTTTTTTTTAAGTAGACAGACACATTCCGCAGAAGTTGGGTAGTTACAGAGATGTAATAGATTTATATATATATATATTTGTGTGTGTGTGTGTGTGTGTGTGTAGGTATGTGTTTTCGTATTTGTACAGAATATATAGTTATTATTAGAGGCAGGAGTTGTTGTGGGTCTATTGTGATGGCATCGCATGACAAAAACTTACTTGAGTCCTTGTCGGACATTTGCGAGGAATGAACCAAGTGGATGCCGCTCTTGGTATCCGAATGCTTCTCCTCCTCGGCCGCCAGCTGCGCCTCGTACACGTCCCGCCAAACGGCGAGCATGTGCTGCACCGTGGAGAGCGCCGTCTCGGCATCTTCCAGATTCAGTTGGAGGTGCGCCTTCACATGCAGCAGCTGCAGATTGTCGGGAAACTCGTGCAGCGCATCCTCCACCACGCCCAGTGCCTCGCGCGGACGTCGCGAGGCCGTCAGCAGCAGAGCGAACAGATGCAGGCAGGGCGCATGCTCCATGCGCAGCGCCAAGGCGAAGCGAATGTGGCTCAGAGCCTCGCCCAGCTGATTGAGGAGCGCGTATTGCAGCGACAGGTAGTACTCGGCCAGGTGATCGTTGCCATCGTGCTGAACGGCTCGCTCTAAGGACTCCAGCGCCAATTTGTTGTAGCTGTCGCGATCGCTCTTCAGCGTGGCCTGTATGGCCAGCTGCTGGTACCCAATGCCCACAAAGAGCTGACTGCGCGAGGGACGAAGACCTGCAACGTGAGATAGATAGAGAGAGAGAGAGAGAGAGAGTTAATGATGCGAATCAGCTGTAGTGGAGTCGCCTGCACCCACCCTTCACTTCCCGCTTGAGCGCTTGCTGCGCATAGTCGAGTCCCTGCTTCACCGTCTCCAGACTCTCGTAGCAGAGGCGCGAGGCCAGCAGGCAGGGCAGCGGATCGCCCGGCGTCAGCTTCATCGACTCCTGCAGCACGCGCAGCGCGTACGCGTGCTTCTCCGCGGCCATCAGGCACAGCCCGTATTGCCGCCAGATGTGCTGCTCGCCAAAGCTGAACTTGAGCGCCTTTTCTAAGGACTCGTTGAGCAGCTGCACCAGACCCCAGCGGATCGTGGCCAGCGCCAGCAGATCGTAGACGGCCGTCACGTTGCCCATGGCATGCTGGCGCGCCTGCTTGAACTCCGGACTCTGCGACAGCACTGTGTCCCGCACAGCCAGGGCCTCGGCAATGAGCAGTAGCAGGATCACCTCCTCCTGTTGGTTGCGCGGCGTGAACTGCTGTCTGGCCGCGTACTTGCGTGGCTTCCACAGCCGCTTGGCGGCCCCGCCGCCACGCAGAGTGCTGCCCCCCGACTTGGTGGTGAACGGAGGCGCGTAGATTGTGCCCGACACGCCACGGAGCAGCACCTCAGCCAGCTGCCGGGCAAGCGTCAGACGCAACGATTGCGTCGCTCGCGTCTCAATGGCGTTCAGCATAATGCGATATCTCTCCACAGCTGCCTGCAGCTTGCCCGCCTTAATCAGAACGATGGGCGCCCGCTGCAGCGCCGTCTCCAGGATGGCGCCCATGCGGCGGTTGACCTCTAGGGTGGCACTGCTGCTCGGAATAGTGCTGCTGATGGCGAAGTTGCTCGACGACTGCTGCACCCCGGCATTCACGTTCAGTGTGGAGCCGGTGGTGGAGTTGTTCGAGGAGCTACTGCTCCCACTCACGATGTCGTACTCCTGCAGGTAGAGCAGACCCAGATCCGAGGCACGCTCAAAGCAGCAGATCTGGGCAAGGGTCAAGAGATTTGTTTGTTGTTAGTGCAATGGGTGGGCTTAGGCAGTAGCTGCTGCTGCACGTCTCTTACCATTTCCGTATCCTTTTCGGCCTTCTTGAACTTGGATGTGGGCTTGTACGCCTGCTGCTCCAAGCAGAGGCCCTTAATAGCGTATGATTCGGCCAGGATCTTCAAGCTGCGCCTGTTAAGATGAAGTACACACACACATATATATATATATATATATATATATGTCAGAGAATAGATTATATGGTATTGCTTACAGCGTCAACTCCTTCTCGGCCAGCGTATTCAGCTCCGCCTTGATAAAGTTGTCCAGACTCTGCTCATACTCGCCGCAAGCGAAGCAGAGCTTAGCCAGCAGCAAATAGGCATCCAAGGCTATGCCCGCCTTTTGGCCACTCTCGCCCAAGGCCAGATTTAAATAACGTCTTGCCTCGGCCAGACCGTTTTTGGCCCGGCCAAAGGTCGACTCGGAGGCCACGGCATGCTCCTCCAGATAGCTTTCCAGCCGCGCCTCGCCTGCCAAGAAATTGGCCAGGCACTCTGTAAGGCAATATGGCAGATTATTCACTTTATTTCAATTTAGTTAGTTTCGTTTCACGTACCGTTATGTGGCGATCCCGTTTTCAGCTCGTCCGTCAGCTCGATGACGCGCTGCCATTTGCCCTCGCTGCGACAGCTCTCGATGAGAGCCTCGACCTTGGTCGTGTTGTTCCGCGTGCGGTTGGCCATAACGGTTAACTAGTTATGCGGCCAGCTTGTTTGTTGCTTTTCAATTGGTATAATATTGTTTTTACTTTTAATTCGATTACAACAATTTTCTGCAACACACGCATACAAGCACACTCACACGGACTTTAGCCACGGCGTTGCCACCTGCTTGAACTCCAAGATTCGCTTCCACATTACGTCACACACTCAATATATGTTGTAGCATACAATTTTTACGATATTCGGTGATATAATAATAGCGTGTAATATCGAAGAAATTCAATTTTAATTGAAAGGGCCTGATTTAGTACCTAGCACACATATTAGTTTTGAACATAGACTGTTCTCACATTCATCCTATGACCTCATGCATTGAGAAATACGGCTTACTTTAACGTACGTAAAAGGACAATCTTCTAGCTATTATCATGGCAAGGCTGCCACTGTACAAACAGCTGTTTGGCAAATACCAGTAATTTTAGCCATTCTCAAAACAAATTTAGTATTTTTTTATCGATTATCTGGCTTTTTTTTGCTTGTGCAGCACAGCCACTCTCAATGCAGTTCCCATTTTGTTGTTGTGCGATATACACGCGCTGTGCTCGAAATTTTCTTAAAATATGAAATAAATATAAATGCGGCATTTTAGTGACAACATTTAACGCTACTTTTGCGTGCCGCTTGTGAGTTAAGCATTAAAATCAAGGAATATAATAAATTGACAAATAAATACGGCAGGTGTTGGACTTACAATTGAAAAGTCAAAATACCATTGAGCCTCATTACACAGATAAATGTATTTAGCTCATAAAACTAACGGTAAGATCTTTAGTCTGTTTATATTTTATAATTTAGCTAAAAGCACAAATACATGCGCACGTACGCCCCAAAGCGCAGTGTGACCGTGCGTATGTGAAAGCTAATGTATGAATATGACTGTGTGTGTGTGTGGGTGTGTGTGCCGCCGTTTTAGCTAACGCTCAGCTGTTTCGTTGTTGTTGTCGCTGCGGACGCCGCAACCGAAGCATACACACACTTGTATATATACAAAATACATATATTTGTGTGTGTGTGTGTGTGTGTGTGTGTGTTCAGCCTGACTACTGAGAAAGCGAGAGTATTTGTGACGTGCAATTAATTACGTGTACGAGTATTTATTGCACTTTATCCATTCGATTTAACTGAACAATCACACACACACACACAAACATGCATAAACACTCGAACACAGTCTTATTGGAAAGCTGTCACACACACGCATATGAGCTTTCGATTTGCATTTACCGCTTGCTGACATTTTAGTCAAGTTCAATTGTTGCAATTCGTAATTTTTATTTTCTGCCAATTTTACGCTCCATTTGAGCAATAAAAGAGAGCGCTCAGCTTTTATCGCGTGTCTTGTCGAAGTTTAAGTTAATTGCCTGAGCTTTTTGCATGTCATTTCGGCCGACTCAGGCCCATTAGCGATTCATTGCATACTCTAACAATAAAAACAACAAATAATTACTTAAAACAAGCATTTGAATGCACACTCAAAATAGATATGTACGTATGTATGTGTATATGCGCCGAAAGAAAAGTCAACGAATGACCGAAAGTTCAAAAGAACAGTGCGCGCCAAATTAAAATCAAAACAAAATGCAAAATAGCGGTAAGCGCTGACATTTTGAATATGTGTGTGTGTGTGTGTGAATTACCCTTTCTGATTGTTGATGCCAATTCGCAGCGATGATTTACATGCTATGACGTAATGACGTAATGATAATTACAAAGCGAGAAAAAAGCATAGGTAGTTCGAGGATGAGTGGAAGTATCATTATGTCAAATATAAGTGTGCACAGTGTTTGAAAAACGTGTCATATGGAAGTGTTAAGTGAAAACGAGCATAAAGTTGCTAAAATCGAAAATTAACAAATTTGCTTCTTTAGTATATATGTCCCTATGTATATATACTAATATAATTAATATTTAATCATATATAAAAAATATAGACATACGTACATATGTATTTCCCAATTATGTACATATGTATAAGTGATTCCTCTTTGTCCGTAAGCACACGATCATCTCAAATTTACATAGGCACACTCACACACAATCTGTTGCAGTGTGCTTCGCGTTGCTCTGGTTGCTTTGTGCAATGCCAGCAGGTGGCTACGACTTGGGTGTGTGTGTGTGTGTTTGGGGATGTGAAGCGGACAATTGTTTAGTGCTTTGAGAGTCGCCATAGTCGTTGCCGCCATTATAGAAAAACATGCACGCTGCGCTTAACGGCATACGTACATATGTGCGCCAACGTCGTCGTTGCTTAAACGCAGTCGAAGATGTGGGACACAGACAAAGTGGAAGAATACCGATGTGAGACAAGCAGCAGCAGCACCCAGTGCAGAGTGCGTATTGCGTTTGCGAATTGAAACATGTCCGCCCGCCCACTTAATTTATCGTTCTCTCTTTGACTCTTTTGAGAGTGAAACATTTTGGCATGTGAAACGAACATTTGCAGCTATGTTTTAAAGCAGCGAGCGTGCTTTCGCTGCCGCTGCTGTGCTCGCAGCTCTTGTTACTGTTTTATTTTTATATTCCTCTGTTCTTTTACATATGTACATACATACATATATTTCGACAACTGTTTTTTTTTCGTTTGCTCTATGCTTCTCTGTTTACTTTTGTTGTTATAGCGTCGCGTTTTGTTGTTTGCGCGTTCTTTATTTGCATGCGATGCTTTGGTTTTTCATCGTCGTATTTATTTGCTTGTTGCTTTTTTGGCAGGTGCCAGCCTACCTCCCTACCTCCCCCTCTCCCTGGAAGACCAGTCCTTAAGTTGCTGCACGTGCGTGCCTCTGGGTGCGTCTACGTGTTTCGCGTTGCTTGATATACCCTGTAAAGTTGATATAGTAATTAAACTTAAAATTATTAGACATAATAAAAATAAAATTTTAAACTTAATTATAGGGTGATACTTAATAAATGATATATACTAATTGGGCAGATATCGGAAAAAGAAATGGCACGTGCGTACAGGGTATTACTGGCTGGTCATTCTCCACATACTCTACCTGCATTGGCGTTCTAGTCACGACTTTGAGCTTGTAACTCTGCCATTTAATATGTGCACACATACAAACACAAAATGTACATACATACATATATATTTTGCGCGCCTTTTTATGTGCTCTCTCCGTGCCAATGCTGTCTGGCAGAGCACCCCCGCAACAATCCTCTCGTCGCATAAAATGTTCTCTTTCGCATTTGGATGGACACATCTGCTGCCACCCTTTACCCCTTGCCCGTTACCCTTTCTCTTTCCCATTCTCTCTCTCTCTCTCTTCCGCACTCTTGCGCTGTCGCGCAACGCTTAGCAAATTACATGATGTCAAACGCTTTTCTTGTGTTTCTTGTTTCTTTTTCGCCTTTTCTTTTTGCTCTTTAATGGACTTTTGAGGCTGAAGCTAAAGCTAAAGCTATGTTGACCTCCTTTTTTAGGCCACGTCTAGCGAAGGCCCCTTCCCACTGTTCCCTTGGCTCGCCTTTATTTCTACAGGAACTTTGATGCTCAGCGATAAGACATCTAGCATTGGAACCTTGCGGGGTTGGTCTTCAATTTACATAGGACTTTTGCTCGTTTATCTATTTTTTCTTTTTCTAGGCATGTGTATTTCGTTTCGTTGTCTGCCTTTGCCAGTTTCTTGGTCATAAGCAAGTGCCAAACATAAACATGGCATACATTTTGCCGACTCACACACTCGAAATCACACACACACACACACACAATTATCTGTCAGCATCTTGCGCTATGTTTGTAGCAACCACGCCCACCCAACGCAGCATATGCCTGCCCTTCGCCCATACTTTTTATTGCTACAGCGCGACTATCAATAAAGTTCGATTTCGCTGTATCTGCGTGCGTGTGTGCGTGTGCATTCGTGTGTGTGTGTGGGTGAGTGTGTGAAAGGCTCATAAATCAAGTTGGGCAAAACAAAAGAAAAAATTGAGAACTTTTATAATAAAGTGCCGAAGGCTAAATACTCTGATAGATTTTATAGCATGGATTTATACATTTAAATCTAAAATGGATTTGAAACGTACTTACGTATGATAGAAAATTATATATTTTATTTTGAGCCTATCATAGATAATAGATTGTTTATGTTTTATAAGCTACTGCGTGTTTGAGGGAAGTATGAAAAAACGAATAATACAAGGCAGCAGAAAACAATTCAAAGAAATTTATGTTTCGCTACGTTCTATGCCATTATTTCTGCCAGCAACACCTACATCTATTGCTAATACTATCTGCCTCTCTTTATCTATCTCTCCACGGAGATCGCCCGCTCTCTTTGTTCCGCTGATTCGCTGTTCCTCACCGGCGCTGCGATTACAGCAGAGAATAAGCGCTGACACAGCACAGTTCAAAGAAACACCAACAACAGAAACGATGACGACGCTCGCCGCTTGATGTTAACGGTGACGGCGACGGCGACTGCGATGTCGACGTCGACTTCACTGCTGCTGCCTTTACCTTATCCACAGCTATTTTTAAAATTTGCAGCAGAGCTACACACATATGCATACCTACTATTACACATACAAACAGACGTACACACATACATACATATGTATGTATTGTGCATTACATTTTGAAGCTGAAAACTTTTTGTTGTGCTTTATTGCTTAATATTTCATTTGCTGCTGCCAATAAAAACAAGTGAGAAGTCTGCTGACGGGCTTGGCCGACTGCATATACTCGTTCATGATGCCAGCATATGGCAGCATCACGATGCCAATATACTTCCTTCAAGTCATGAGCGAGCATAAAAAGCTATAACATCCCTACCTTTTCCACTCATTCGTCTTCTTGCCCGTTCGCATTCAACTTTGCTTGCAATTCCTTTGCACAAGTTCATTGTTTTTGCTGAGTCAAACTCGACATCTGTGCGAATGTGTGCGAAAGAAATGGAGACTTATGGTGCAAGTTTAAATTCCTCACTTTCAGTTTTCAATGTTTTTAAATGTATAGTATTTGTTTGCTTTATTAATTTTTTTTAAATATGTAAATATATACATATGTATATTATATCATGCTTTTGTTTTTCTTTTACTCCTCATCTAAAGTTTTTCCGTTTCATTTCAAAATGACATCAACAACATTCTGCACATAATTTATAAGAACAACAACAACAACAACACTTACGTCTGCGTCTGAGTCAAATGCCCAAAGCGCTCAAAGAAAACAAAAGCAAACAGCAGCAGCAGCAGCGGCAACAACTACAACAACAACAACAACAATAAGAAATGTGAATGAAAAGCAGCGCAGCTGTCATTGCTTTTATGCGGGACGAAGCGCAAAACTAAAAATACGAATTTATATGCAAAACATTTTGACTTGCTTGAATTTCAAACATTTTTCGCCAGCTTCATTCCTGTGTCTCTTGCCTATTAATGTGTGCGTCGTATGCACACACATACACATACACATAATATGCATACACATGTACATACATATATATATTTATGAGTGCGTGTGCTTGTGTATGTAGCTCAAAGCTCCAACTGAGCGCGCCTGCAACGCTAAATGACATTTGACTGCGTTGGCGGCAGTCTTCGTATATATATACATATGTGTTGTATGTGTGCGTGTGTGTGTGTCTGTTTGAGCTCAGTGCCTCCCATCTCCCATATCCCATTTGTCCCACTCAGACCGCAGTTGTCGCCCCACTTAGCGCTCTCCCACACAGACGATTTTTATTTAGTTTGTTGTTGTACTGTCATATTCATTTGCATTTTTATGCGACGATGTCGTCGTCGTCATCGCTGTTTGGAATTTTATTTACTTTGCGTATTTTGAGTTTACAATTTTAGTTAGTTTTGATTTGTGAGCACGAAACATAGTTTCAATTCTGCTTAGCATGATGCATTAATTAAATTATTTCAAAAGTACAATTATAACTAAATATAAATAAAACAATATGAAAATAGCATTTTTGTCTTGTGCTTATCGGATGACAAACGTGATTGCGTGGAGTTCTACGGAACTGAAACGCTGCCACCTGGTGTAGAGAGTTCGATTGCTGCTTTGCTGATAAGGGAAATTAATGTGGACAATGTCAAGGACAGTTGAAGCTCAATAAATGGAATTTCTTTGAACTAAAGCACAATTCCCAGATATATGATTTATTTTGATAATCTAAATTATTGCATATGCATATAACTAATAATAGTATTTATTGAAACCACATCAGTTTTTACATCGGTTCACTTATGCTGCGACTCACTGTACTCATGAGGCAACTGATTTAATTACTGTGCACCATGTATTCCATGCCAAGGGCCAATTTATTATAATGCAAGCTGACAATCAATACTTGCATAAGTGCTCATATACAGTCACACATACTTACATACATATCTACACATGTATGTATATATACACATTGTCCACAATAACCTTTGTCAGCTGCGGCTTCAATCTATGCGCATAATTTCACTTGAAACTTTATACTCACCAAACATAGTTTACCGCTGTTCCATTTCATTTTCATTGCGTTGCTTATAGATTAACGCGACTGAAAGAGAGCTAGGCAGGCAGCATGGAAGCAAGCAGGATCTGTCTGGGTTGCTCGCGCTGCGGCGCTGCTTTTGTTGTTTGTACCGTTGTCTCTTCTCTTGTATTTTGCAAACATTTTTAATCCCCGTTAGTGCATCTGTCACTGCCTCTCTGTCTCTACCTTTACCTCTGCCTCTGTCTCTGTTAGCTGCGCAGCGGCCCATTAGCGAAGAGCTTCTGCTCGGCATTTTATTTTCAATTTGTTCACAAATGTGCCAAAAGAGACAAATGACCTTGACAAAAAGGCAGCAACTGCAATAAATAGATGAATATATATACATAAATATACATACATATGTATGTACATGCGTATGTATCTAAGGGACATTCTTGAAAACTCAAGTATTCTTTCTGTTATCTCAATGGCAGGTCAACGAACCTGCGCTGCCGTTACTCGATTAACAAATAAAACTACAAGCTGTTAGTTTTTATTATATCAATGCGAATTGACAACGGCAACAGAAACAGCAGCAGCAGCAGCAGCAAAAGCGACATGAAAACAATATTGGTACTAAATGTATAAGGTGAAAAAAGAAAACAGTGAAAGAAAGAGAGAGAGGGAAATATGTGTTTAAATTAATGCAAAAGGATAAAGTAACACCTACTTGAGAGGCTAGTTGGGGCAGTCCGTGATGCAGGCGAGCCGATTAACACACGTTAAACGCATTTTCGATTTCAACGGAAAAAAAAAGTAAAACCAAATGCAAACACAGACACACGTATGTATACGTAGATACTCAAACACGCACACACACACGCATGCATACATGAAGCAACTGGAAATAAGCTGCAAAAGCAATCGCAAGCCAAGCGGCGATGATTGTAAAGTAGTAGCCCAGCCATGCACAGTGGGTGCAGCACAGCAATATTGTGTGAAATCGAAAATATATCCAGAATCAAAACTTAAGGGAAAAACTAGTTTTTGATACAACAATTTTCAAAAGTCGAAATACAAATAATAAAACTATAGTATATACGAAGTTATCATTAAATAAATAAATTGTTTCTCTTTTCGTAAACACTGTTCACTGCCCTGGCAATTCGACTGCCTCAACGTAAACGTCGAGTGAGTGTGCGATAACTTTGACAACGATAAATTGTGTTATGCTGCTGGCTGATGTCGCTGACGTCGCGACGTTGCCCTCGTCGCCAGTTTAACTGTGAAAGAAAGAGCTAGAGTACTGCAGAATGTGTGGGGGGAGAGCGGGAGAGTGGAAAGTGCGTCGTTTGCCTCTCCTAGCATCAAATTCGTTTGCATCACACACTGTGTTCGTCGTTTTTTTATACCCTGAACCCATTGAAAATGGGATTTCAGGGTATAATGTTTTTGTGAAAATGTATGTAACAGGCAGAAGGAGGCGTGGCAGACCCCATAAAGTATATATATTCTTGATCAGGATGACGAGCTGAGTTGATCTAGCCATGTCCGTCCGTCCGTCCGTCCGTACTAACGCAGAGATCTCCTAAACTACAAGTACTAGAGACTTGAAATTTTACATGTATACTCGTGTATACCATACGCAGTACGAGTTTATCATATTTTTTCGATAACTCATCCCATTTCTTTTTTATCGATAACAATCGAAAATCTGACTTTGTTTTTAAAGCCTAGTTTGAATACTGTTAGACCTAGAGACTTCAGATTTACTGTGTAGATTAATGTGATAAATACAAAGATTTTGTCATTTACAGATTTTGATGCCACGCCCCCTTCGCCCCAAATTTGAAAAAAACGTATATCAAGTACTAGAGACTTGTGCTTTGGCATATACACACATTTGAATGTTATTACGTTTTGAAAATTTGATGAAGATAGTCCCACTACAAAAAGATTTATTCAACAAACAAATTTTCGTAATATAGCCCACACGGCAGCCCAAGCGCAGTAAGTGCGCAGTTAGCAGAGCAATTGTTTATGCGTTCGTATGGATGCATGCGTACGGGTGTGTGTATGTGTTTTTGTATATGTGCATGAAAGAAGTGTAGAATGATTGGAACCAGTACTTTGCAGGGTTCAGGGTATCTCCTAGTCGAGCAGTCTCGACTAGAGCCCTCTTACTTGTTTCTCTCTTCTCTTCTGCACTTGTCGTTTATTGTTGTTGTTATTAGTGCTGGCGGTGTTGTTGTTGCTGCTGCTGCTGCTTTAGCGACTGCGGCTGTGGTTGTTGCTGGTGCACCTCTGCAAAACACACGATGTGGCAATGGCGGCTCAAAGAGCGCCGTTCAATGTGCGCTTATCAAATTTGCTATTTATGGTTATGCTTGAGAAATTTGGTTTTTTCACTTTTTGCTTTGTGATAACATAATACTCACGTGTACATTTGTAAAATAGTAAAAGCACGCATGCAATATACACATACATACATATGTATATTCCTATATATATAGATATAGGTTTGACATTCTTGAAAGCTAATATCTCTTTCAACTCTTTGATTTGAGTGAAATAAGGTTAAAAGTTAAGGCGAACAAAAGTTTTCTCAAATATCTTTTATACTAATTTTTTCAAGAAGTAAAAAACTAATGAGTAAACTAAGTAGTAGTAGTAAGAGATTACTCAACTACTAGATTCCACAAACCTTTCGATGAGCTGATATTTTAACCTTTAGAGAGAGTCTCCAAATGTTATATTAAGTTCCACATGTATTTTATCCTATTTGAAAGTCAGTTTCAAGTATAGCTAATTGTGAATGAGTTGGATTTTTTGTATAAAATGTCAAATATTCAATAGAATATGTAGACCATGATTTAAAAGTTTCATTAAATTCGTTTTAGTCAGTCAGAATTTATATAAACAACGTTTGGCCAATTAGCAAAAGCCAAGCATTTCTTCGATATCTACGTGTGCACACATACATATGTATGTAAATTCAAGCCTACATTCGTGTATTCTAGCGTATTTTAAGAGTCAAAATTGCGATTCAGTTTGGTCCCTAGAGGTCCTGGGCGACGTTTTCTATTTTGTGCTGGTTTTTATAAGTATGAAGTGGTGGGTCCAGTAGAGGTGATAAGACTTGACGAGTACATACATAGATGTTAGTTCGAGTCCATGGGACGCGATGTCTGCTCTTCTTCATATTTTATTTTCTTAATTTACAAGCTGTGGAGTGTATTAAAGAACACAAATCTTACAAGGTTAGAGGGATTTCCTAGTCGGTACTTCTATTTCTATTGCTGAAAATTAAAACCTCTTTTAAATTTGGGTGCGCCGAGAAGTAAACGCACAGTGGTTTCACTTGCAATAATACATTAACAGAAGTCTAGATTTAAGTGTATATATCAAAGTATTGAAAGTGTCATAAAAATAATAGAAATTTTAAATTTATTTCCTAAACAATTAGAAAACAACGTAAAGTAATATTTTAGTTTTACAAAACAATAATTGCATCACTGTGCGCTGCTATTCCCAGTCCTCTGTTATCGTACGTTTGGTTTGTCATTAATGCAATCAGTTGTGTAGTTTGATTAAAGAAATTTTATTATTATTATTTTCTTCCATGCATTGTGTGTGAATGTGTAGGTCTCTCTCTCTCTCCCTCTCACTCTCTTTCCCTCTCTTTCTCTTACTTTAGCTCTTTTTCTCTCTCACTCGGTGTGTATATTCATAGCTTTGTTATATTTATCGGTTATTGATGTTGCATTTTGTGTCAGAATTTGCGGTTCAGAGTTACAGACATTTACATATACAAAGTTGCAAGTACAGTGGGCTGCCTAGTTTAAAACAAGTAAGAGTGCTCTAGTATAGACTGCTCAACTATGAAATACCCTGAACCCTACAAAGAGCTGATGCTCCAATAATTCTACGCTTCCTTTATGCACATATACATACATGCGCATGCATCCACACGCACGCATAAATATAAGCTCTGAAAAAATGTTCGATTATTATCGATAAAAAAGAAATGGGATGAGTTATCGAATACTGCGTATTGTATACACGAGTATACTTGCAAAATATCAAGTCTCTACCATTTGTAGCTTTATGGGGTCTGCCACGTCTCCTTCTGCCTATTACATATGTACATTTTCACATTATACCCTGATTTCCTATTTTTAATGGGTTCAACAAGTAAGAAAGAAATATGATAAAACCCGAAATTCTTAAAAATACATATGAATCTACATTTCAAATTTGGAGACTCTAGCTCTAAAGATGTGGGAAATATAATTTTTTTAACTGGCTTTCGATAAGGTTTTTAATCGATAAGAAAAAAACGGGAGTAGTTATCGTTTTTTAAAAACAAACTCGATATGCGCGTGTAGTATACGGACCTACGAAAAAAAATCAATTCTCTAGCTCATATCTTCTGAGATCGACGCGTTCATACATACGGGCGGACGGACGGACGGACGGACGGACGGACAGACAGACAGACAGACGGACAGGGCTAGATCAACTCGGTTCGTCGCCCTGATCAAGAATATATATACTTTAGGGGGTATGCCACGCCTCCTTCTGCCTGTTACATACATTTTAACAAAACCATTATACCCTGATTTCTCATTTTCAATGGGCTCAGGGTATAAAAAGCTCACCTACTTTATGTAATGCATACACACACACACACACATACATACTTCTATGGTATTTAAATATACATATATGCATTGATATGTATATTTAAATACCATTTATATCATTGCCAAGGACATTGAAGCTGTTCGAAAATAATAAATTCAGAACGTTTTTCTCCAAAGCTCCTGAATGGCCCGACCAAAGATGCTTTGAAGGAATTGATATGGGTAAGTCCAGTTTTTCATATATTTTAACGATTTTTCTAAGAACTGTGTGGTTTTATTGCTATCAATTTAAGTAAATCTTAAGTGGTAGCATTCGTTTTTGTTTTGGATATCGGTTATAAACTTCACAAAACAAGCTAAGCTGGAAGTTCGGTCGCAAATATAGAAGTTCTTCATAGAATAGGGTTATTCATACCCTAAAAAACTGCAAATTCAAATCCAGATCTAAAAGGTTTTTTTTAGTTTACTTATTAAACAAAAATGTCAAACTCATGATTGATTTACTGGAGCATGCACATTCAATAATAATTTGTCTGATTTGCAACGTTGCCGCATGGCAGCAGGCAGGCAGCACATGGCGAATAACGGTAATAACTTGATGCTTTGTGGACATGTGTAACGAAATTAAATGAACCCTAATTAACTTAATACATTGTTTATGAGCGCCCATGTGAAATGTGCGATTGCCATGGGTTAAATACGCACACACACATGCACGCACACTATTACAGATGCACACTCACACGCACGCGATTATGTACAGTGGGTGCTCAGAGAACTTGAAACCTAATCAAAAACTTTGTTCCATTACCATACCATTCCGTGTTTGCCCAAATAATCCAATTAGCTGTCACACGGTAGAAAGGAAGAAGATAGAATAGAAATAAACGAAAATTATAAGCAACACGTAGGCAGAGAGAATACAATTATATATGGGCAAAGTTGTGGTTGCATTTGTAGTTGTGATTGTTTTTTGTTGGTTACACTCCATAAACAATTTTTATATGCGGCAACTGCAAAAATGAAAAAGCAAAAAAAAAAACAACAACAGCAGCAAAAGCAGCAGGAACAACATTGTACACAATACCACCGCTGCGACGCTTTTGGCACACAAATCTCAATTTAAAACAATCAAATGGAATGAAACAACATAAAGCAAGTATAAAAAAATCACAAGAACAACAACAGAAACAACGGCGGCAACAGAAAACAACGCAAAACTGTAAACAAACGAAATATCCACAACTACATGCACACAGTCAAGTGATGGCGTATTCACATACAACTGCCGATGTCGCAATACACTCACACACATATACAGTCTCACTCACACTAATGCACAGCTGCCTGCCTGCCTGCCTCCCGATGTTTGTTCACCACACTCGGAGCGTTGGTCTTGCCGAAATGTCTCACCGTCGCGACGGTCGTCACGACGCGTCGTTCATGCTTGTCAGTCGGTCGGTCGGTCGGTTGGTTGTTTAGTTGGTCGGGAGGTCGTTTCGTCGTGTTCATGCGTTCCGCCACAATCATCTACAACGTAACGCAACGCCTTGGCAATGAAACGTTTCAGTTTCTGTTAAATCGCGAATGTGTGAGGTTCGTCGGTACCGAATGACGGCATTCGTTCGACTTTTTTTGTTCACCACAATCACGAACGCCAAAGCAGCTGTAAAAAGACCGACGGCAAAACAAGCATGAAGTCGTGCGTAACAAAGCGACTAAATAGCCAAATAGCTAAATAGCCGGCCGTAGGGCAAGGCTAATAAAAGTAAATAAACAACTGCGAAAATTGGCAGTCACAATTGTATTGTCTTTCCTACACAACTACATACAGACCAGACACTCAGGCTTGTATGTAAGTATTGCCTTCAAAGTAGTGCATGTATATATTCATATAAATACATTGAGTGAAAGTGTCAAAAAGTGAAGCCACAACAGCAAGAAGAAGAAAAATCTTTGTTTAAAAAGCGCACAGCTACAATTATTGCAGATATTCGGTGTATGTGCTGCGCTGCGCGCTAGTTACCTCGTCTCTTTGCAACGGCGGCGTTATCGTCGACGTCGGCGTTCGCAATGGCATTTGCTCGCACTGTGTGACTAGCATTGGTGAACATGCTTTAATTGGTCTGCACACCATGTGCTGAATAATTGTGACGAGTTTGTGCCACTGTGCGTGAAAATAAAACGTATGGAAATGAAACGAACGGGCTAACGAGCAGCGAGCAGCGGTAACAACAACAAAAGGAAGCAACCTATAAATAGGAGCAAGAAATTTTATCAATAAATAAATTAGAATCACACACACAACACAAATAAACAACATATACCTAATGCAAACATTCAAGAACTAAAAAAAAAAAAAAAAAAAAAAAAAAAAAATTGTGCATAATTTTTATGTGATCTTAACTGATTGATTGAAACGCAAATGCGACCATCTGTGTGTGTGTGTGTGTGTGTGTGACTGAGTGACACGCCCCTTTTAAAATGAATTAATTAAAAGAATATTTTTACAGCCTTTGTGATAATTTAAAAACAGGTTAAAAATGTACTTGTGAAATCATTGATGTAGTTAAATAAATACGTGATATACATACATAAGTAAGCAATTATTTGTTTATGTATGTAATTCAGTAATAACTTCTGACGTGCCAAAATATCGCATCAATTCTACAGTGGACATTGCAACGTTGCCAAATTATAAATAACTGTAACTACAGTAACGCCTTACATTTGAAATAGTTTACGATTGCGTATTTCATTTAATATTTATTAAGGATTGTTGAAATAGAGAATTCACAAATGTCAGACTAATCTACTGCTGTTTTTTGGACTTAAAAGTGAAACTATAAAATATATTTCGCACTTGTTTGTAAATAGCTGAGAGAAACAACATTAAATTAAGCGGTATTTCGCACAGTGTATCATATGCATGAATATGTAATTAATATTGGACGTCGCTTATTTATTTATATAATACATAATTGCGAATTAACAGCACTATGTGTCTTTTATTATTTTTGAATAATATAGTCAAATGTGGTTAAAAATTGTTTGCACAATATTGCAGCTTGATAATCAGCCTCCTCGCCATACCCTGTCATGCCCCAAAATCATTAACATTGGTTGCTGGAAATTAAGTTTGCATAAATTAGGAATGAAAAAACGCATTGTCTTTAATTTTTTTGTTATAAATTATATCAGTTGTTAAAGCAGTTTTCTTGAATTAATCGGAAAAAAATGGTCAAGTAACGGCAATTTGCACATCGTCGAGCACAAGTAATTTTAATGAAGTAGAACTAATTTCTAATTAAAAGCAAAATAAAAACAAAAACAAAACCAAAGCAAATAAGGCAGACTAAATTCAGAACGAGAAGAGACAAAAAAAAGAAGAGAAAACAAAGAAAAACAACGCAATCGACGAAACTAAAGCGAATTCACAGCGGGAGCAAGTGAGATAGCGAGCAGAAGCTGCTTAGCGACGGCGCTGCCAGCGCTAGCGTCTGCAGCGATGGCAACAGCAGGCAATAACGAGTTTAAAGCTCCCGCTAGCTTGAGCACAACGTACTTACACACACACATATACGCAGATTGGCAGACAAACAGGCAGACGGACGCAGAGACAAAACAGAGAAAGAGAGAGAGAGAGAGAAGACTTTCTCTCTCTGCGTAAAAGTTCTATGCTTTTATTTTTGCCAGCCGAAAAATAATCGTATTATGATAAGAAAAAAAGCTAAAGCGTTTCGACGCTCGCTCTGTCGTTTCTCTCTCTGTCTTTCTCAAAAAAGTATGTGTGGCAGAAAAAAAGGTGGACAAAATAGCAGCGAAACGGCACAAACGTGAGCGCTGCTGCAGCGGTAAAGCTGCGCTGCAACTGCGCCGCATACAACTTATATTTGCTTTTAATGATTGTGCTGCTTTTTGCTTGCAAACAAATAAAACTGGTTTTGACTCAATTAAAAAAAACGAAATAAAAACAAGCGTGCTCTAGTCGAGACTGTTCGATTAGGAGATACCCTGAACCCTGGAGTAACCCTTAAATAAGTTGATATGTAGTTCCATAATTTAGTTTGGGCTATATTACGGAAACTCATTTGTTGAATAGATGAAGAGATTTAGATCGACTTTCTTAATTAGACTTACAGAACGTAATAATGAGGTGTAATAATAATAGAATTGAATATAGCTACGTTTAAAAATGAGGTAAAATTATAAATTTGATTTGAGACCGCAATATAAAAGATTAGAAAAATCAAAATTGTATAAAACAGCAAAGTTGGGGACTCTAGCTTCGAAGATGTTACAGTTTTAATCGATATAAATAAACGGGACTATTTACCGATTTTTGTATTTTTTCGCATATACGTACAGACGTTCGGACTGTTACATATATGCTTACAAAACCAATACACCCTGAAATCTCATTCTTAATTGGTTCAGGGTATAAACAAGATTCTAACATCGCCAGGCATCAAACCTACAAACCGTCGACCACGCGAATCACCTCTGCCATCGCCGTCATTGCTTGTAGCCGCTGAGAGTTCAAATACAATAAAAACTCTGATTGCGATTATTAAAATAATTTTTTTTTGGCATTTAATAAATAAATAAATGTACTATATAAATCACAATAAGGAAGGCTATAGATTTAAGAATCATTTTACCGTCCTTTTTAATAATCGATGCTTGGCCAGTTCGAAACTTGCATTTGCAGGGCAAAGCACAGTATTTGCACTGATATTTCTGTCCTTTAACAATGCTTTGTCTACGAGTACTTAATACGCCGCAGGTTTTCTGTTCGGTAGCAGAACATATAGTACCGAAAATTGGCCCTAAAAACAATAGCTTATACATTATAATACATTGCACAGAATCAGAATGTGAATGAGTAAACAAAAGTCAAGTTACCAGTTACTTTTTTATTGGACAGTAGGCATTTCTTAAAAGTTAGATCTGGCTTCTCCCCTGGTAACAACGTCATTATATTGTCTTCATTTTTTCCTGCGTACAAAAGATCTCTACTAACATTGCAATTAAATAAATAGTTTCGACAATCAACACATCGAAGACCATTTACGTCTGAAATATTTAGTTTTTAGCCATTTAATAGGTTTGTTAGATTTATATGTATAAATACACGACGTCTGTGCTCGTGTGTCGATGCTTACATGGAACTAAATAAAGAAGCCCACAACTAAAATAAATAAATTCTAAAATTTTGAGTGTATTCATTTTCAAACGAAACTAATCTAGAACTGAATTTTCTGAATTAGTCAGAAATATTTGACACCGTTTGCTTAGATTTGTGTAGAATACCCACCCATATTTTGTCTGTTCATAAAATTGTTCATGGAAAACGGTCAGCAGCTCGTCGCCCTGATCAAAAATACATACATTTTAACAAAACCTAGATACAGTCAGCTCGATTGAATCAACATTTCTAATACATTATTACTTATAGATTTCATCTCCATACAAAATATGATGATGATGATGAAAACAAATGACAAGACAACAGAATCCATCAAAATAGTTTCCTTGCTATTGTTGTTTGCTATTATCATTTCAATTGAAGTTGAGCTCTATTGTCTTAAATTGTCTGTGTGTCAATGTCGATTTGCGTAGAAATTGTTTTAATTGAATGGCCCAGAATGTCATTAAATTCTATGCTCACGTCGAACTATAAACAATTTGCATATTTGAAAGTGTTAAAGGGACTTAACGAAATTAAAGCCAGCCGAAGGACTTTGACTCTGACTCTGACTCTGATTGCTTGCACGAACTTATCCAAAATGCTAAACTGGCAAAATGTATAATAAAATACTTTCAAATGCTTGTCAAAAGTAAAAGGAACAACAGAAAGTTTGCTCAAAAGGCAATAAGAAATTGGAAATTTCATGACATGAGAGGAGAGACGAAAAATAAGAAAAGGAAAAACAAAAATATAATCTGTATGGTATAAACGTAAGGTCCTCAAAATGTCAGCAAATCTCTGCTGATAAAGCTCTTTTGGGGTCAATTGTAAAGTCAGACGACTTTAAGGATCAAAGAGTGTTAATTTAGTGCGTGGAATACAAGCCAAGCGAATAAAAGCCAACAGCGAGTGTGGCGTCTTGATAAGGCGAAATATCGAGCTCAAAATTTAATTATCTTATTATTTATGTGAATTTTTCAATGGTTACGTAAATGCTTATTAGTCTAAAATTAGTATCAGAACTGTGCATTTTATAAAGACGTGCTCACGCCTAACTCTATTTGTGAAAATGTAAATGGGAGTAGGAGTTTATCTGGACTTAAATGGCATTCAAACTGTTTCTCGACCACTTCCTTGTTATTTTCGACTACGCGTCGTCAGACTGTTACACAAACCTGTGCATCAAATAAGCCCAGCCAATTTATTTTCCATAACAACTGCAACAACGAATACAAAAACAAAACAAAACAAATAAAATAGGAAAAAGAAGAAAACAACACGAAATATACAAATTTGTTATGCGACGGCTGCTACTACTGCTATATTGCCCTTCAACTAATACAACTACATTGAGCAATGGATGGACTTCGCGACTATGCGATACCCTTTACTTGATATAGGCTATTAGGAGAGGAATGGCGAGAACGAAAATAATTTGGAAATTGGAATTGGAAAAGCTTGATAGACAGTGCTGATACATACCTACAGACGTGCAAAAAACAGTATGCCATCTTTGTTCATTTACTGGGCCTAGAGGGTATAACAAGGACAGCAACCCTGCCCAAATTGGCACAACAGCAAGTCAACGCGCCAGACGCGACTCTCCGACTTGTTTCCCCCATTTTTATTCGATGCTACTCTGATGATGGCTGCCTGTTACCGAGCCCCGCCCCTATTTGTACGCCCACTTTCTAGAGATTGGCCCGATTTGGATGTACATTTCATTCATGTAGCATATCCATTGTTCACAGCGCCTACTCTCTGCCCCTGTGACATTGTATAACAGGCACGAACAACAAGTAGGTCTTCGGACCCAGACACAATCAGAAAATGTCGACCCATGCAAATTTTTGCTGGGCTCTCTTCTGTTCTCTTTTCCTCTCTTCTCTTCTGTTTTCTCCACTATGGAAATGAAGATGAGAAATTTTCCCCTTTAATATTTTTATACTAATTCACAAAGTGAAATGTGTATATTAGTTTTGCGAAATGTCCGACCTCGAATTTTTGAATATACATGTATACTCTCGTTTGATAAAGTGTTAAGAGAAATTCGCAAATCGAAAAAATTCAGAGCTTTTTCAAGTTTTTTACTATTGTGATTGGTTTTGTTATTCTCGAGAAACTTGAAACATATACTCGGGTTCATAGCCCGAGATACAGCAAATACACGCCTATAGATGGTGTGATAAATGGGGAAAACTGTATCATCTATAGTTTCACAGTTTGAAACTCAAAATAAATATACCAATTGAGGGAAGTGAATGAGTATTTTGCAATTGAGAGCGACCGTTGAAAAGTTCTTACTTGATTTTTTTTTTCACTTTATTTTTTATCTATCTGTATGCACTTAAGCTTTTACGTGTTTGCCTTTTAGGTGGCATATTGAAATTAATGTAAATTTTGTCATACTCCTGCGCCTTTTTAGTATGTATCTGCTAAAAAAGCTAAACGTTTGTGGTTATTGACTAGGTTGAGTTGCTTTGATAATGAAATATGTCAACGTCATTCTGTTTAAGAGCCACTAAACTAATTGGATCAGTTGAACAATTTGTATTTCGTAGAGTGAGATAAATTACAAAATTCGAACAGTCAACAATTAAAGCTGAAGATATTATGAGACGCCTGCTTAAAATTTTGGCTAGTCGAAATTTGGATTGTGATTTTTGTTGGGAACTTAATAGGTGATTTGGTTTCCTATTGCACTTGACAATATTAAATTTACAAGTTGTTGACTAAATAAGAAGCGTGGTTTTTTACATTAAAATCACTATGAAGATTTGTTGTATGGTTTTCCTATCTTGATATAACTAATACAGAGTTAACAAGCAAGAAAACTCTAATTGGGGTGCCCGACTAGGAGATACCCTGAACACAGAATGATCTAGGGTTTTAAATAGACGCATTTATTTGATTAATTAAGTAGAAGCCAGCATTGGACTCTAGCTCTAAAGATGTACGAGATATGATTTTATAGCTAAATTTAAAAAAACTATTAATCAATATCGTATACACAGGAATATAAAGGGAGCTATGTATATAAAAAAGTCTCAACGGACAGACGGACGGATGTACAGATGGGATCGACTCATTTCGTAGTCGTCTTCAACAATATATTACTGTATGGGGTCTGCCACGCCTCGTTATAATGGGTTTGTTGAAATGTATGTAACCAACCCATTATATTCCGATTATGCATTTTAAATGGGTATCGGGTATAAAAACTAATTAATTTATTTTTTTAACTTTAAACTTATTTTTGAGATACCCTATAAAACATTTATAGAATTTAAATAAATTATTATATATCTTTAAATAAGTATAGAAGTTATATACTCTGTTCAGATTGAGTATATTCAGTTTGTTTTCAGTGGGTGACACTCGCAAGAATATTTTTTCTCATTTATTTCTCATCCACGTGTTGCGATAATAAACAGGAAAATATTCAACCATAAACTTAGCTATACCTCGATTCTTCGTTAGACTGTCTTCGATGAGAGCTGTATTTAAAGAAAATGGCCTCGCATTAAGTTTCTAATGATGCTTTACTTAATGATCAAGTGAATTTTTGGAATCTTTGTTAATTGAGTATTGCGCAGTCGTTGGTTTTTACTAAAAAATCCAATAAGAACAAAACTTTTCTAATTGACTTTAAATTATGTCACGACACTCTGCAAAGTGGATGAAATTAAATAAATAGAAAACACAGCCGTAGGCCATGTTGAACGGAAGCCAAGGATAGAAAGGAACACACACAAACAGCTATATCAAATGCGCAATTAACTGTACATGAAAATAGAAAAATTAACGAAGAAAGGAAAAGTGCGAAACAGATTTTGCGGAAATTGTTGGTTTGTAATTTGAATTTGCGCCATTTGCATTCAATGTGCGGGCCCTAAATGAGACACAATGAATGTGTCCTGTGCCCCAATACGAATGTACCTACACAAGTATGCGTGTGTGTATGTGTATGTGTCGGCCTTTGTAACGTCCCCGGGCGCTGGGTCTACACACGCACAAGCAAGAGAAACGCGCGTCTAAAATCGGAAACGGATGTCGGCAAGTGTAGACATATTTTCTTAGCAACTTTTGCCCAACACCCACCCGTACACGCACATTGCCGCTTCATGCTCCCTCTCTTTTCCCATTGACTCTCTCGGTCTAACATTTCTGCTGAGGCCTTAGCCATTTCCCATCCCATTGCATTTAATTCCAGGCTGGCGCCCAACTAGTTTGCAACTTGCTTACCAAAACTTTTGTTGTAACGGCAAGTCAATGAGCGGTAGCTTTTCTTAAGGTGCTGTGATGGGGGAAGGGGAAGGGGAAGAGGAATTGGAAGTGGATGGGAGAAGGCGGTTGGTTGGTGGGGCAGTAAACTTAGTTTAATGCTTGCTTTACGATCTACGGCTATGGCCAGCTATGCGAAAATGGAGTAGCTTGACTTTTTACTTCAGATTTTCATTCTTTAGGGCTCAGCTATGTATAAGAGAGGGAAAGGTGGGGCTGTGTGGGTTGTGTCTTGCGTTAGTTGCAATTTAAGCTGATTTCACTGTAAGTTGCTGAAGTTGTGTCAACCTTATTGTCAACACACTAAAGGAGTTGCATATACATATGAAAGTCTCAATGCATAGAATGTGTCTCACCTAATTGGGATCAAAAAACTAAATTCTATTGTTTTTTATCCTTATAGATAATCTTGAAGTAAAACAAGTATGTACGTCGACACCTTAACTTATCGTTTTTAAAGTCTTTTCATTTAAAATAGTATTATTGATATAGATAAACAATGCACTAATACTTTTCCGGTTATAATAGATTACACGACGTTATGTATAAAGTGATAAATCAATGAGTAAGCAGTGAAAAGTGTAGGAAGAAATTGTGAACAAAGTTGATAAGGGTGACATTTTCAGTTTGAACTAAGTCACAACTATATTGAAACCCTGTTTAGTATATGCTTTCACATGCTTTTATTACGCTATTCCCTGAGATGTCATCAGAAAGCCCACACTAAATGAATAGAGCTTGGGCACACTTTCCGCACTAGATGGCTACAAATCTGCTTTATTAGCACCCGGGAAATACGTCTCACTCTCGACAGGCAATAAATTCTGGACATAAATATGAACAACACTATCCAGTTAACAGGTAGTAAGGAAGAGGGGGAGTAGGTTAGGGTGGTACAACACAATAAAGAAAGCGTACGGAAAGCCAAATGGCGTATCATTAATGTGGATTTGCCTCCGGACCCAAAAACTTGACTCCCACACGCAAAACTACACAGACCTTATATCTACAGGTTGATAGCTCTATGTACTACATATATTATCTCAGTTATAGTACAATGCGTGCGTTTAATATACCGTTAGTTTAATGAACATAATTAATAGTTAATACAGCCTACAGCCGTCCAAATCAAGTAGCAGTTGGATGAGTTCTTTGCCGTAATAAACTAAGAGCCGAGTCAACCATGACACGGAAGAAAAGCTCGTATCTCTTTTGTGGACTCTCATTACTTCCTCGGGGGGTAGACGACGGTATTTGGCATACCCTCACATATATAACATTTCGTCAACTACTTGATAAAGTTGACCAATTTGACTTTGATTTGTTTTGTAATAAAACATATTGTGCGGAATTAACTTCATAATAATATTATTATTTTGAAATGGAAAAGCAATTCAAATTTATGAACTGAATTCTGTTTCTCGTTCATTTCCATTTTATATATATCGTATAATGTATGTATAATATATACTTATTTTGAAAATTGAAATTGATAAGTTATAATTTTTGTTTATATAATAGATACATAAATCCGTATATTTAAAAATTCAGATCATTGAGGTTCAGCAGATCTCCTAGTTGGGCCTAGAGTTTTCTTACCTGTTTTCCATAACTTTTTATTTTCAAAGAAAAGATTTCTCTATTACTGGCGACAGGCGAGCCGCTACAAAATTAGACAGCAGCTCACAAATCATAGATTTACGTGGCTTTCTATATATATATATATATATATATATATATATATATATATATATATATGCATATATATGCACGATAGCTTACTGTATTCAGACTATAAAATGTTTGCCTGGCAATTATTCTCATTCTCTTTTGAGCCAAAATGGCAACGTGTTGCGGTTATTGCTGCAATTATTTTAATATTTCGCTCACATTCACATTTACGTTTACATTTCCCTATTATTATTATTATACATAATTTTTCGTTGTGCTAATTAAAGTTATTCAACATCAAGTGCAAAATAATGGTTTATGATCTGCTGTTCATCGCAATAGTATTTTAGAACTGTGTCTGGGATTATTACAATAATCTAAATTAAATGCATTGGTGTAACAGATTTTTGGATTATTTATTTGGATTTGAGCGAGGAAAATATTCGATTATAGATAGATATTCGTTTAATACCCTGAAACCAGTGAAAATGGAAAATGAGAATGTAATTTCTTTGTGAAAATGTATATAACAGGCAGAAGGAGGAGGCAAAAATTACTGAATGTATTCAACTCAAAAACTTTTAATCTATAATGATAAAACTTGATAACCTTTTTAATTTCCTAAAAATTTGTTTTATATATATATATATATATATATATATATATATATATATATATATATATATATATATATATATATATATATATATATATATATATATATATATATATATATATATAAATAAATAAAAGAACACATCCCGAATGATTCAAACGTTTGATGCCAAATTTCAACTGAAATTCCCATGGTGTGCAAGTCAAATTGAAATTGTCCGAAAATTTGCAGCTCGTTTCACGAACACAATTGCCAATCATTCAGCATATAACGAAATAAAAGAAGAACCAGCGTGCAGAAATATATTCTGTATTTCCCGTATTCACAGAATCGAGTACGCAAAATTTCATTTCCGTTTTGCCCGGCACATCCACATGCAACTGAAAACTTGTGAAAATGGTTGCAAAATGCATGTCACGCCAACTGAAAGTGACAGCCAGAATATAGATGAACAGAAAAGAGAGAGAAAGCCAGACAGAGAGGCAGAGGTAGAGGCAGAAGCGGAGAGTATTGGCCATTGATAGCATTTAATAGAGCTTTGGGAGCGTCTCCTCCGCTAATAAACACAAATTTTGGGTAGCATTTAAAAGCCACTTAGCCGCAACTGAATGCCAGTTCCAGTCTCTTCCAGTCGCCCATCTTGCTGAGCCCCCGTGCTCTTTGCTCCACTTGATGTCAAGGTCAATACAAAATGGCATCGCTGCACAATGTAGTGCACATTGGCTTATCCCACTATCCCTTTCTATTGTACAGCAATCCAACACAGCACATAAACACTCCTCCGAAATCTATACTAGAAAAACAAGTTAAATGCTTTCCTCGATTCGTTAAACTTTTTCGCACTTGTTTTTTTTTTACACAAAAGCCAACAAAATCATTATTAGAAAAGTTTGCAACTATGACAGAGCGATGTGTGAATGCTCTCATCTTAAGCAAAGCAATATAAAAAGGTCTACACAAAAATGGAATAAAAATTGTTTATGTTTATCAAAAAACTAAAAATCAGGTATAAAATTATATCTCGTACATCTTTAGTTTTAAATATTAATATAAATATAATAAATATTTCTGAGTGTTTCAAAAAATTGATTTTTCAATGAATTCAAAAGAATACAAACTCATTCGAATGGGTGCATTCTATAATGTTTTAAGAACCACAATTGCGATTGAATAGTGTTTGAAATATCAGACTCCAATTTAATTTTTTATTTGCTAGATGGCTTTCAAACAGTGAAGTAGTTTTGGATTCGCTTTAACAGTGGAGTGGTGGTCATATCTAGGCAACAATATAGAAAAATAAGAACCCAAGACTTCTAGGAGGAGAGACGTTTTTTTATTTCGATTTTATTTTATTTGTTTTTACAAATATGTTTTTTACAAATGTATATGTTAGTAGAGATGATGCACGATTTAATGAGCACAAAGATGATTATTAATTTAATAATGTTTGTTTGACAAGTATGTTATTTGATTGTGAAACTACAAGTTCGAAAACCTAATTAAATTTTTTATAATTTTATGGTAGAAACAAGCTGGGGAGTATATCGACCTATCGACTGGAGCTATCTTACTTGTTTTAATTCTCTTTTTTAGCAGCAACTCAATCCTTTAATGTTATATAGGTAATAAAAATTCTAGGTAGGCTAAATTTCATAGGAGTGTGAAAAATTACAGTTTTTAATATCAGATTGTGTGTGTGCTGTATCTGTGGTTTATATACATATACATATACAGACATCTATATATTTGTACATTTAATTAATTTGCAAAAACTTCTCTAGTGAACGCAGTGTTTGTCGAAGTGAGTTCTATCATTTGATATCCTTGACTCGGCTTTGGCTTTGAGCTTTGCTCCTAAATTGTATCCTTGTGCCATATATATATATAATATATATATATATATATATATATATATATATATATATATATATATATATATATATATATATATATATATATATATGTAGAGTAGTAGAAGAAAGCTCAAAGCTCCTAATTTAAAATTGTAATATATAACAAACGAAAAACATAAAAACCATATATGTATATTACATATTAATTTAATATTTTTCAGATAACCTATATATATATATATATTTAGTCTAGAAAACTAATATTTTATTTCTTTTAAATATATATAATTTTTAGCAAAACAACTTTCAACAAAGGTTGAGGTCGAGTTGGACAGTAGTATTCATATAAGGACATTTGGGTTTATCCTTGACTCTTATTTATGTAATTTAGTGCACTGTAGCTGTGAAAATATATGGATGATTAAGTATTCAGTTGCATAATAATAATAATGAGATTTCATTTCACGTTCGCATGAACGTCGAAATAATTTAACATTATAACATAAATGCCAGGCTAAACAAATCAATAATTTAAATGTACTGTTATTTTAAATGGCATTAAGTTATTAAGTAAATAATATTTGAATACAATTTGTGCCCCTGCAGAGAACGTATCAAATTGCAAAATGGTAATCAAAATAATAAACGAAGTCAACAAATTGATGCCCAAAAGGAATAAAAAGCAATCAATGCAAAGTTCAGAGCAGATGACGCTCCGAAGATTGGCACGAATAACAACAACAAAACATGATAAACAAAAAACTCAAATCAATAAACAAAATTCAGCTGTGTGCGTCTGCAAGGGATTTTCAAGTTGATTTTCTGTTTTTATATAAAAAGACGAGGTGTACTTTGTAAATACAATGAATACATTTGAGATTTATAAATAAGAAAATATGTAAATAAGCCTAAGCTCCATTGTGAGGAATATAACAACCCCTTGACTTTAACATTAAATACACTCGGTGTGAAATTCATTTAACTAGCAGCTAAGTAGCTTATCGTCTGGAGTCACAGAAGTCAGCGGGAGGCACCTTAAACTTAATTAGTCGTAGCATTCTATTTTTATATTCTCTTATAAGCCCACTATATTCCAGCTGAGAGGAACGTGAGATATTACATTTTATAGAGTATCTTCTGTCTAAAGGTTGCTAAAGTTTTGATGTTTAGCTAAGTCTGTTTAGCGATAATATATCATAATAATAATAAAACGAAAATTCATTGTTTACACAATATATTCTGTGATGTCTGTACCATCTATTCATGCCACGTCCTCAATCGGCATAGATAGATGCATTTAATATTTATACTCATTCACGAAAGTGAATTAGTATATTGGTTTTGTTTTTAACTTACTTTCTCTATCGACCGTTCTTCTTAAAATATATAGCTTGCAAAGACGATTTTCCGATTTGGCAAACGGAATCCAAATATAAATCTTTTTATTTTGTGCACGAGTATATTAATATGGTGTGACTAAAGCTAAAATCAATTAACCCCAACATATTTACTATATGAAATAATAAAATACATTTTTCATTGCGAAAACTCAATTTTGACCTTTTCTAATAAATAAATATTTCTTGTTATCTTTTCAGTGATAGCTATCGACATTTTTGACCACATTTGCTAAGCATTTGTTTGAGGTTAGTAATTATTCTATAAAATTATTTAAGCAGAGATAATTTAAATTGTGAGCCTGGAGAGATTTTCCAATTGTTTGTGTGTTCGGCCAGTATAAATGTATTCACCAGCAACAATATTGCAAATTATGCAATATATTTATTCAATTTGATTTTTTACTTAACCTACCATGTCGCAACAACAACAACAGTAATCAATCGCACAAGCAGCATGTGCATTGGATGCTTGTTGTTGTTGCTGTTGTTGTTATTGACACAATTGACCATCAATTTATTATGCTAACGGCTTTTCAGTTATTTCTGTTTTTATTATACCCTGGACCCATTGAAAATGGGAAATCAGGGTATAATGGTTTTGTTAAAAGTATGTAACAAGCAGAAGGAGGCGTGGCAGACCCCATAAAGTATATATATTCTTGATCAGGGCGACGAGCTGAGTCGATTTAGTCCTGTCCGTCTGTGTGTCTATCCGTATGTTTAAAGAAGATATAAGAGCTAGAGATTTGAAATTTGAAATTTTGTAATGCACGCGCAGATCAAGCTTGTTTCCAAAATTCTCAACCTTAAAATCCACCTCCTTCCACCCAAATTTACAAAAAGCGTATTTCAAATACTAGAGACTTGTGCTTTGACAGATACACACTTACGTTATTAGCGCGGTCTGAAAGTTTTATGAAGATTATCTGTTAGCAGAATAGAAACGTAGAATTATAGAAATATCAATTGCTTTAAGGGTGCAGGGGCTCTCGTAGTCGAGCAGTCTCGACTACTTGTTTGTTATTGTCTTTCTGGCTCGGGCATTTTGAACTTGTCATTCAGATGAAACGTGATTATATTAGACTGACTAAGCTAGAAATCGATACTAATATCGGTATTTTATATGTATATACTTTGCACATACTTTGACTCAACTATATATTCTTTGTGCATTTTTTGTATATAAATCATAATTTATATTTATCATTTCCCGCTTCATCCTTTAAATATGCACATATTTCCATATCTATAGGATATAGTCATTACGAAAATATTGTGAGAAATCCATTATTATTCAAAGGCTTCTGTAACTCGTATTCGAATTACACTCTATATGTCATATATAAATACGTATGAATCAAGTTTACGTATAAGTAATCTTAACTCGCAATAGAATCAAAAATTTGTTCCCTTTTTTATTTGGTTAGTGAAATTCTTTTTATTGTTCGCATATATGCACTTATGCGAACAGTTGTGTGTTGCCTAGCCAGAAAAAAATAAAATAAAATAAACGATTTCAACATATATTCTAAATATCTCGTTTTGCTCTCTCTCTCACTCTCTTTATGCGTTATTGCTTAGTTGCATTTCATTTCATTTAATTTGTGTGTTGGTTTGGAATTTGGCGCACAGAAAATATTTCATTATCAGCTCTTCACTGTGCTCAGAATTTGTACAGCGAATTTATAGGGAACATGTACGACATGACCTCTCAACCGAAAGCCATTAGAAACACTCACATATCCTTTTCAAATACAGACGCACACGCATATATAGACACACAAGCACACAGGACATAGCGGACACTCACGCACACCTGTGCCCGGCCCAAAAATGTGGGTTGTATGCGAAAAGCAATTTTCCAATTTTCCTGAGCGCACAACATAACGCAAGCATATCAGTCGATTTTCTTCTTCGTTTTTCTTTTCTCTCTCGCTCGCTCGGTTTATATGGGGGTGTCTGTGTGTGTGTGTGCGTGTGTGTGTTTTTTGCGCTACTTATTCTTCCACCTATTTGGCTTCTGACAATGGCTCGACTTTATAAGCACCTTAGAAATCAGTTGGCTAGAAGCGAAACAAGTAAACAAGTTGATAAAGTGTTGCCTTAACGACTACCTGATGCTCTATGAACTTATGATAAACTCAAAGCTCTAAGATAATTCATATAAACGAAGAACTTTTTAATTTGTTATGGTTTCAATAACCGGCTCTAGCATTACAGATAGTTTTCCAAGTTAGCCGAAGGAAGTTAGGGTTGATTTGTCTGTATAACTAGCCTTAACTCAAAATTTATGTAATTAATTATCGATATAAAAAAACTTAACAATTTTTATTGTTATTATAGCATGCGAGCTAGGCACGTAGTCAACTGCATAGTTAGTATCACATATATCTGTTGAGATATGAATTACTTATCGATTTGAAGTTAATCTATCTCACTTGTTGTCAGAATTAAATCTACCTGGATATTTCATTTAACCATACTCCCCCTAATGTCTTCCAAAGAGGGTATTCAAAATTTACATGAAACCAATTTGCTGTGTGTCGCATTTTCATTTTCATTTTCAATTCGACCTTCAACGCCAAGCCAAGCTGGCTTCTCTGTTATTTTTGTTATTTCTCTTTTTATTTGTGACACATCTACTTATGGCGAAAACCCTGTCAAATAAACGAGCGAAAAACAAATGAGATTTTTTATTGCTGTTATGCCAAGGAGTGGCTTTTCGTAAAAATTCTTGACTTGTAGCTCAAGTCAAATGCCTCAATAATACATTTATGAATTATGCATAAAGCAATCTGTATTAGTCTCATGAAAGTTGCGAATAGACTAGACATGTTTACTATGCTTTGGGATAAATTCAATTTGATCCAGAATTAAGCTCAGACTTCAAAATTAAATATTCACTTACAATTCGTAGTCTTACGCCGCTTCCTCTTAACTTAAAGATTTCTCCTTCTAAAAAGAGATCTTTTAAGGCCTCAATATTGCAATTAAACTAAACACAAAAGCTCACATTTAGCTACAAATTATTGTCCTCGTGCTTCAACATGATGATAAACGACAAAATTTGGACAGAATCGTAGCGAAATGGCATTCGAGTGCAAAGCAGTGCTATTAGCTAAAAACAATATTTACGGACACTTATCTTCAAATGTGGAGCTGCGGAGGTAGTCATAGTAACTCCTGCTAACTCGCAAAACTTTATGCCCCCAAACTGCAAGCGGTGAATTTTACAATTGCAAAGCACAAATCGACGCAACACTCGACAATCGAAGTGGTTTTTCCGCTTTGTACTCGAAGACAGACCCGAACCACAGATAGATTGGGTAGGCAGAAGGGGGTTTTATATATATATATATATTTGGGTATTGCCGCCAACTGCTGTAGAAACAAAAAACAAAACAAGAAGAGGATTGAAAGAAAAACTTGACTAGTCGTCATCGTCATCCTCAATGCCTGCGTTTTCATGTTGTTATAGAAAGCCGAAAGTCCGTGGCATGTTTTGCCGTTGTTGGCCTTAAAAGTTGAAGCAACAAGAACAACAACAATAACAGTAACAGCCATAACAACAACAATTGCAGCACGAACAGCAACAACTAGCCAGAAAAGAAACCATTTGGAAAATATAATCAAATTTCTGCCTCTCACTCACTCAGAAGTAGTTCAGCAGCGGCTTGGGCCTTTGGCTTCATGCAAATTATTACATATTCCATGCATATTTATAACGTTAACTTTGTTTTTTTCTTCTGCGGGCTTTCGATACCCTGTAAATGCGTCAACAACAGTAATAAGACGTTAACACGAAAAAATGAGTTCAACAATATGTTCAAACTAACCTTATTTGCCCATTCCATCTGATATTTCCTATGTGCAATAGTTAATTCGGAACTGGCTTAGAGTCAGCTTTTGCTCCAGTTTAGACTCGTATTATTTATTGCACATATTGATTATTATATTAGTTTATTGTAGTGCAAACAACATATCAATATGTTGGTCCTCAATCCGTTCTATGCAAATTTATGAGCTCGTTCTATCCTTATTTCTACTTTCATCTCGGTTAAAAAGAAATTTGAATAATTAGGAGAAAGTGAAATATAAGTATTCATACGACTATTGTCCAGTGCAGCAAGACTCATATATACTTTTTAATGTTTTTAGAATTTGAATTAATATATTTCAGGAGAAGTGAAGTTTTGACTATATTGTTAAAGATTTCATGATTATCATGAAAAGGAAAAAACAAATTGAAAATATTTAGTTTAAAATAACATGGCAAGTCGTATATGCGTTAACATGACGTATCTTGGTCAAGCGTACTCGCTATTGCGCTAACTGATTTTTACACTTATTTACGAAATGAATGAGTATATTGGTTTTGTACAATCTTCATCAGTGTGCAATGACCGTAGGAATGCAATCCATTTCGCTGCTTTTGACGGTAGAGGCTTGAAATATCTCCCATTGTTTTGAAGAGGTCAAAATGGGATAATTGATTTACTGTAGAGTCCTGCCTGACTTTCTTACCCTGCTACTTGTGGACCGTGAATGAGTATTATGCAGTCGATAGCGACCTCTGTAAAATTGTTTGCTTGGTTTACTTACGTTCTTGTTATTTTGTTGTTGTTTTTTTTTCTGCTGTTGCTTTTGCCCCACATTGGGATATCTGAAGGGCAGTCCGCAACGGGGCAACGTATGCAGCGCGATTCGCTCAGCAAACTAAACTCAAGTGGCATTGAAAACTTTTTGCTGCCCCTGTGAGTTGCCTGTCATTTGATGTAAACAAGCGATGACGTTGGAGCCTCATGTCCGTGCGTCCATGCCGATTAGCCTAGGCTCTGAAGCGAAGTAAGGTCGCGTTTTACCTGCGCCTGGAACTTATTGCAATTAATTAACAAACATTAACGAAACTTTGCGCGCAGGTCAAACAAGAAAAGGTCGCTTTTTGCCCTTCTAAATGCTTTCAAATTCGTTTCTGCTTATTATTCATTTAAAACATTTCTTACTCTCTCTCTTTCAATCTATCTCCCTCTCTCTGTTTCTGTGTATGAATTTCTGCTCAAGGATAACGCAGGACCCGCCAGTGCGCCCAGAGTCAGAAACTCCGAATCCCGTTATACAATACGCCGGCAATTAAATTACACAAAGCTTTTCGGGCACGAAAAGGTCTCAAGTATGAAAAAATAAAAATGGCAGCTACTGAAAATTTACAGTTGAAGGCATTTTAGGGTTGCCCTGCTCACACTGCTGTAAGAATATTTGATATATATGTGTATGTATATATAAATGTGTGTGTGTGTGTGTGTGTGTGTGTGTGTGTGTGTGTGGGTTACAGTGTTGATGCGCTTTGTGGCAACTGTGTGCGGACGCATGTAGCATGAATGATATACGGCCCGTGCTTGAAACTTGTGAAAGCTTTTTGAATTGAGATGCTAACTGGTTTGAACAAACGAGTTTCTTTGTCTCTTTATTTATCATTATTAATAGATGTATTTTGTAGATGAGACATGAACTGTGTTGACACACATGATATTATGACGATCAGTGTAAGCAAGCCCCCCTGTTCCCCATCAAGCTCTTAAGTGTTAAAACCGTCATGCGAATATGTTAGGAATTCGTATGAATATATTTAGGAATTTCGCACAAAGAACAATTAGTGAGCGACTGGGAAGCGTCAAAGCAAATGGATAAAGTATACAATCAAAAGAGAGAGAAACACTAAAAGAGGAGGTCTATATGGGTGGAAAACGAGATGAAAAGAAATCGAGAGAAACAACGAGAGAGAAAGAGATCGAGAGAAACAACGAGAGAGAAAGAGATCGAGAGAAACAACGAGAGAGAAAGAGAGAAAAAGAAAATGAGCAGAGAGAGAGAGAGAAAGACTGCAAAAAGGGAAAGATACAGACAGACAGAGAGAAAAATAAGAAGAAAGAGACACGAGAGAGAGGTGAGAAGTGAGAAAGTTTAAGAGAGGAAGCGGTGTGAAAAATATAAGAAACTATGCAATGTGCTATAAAATCGTTTTATATTAGTCTCAATTTTATTCTAAATTTATTTTATATTACTCTCAAAAATATTTTCTTGCAATAAAATCTTGCTTATGCAGCTTTTTTCATAACTTAATTTCCGTTTTGATAATGCTTTATGCCAGTTTATAGTTGTTGTAAGATAAGGAGCAACCAGATATAACGGATTGTGTAGATAACTTAAATTGTTCGTCATAGCAATGTTTTTACCGTAGTTTCTCTTTTTATACCCTGAACCCACTGAAAATGGAAAATTAGGGTATAATGTTTTTTTTTCTCTGTGTTACTCTTTACCAATCACGCAAATTGTTTTCTTTCTTTTGCCTTTTCTCTTTGTTTTCGTTTGAGCATTTTCATAATTTCCTCGCGCTGCTCATTTTCATTAATTTGTCAACGTAATTTTATTTGTGCAGCGACCTACCCTGGACACCGAACGCGCATCTGGAATGCCCGAAAGCCTCTTCCCGACGCGTTGTCCGCCCCCGTACCTATGCCTACATAAATCATCTGCACCCAGTGAAGCGTCTATAATCATTCAATGTGCCGTGCAAAATTATGCAGCAGGAGGCGGCAGCAACAGCTGCCCCATCGTTTTGATTGGTCTGCCTTAGCTTCTTCTACCTCTTCTCCTCCTGCCTCATGTTTATGACTAGCTCTTTTCCTGAGTTTCTTTCGACTCATTGCATTTTATTTTGTTTGATTACTGTGAGTGGCGAGCGGCGAGTTTCGCAATGCTTTTGTTTGATTTTACATAATTGATTAACGGCCGGTGCCTGCACTGTTGTTTCATTTCTGTAATAGGTGGCGCCGATACACCCTATATAAGTGTGGGCATAGGGTATATACTTAATTTTGAGTGAGAAAGCATGTACTCAGCAAGGGAACCTATTTTTTCTATTTTTTTGTCGTATACCTTGCCTTGAGTGTGCGGAGTGTGCTACCTTAAACAGTAAATAAAAAAAACAATCAAGAGTGCAGTCTCGAATAGGTTACTATATGATATTTTAAATACTTTTTTTTTTGAGCAAAGAGGGGCATGGTATCCAAAATCTACATGATAAACTCGCACTGCATATGGTATACGAGAATGCATGTAAAATTTGAAGTCTCTAGCTTTTACGACTTACGAGATCTCTGCGTTCGGACATGGCTAGATCAACTCAGCTCGTCATCCTAAAACATTATGGGGTCTGCCACGCCTCCCTCTGCCTGTTACATACCTTTTTACAAAACCATTATACCCTCATTTCCCAGTTTCAATGGATTCATTGTGTAAAAAGCATGTACTTAGCATAATTTAATTTTTATCAATACCTTTTTGTCATTGTGAGATGTGAGTATACACAGTTCATAGTAAGTTATGATAATTGCTTAACATTTGTATCGTATATACGGCAAATGTTTAAATGCAAAAATCTGATAAGAGAATATATTATAATCAAAAATCGAAAGTGACCTAGTTGCAGGGTATCCCCCAGTAGATCACTTTCTAATCACTTGCCTCATTACAATTGTCTGTTGCCTGCTCTGGGATTGAACTCCGAAAGCATTTGTAGAATTTACGGCAACTGCAACTGCATCTGACAAAGACTGTAATTTTCTCGAACTGAGAAAATTGAGAAAACTCTCGTGGAAAGTAAAGTATGCTAGCAAGCCAGCTAGCAAGGGACACATAGGTGGCGGTGCTAGGGGTAACAAAGGGGGTTTAGTATAGATAGCAGCAGGACGATGGCAACAAACTTTTCGCTGAACTTAACCGAACAACTGACAAAAACTGACAAAGTGCAGTCGGCGGATAGTTCTTTTTTCTTTTTCTATAGTTTTCCATTTTCATTTTCTTTTTCTTCTTTGCCATGTAAAAGTTGTCCTCGTATTTCACAATTTTCCTTTTGTGTGATATGTTGGCTCGTAATTTAATTTTGTTCTTGCCTCTGGGTAAATGTGTGTGATTTAAATTTGCTATAAAATTGTATTTCAAAAGGCAATGCAAATAGTACGTCCACAAACTGATGTCAGCAACTGTATATTTGCATATTGACAGGATATTTGTAATACCCTTTGTTATTCGTTGGATGCTTTGTTGGTAAACTTGGCTGTTTTTGAATCTTGTACGGGATGCTGGATTGCCTAGAGGATTACTGGGGCTGGGTTCGTGGCACTGTGCTACACTTATGGCTTATTAATGTACCTGCCACATGAGCCGAGCACTAGGAGGATGACGACAACGCCGATGATGACCTCGTCGTCGTGTCTGTGGTGCGAGGGTGTCGAATGCCAGATAAGAGACAGTTGGTGTTGGCGTTTTGACAGTTCGAGTGGCAGCAGCGCACTGAGCGATGTGTGGATGAACATGAGTGGAGAGAGAGGACGCAAGTGGCTGAAGAATACATATCAAATGGTTAAGTGCTAAATTTGAAGGATAATATGTATTTGGGGAGGTGACACTACGAAGTATAGAGAGTAGATAAATTTGTATCTAAACAATTAAACATGTATTAGATATTTATATATAAAATTGTATTATATTCAGAAAAGGTATTTTTTAAATAATATAACTTATAATATAATATATAAAAAGTCAAATATGAGATATAAGGTATGAGAGGTGAGATATAAGATATGAAATATGAAATAAAAAGTATTGGAGAAAGGTAGGACATAGACAGAGATGATGCAAAATTTTAGACATGCGTATAATGCGAGAAATAAGGCCAAATACTGAAACGAATTGAGTTAAAATGAAAAAGAAAACGATTAAAAGGTTTTACCACAAACAAAAGCTATTCAAAAAGCTGCATACTATTAACTATTATGTGGAAATGAAGGTGAATAATATTATATATGGAAATGATTATATTTTCACGACATGTTTAAGTAATAGGAAGTTATAACTCTGCGGAATCATATATTTTTAAGCAGAGAAAAATCATATAAAAGGAGGTTATTATATCAAACAATATCTTATCTTTATATAAATCAGAAAAGACGTGGTTTCTACTAGTCTCGCTTCGTATCTTTCTCGTGGCAGTCTCTCATCGTTTTTGACATGTGCTCAAGTGGCTGGCATTCTATTTTACACAGGTTATTGTGTTTATAAACGGCGCTATAATCGAGATATATAAATATATATATTTGTGCTCTCATGCATATTTCAAATGTATGCTAAGTGTGGGCACCCTCTAGCGACAGGCACAAGTAGCACTGCTCATTGTCCTGGTGTGCGCATTGTCATCATCTCGTGCAAGTCCCATAAGGCCGGGGCATTAAATAACACACGGTTCACACAACCCCACACCCACGTTCCCGCTCTCTTGTTCCCTCCTTTGCTCTCTAGTGCTCTCCACCCTTCGTTAGGTGTTAAGCTGTGCTTAATAATGACGCACATTACATATGCAATGTGAGAAGCTGCTTTGCCAGGACATTCCCCCACCCCCATGTCCAAGAACTTCAGCCAGGTGTGTGTGAGTGTCTGGTAAACAAATAAATGTGTCGCTATTTGTTTATCTGCGGCATATTTGCCGCCACTGTTGGTATCTCCCTCCAACTTCCACGTGCTTATATTTGTCTTTTTATATACCATTAAATATATTGCAGTCCCAAAGGACTCAATTTCACATTTAAAGCACCTGTGCCATGCATATATGTTACATACATACATACATAATACCCCATAAACCTAATATATCATAGGGTATGTCTTGACAGTCGTATCATTATAAATTACCGATTGTTATATAGTATAAAATGAATTTTTAAATAGAAATTTGATTTGTATACCATCTATATATCGGAACCTGTTTCATTTTTTTCAAATAATACATTTTCGTTTACTTACATATTTACATATATTCATTGATGTTTGATCAACATATTCAGTTTAACAGCTGCACTAATGTGTAGTTTTTTCGCTTTCGCTTTGCTAGCAGAATTTCATTAAACAAAGTGCATAATGAACAGTCATAAAGCAACATTTCAACAGATGTTTTTTATAGCTCTTAGACATAGCAGGCTTACTAATAATTTATTCTCTGTTCTCTGTTCTCTCGGTTCTCTGAGCAATATAGCAATATAAGCAAAATCTAGGGGTAACACTGGCTTAATCGAAAATAATCTTTGAGTAATTGAACCTAATATAAAATTGATATGTTCATATGAGAAATTATTTGTTAACATCAAGAAATGTTTATTCTATTTACATATGAATAGACTCACATCAAAGATTCTTTGAAGTTGGGAATACAGAGTAGCTTAAAGTGCATTCGCCTTGACAAATAATCGTAATCTCAAATTACAAGCGCGCAGCACAAGCCACAGCCACAGCCCCATCGCCATCATCATCAGGGATTTTTGAACAGCGCTTAGCGAGCTGCCACAAGTGGCAGCAGCTGGCAGTGAAGGTACGCCACGTCCTGCGACAAATGAACTAATTTGATTTAAATGCAAATTACATTTGGGTCAACTAAAAAACAACTTTCACAGGACGAAAAGAAGAGGTGAAGTGGGACGCCATCATTAAAAAATGTTTACAAAATTAACAAAATTGACAATATCCGTTGGCCACTCGGAGGAAAAAATTCAAAAAGAAGTTTGCTGGAAACCTAGAACGGAAACCGCGTAGACGCGCGCATTCTTTCCTATCTCTCTCTGTCTCTCTTTCTCCATGTCTCTGGCTAAACAATTGCTTTTTTGTTGTGGCCCATATTTGTCTGGTTTGTTTAGAGGGACGTTGATGCCCACGGCAACCTCTTGGCACGACAACGTGCCGCATATTTAAATTTTAATTAAAATTTAGCTTGTGTGGCACGCGTCGCACGTCCTACCAACTCCCTACAGCCCTCTCACTCTTACTCTTTCACTAGCTTTCACCTCTCTCTCTCTCTCTCTCTCTCTCTCTCTCTCTCTCTCTCTCTCTCTCGCTGTCTTCCCTTATGTCGAGCGCGCGCGCCTTGAAATATGCAAATAAAAAATTGCCTTTGTTTTTTTGCGGGCAGCAAATCTAGGTCTGATTTTTTAAGAGCTTTTCATAGAGCTTTAGACAAAAGGCTAGGAGAGGGCAGTGAGGTGAAAAAGTAGGCAAATAGCAAGTAGCTTTCGTTGGGTTTATTATATTGAGGTTAAAAGCTTTATGCGCGCTTAACTGCATTTATATTAATCCTTCATGGGGCTGTTTCTCTTGCTTGATTCTTACTTTGTGTACTAGCGAAATATGCTTCGTTCCAGAGACATCTGACGCTTTTATACCCTCTTGCTAAGTCACTCGAAGATCTCAGTTATCATTTCAAATTTATTAAATATATATAAATTAATCAAAAGGTATTTTCTATCAGAAATAATATGAAATTTAGTTTTTCAATTAAAATTACATAGATCAAGAGGTAAAAGATCGTCCACTGTACTGTCGTACTGTAAATAATGATTTAATTTGCTCCAAAGGTTCGCCATGGTCACTTAACTTTCACAAAAATGAGCCTCTTTTAAGAGGACTCTTTGAAATTGTGGAGTAACCCAAGTGCTGTTTAGTTTGCAACATAGATTATAATCACATTTCATTTCTGCTCTTCATGTATTTTGAAATGTTGCTCAAGCATTTCCTTTGTGGGAATTCTTCACAAATTTTCATATAGAATGCATAAAATGATTGTTAGATTTTCTTGGTTGCTTTCAGCCAACCATTGAGCTCAATGCCAGCCAGATTGAGATACTTCAAGTTGCGGTCGCTCTAAATAGAATGAAGATACACTTAGTTATGCGTAGCTATCTGAATAACTATGCGTTGCATGTGGTGCGTATGTGACGCCCACTTTTCCCTATTCAAGAAGATATTCCTTCGACATTTTGTAGAGAATCGGTTTCTTTTTCCCTCCCTCTCTCTCTATCTATCTCTCTGCTGCTCACTCTATTTGAGCTACGCTATTCCTTTTGAGCATTTGTGTGCGAAAATCTGTTTCCGACTGTTTGGAATTTGCAGTTAGGTTTTTCGTGGCTTTTTTAGTAAATGGAAATGTGTGTGTTGTTGTGGATACTTTGGTCTTGGAATTGTTGGCTGTGCCTCTCCGCTCGGCTGCCCCCGCTTGCGCTTCAGCTTTTGCTTGGTTGCAACCCACAAAACCGCCACGAATGGATAGGTAAAAGAGTGCTTCAAGCCAGCCAGCCAACCAGCCACAATTTGCCGTGTAAATATTAATGCACTCTCAAGTGATGAGCGCGTGAGTTATGTTCGAGTTTATGAAGAAGTTTCTGACTTAAAAACAAGGTTTAGAAAATAAAGTAAAAAATTAAGGGACAATTACAAGTAAGATTACTAAATAAAATATGTGTGTCTATCGATATATCGATAAAAAAACATATATTCAAAATTGACTTGCTATAGAACTATTCGAAAAATTGGAGTCATAGACTCAAGACTAGGTAATAGATTTAACTAATAGAGAATACAATGAAATGTGAGTGATTCATTCAAGAATTCTTTATTTCGATACATCGATCAACTGAGGGACAGGCAAACTGAAGAGGACACAGCAACCATCTCTAGTACAGTGAAGCACTTTGCCCAACTAAGGCGTTTGGGTCTCCACTGTGGGTTGAGTTTAGTTTTGGGTTGTTGTATCTGTGGTAGCTGAACATGGGGTGGGCATAGGGATGGGGCTGGATGCTGGGTGCAGGGAAATGTCTGTGCTCAATTTTTCAAAACTCGTTTGTGTCGTTGCTCCGCTCGCTCGCTGGCTGGCTCGACGTTGGTGGCTGACTATGCAAATAATGAATGCAAAATATTGCTGAAGTGTGTCTGAGGCGAAAAGCAGCAGTAGCACAGAAGGGGTTGGTTGTGGGGGCACTACAAACAGGGTCGAGGTATAGAGTTGGGGAAAATTTGCTTTAGAACTTTGCACTTTTCCATCAAGTTTTCGGTTTATGCGCTTTTGTGTGAGTGTGTGCGTGTATTGAGAGCTTTGCGCTTAAATTACTATCGGTAATTAAATTTTCAATTAATTTTTGCCCATTTTCATTTGACTTTTTTTTCTTCTTGCAGCTCAATATACAAGAGGAAACGGAAGTGTAATCGTGCAACGGAAGCAAAAAGTTTCCAGCAGGAACTGAAAAATACAAATATAGAACACAGCTCAACGCGACGGCAACGGCAACGGCAACGCCAACGGCTCGTATGCTTAATGTCAACTAAAAAAGAGTGTTAAGAGCAGAAAAACAAGATTATATTAAAACTTTTACATAGGAAAGCAGGCAAAAGCAATAAAATGTTAAAATACGCATTTTCCGCCGTGTTTAAGGATGTCCGAATTAATGCCGGACGCTGTGCCATAATCTCAGACCCCGGAAAGGTTGCGGGCTGAGCAGCAAAAAGTGAGATTATCTAAAAAAGAAAAAATGTGAAGAAGAATTTGTTGAAGTCTCAAGTGAAAATATATACTCTTAAAAATATAATGCAAAGCAAGATCCTAAATGCAGTGAGTTTATAAAAATTAAAATAAAGAAAATTATTAATTTAAACATAAAATAAAAAAACCTAAAAAATAAAAAGATAATGAAAATATAATAAAAAAATAAAATAATTAAACTGTAAGAACCATGAATTAAATAATTAAATTTTAAAATTTTACTTATTTTAATCATATTTGATAAAATTCTTTAAAAAAAAAAGTAGAATAAAATAAAATCAAAATAATCATGTTAGCGGAAAATGATCCGATAATATAATAAACACGTAAATAAAGTATTTTGATTTAGATTTTTGCATATACTTAGATATTTGTATGCTTTAATTCATGCCACTTACATTAAAAATTATTTAGAAAAGAAATAAATTAGTAAATCCAATCTTTCTCTACGGCCAACAGATGGCGCCACAGTGAAAACCCCATATCAATAGCTAAAATGATTCAGATCATTATAGTGTAAAAAGTGTGTACAAATTAAAACAATATTAAATACGAACTTCCAAAGTTTAGAGAGAAAAGTAATGGATAAATCAAGCAGCGTCAGTCCCAGTGAGTGTCGCGTAACCAGATCAAGCATGACGCCCACATTGCGGCTGCAGCAAAGCCCCAGGCGTCAACAGCAACAGCAAACACAACAACACCAACAACACCAACAACACCAGCAACAGCAGCAACAACAACAGTCAGACGAACAACCGGAAATCAAAGCCAAGTCACCGAAGCAGCAGTTGATGCCGACGTTAGCATTAACGTCAGCGTCTACGCCGACGCCGACACCGACGCACCATCAGTTTCGAGCACCAGCGCAACAACAACAATCATCCAAGCACAAAAGCAGCAGCAGCAGCAGCGGCGGCAGCGCCAGCAGCGGCAGCGGTAGTAAAGCCTGGAGCAAACGCCAGCATAAGACTAGCGGGAAATACAATGCCAGCGCTTGCGTCGGCGCCAGCACTCAGCAGCAGCATCAGCACCATCATCATCCTTATGCCGCACATCAATCGGCGAACGGCAGCGGCGTCGCTGCTCAGGCAGCTGCCGGCGCCGGCGTCGGCTCGCTGCCAGCATTGGGCGCGGCAGCCGCTGCGGCCGCTGTTGCCGCCCACAAGGCCGATCTGGAGAACATACAGAATATCAAAAATCAAATAGCTGGCAGCCACGCCCACAGCGGCGCCCATCCAGCCGGCGCACATCACAGCGTAGCGGCTGGCTCCGCCGGCGTTGGCAGCGCTGTCAGCAGCGGCGCTCACCACCATCATCATAACCATAATACGCGGCTGGCGCAGACTGCGGCAGCGATTGTGGGCAACGGCCTGCCCATGGCCCCGATGGACGCCAAGCTGGGCGGGCACGGTCACGGCCACGGGTTGAAGGGGCAGCAGCAGCAGTACAAAAAGATGCTGCCACACAGGTAACCTACCGTAATATAATTCAAATTGAAGTTATTTTGGCTAGCTCCCTACGTAACAGAATGCAATGGGTTACGTTACGTTAATTGGCTTAGCGTAACGAAATATATTGTGCACATTATTATTAAGTATGAGAAGTAATCAAAAATAAACCGTATCGCAACTGAATATCATTAAAAACACGCAAAGCTTTTAAGAGCTTTAATATGCACGCAAAATATCTAAAATATATACATATCTTTTTTCTCCTATCTATATTTACCTCTCTCTCTCTCTCTCTCTCTCTCTCTCTCTCGATTGAACAGAGGTCATCATCATCACGTGTTGTGCTCCGGCAACAACGCAAATCACACTTGCTGCCTGGTAACAGGCTGCAACGGCAGCGTCGGCAGCGCAGCCGGCAAGGACACGCAAAGCAACAAGGACACCAGCTCGCTGAGCGGCAACAGCAGCATCAACTCTGGCAGCGCTGCAGCGGCAGCGAACGCCGTGCACTACTGCTGCGGCCGTTCGAAGTTCTTTCTGTCCGAGAAGCGTTTGCGCAAGGAAGTGATTGTGCCGCCCACAAAGTTCCTGCTGGGTGGCAACATTTCGGATCCGTTGAACTTGAATTCGCTGCAGCACGAGAATACATCGAATGCGTCGTCCAGCAACAATACGCCGGCGACGACGCCGCGTCAGTCACCGATAACGACGCCGCCGAAGGTGGAGGTGATTATACCGCCGAATATACACGATCCGCTGCATCTGCTCGATCCAGTAGATTCGATGGAGTACGAGAAGCAGCTGACGTCACCGATGAAGCGGGGCGGCATGCTGACTCGTGGCAGCCACTTGAAGCTGCAGCAGCAGCAGCAGCCGCATCACCGGCAGCACAGGCAGCGCAAGAATCGCAAGCGTCGGCGTTTCGATTCCAATAACACGTCGTATGCCGGCGATGACGTCGCAGCCATCGTAGCCGACGGCGTCGCTGAGGCGGCAACGCTTTCGATTTCACTGGAAGATGCGCCAGCAACAAATACAACAACCACAGCATTAGCATTAGCATCAGCAGTAGAAGCAGCTGCGACAGAGATAGCCGACGCAGCCGTCAATGTCGCAGCAACATCAGCTCCAACAACAATATTAGCAGCAGCAACAATTGCAGCAGTGACTGAAGCCGCAGTTATAGCAACAACGGCAGCGACGTCACCAGTGGCTGCGCTGAGCGCCACAACTCTGCTGAGCGAGGCGGCAGCGTCGGCGTCAGTTGAAACATCGGAATTGGCACAACAGCAGGCGCATGTGCGCTCTCGCTCTCCGCAGGCAGCGGCCACTGCCATGGAGGAGACGGCAACGCCAGCGCTAGCAGCCGGAGCACAAACGCTCTCGCCACAGGAACAAATGGAATCCACCATTATGCGGCCGGCACCAGCGCTAACGTCATCGCCACTACAACAAGCTCAGGCTCAGTCTCAGCCTCAGCAACAACTGCAACTGCAACAGCAACATGTGGCCGCAATTGCCGAGCTGCCCAGCAGCGATAACAGCAGCACGCTGACCTCGGCTGGAGGCAACATCAGCAGCAGCAGCATAAAAAGCAGCTCGGATGATTTGGGCCTTAGCGCAGCAGCCACAGACGCTTCGACGTCGGCCGCGGCGCTAGCAGTAGCGTCTACGCTGGCCGATCGTCGTGCGCTGGCCAGTCGAGACTTGCGCTTGGATCTGGACAGCGCATGCTACGGTGTTGGCGGCACAGGGCTGAGCTTTGCCGCTAGCAGCGCAGCTGGCTTCGGCAGTGGCAGCAGGAAACGTAAAATCAGCGAGAGCAACAATTCGCAAAAGAGCAAGGTGGGTACGAAATGGAATTGAAATCAATGGGAATGGGGAATTGTGCAAGATTGTGAGTAGCCTGCCTGTGTGAATGTGTCAGTGTGTGCGTGTGTGTCTTTGTGTATGAGTGTGCTTAAACTTGGGCCTTAACTGTTGTTGTTGTGGAAGCAAGTCAATCGCTTGCTTTGTTTTGATTGCTTTTGGCTGTTTATATACCCTAGCCAATTGAACATGGGAATGCAGTGTATAAAGGTTTTGTGAAGATGTATGCAACAGGCACTAATGTATGAATGTATGAAAAAATTCTTGGTCAGGACAACGAGCTGAGTTTATTTAGTCAACTCATTCTGTCTATCCGTATGTCCAGTAAAAGTTTTTAATTTTTTCTCGATAACTCAAAGTATTTCGTTATTGATAAAATTGATAATTAGTTTTCGTTTTTAAGTATTGCTATATCAGTCTTTCACAGGACCCAGGGTATCGCCTAGTCGAGCACTGCCAATTAGAGCGCTCTTGTTTATTTGCGAGTTTTGTTGTTTTCGTTATGCTGCTTGTTCAAGCATTGCAATGCGTCGCTTAGATTGAGGTTAAGGGGTCAGGGGCGACATAGAAAGAATTTTGTTTCGGTTTTGTTTTCTGAGGGTTGCCAAAAGCGATTAAAAATTTAAATGAAACAGCTTTTCAGTGGTTCATTTTTTAGTGGACATTCGATATAAATAAGTAGATGAGTGGCAATATGGTATAGAAACTAAGGCGATTAAAATCAACTAGGAAAGCTCTAGTCAAGGCTGCTCGACTACGAGATCCCCTGAACCCTTCGATAAACTGATATTTCATTTCTTCGCTTTAAACCTCAAGTCTCTATTATTTAAAACACGCTTTTTGCACATTTGATGGAAAGGGGGTTGATTTAGGGGTGGGGGTAGAAAATAAATAAAAAGCCAAATTCTTAAAAATACATGTGAATCTACATTTTAAATTTGGATACTCTAGCTCTAAAGATGTAGGAAATATAATTTTTTAACTGATTTTCGATAAGGTTTTTAATCGATAACAAAAAAAGAAGTGGTTATAGATTTTCGGAAAAAAAACTCGATATGCGCATGCAATATATGGACCTACGAAACAAAATTTGAAGTCGCTAGCTCTTATATTTTCTGAGATCGACGCGAATATAAATAATATAAATACTTTATAGGGTCTGCCACGCCTCCTTCTGCGTGTTACATACATTTTATATTATACATATAAAAGCTAATAATTGGTTAAGCTTTTAGTTTGAACATTTGAATATGGGCAAAGAATTAATGAAAATAATTTTGTTCGCATAGAAATTCCACCGACACGATGGGTTAGATAAAATTGTAAGCCCTGTGGTGCCACAGCCGGGCGCGTGGAAGCGACCGCCACGTCTGCTGCAGCCAAGTGGGGCACGCAAGCCGAACACGCGACGCTCGACATCTTTTAGTGAGACGGAACAGCTGAGTCCAGTGGAGGAGCTGCCACACAAGCCGCTCATCGAGGGTAAATGCAACAAGCAACAAATTGGTCGCACACTCTACAATCCTTCTTTGCTTTCAGTTGTGGACTTGCCACGCGATGATACGCCCGACCTGTCGGAGCATGGCCTGGGCAGTCCGCTGAGCACTATTTCCGCAGCCACGTCGCATACGGCCGGGGAGCCGGATACGCCTTCAGCGGATGACGCAACAGCAGCATCTACAGCAACAGCAGCGACGACAGCAGCTAGTGAAGATCAGCCAGTTGTCGGCTTGATGCTAGAGCCTGCTTTGATCCCTCCACTGCATACGGCGGCGCCCAAATTTAGGGCGGACGGTCTCAAATATCGCTATGGCAACTTCGATCGTTATGTGGACTTTCGACAGCTCAACGAGTTTCGCGACGTGCGACTGCAGGTGTTCGAGCAGCATGTGGAACTGTTCCAGAACAAGGACATTCTCGACATTGGCTGCAATGTGGGCCACATGACCATCACAGTGGCTCGCCATTTGGCGCCCAAAAGCATTTTGGGCATTGATATCGATCGTGAACTGATTTCCCGAGCACGACGTAATCTATCGATATTTGTGCGCATACCCGAGGAAGAGCGTCTGGTGCAAGAGACTAAGCAGTTGCAGCCGCAGTCAAAGCTCGATAAGGTGGAGCCAGGCGATGCGCATAAAAAGACGCGACGCGGCAAGAAGCGACGAAAGGCGCAACAGCGCCAGAAACAAATGCAACAGCAACAACGGCAGCAGCAGCTGGCACTGCAACACCTGCATCAACTTCATCACCATCACCACCATCATCATCACCATCATCACAGTCACGACCATCATCATTTGGAGCAGCAACAGAAACTGGATGCATTGCTGGTCAAGCCCCACGAATTCTTTCCCATTTCCTTCCCACTTACCTACGGTGGCATGCCCCACTTGCCGCCCACGGGAAAATCGCCACTCAATTTCAATTGCAAAAACCAATTTCCCCAGAATGTTTTCTTTCGCCAAACGAACTATGTTCTGAAGGACGAGTCCCTGATGTCGAATGACACTCAGCAATACGATCTCATATTGTGTCTATCGGTCACCAAGTGGATACATCTCAACTTTGGGGACGCGGGCCTCAAGCTGGCCTTCAAGCGTATCTTCAACCAACTTCGGCCCGGTGGCAAGCTCATTCTCGAGGCGCAAAACTGGGCCAGCTACAAGAAGAAGAAGAACCTAACGGTACGGCTCACATTAAATCATACTACCTGTACAGCAGTGTTCAAATGTCTTATTTAAATTTACAGCCGGACATCTACAACAACTACAAAAAGATCGAATTCTTTCCCAACAAATTTCACGAGTATCTGCTAAGCCCGGAGGTCGGCTTCAGCCACAGCTACACGCTGGGCGTGCCAAGGCATATGAATAAGGGCTTTTGTCGACCCATACAGGTGAGCAAATGATCGACTTGAAGAGGCGTAAGGTCAGAGGATTGAGATAACGGGGCAATAGATGAATAGTCCATACCCATGTTCGCCAGGGAAAGCAGAATAAATATATTATTCTGAGTGCAGCATTACTATAGCTTGTGATAGAATTGATTTTGTGATCATTAAAACTAACTCTTGACTAAAAGTTTAATAGAACAATGCGTCTGAGGAACAAAATTAACAAAATGTAGCAAAGGCTTCCAAATTATCATATTCATTCCAATTATAATTTTAATAGATATAAAACTACTCGATTTTTTTAAAACTTTCTAATCAAGCTCAAAGTCTCCTCTACCGTCATTTATTTTACTACAATATTTCAAAGCAACAAAACTAAGCTTCATTTAGCTGTTCCTATGAATAACGAAAATTTTGTAAATTCTTCGTGTATCATCAGCTCAGCTCCTTCGCATTTTATTGCTAGTATGAATATGAATAGAATTCGTAATATTTTTATAGAATATTCAATATAAACTATGATTACAAATCCTAAAAATGGAAAACTGTCTGCAAACTCTTTCGATTTCATAGCTCAGAATTCATTTTGAAAGCCTTTCTTAAAGTTCACAAACTAAATTTCCCCCATTTCCATTGCAGTTGTATGCCAAGGGCGACTACACACCGAATCATGTGCGATGGAGCGATGCGTACTATCCGCAAACACCGTATGAGGCATATCGCGGCATCTATGCCACGCTGCCTGTCCATCGAACGGGCGGGGGTGGCAGCAGTGCGGGCGGGAGTCACGGTGGCCACGCCCAGCTTCACTTGCTGAGTAGCTCGACGCGCTCGCAGAACTACGATACGCCGCACTATGCGGGCAGCGCCTCTGGGTCGGCCAGCTGTCGGCAAACGCCAATGTATCAGCATACATACAACCCGCTGGAAACAGACTCCTATCAGCCCAGCTACGACATGGAATATCTGAATCACATGTACGTCTTTGCATCCCCTCTGTATCAGACCGTCTGGTCGCCGCCGGCCTCGCTGCGGAAGAGCTCTTCGCATACGCCGGTGTTTGGCAGCGTGCGGGATGCGGAGCTGGATGGAGATGGCAGCATAAGTGGAGGAGGCAGCGGGGGAGGGAGCTATCATCGTCACGTTTATCCACCCAATGATGACACCTGTTCACCGAATGCGAATGCATGTAATGCATTCAATTCTATAAGAGATGCGGACACGGATGACTCGAATCAGTTGCCCGGGGGCAGCAGACGGCATGTGTATGCCACAAATTGTGGCGAGAGCAGCTCCTCGCCTCAGGTGAATCATCACGAGGCGAGCGTCGAGTTTGCCGATGCACTCATGGATGATGAGCAGAAGACGTTGGCTGCGGGCACCAGCGGAGGTGGGGGAGTGGGAGGAGGAACCGCTTACTGTGATCTGTCGGATGCCTAAACTGCGTCTGGACGGTGGGCGAAAACGGAACACATTGTGTCAAAAAAGCAAATCTTAAATACAATTATATATACATAAGTTATGAAGTTTATAAAAAAAAAAGATGGAAAAACGTTAAGGATGTGTTGCAGTAGTTCATTTGATTTTTGCAATATATAAGTATATATGTTTCTATATAGGTATATATGTGATAAATCAAATCAACAATTGCCATGCATCGTTTTAGATCAATGTAATCACGCAAACGAGACGCTTATGATTTTTTGTAATATACAAATTGCAAATGCATATATATATATATATATATATATATTTTTATATATATTAATTTAATGGCAGTACATATAGTAATACATATATACAAGTGCATATACATATACATAGATATATTTGAATAAATATAAACATAAATATATATCGTAATAATATATAATATATATTCGTATAGAAATTATATATGCTTCTTTCTAATCAAAAGTTTTTATTTGTACAATTATTCAATTGTTTTTCTTGTTGGCAGTTCAAATATAAATTTAGATTCTTAATGTGAATTCTTTAAGCAATACCAAACACACACACACACATACACAGAAGAACACTATACGCTGTAGCTTTATAAGCAAATTAATTGTGCTATAGATTAATCTTGTATGCTTTTATATATATATATATATATATATATATATATATATATATATATATATATATATATATATATATATATATATATATATATATATGAAAATTAACTGGAATAATAAACCGTATAAAATGTAACTATTTTTGATTAACGTATTTGGAAAACGCTGCAAGGGATCGCTGTAAAAAAAAACAAACTAAGAAAGCATTCAAAATTCAAAAATGTCAAAAAGCATACAAAATACAATTTACTACATTTATAAATAATTATAATATATAAATACAAATTATAATAATACATATATATATATACAAATATAAATGCCTAAACAATTTATATGAAAAGTAAAAACTTAATGTACGTAGTTGATAGATTAGAGCATTAATACAATATTTTTTCTGAGAAAATGAAACAATTTATAAAGCTATTAAACACGAAAACAAGAGAAAAAAATAACAAAATAAATCAAATATTATATGAAGAAGAACTTAACTGAAATATTTCATTAAAAGTTTATCTAATATGGAACACCCTGTAAAGACCACAGAAATTTTTTGATTTAAGCTCTTATCATGTGAATGGTTCTTTTTTCGTGTATGACCCTTATCACTTATCAAACTATTTATTTTTATTAAAGCAGTGATTTACCTAGGAATTGATATATTTAGAGGCACTAACCATACAACATGGTTAGTGGTAGAGGTAAGCGCGCCTATTTTGCAAGGTAAATTGTATTGCATAACAGAATGCATAATTGTTATTAGGAACAGATATGATATATGTAAATGCATGTATGTATATCACATGCATTGGCTTATTCTACATGTTAACCATCATCAAATTTTTATGGGATTTTGATCAAATTTGAATGGTTTAATCCACGGATTGCACTTTATTCTATATTTGTTTTTTCCCACAGGTTCAGGTACTAGGACTTAAATATAAAAAACTAAAGTCCATATATTTCATTGATGAAATCAAGTTTTTTACTATTTGTTATATGGAAAAAGATTAATTCATTAACAAATATTTTATTAAATAACTAAGCTTAGCTTAGCTTAAATTTCGATATTTAATTTGAATTTTATAAAAAGTTATGTAATTGTTATAATTATAAATTTTGTATTATATTTGATTTAATCCTGGAAACTTTATACTTTTTAATATTAATTCATTTACACTGTATTTCGTACCACGGCACTATCGCTCAGCTGTTCGATCGCCATTGCGCTCAAATTCTCTCTTCCAGCAAAAAAGCTCATGCGCTATGACGCTGGAATGAATACGTTGCGACGATAAGAAATGTCAAAGCTTGAATTAAAATGCACACTTACTGACATATACTTGAGCTGTTAAGTCACAGACTTGATCAAGAAAATCAAAAATTGCAAATGCGGGTGCAGCAAACAAGATGCTCTTGCACTACACTGAGCGTACTTTTGGTCTTTAAGATTCGCAACATGCAGCTGGCTCGCTCTGGCTGCCCTTCCAGTGCTCACTTCCAGTTGTGCCAGCACGTTTTTGTTATTTTTCTTACGTTTGCTTTGTCAGTTATAAATTTGACGGCAACGCTAGCGGCGGCCGCGGCGACTGCGTTCTGCTAAACATAAAAATATATATGTACGTATATAAATATGTATGTATGTTTGTATGTATATACGGCAACAAGTTTTCAACTGGTGTTGAGAAAGTTCAACAGCTACGCGTGCGTCTCGGTCTCTCTCTCCCGCTCCCGCTCCCGCTCTCGCTCTTCTCTCTGTGTGCTTGTGTATGTGTGCGTGACAATGTAACTGTGCTTGTGTTGATTGGACATCAAAACAATTTGGAAATTAAAATATATACAAAAATTTTCGTGCTGAACAGGCGCCTTTGCCGTTATGCCCCAATTGATTTGCACTTGCGAGAGATTCGAAAGGAATACGACATCAAAGAGCGATCTAGCACCCATATAATTGAAACACATATTTACATGCATACATTTACACTCACACACACACAGTCAGTTACACATGTGTGTGTGTGTATAGATTTAAAAGCTATGTATTTGCATGAATCATGAAAACTTGCTCATAAAGGAATCAAGTTGAATCTAACTTAAAGCAAATTAAACCAATTCAAAGATAATCCGGAACCAGAAGCATTTGGCAACAAGTTGGATATTATATTAACAATCGATACATTATCGTAAGTTTTATGTAGAAGATATTTTGACTGTTATGATGAGTATAAGTTATATATGTACATTGGTATGCCTGGATTACAATTGTATCTCTATCTCCCTCTGTCTTCGCTCCTTTACTCATTCCCAATCCCATTTCATTGGTATTGATCAACGCGTAGTTGAAACAGTTTTTTGGCTGGGAATCAAAATACATATAGACCAGATAAACCCGATTTGCAATCTTTGTGTCTTATATTATATAATATTACAAATCATTCATCAAATTCCGATTCGACATATCCGGAAATTGAACAAAACTAATATACTCTTTACTCCGTGAGTGAATAGAAAAATTGCATTGAAATTAAACAACTCCCTGCCAATTTATATATTATAGTGAAAATAAAACTTATGTCCATCCTCCATTCTCGTGTTACAGTGTTACTATTTTCCGGATCCGGTATAACCAAAAATGCTATTATTTAAAGTGCTAGAGACTTGAATTTTTAGCATTTGTATTCTTGTGTTCACAACCTAGGATGACAAATATATAATGCCCTTAGAAGCCACACACCACAAGAATCAATATGTTCTAATTCTGTAAACGTAGAAACTTAAAATTTTGATAATAGCTTACTCGTGACTTTCTCTATCGATACATCAAAACCTTTATTTCGCTCTTGGAGAATTGGCTTATCAAAAATATTATTGTAAACTCCTTCCAAGGAAGAGTATTCTACAGTCGGTAACACCAACCTGTCTCATTCTTACTGGTTTTTTATTGCACGTTTAAGCTCGTTTATGCATGAGGTATAATTGAAAAAAAATACCCATAACGAATGGAATGTAAAGTAATAATATTTTAATTAAAAAAGAAACATATTTTTCATATAATCATAAGCCATGGATATTTAGTAATTATAAAAACAGGAAATAGAAAATAACATATTATAAAATTTATTCAGTTCATTCTATTGTGAAATGAACTCGAGAATGTAAAAATTCTATTTGTTTTTCTTTTTTAATAAAGAAGACTACACTATCTTATTAATTATAATTTCAAATAAATTATACAGTATAAATACACTCATGATTTATTTGTAAATTAAGTTGAGTTGAAGAAAAAAAAAATGTTATCAGTAGAGTTCACAATTTGTTATTCTGAATGGATTAGTGAATAGATTACAGTAGTTTAGTGAGACAGTTCCAGACAAAAAGTTGTTGGCCTCTTTGCAAAAGCTTAGAATTCTCAAATGTTTTCAGCTCAGTAGATGTCGAAGGGCGACGATGAAGCAGCAGGCGATAGCAAAGTCCCCTAATGCTAAAACCACAAGAGAACCAGCTCAAGTTTTGGGTGCTAAGTTGATTATTAATAACCGAGTTGACTACGGAGAAGTATATGAGAAAAATAAATCGTTAAGCTGAATTTCATTCAGAAAATACCAACAATAGTTCAATCACCATTTGATCTTATGGAAACTGCGACTGGAATATAAAACGCTTCTGTCATGGGGAACTATTTATACGTATATATATATATATATATATATATATATATATATATATATATATATATATAAATATATATATATTTTTTTTAGGAATTTAAATAGATGTTTCCCTGATCAGTAGGTTTTCTGTTAGCAAAATGGAATTGTTGTCTATATTATATATGTATAGATTTATATACGTATCTGAATACTAATTAACAAAGCGCTCCGTAACACTATCTTGCATAGATCGCTTCTCTCTGACACAGCATGCCAGAGACTATATAATTTTGAAGCCAAAGGTCATTTGAACTTAAAAGGCATTACAAATATGATTGGCAACAAGTTAGATTGTTGCAGTTGATCGATGGCATAATACGATATATCTATCAATAGGCGGAGAACGTAATTCTTTGTCCTTATGTAGAGAAAGATAATGGATCCACCTGCATAGGCTGTCGCTGATCCGCTGATATCCAAAATCCCAAATATATAAAATTTATTTATTACAGTGATCAGCACAGTAAGTCTTAATCTTAATCGGTACTCAAGTTGTGCCTTAAAAGCGAAATAAAATGATACATTTTTATCGACAATAAAGAAGGAGATTAATTTTTCAGGATTTAAATGTCAGATCTCTAGCTTTTCACGGGTCTAGACGGTGATAAATAGATCGACTCATCTCGCAATATATGTCAAGTGTGACACGCCTTCTTCAGTCTGTTACATACATCGCCACTAAACCATTATACCCTGATTACCCACTTTCAATGGGGTTAGGGTATATTATGAGTACTCAAATATCAAAGTATATTTATAAGAAACATATACATATCTAGATTAATTACTTTAATTGAATAGCTATTGTTTTTACCAGATACCTGGAAATCAAATATAAACCAGGTGGGTGTGTCGCCAGCACTTGAATGTAAATCTGAATCACTTGGCGCGCTTTTTTGTCGAGTGTGATATTTACTATGCACACACACATACAATGTTAAAATATTCCCACTATTTTTATTTGTTTATTTTGTTGCTATAATCTTATCAGAAATGTAATTATAATTTGCCTTAAGTTGGCGCGACTCTTTTGTGACAACAATTTGCTATACATATATTCACGTAGCCCAACCAGTGTTGATTAAACCGAAATTGAACGATTAGATAGAATAATAACATGCATATATGTACCTATGTATGTATTTATACAGATACATACATACTGTTGCGAGGGCGAATTACTTGAAAATTAATCATATTTCAATTTATATGATGCCAATCCTTGAAATAGCATTTGATAAATGACATAAATCTCCCCTTAATAAAATTTCCCCATAGCGATCACAATTGAGCTTTATGAAAAAGCTCGCTTTGCGAGCAGAAACAGCAATGGTTAAACTCGTTTGGGCTGCGACCTTGTGTGCTTATGGATGGGGCAGCTCTTAAAAGCGAACTTTATTTTAAACTCTAATATTACTCACATGTTGCTGCACTACTCGCACTTTCAGGCTGTCAACAGCTGTTCGTCCGTTCTTGCTGCTTTTTTTTTGCCAGCAACTCCTAAAGCTGCTCGTGGGAGAGTGGAGAGAGAAAGAGCGCAAACTGACAGTTGCCAAACGGTTAAGAGAGCGCGCTCTTCAATCGGTTAAAACCTTAACCGCTTGGTTTGCCGCTACGAGCAGCAAAAGCTTTGGCCAACGCGGCGGTCGACTGGTTTAGTTACTATTATTAAACAAAGTGACGGCAACGTTGATGCAACGTTTTGGCTACGCGCTCGCGTTCGCAACTCGAATCGATCGTTGATCGGGGCACGCGCTGTGTCAGTGTGCGTGCATGTCTGTGTGTGCTTGTGTGTGTGTGTGTGCGTGTGCGTGTCAAGTGCATGTGAAGTGTCTTCATTTTCTGCGCGCTATCTTCTTCGGTAGACGGCTGTTCGGCTGTTCGACTATTCGGCTGTTCGGCTGTTGTTGTCACAGGTAGAAAGAAGCAGAAGCAGCAAAAAGAGAACAGCGTGGCAGCATTTCTATTGTTGTTTTGGTGACTTTTTTTTTGTTTTTCTTAAATGTCACTGCGCGCTAAATATTCGCGTTGCGGCTTCCAGCAACGGATTCTTGAAAGCTGCAACTTCCGTTAGTCACTGGCTGTAGCTCTATGGCAAAGTAAACAATGGGCATTTATTATCAGCGGACGTGTTGATTTCCCACCATAAGACTTTTCGGTTATTATTAACGGAATTATGCATCTGATGCGTGCGTTATCTGAAAGATGCAAATATGCAAAAAATTCAACAAATATAAAAAGCAGTGGAATTGCTTAAAGTCTAAAAAATATATACATGTATACATATTTACATGTATATAGGAATTGCAATTACAAAGGGAATAAATATTCCATTTACATTCGCGCTTTGTTGTTGTTGTTGCTGTTATTTACACTTACACTTTTTTTTACACTATTGCTAAATTTCCTTTTGTGCCAAAAATTTGTTGTGCAAACTTTTATGAGCTCTTTATATGTGCATACATATATACATATGTATGTATATTAGCGGCAAACGGTTTATATTAATATCAAAATGAGCATATGTATGTATGTATATGTATACACGTAAAAAATAAATGTATACAGATATATGGATGTACCTAGATACATATGTACATACATGTGTATGTATCTAGCTAGATACAGTGTATAATTGAAGGCTAATTGCGTGCAATTTATTATTTTATGCAAAACTCGGACTTAAATAATAAATAAAATATATGCAAAAAATACGAAAAAAAATAAAGATAAATTAATATTCGTAAAACCGATAAGGTTTGAATAAAATAACATACGATCTCTTAAAGTTAATTTAGAGTGACCATTCGGTAACCTCATAAGTATTAAAAATAACAAAATCTTAAAGCAAAAAAAAAAAAAATTTGTAAACAATAAATTTATCTATTAAATATAAAGGAAACGTGACCAATTAAAATATCTTTAGTTAAAAAGAATTATAATTAATTTTTAATGTGCCGTTTAAATTGTTGCCTTGAGCCATTTTTGTGAGACTCCATACATGTTTTATAATTACATCTGTATTTGCTGTTTAATTAGCTGGTGTAATGCGAACAACAACAACAACAACTGCTGGAACGGACTTTCCGTATTGCAAATAATAACAAAAAGCAACAAACAAAAAACAGAATCATAAACAAAATGAGTTTCTCTCGACAACGAGAAAAAGCACCAAATAATATATACCAAAAATACCAAATAGTTGAACATAGCAACAACAACAACAGCAGCAGCAGCAGAAGCAGGAGCAAGAACAGGAGCAGGAGCAGGAGTGTTGTCTAATATGTCCCAGCCAAATGTACTAAACGTCAACAGCGCAGCCAACGCAGAGGCGCAGCAGCTGCAGAGCGCGCGGACAGCGACGCTGACGTCAGATCTGCAGAATATGCGAGTGCAACGTCATCGCCGTAGCATTTCAGAGCTGATGGCTAGCATGGGTAAATTGAAAATTCAAATTGTCCTATTGTCCTAGGGAAACTCCCTGATAAAGTCCCAATTGAATGAGCAAAATCATTAACAGCATTAGATTCTCAGCGATGTTGTTGTTACCCCCCCCCCAGCTGATAAGCAGCACGATTGTCTTTTAACAGTGGATAAGCAGCATAACAGCTGTTCCGAACTGCTGTTATCCGGCTATACGGATATCCGATCAAGTGCTGTTGTCTTTAACATTCAATGTATTATGACAAAATGTTCCTTAAATGTTCACTTCTACGGGTCATTGTTGATCTAATAAAAATAAAAAATAAAAACTATTTATTATTTATAGCTAGTATCCGGAAATATTTGAATTGCGATGTTCTAGCATTCAAGTATAATATATCTACATATTTCCAAAAGTCTCAGCCAGCTGTTAGCATTGCAGTCTATGTTGTCCATTGCTAAGAAATCAATTTTGGCCACATTTTTCAGGGCCTATGTGTTGGCTGTGCTCCGAAGTTTCTCGTGGTTAGATCATTGCACAGAGAGCGTTCCAGGTGACATCGACATGCCAAACCTGCCCTCGTCTATGTTGGACGAGTTTTGTTTTCTGCTTTGAGCTACTCTTGTTCATTTACTAGAACTGTTTCACTGTAGTACATGACCGGTTTGTTTAGCCGGTTTGCTTGAGAAAGTGAAAAAGAATTTGACTCGCATTGGCACCGAGATGCGCAATAATTTCCTATTTCTTTTTTATTTTTTTGCTAATTTTTTGTGGGTGTGAGATACATACAATGTGAGAATTTATTTAAATATAAATATAAAGCAATGCTTAAAATATGAATCTTGTTAACTTAGCCAAATAAATATATATCTAACTGCCAAGTTAAAATTTAAGTACACTCTTTTGCACTATCTCTTTCAGTACATATACAAAAATCTCTCTACATGATAAGACTACATACATATGAGTACATATGTACATTTATATATATGTACATATATGCATATGTACATATATATGTATCTATAATAAGGTTTGTTATCAACAATTGTCAATTATCAACGATTATACTGATTATACTGTCATAAAATGGTGATAAAACGCCACATGGGCAACATTTTTAGTGTATTATAACATCTATTTAGAAGTTTACGATAATTTAATAAAAAAAAAAAAGGTTTGAAGCAGAAAACCTTAAGTAAAATTGTTTGTTAGAAATAGCAAAAATATATAATATATATAAGAATAAATTATAATAATATAAAAGTATACATTAAAAATCTTTTTTTTATATTTATTTATCAAATTATAGTTTGTAAACATAAAGTTATAGACCTATACATTCGTAGGCCATTTAACAACAAATAATGATTATAATGAAAAGCTGTGCTAAGCTGATGAGGTGTTGGATTACAGTTATCCAAATATGGAAATGGTCGAAAGTAAGCAAAAGTAGAATGCCACCAGCTCGTATTGACTTAGTATTCGAGGACCAAGATCGAATATCGATTCTTATTGATATAAACAAACCTTGCTAAAAACTATTTAAAAGTATTCAGACAAACTGCTTCGAAGGCTTCAATTCATTTCTTCGTTTTATGATTTTCCTTGAGTGCATTCTTAGTGCACCCAATTTCTAAACATACATACATCTTGATATATGTATTTATAATCTATACAAATACAAATATCTATTTCCGACTTATTAGGCCGCTATATAATTTTCCATTTACACTGCCAATTTACAAAGTAAATATGGAGGCCTTGCAACCATGTTACAAGTCTATATATACACATATATTATATGTATCTATATATTATATAACCCTGGAGTTTGGTCGTAGCTTTCGCCTCACGTGCCTCAAAAGCTTTGCGTGCTGTTTGAGACGCTCCCCTTGCAAAAGGGGGGCGTGACAGCTCTAACGGCACCATTAGCAAATTATTCATAACGTTCAAGTCACAAAATTGTGAATGCAGCCCACGTTACAACGAGCATTCGCTTATGACTTTAGACAAAGGTGAATCGCTGTAACAGGAAGTTTCGATTTCTTTCGGCAGTAGCAAGAGAATCGGGTTGAAAGACCTGCTAATTGCAATCGATATCTTATATTTTTAGATATTTTTATCTGCTCACAAAGAATCTCAAGTCAAATCAGCGCAAATCAAAGCATTCAATGTGAGTCATGGAATGCCGCATATTTATTTTTAAATGTAGGTGTATGTAGAAAATACACCCAAAAGTATGTGACGTAAAAACATGATAGCAATTATAATAATGATAGAAAGTGTATATTTTTACAGACTTCGTTATAAAGTTTGCATTTTATCGGACACTTACAGCAAATTATTTGGTTCTTCTCTTTCCTTTGCTGATAAAACTTTTCCTATCGTTTTTGGCGCAAACTTTTTCATATATCACATCATATATTCTTATCAGAATATCACATCATATATTCTTATCGACGTGCTTTAGTAGCCTATCCACAACAACACTTAATAGACCTCAACATCGCCAGCCTGCCAAGATGTGTGATGGAGCATTTAGAAATTGTTTAATAAATGAAAGTGATGAACGAGTTACGAGTAAGAGCTCTTCAAGTATTTATTTATTTGGCAGTCTCTACTCCGGCCTGCTCGACTACGAGTTCGCTTGAATACTTCAAAGAACTGATAATAATCCTTCGCTTCTGCATATACAAAAAACATACGCACACACATACACACAAACGCATAAACACGCGCTCTGCTAACTGCGCATATTTTAATAATTTTTAAACGATAGCACTAAAACGGAAATAGCTAAAGAAGTGAGGGTAAAAAAGTTTTCTTAAAATGTGTGTACCAGGCAGACAGACAAACTCCTGTTCGCCTATCCGTCCGTATGAACGCCAAGATCTCGTAAGCCACAGAAGCTAGTTACTCTGAAGAACTGGCCTTTGATCTTTACATACACAATAGATACACATGTATATGTACACTTATGTAAGACTAAGGAATAAAAACGTGAAAGCTTTAATTCAAGCTCGCTCCGTCATAATCATGCCTGTAGCATGGCCTCTACCAACGCCGCCCCTTCGCTAAATATTAATTGAGTAGAGGTAAATCTGTAAATGCAGTGGCATCCGATGATTTATACACAATGCGTGTCTGTGAATAGAACTCGTAACAATGTCCGACTTGCTGACCGTCCGTCTGTCACAATGAACAACATCCATAAAAGTTTAATATATTATAAATGGCATATTAGTATCAAAAACTTAGTATAGATATCACAATCTTGAAGACTACCACATAAATAACCAATTTACCGGCGTTTTGAATATTCGATGCATGCGATAGACGTGATTCATGGGATGCATGCAATACATCAGATGCATCTACAAATGTGCAGTTGCACCCTCTTTGACATTCCCAGCAATGCTTTGCATGGAGGTAACTAGTACCCAGTACGCCACAGGTGCGATATTTGCTTACACAGCATACAGTATCTTCAAGTTCCTCTAAAAATCAATAATGTATATATTATTAAACATTGCAGAGAATGTGAATGGCTAAATAAAAGCCAAGTTACCAGTTAGTTTTAGCTTCGGGTTTAGGCATTCGATAAATCTTGGGTCTGGTTGTGCTCCGGGGGACAGAAGCACAAATTTTTCTAAATCTTTCTTAAGCGCATATAAAAGTTCTTCTTCAAACTTGCAATCTTTCAAATAATCTGTGCAATCAATACATGCAGTTTGATATAAATTTGTAAATCCATTTGCGTCTGTGAGATAAATAATAATCATTTTTAGTCATTTAATAGATTTATATATATATATACACGAGATCTGTTCTTGAATATTGATTCTTACGAGGAATTAAATAAAAAAGTGCAAAGCTAAAATAAAAAAATCTAAAAATTTGGAGTGTATTCATTTTAAGCTAATCTAGAACTGAATTGTTGTGGATACGACAGTAATATATGACACCGCTTACTTAGGTTTCTATAACGATAACTTTTCCTGTTTATATCTTCTATATCATTTTTTTTTTTAAATTTCGTTTTTTGTTATATTTATCGGAATTTACGAATTTTAACAAAAACAACATACCCTGCAATTAAAGTATTGTCAACGAATAAATTTAGACCCTAGTATGTTGAAATAAACATTTACTCTAAACCCACTGACTAACTGTAATAGCAATCGAAATCGTATTTTTGAACCCAATTAAACTTGACAGCCTTACAAGATATTTTATGATCGAGTGGCCTCAATGCCATATGACAGCATCTACGACGAACTGGCACACAAACTATCCAGCCTTATTACTTAGTCGAACTTGAACCCAGAAAGACAGCGGAAAAATATAAATATTTCAGCAGGGTTGCGTAAATTTTAGCAAAGCTAGACACCTCCTTCGTCACTTTTTGGCTGATAAGATAATTTGTAACTAGCGAAACGAAGTCTAAATAAAAAAATAACAGTTATTTCACTATATGTCAATATCACTATTTTCTTATTGATAATGCCCCAACGGGGCAAACAAGATTTAACTGTATTTGGACAGTGAACGAGTGCTATGAAGTCGGTGGTGCCCGACTACAACAATATTCTAAGCTTTTTATATATTTTTGTCCATTCATAAGCGAATTTATTTCTAATTTCGATCTCATACGATCTACCTTTAATGCAGCCAATAAGTTGTCCAATATTTTACTATATTTATTTAGTTGTCATTTTTTTTATCAGTTAAACTTATATAATTCAGGGCTACACAGAAGCCTATGTTATCTATCAAATATATCATCTATATATCAAAGTTGAGTAAAATACTTTGATTGGGGTCTAGTAACAAGTGTGCTCTATGTAAACATTAATCATCAGAGGTTTCAACTGTTTTTATCTATGCTCAGTACATGAAATATTATATTACAGTCTGACCATAGCGCTAGCAATAGAGGCCTTATCGGTGAACTGATTTTTCATATTTATTGTGATTTAATATAATTTGAAATTGCGTTTATCAGACATTAGACCACAGCTACACAAATATATATATTTTTTATATTTTTTCATATTTAATATAGCTGTCATACTCTGAGCTAGTAATTTTTGTACCTTCACAAAACTCAAGTCACGTCGATTCAGTGGATTTGTTTTTGATCAAAATAAAATAATTCTTATGGTCTAAGTTCACTCTTATCAGTAGACCAGACCACCTTTATCAGCTTGAAAACGTATATGTAATACTTTCAACGTTTGCCATATGCGAGCCTCAAATAGACCTTGAATTTTTTAGCTGTACGATAAAAGTCACTGGCACTGGCTCTGGCACAGGCACTATATGTGTTTCAAATTTTACAATTTCACCTTAGCAAAGAATTAAATTCCTACAAAAATCTAATAATATAATTTACTATGTGGGACTGTAATAACTATTATATAAAATAACAAAATGTTAATAATGATGAGTAAAAGTTATATTCAAAAGAGCAAATTGTTAAATATCTTAACAAAAATAAAATGAAGTGTGTTCAAATTATCTTTGGTAGGCGCGAAAAATACATACAATTTATAAGATTAATTTTACTAATTATACTATAACGAAAGTGAGAATATTGTTTTTCTACAATATTCGTTTTTTTGCCCTTTCCCTTCTCCTTCCTCCCATTTCCCTCTTTACTCTTCACCTTTCCGACTTCCTTTACAAGTTTTTTACAGTTAGAAACTCTGAATTTAACGACTACATTACTGTTGGCTTTACTCATTTGCCAAGAATCATATACTACTACATAAGTGGCCTGTATAGATCTCAGAGTAGCTTGTAGAGATAAGTGTACCTTACGCTCCCATCTGTCAGAATTATATGTAATTTATTTTAATAAGAAACTGTGGAACTACTTCCACGGTAACTTTACGAAAGACGCTAAAATATATATATATATATATATATATATATATATATATATATATATATATATAATAATTGGAGGCGTAGCAAATCTACAAAGTCTATATTTTTCAATGTTGATGAGTGAATGTGAATATTTTATATATGTGTAAAATTCGTTACATATGATATATATTGAATCCTTATTAGCTGTAGCTAGACATTCCATTCCAGATATTTTGTAGCAAAATAAAGACTTCTAGGTTCAGCTAAAACAAAAAAAAGTCCATTTCTTATGTATATATCTATAAAAACAGCGTAGAGTGATTGAGAAATCAGCTCAAGTCTGGTCCGGAGTATCTCTTAGTAGGGCATTACCGACTAAAGGACTCATTTATTATCACTCACATATTTATGTAACTAATTTGAAGAATCATCAAATTGACCCAGACTACGGCTACAAATGTAAGCCCTTGTCAAAGAAAATTTTGCACAGCTCACGCTGCTACTCGTTCCCATTTAATAGATAGAGTCGAGCAGTGCGAGCCGGCAATTCAGTCGGCTTGGAGCTGTCATCAGTACTCGTGCACTCATGCTTAAGAGCAGAGCAAAGTAAACACAGTCGCATTTAGTTAACACAACAACAAACTGAATTTAGCTAATTAAAAGTGCGCAAGTTACGCGCAGAAACAAAAACTACTCGTGCAAATATGAGATAAGGCATGAAATATGTATATATTTACAAGTATGTGGGCGGCGGTCTGGTCTACTACATAAAGTGGGTTGCATAGCTCTCTTAGAGTAGCTTGTAAAGATAAGTGTACCTTACGCTCACGTTCGTCAGAATTATATATAATTTATTTTGATAAGAAAATGTGGAAGAGTTGCTTCCACGGTCCCTTTACAAAAGAGGCTAGAATAATTGGACCAGGGAATCGACATCAATGATTAATGTTCCTCTTTCCTACATATTTTTCCTACTGTTTTTTGTTCTATTCAGATATACGATTTATATAGGATAGTCCTGGAACGCATTTGCTAAAGTCCTCCATAGTCTTATATTCAAACTAAATCTCAATACTTTTGAAGCTATCAATTTATAGCGATATTTTGTATATTATTATTATCATCAGGGCCGGATCAAACACAATAATGTAATGGGCCAAGTGTGGTGGGGGCCCTTAAATTAAAGGTCAATATCCCAGTGATAAGATTCAAATATTATAAGAACGATATATGTATGTACTTGATTTTAATGAGAATTAATATTAATAATTAATATTATATTTTGTTTGCAAAGCTTGTAATAAGGGATTCGGGAGAGTCCTCCCGTGGTGGAGAGCCTGGGGTCCTGGCCCCATTGGCCCCACTGGGCCCTATGATAATCCGGGCCTGATTATTATACTACTAACTTCTTTATCTACTTTGTTGGAGTGATTGAGAACTGAACAAAGAGGTTGAGTCATCAAAAGCTTTTCACAAAACTTTTCCCATTGCAGAAACCAATTTGTTGAATTGCGCTCATTCACAGGAAATATTTAGTATATACGTTTACGGATTGAAGAGCTCTTTTCAAATGATATTTATATATAAAACTTAAAATATTTAGATCCCCTTCTATTCTAACCTTATTTATATATGCTTTGTCTTAAGACCGTAAGCTAAATCATATTATTTTATTTTAATACATACATATTTATACAATATCTAATTTATTTATTTTATCTTTTTTTTGTCGCAGTTGAATATCCTGCAGACGACGTGTATAGACCTAGTCAGTATGGCGGTTATATCAATCGTGGCTATGACGACTTAAATGGATCCTTAGTTTTCGCACAATACGAGGCCATGAATGATGCTAGGAACAGTGGGGCTGTGCCGCCCTACACGGCCCATGGCCATTGCGATCCTCTTGCGGACGATGATGGGAACGATGGGGCTGATCCCGAGCATCTCGATGATGGGGACGATGTGTTCAAGGACTGTGCCGACGATGCCATAGACGAGTCTGATGAGCAGGCGCATCACAGTCGCTGCCTGCCCGAGTTTCAGTTCTCGATGGTTGATTCGGAATATGATGAGACGCTGGCGTTTCCCGATTCCGTAACGATCTTATCGACTGTGGGCGACAAACCGGTGCTAGTGGAGCGCAAGGAGACGGACGACGATGATGAGGAGTTCGATGACGAGAATAGCGTGCTCCTACGCCAGGAGATACCCTTCATCAGCATCTATGGACCTAGTGTGAAGTTCAACTCGTTTCAGCGCAAGGTATTCATACCGGGCCGAGAGATTCATGTGAGAATTGTCGATACTGAGCGGAGTGTGACGACTCATCTGCTTAATCCCAATTTGTAAGTGTGACGGAACAGATTAACTGATTGATGGACAGTCCCTGGGTTGCATGAATGATCAGTCGCATTTCATTAGCTGATTGAATGATTGGCCTAAGCCTTTTGTTGGTATCATTCTTGACTGTTCAGTTTCTTCGGGATATTGATTAACAAACTGATCATAAAGTAAAAGCTTGACTGACAGACAATTTGAGTTACTGATTGACTGACTGATTGACTGTTACCGCATCGTGCAACCTACTACTACTTGACGATGCCGACCTGGTTCATTGATTGTTTGACTATTGACTGAATAACAAACTAATTTTAGAACTTTTGATTGACTCACTGATTGACTGTTGTCTAATAAGCTCTAGTAATCTAAATGATTGACCTTTGACTATTGCTCGTTACTAATTGACTGACTGACTGACCAGATGGTTGTCCGACCCTCTTACGGCTATCTGATTAGCTGACTGAAAAGCTTTATGATTGATGAGAGCTCTTTTGACATCTCCTTTACAGATACACCATCGAGCTCACTCATGGCCCTTTCAAGTGGACCATTAAGAGGCGCTATAAGCACTTTAATTCCCTACATCAACAGCTCAGCTTCTTTCGCACCTCGTTAAATATACCGTTTCCGAGTCGAGCGCACAAGGAGAAACGCACCACCTTGAAGGCCGTTGCCAGTCAAATGGCTGATGAGTCCACTTTGAAGGATCTGCCCGCCCATACCAAAGTCAAGCATTCCAGCACCCCAATTAGCAATAGTCAAAATCGCACAAACAATAACAACAACAACCTCAATAATACTAGCAGTGGAGATGGAGCAGGCGCTGGAATCGTGGCCAATATCATCAGTCCCACCCACAGTTCGATTCTCGCCAGTTTCACGCCGCGTCGCAGTCAAAGGAAACACAAGAAAAAGAAAAGAAAACTTCCACGTTTTCCCAATCGTCCGGAAAGCTTGATCACGGTGGAACATCTTCCAGTGCGGATCAAGCAACTGGAGGACTATCTGTACAATTTACTCAATATTAGTTTATATCGATACCATCACGAGACGGTGAGTAGACTGAGAATGAGTATGAGTAAAAGTTTAGTTTTAGAAAGATTGTATTGGACTAAGCTAAAATATTTACGTATAATGAATTTAACAATATAAAATATTTTTAAACTAATTTGTGAGTGATTAAGATGGGTTTAGGTTTGGGTAAGCTAGGAGTAAACTAGTTTAGAAGAATTGGTAGACAGGGCCAAACGAGAGACTTTAGACCCTCTATGAGTATTTATGAGAACTTAAGACTGTTTTCAGTTCGATTGAAATTGAAAAGGCAAAGGTTTTAGACTTTGACTTAGTGGCTTTAACTAATGTAACTGAATGGGAAAATGCTGAAAATGTGGGCAGGGCTAGGACATGTCAGATCCCTTTCCAGAATTGCGTATTTGCCAAAACTTGTTATTAGCATATACAATTTAATCTCTATAAGCTACGATTAATATCAGAGATAAGTCTAATGTTCTTTGCATTCACTTTACAGCTTAACTTTGTGGAGGTATCCAATGTGTCATTCGTCACCGGTCTAGGCATCAAGGGCAAGGAGGGAGTCATATTGAAGAGGACGGGTTCGACGAGGCCGGGCCAGGCGGGCTGCAATTTCTTCGGCTGCTTTCAGCGCAATTGCTGCGTGCGGTGCAATTACTTCTGCTCGGATGTGGTCTGCGGCACTTGGCGTAGCCGCTGGTTCTTCGTGAAGGAGACGTGCTTCGGCTATGTCCGACCCACAGACGGCAGCATACGCGCGGTCATCCTGTTCGATCAGGGCTTTGACGTCTCTACGGGCATCTATCAGACGGGCATGCGCAAAGGACTGCAGGTGCTCACAAACAGTCGCCACATTGTGCTCAAGTGCTGGACACGGCGCAAGTGCAAGGAGTGGATGCAGTACCTCAAGAACACGGCGCACACCTACGCCCGGGACTTCACCTGCCCCAACCCGCACATGTCGTACGCTCCCATGCGGGCGAACACCCAAGCTGTCTGGTATGTGGATGGAGCCCAGTACATGGCCGCCGTGGCAGACGGCCTGGAGGCTGCCACAGAGGAGATCTACATTGCCGACTGGTGGCTTAGCCCCGAGATCTACATGAAGCGACCCGCTCTGGACGGCGACTATTGGCGACTGGACAAGATCCTGTTGCGCAAGGCCAAGCAGGGCGTGCGGGTGTTTGTGCTGCTCTACAAGGAGGTGGAAATGGCGCTCGGCATCAACAGCTACTACAGCAAGTCCACGCTGGCCAAGCACGAGAATATTAAGGTACGGCATGTGCTTGAAGTTGTTATGTCTATTCGATTGCATTCAGTCCCAGGCATACAGTAATTTATGAGTAATACTATTCAGCAGTATCCTTATCTATACTCATGTTCATACTCTTTCAGGTCATGCGGCATCCGGATCACGCGCGTGGGGGCATTCTGCTGTGGGCGCATCACGAGAAGATAGTCGTGATAGATCAGACGTACGCATTTATGGGCGGCATAGATCTGTGCTATGGTCGCTGGGACGATCGCTCGCATCGGCTGACGGATCTGGGTAGTATTTCCACGGGGTCCGTTTCGGGCAGTACGCGACGCACGCCCAGCGGGTTCTTCTACAGGGATGACGAGGACTCAGCCTTCGGCTCACGCAAATCCTCGCGCAATGCTCACTACGAGACGACAGGCGCCAAGGAGCCCACCAGCAATCAGCCAGCTCACGAGGAGCCCAACTTGCCGGGAATGGAGCTGCGAGTGCTTAAGCCAGGAGACCGCCTCCTGATTCCAGATATGCTTTCGGCAGCCTCCAGTGAGCTGGCCCTAGATTCCACAGCGCTGGAGGGCATGAAGCTGAACACGCCCGAGCTGGAGCGTAAGAATATGCTGGATCGCTTGAAGAACAATGCAATGAAGGGCGCACGCAAGGGAAAGGACTTTATGCAGCGATTGACCACGGGCGAAGTGGCAGAGAGCACAGAGACGGAGCTGGAGGCAGCTCCAGCTGCCATCTATTGCATAGAAACAGCTGAAACAGCGCCGAGCAAGGAGGACATGGCACAAGCCTCCAGCTCAGCAGAAGCGGCAGCAGCAGCTGCAGTCGGTGATGGACCTGGAGCTGAAGCTGGAGCTTCAACTGGAGCTGGAACTGGGGTTGGGGCTGGCGCGGGAGCAAGCACACAGATACTCAGCGAGTTTTATGGCCAGGCGAAGTATTGGTTCGGAAAGGACTATTCTAACTTTATACTCAAAGATTGGATGAATCTGAATGCGCCCTTCGTGGACATCATCGACCGCACCACCACGCCCCGCATGCCCTGGCATGACGTCGGTCTCTGTGTGGTCGGAGCCTCCGCTCGGGATGTGGCCCGTCACTTCATACAGCGCTGGAATGCCATGAAGCTGGAGAAGCTGCGCGACAATGTGCGCTTTCCCTATCTGATGCCGAAGAGCTATCACCAGATTCGACTTAATCCGCAGCTGCAGCAGCAGCAGCAGCGGCGACAGCAGCGAGTCACCTGTCAGCTGCTGCGCAGCGCCTCGGCCTGGAGCTGCGGCTTCATCGAGCCGGATCTGGTCGAGCAGAGCATACACGACGCCTACATCGAGACGATCACAAAAGCTCAGCATTATGTGTATATAGAGAACCAGTTCTTTATCACCATGCAGCTGGGCTTGGGTGTCTCGGGAACGTTCAACGTCAGAAACCAGATCGGGGAGACACTTTTCAAACGCATCGTGCGTGCCCACAAGTGAGTTACGTAATCTATAGGATGTCTAGAATTCATAAGATCTATAGATCTGTAGGAATTATGAAACTTATAAACCAGTGATTACATCTATATATAATGGATCTTTGATACATAGGATCTTACATCCATCGACTCATTTTAATATTTGATTTGTGATATATTGGAAGTGTGGGAATCTCTATCAGATCAGTGAATTTATATTTTGTAATTTGTGATCAACGCGATATAAAACTTACAATATCAGATAAAGAAATCTTTGATTTATATATAAAGTTTAATATATCCCATCTGTTACCTATATAAGATCTGTTATCTACATAGTCCTTGCGACAACTTGGATATACTAACTAAATTTTACCTATCTATCTTAATCCATTTCAGGGAACGCAAACAGTTTCGTGTCTATGTGATAATGCCGTTATTGCCAGGTTTTGAGGGCGATGTGGGCGGGAGTACGGGCATTGCAGTGCGTGCTATAACCCATTGGAACTACGCATCCATATCCAGGTTTGTGCCTAGCGTTACTAAAGTTAGGGTTCTCTTTTTATACCGCATATAGTATATATCGGTATTTGGAAATTCTTTGCGTCTCTCTTGCAGTATTTTTATCTATCTATCTCTAACCGTATCTCTCTTCGTCTCTGTTTCAGAGGTCGCACTGCAATATTGACACGCCTTCAGGAGGCGGGAATCACACAGCCCGAGAATTATATATCCTTCCACAGTCTACGCAATCATTCGTATCTGAATAATACGCCAATCACGGAACTGATCTACGTGCACTCCAAGCTGCTGATCGTCGATGATCGTGTCGTTATTTGTGGCTCGGCGAATATCAACGATCGTTCAATGATTGGCAAACGGGATTCGGAAATCGCCGCCATTATCATGGACGAGGAGTACGAGGACGGACGCATGAATGGCAGAAAGTATCCGAGTGGCATCTTCGCTGGAAGATTGCGAAAGTATTTGTTCAAAGAACATTTAGGTAGCTCATCAAGAGATCTGTTCATTCATGGTTGACAACTCCTAACAACGTCTTTTTTTTCAAGGCCTATTGGATCTGGATAGCTCGATGCGCTCTGATGTAAACATTAGCGATCCTGTTTGCGACCAGTTCTGGCATAATACCTGGCGTCGTATATCGACGAGAAATACAGAGATCTACGACGAGGTGTTCAAGTGCATTCCGACGGATTTTGTGAAGACCTTTGCTAGTCTGCGCAAATATCAGGAGGAACCGCCGATGTCGAAAACTGAGCCAGAATTAGCCGCCAAGCGGGCCACGGAAATTCAGGTGGGAATTGTACCAGAGAGTTTTATAGGTATATAGGAAAATTGTGGTACAGGAAATGCCAATCAAATTATTAGGACACCAAAGTAGGGTTAAGGAGATACAAAAGGAAAATTATGGAACTAGAATTGCTTGGAAATTGTATTCCAATTATTTGTAGAATCTCGCCTTAAGTTAGAGCAACTATCCATCATCTTCTTCTTGTATAATCTCATATTTTATTCATAACTTAAAAGAATGTAATTGTCACACAAATGAAAATTCTATATTAGTTAACAATATGACTCCAAAAACGCTCGACTAGCAGGTACCCTGAACCACAGCTCTTATCTAAATATAGAAACCGATTTAATGGGTTTTAGATAGATAGAATATCTTTCTCTTCATAATATCTATAAATTATCTGAATTGCCCCACTTTAAGCTTTCTTCATCATCTGAATATATTTCTAGGGTCATCTGGTTAATCTGCCGCTGGACTTCCTCAACAAGGAGGTTTTAACGCCGCCCGGGACCAGCAAAGAGGGCCTCATACCTACCTCTGTATGGACATAGTCTGCCAAAAGTCTTTAAGACGTATTGTAATTTAGTGAAATTATCAAAACTGGTTGTAAGTACAGTTGCCACCACAATGCTGGATGCGCATTTTTAGGTTAGATTTCTATTTATGCAACCCACCACAATGCGCTTAGACCTAAAATGTTGCTGTTGCCAAGTCAAATGAAAAAGGAATTGTACATGTATATATATATGTATATATATATAGGTCATATTATATTGTTTGTGTAGTCGTCTGTGTTTTGCTTTACAGCTAGTTAATTTATTTTATGGTACATATGTATATCGACGTTTCCCTATTACAATTAAGTTTTGTTTATTGTTAATGTTTGTAATTTTAAAAACAGTATTCTAGACAAACTAAAGCGCAATTATAAATGATTTTAATAAAATTTCATTAAAATCTCATATTGCTGGGAAAAACTATATGTATGTATGTACATTAACGAGTTTACATTAAAAAACAACTAAATTATACCGCAAAAGTTTCTGTCAAAAATACTAAATGATCTCGAAACATAAATGACCTCTTTCAAAAGCTCACTGCTCCAGCTCAACTGTTGACTGTCTGCTGCAGAACTAACATGAAAATGTTAATAGACCACGATTGAGTGATAGTCGAAGTCTTTTAACAGTGCGATTGAGTGATAGTCGGAGTCTCTTAACAGTGAGAGCTCAGTTACGTTAAACTTCTGATAGCGGAGAGGCCACGTAAATTAACCTCCAATGCAGCATTCATTCATTTCTATTTTGCCTTTTGAGCGAACAACGTTTGTCGCTCTTTATCCTTTATTGCCTTTTTCCCGTTTTGGGTATTGTTTTTGAGATCACTCATATAAATATAAATAAATACATTTTTTATACATACATAATAAAAAGTTCGATTAAATGCTAATGCTTTCCAATCACCATCAAAAAACCACCTGAAAAATGTACTTCGTTTGAATCATTGCAGCACTTGGGGATCTCTAGCTCACTCTTTTTTTCCTTCTTCGTCTCTGGCATTGCATTTGCAATTTTAGATTTGCTAATGCAGTGCGTTTTCTTTGCTCGTTCGGTGCAGTCACGTTGTTTGCCGTAGGCTTGGCTTGTGCGTGTGTGTGTTTTGAAATTAGTTCGAAATTGGGAAAAAGTAAAGAGTGCCGCAACAACTACAAGTAATTTGCGTTTAAGTGTCGAAAAACATTTTCAGTTCGAGGTAACTTCTGCATTTAGACATTTTCTTGCATTAGTTTTAGCTTTGCGCTGGCAGAGAGAAGTGCGAAGCACAAAATCAAACTACAGCAACAACAAGAAGAGCGAAGCTAGCAAACAAGTTCTACTGCTCACACATACTAAGAGATAGTGCGCTCTCTAGTTCGCTCATTCGCTCGCAAAACCTAGCGAGTACTACGCTCTTTGTCAGAACCGTTGCATCACAAAAGGCCGCCACACATACACATTTATATATATATATATTTAGATTTATATATAGAGAGAGAGAGAGAGATTGCTCATGTAACGTAATAAAAGCACGTGTTGGCTTTGATTTTGTTGTATTTGTTGTTGCTGGTGCTGTTGACTTTGCTGCTTTTTCTTCACGTTCGTTTTACTTTGATGTGTGTGTGTGTGGTTATGTATGTATAATTTGTATTCATGACGTGATTTGTGTTGGTGACTGATTGAGCGAGTGTGAGCATGTGTATGTGTTTGCGTGTGTGTCGGGTTTGATAACAACAGTTGATGTGTGTGCTAGTGTTTGTGCGGTCTCTTTCTTGCTCACGGGCTTACTTGATTTTTGTTATTGTTTGCTTTTGAATTGACTTTGCTTAATTATTGAGGCGAATTCGCGTGGGCAAAGGAAGCTGCAACTAAAAGCGTGGGCCATTATTTTTAGAGCATGATTAAGGAAGTGTTGCAGTAGGTGCTCTATAAAATGATAAACCAATGGGCAAGGAATGTTTTCGAAGTTGAGACAAACAGCTGTCTTGTTGATGTGAATGTGTGTGTGTGTGTGCACAGAATTACGTATCTAACGGTAGTTAAAGTGTCCATGAAAAGTGAATCATGAAGTATGAGCGAAGGTGTACAAATTGAAGGCAATTGAAGACTGAACAAAATAAGGGGAAATTTATATAATATTAATGCTGAAATATAGGAAGAAGATTAAAAATAAAAAAATAGTTCAGTTAATTCAAATTTTGAAAAATTTAAGTTGAAAAATGACTTTTGATTTTTGTAGCTCTCACTGAAATTATAAGTGTGAATGCAACAATAGAATCGAATTGCAATTAAAAATAAATAAACAAAAGCAAAACTATCTAGTTAAAAATATAAATATTTCTGTTGGACAAGATCAAATTATAATTCACTTGAGCTGTTAATCTATTTGATAGTCTTCTATCGAGAACCTGTTGCTTTGCTGATTGCTTATATTGTGTTTCTCACGCTCATATCAACAGGTAACAAATACGATTAAGATGCAACATAATTATGAAGCTACGGTTTCTCCACCCACTCGGCGGCGACAATCGTGGCAAAATCTGTTCGAAAACTAAATATTGAACTTCCAAAAGGAAAAACAAAAACAAACAAAAAAAAAAGCGTGTGGGCTTGTGGCGCAACAAGCAACAAGCAGCAGCAGCTTCACAACCGGCTTCCCTATAGACCCCACCTTCACATGCCCGTGCGACCCCTTGGCCCCTCGGCCATTAGGCCGTCCCCCTGCTCTAACAGAGTATGCCAAACCTGCTGCCGCTGCACAGAAATCAAAAGTGAACATCGCATCGCTTGCATATTGCCAGCGTCTGTCTGTGGTCGGTCGCCCGACCTCTCCGAGCCTCCCGAGCCTATCCGACCAATTCGCTACTCGGCGAAAAAGACAACAATAGCAACAACAAGAAAACATTGTTGGCATCGTCGGATTTGGTCGTCGTGCGGCGTTTTGGCGCTCGTGCGTTGTCACGAAGTTGCGGTCGTTGCTCGTTGGACGCTCGTTCTTGTTGACTTCGCTCGTTTCGTGCTGGCTGCTCGGTTCTAGTTGGCTAAAGCTCTTCGTGTGTCGAGCCCCACACCAATGCGGCGTTCGTCGTCAGCAGTTAGTCGCAGGCAGAGGCCAGCAGCCAAAGCAACGCAGTCAACGGGGGCAGTGAGAGTCAACGCGCAGTTTTTCGAGCCACTTTGTTTCACGCAATTAACAGTTCGACTGACATTTTTTTACATGGCAATTAAAACAACTGCAACGAACGAATGCGAAAAAGAAAACGAAAACACAAACAAAAATAAAATTGTGTGCTTTTTTGATTATTAATAGACAACTCGGCCCCGGCGAGCAACGCATTGATAACGTCACATGAGCGAGAAAGAGAGGGATAAAGAGAAAGAGAGTAAAAGAAGGAAGAGAAAGAGCGAGCGAGAGAGAGAGAGAACGAGTGCTCGTGTGAGTGTATTGGAATGCATTTGGATAGATTCTTGGGCTTTGTTGTTAAACAAATGCCTGATTTGTGACTTTGTTTTTATTGTTTCGGTTTCGTTGTTTCAACAAACATAAAAAAACGCTACAACACAAAGCTCGAAAGACGCGAGAACCGGTTAACTGTTTGCAAAGCTTGCAAAAAAGTTTTGTTTTCGCTTTTGGTTTGTTTTCTGCACTGCAAATGCAAAAGCAACAACAAACGGAAACGAATAAAACTCATAAGAAAATTAGCAGTCATTCATATTGCAAAGATAATGAAAATTCAATTATAAATAATTGTTTTAAATAAATGCTGATCAAACACAAAAGTTTAATTAAAATTATGTCAAAAATAAAGAAAATAAAATAATAGTGAATAAAAAGGCAAATAATTGTAATGCAAATTTTTGAAAGAAAAAATTGAGTAAAGTGCAAAAATAAAAAACAAAAATCATATACATATGTGTTACGTTGAAATTGTGAATAATATTAAAGAAGCTTTTGCATTCTGGTACAGTAAACCGTACCTACCATGAAAAATGTCAATAGTAATAATTCTTAAAAAATATGATAATAAATAATGGAGCTGTGGGTGTAAAAAATAATGTTTGGCCGCAAACACAATTTATGTAAATGGAATCTATTTAGAGAAGAAATAATAGTGTTACCAAAATGACTCGAAAAGCAGTTAAGATTAGAAGCATTCAATTGATTGTTGTGAAAAACAAGAATAGGTCCATTGAAAAATATGAAAGTTAGGCATAGAAAAGTTTTAAAAATACCATTTTTATAGAGGTTAGGTTTATTCTCCATTAATTTAACTAAAGTTTCAAACCTTTTCATATTTTATTTACTTATAGCCTTCAATTATGTAATTGTTGTGTTCAAGTGATGGTTCTTCAATTCTTAACAAAAATCTTATACCAAAAATAAAATTCCCTTAAAGTATTTCAATAAATTTTATTTAGTTATTAGATATTATAACTAAAGTGATTCTAATGACTGCAGAAACCTTTTGAAACTTTAATCATTAAAAACGTTCTCTTATGTAATTATTGGTTAAGAAAAACACAGATTTTTATATTCAGTTTAAGTAAATACGCTTCAAAAATTCATAAAAGTTCTGCTAAAAGTAAAAATATTTCTATATGAGTATAACACGAGCCTTCTTGCTCAGTAAAAGAGAGTGAGCTGATGGTAGTCAAGCAGAAATTTAACTCAGAACGTCAGATAAAATGTTATTAGAAATATTATTACAGCCAGTAATAACATCAATGCATCTTCTGTTAATCAACTTTCAATTTCATATAGCCTAAAAACAGTAAATTAAAAACCAACTGAATCAGTAGAGGAAAGAGATTTAATAAAAAACAACAACAAAATAATGGTTGACATGAAAACTATGTAAAAGTCAGAGACTTGAAACAAAACAAATGCGAAAAGAAGCTTAAGGCAAAGTTAGCAAAGGAGGAAAGAAGAAGAAAGTGAATTTGAACAAAAATGTGTTGTAAGCCAAGTAAATGGCAACAACAACAACAACAACAAGAGCGGAAAGCAATTAAAACAAACGTTTCAAAACAGTTACGAAAATAAACAACAAAAGGAGCCATAAACAAAAAGTGCATAGAGGAAAACAAATCGAAAAGAAAAAGGAAACAAAAAGTAAAGCAAAGCAAAGAAAATGTCTGGCACGCCGTCGAAGGACATAGCGACAAAGACTAAAGAAACGGTTAGCGAGGCTCCAATAGCCACGCCCACAACAACAAAAGAAACAGCAACAGCAACAACAGCTAAGGAAACAACAAAAACAACAATTACATCAGTAAAAAAGACTTTAACATCCAATGCGGCTTTGTCATTGTTTGATCAGCTGAAAAACGGCGTCAATTTGAACAGTTTGACAGGAACTGACTCCCCCTCGGCCAGCCCCCCAGCATTCCCCTTTGCCCCGCCCGCCGCTCGAGCCACAAATATTGAATTGAAGCCGCCACCGCCCCAGCCGCCACGCCCAGCCGCGTCCTTCAATACGCCCACGCGGCTGCTGTTGCTGCCGCCCACAAGCGGCAGCATTGGCATTGTGCAGGGCACTAAACGGGGCAGGGAAACATCGAAACCAACAATTGCAACAAGCAACAATACAACGAAAGCCAAACAAACAACATCAACAAAGACTGCAACAACAACAACAACCGTAACAACAACAACTGCTAGAGGAGAGCGTGGAGTGCGAGGCAATGGGCAGAGCATAAAGAAACGTTGCGTGAATCGTTACGACTCATCTGAGTCATCAGACAGGTGAGCTCGATATCACTGACTAACTATTACTCTGAGATGGTTAATAGGGCACGCTCCACAGTAAAATAAACAGATTTCTTAGCGGTATCACTGTAATATAAGATCGGAGATCCTGTTGTCTTACAGCATTCCAGATATGTGCTATAAGCATACATATATAAATATAATCGAGTTTTATAGTTTCGTTAAATGACTACGATTTTCATTTATAATTCTCAAAAACTTCAAAGCTGCATTTGTTCGTTTCGAAGCAGAGGAAATGACGAAGACAATGAAGAATAAGTGGGTCAAGCAAGAGAGTAATGGAAATATTTAAAAATAAAAATAGAGTTAAAAGAAAGAGAAACAGGAAGAATAAAGGGGAAAGAAAAAGAGGGAATGAGAAAGAGAGAGGGAATGTAAGGGAGAGTGAGAGAGAGAGAGTGAGATCGAGAGAGTGTGAGAGAGAGAGAGAGAGAGAGTGAGAGAGAGAGAGAGAGAGAGAGAGAGAGTGAGAGAGGGAGAATGAGAGAGAGAGAGAAAGAATGCGAAAGAGAGAAAGTGAGATAGTAAGAGAGAAAAATTGAGAAATACATAAGGAAATAAATAATGTGAGAGAGAAAGAAAAAGAAAGAAAGGAAGAAAGAAAGAGAGAGAGAGAAAGAAAGAAATGTAAAAAGAGAGAGAGAGAGACAAAAAGACAACGATTAATAAGGCAAGAGAAAGAGAGCAAGAGAATGAGGGCAGTAAAAGGAGAACGAGAAAAAAAGTGATACAAAGAGGAAAAAAGACAAAAGAAAGAAAAAATAAAAGTAAGCAGAAGGAGAGAATGAGTGAATAGAGAGAGAAAAAAAGAGAAAAGGGAGAAACAGAAATAGAATGGGATAATGAGAAAAAAAGATAAAGAGTGAGATAGAACAAAAATAAGAAAGGGAGAGGGAGATCGATCAATAACATTGAATTGTTTCCGCTTATTTCGAAATGGTTAAGTGGAATAAAAAAAAATTAAACTATTTAAAGAATGAAAAGTGAAAAATGTTAAATAAATCTAAGTAAGTCATATGGCAGTATTTATAATATATTTAAAGTTTCTTAGTTTAATTTCAATCGGAACATTTGTATTTACTTAATTTAACTCATCGCTCCTTCAGAATCATTAAAATGCGGTATTTGAGCCCAAGTATTAGAAGTAAAATAATGAAAAGCAGGATGAATTGTTGATTTGAATTGAAATATGATTTCAATTTCAAAACACAGCAACAATATAATGAAACATGCCTGAGTCTATTTCTCACTCTATTATTTGAATCATGAGTCATGATCATGACCACAAAATTTAAACTTAGCTCAAAATAGCTCAAGTTAATTTTGAACTTCGAAACAAAAATCGTAAAAAATATATAAATTTACAACTTTTTGTGCAGCTGCATGTTGACAAAATATGTACAACAATAGCAAAAGGAATAGCAACAACTTGAACAACAACAACAACAACAAGTTGAATTCAAGTTGGTGGTTTGCCAAACAATGCAACGGCTATGAAAACAATGCCAAATGCAATGCCAAAAATTGCAAACATAACATTAAGAAGCCAAAATGCACGACTAAGGCACGACTAAATACACACGAGTAGCGGCAGAAGCAACAGCGAACATCAACTTCAACTGCATGTTAAATATATATGTATGTGAGTATCACAAATGGGTATGGTCGACAATGATCTACCCTATATTTGATTGATACATGAGTATACTCGAGCTATTAGAGATATTATTATTGTATTCAATATATACGTAGTTACAGCAAAACACTTGTCGTTCATTTTAAGACTGATTGACAAAGGTTGAAAATATACAGATAAACTTCAGATTAAAAGCACATAGCAAATCACTCAGTTGATAAGCCTTAAAATTATATTTTAACATATAGTTTTTTCGTGTATCGAATAGGCTAAAATTGAATTTCATTTAGTTTTTCAACTTAATAAAGACAATGGGAAATAAGTAAATATGAAAGGTTCAAAATATTGAGCATTGATCATTTAATATTTTTACTCAAGTCAGCTTAAAGTGAAAAATTCAAATCTAAGATTTAATGCTGACTTTGAATCTATTTGTTCCGTTTCAATTAAATTATAATTCATCCATTTATTTCCCCCACTTTTGTTTCTCAACTTAAGCATATATACATAGTAGTTATACTTAAAAACTTAGAAGATATTGAATATCAATTTGAAGCATAATTCTTGTCTATGAATAAATTTAGATTCAGTTAGTCCAAGAGAAAGAAATGACATCGAATTGTTGATTAAGAAAATAATTAGAGTAATTAAAGCCTTCTCCTCAAAGTCAGTTCCGATTACAGGGTATACGACAAGCGAATGTAATTTGCGAGCTATTACACATTACACTTTAAGCGTCATCTGGCAAAGTTGACTGTGACTGCGACGTCGACGTCGGCGTCGGCGTCGGCGTCGGCGTTGGCGTTGGCGTTGGCGTCATTTTGGAGTCACTTAAACGAGATAAATCAACGTGGGCGATTACACAATATCGCATTGTCAGTCAATGCAAGTGTGTTGGTGTATATGTGTATGTGTGTATGTATATCTTCGACTGCAGCTGTATCAGCATCTATATATCTCTGTGTGTGTGTGCGAGTGTCGACAATTGAGGCGTGCTGGCATGACTGTGCAAAAAAAAAAAAAAAAACAAACAAAAAACAAAGAGTAACAAATGCAAAAACAACAGCTGGCAAAAAAACTTTTAGCAGCAACTGTGGAAAACTGTGCATTGGAGTGCAGTGGGTCGCCGCTTGGGGCTTCGGGGGTCGCCCATGGAAAATGTGGAAAAACCTGTACCTGCAGTCGATAGCACACTCAAAGAAAAGACCAGAAAGACAAAACGACAATAGCAACAACAGCAAATGCTGATTAAACAAAACAAAAAATAAATACAAATAAAAATAAAATAATGACTGCAAACTGCAATGGAGTTGTTGTTGTTGTTGTCTTTATGAGCGATAATTAAAGTTAAATGTTTTGTATGCGATGTTGCGTCTGATTCTCTGTAAATATTCGCATCATCCCCACATCCAAATGCGAAACATTAAAAGAGATGCCGCAACAACTTGTTTAATGTTTATAATAAAAAAAAAAAAAACAAAAAAACACGTACATTTTAATGAGCGAAGTTCTTGGCAATTGCAGCAGCAGAAGGTCAAAAGTAAACAAAATTGAGGTCAAAACTGCAAAAGTTGTAGTCAGAGTAGAGGGCAAAGAGTTTGGCTCGAAATTGATTCAAATCGGATTGTAATAACATTAAAAACAATTTAGTTGACGACAATAACTTATCAGAAATGGAGAATGCATTTAGAAAAATACTTAAATTTTATATATTTCAATTATCTAAAAATTATTATAATATAAAATTCATTTTCAGATGCATATGTGAAAAAAAAACAACAAGCATCATTAATCTGTATTATTTTTATGGAAAACATTTAATATAATAACTGTATTTTCTAATAATCTTAATATCGAAATAATATCTAAATTTCCTTTGAAAATATACTTGAAGGCTATTTCAGAATAGATAGTGACAATCGTAAAGTATTGATGTAAAACAATTTCTAAAAAATCAATTAAAAAAAATCAATTAATTAGGAACTGGATTGCATAAGAGAGATTGCATATTAAGAGAATATAAAAATTAATACAAAAATAGTAATTAAAACAAAAATATTTTTATATTTATATGCTAATGAGCTGGTTTGATTCTAACAAACGAAGAATCCCCGAAAAATGCAATCTTCAAGCAACGATGCGGAATAAACTTGCGTGCAGCGCCAAAAATTGCAAACGATAAGCAAATCTGTACGAAAACTGGAGTTAAGGTGCCCGACTAGGAGATACCCTGACTCCGAATGATCTGGGTTTTCTGCTTGGCAGTGAAAACCTATATAAATTTTCGACCAAAAAATATAATTCCGCGTTATTTGAAGATATTAAACAGTCAACATCGGCGAGTTTCGAGCCCACGGTTCTAAGACTACGTGAATCGCTAATTTTAATACCGTCATTTCACTTCTCGTATTATTAGCTTTAATTATGATACTACTTCATCTAGCAAATCTAAACTAGTAGTAAATGAAATAAATTATATATAAAACTGACTTTAAATTTTAAGAGTTTTATTGTTTTTTAATTTCAGTATCCAAAATATTATAAAGTCAAAATTATATAAAATACACATCAAACTATAGTTTCAAAGACGTACGTAGATATAGTTTTAGAGCTGATTTTCGATAAGAGTCTTAATCGATTACGATTTATATATAGGGATCTTCTGAGATAGACGTTTTCTTAGATAAAGATTTGTATATACCTTATGTTACGTACATGTTAAAAAAATCATTATACCCTAATTTCTTTAATGTATAAAAAGCGACCACAAATCTCTTGTTAGTAAAAAAAATAATAAAAAATAAATAAATCAAAAAGAGTTCAACGACCAAAAGTTGAAATTATTTCCGACTGCGATGCGAGGCAAAGCACGAACGAACAGACGAGGGCAGTCGAACAAACGAGCAAAAAGAGTGAAAGAGCAAAAGAGTAAGAGAGCAAAAGATACAAAGCGTACTAAGAGATACAAGATTTGATATAGCAGCAGGTAGATGGGGCAGCTGATAGGCGTGCATTGCGTGCGTGAAACTGAAACTGAACCTGAAACAGAAACAGAAACGAGCCGATCTTTTGACGCTCGACTTATCGAAACTGACAACGACGACTAAGGAGACTTGGAAATTTATGCATGATTTTAAAGCAGTAAGAACCAGAACAACTATTAATTATAACAAGTATGTGGACTCTAGTAAAAATGCTTTACTCTAAGACACCTAGAACCTCGTGCCAAGCTGTTATTGGTAACAGGTATATTCCACATACCTGCAGAAATATCGATGATATTTTATAGAAACGTGCTGTAAGAGAATCTAAATAAAAGTAAAGTCTTAAGTATGTAGCTGTTAAAGCTGCCGATATCAAAGCTATTGATATGAACATACCTCGCTTTGCCTGTTACATGCACTTTCTCTTCCTCTTCGTTTCCTAATTAACACTGGCTGCAGGGTATGTGGAGAGAGTGCCATAGTTCACTTAGAAGCTGCAGATACATATGTATCTAAAAGATGCGCGCATGCAGGAAGCTTATCGCGCCCACGGGCCATAAATTTGGCATCGTCTGAACGTATGTTTCACATGTCTTTAAGATACAAATGCACTTGCACACACTCACATGCATACACACACATGCATACACACACATGCATACACGCTCATACACATGCGAAGCGCAACGCTACGCATTCTTAATGAGCGGAAATTGGTTGGCATTGTAGATACAACAACAACAACAACAACAACAACAGCAACAGCAGCAACAATAACCAACTACAATATATACATAACATACAACAAAAGTAATGCATCTGTAAGCCATAAATTCACACAGCTGACGAGCTAAAGCGAGCTGCGCGTGCCGTGTTTTACTCAGTCGAGAGATACATTTATTAAATCGCCTTTTACTGCGCACTTCGGCACAATTATCTGTCAGATAAATTATCAAAATTGTTTAATGGCGCGTTTTTATAGCAAATATACACAGCGCGCTTCATAAATCGCAAGTAGCTTATGCAGGGCCATTTAAAGTGCATACAAATGCTAGCAAAGTGTATCGAAGATATATTTTTATACCCTGAACCCATTGAAAATGGGATTTCAGGGTATAATGTTTTTGTGAAAATGTATGTAACAGGCAGAAGGAGGCGTGGCAGACCCCATAAAGTATATATATTCTTGATCAGGATGACGAGCTGAGTTGATCTAGCCATGTCCGTCTGTCCGTCCGTCCGTCCGTCCGTCCGTCCGTCCGTCCGTCCGTCCGTACTAACGCAGAGATCTCCTAAACTACACGTGCTAGAGACTTGAAATTTTACATGTATACTCGTGTATACCATACGAGTTTATCATATTTTTTCGATAACTCATCCCATTTCTTTTTTATCGATAACAATCGAAAATCTGACTTTGTTCTTAAAGCCTAGTTTGAATACTGTTAGACCTAGAGACTTCAGATTTACTGTGTAGATTAATGTGATGAATACAAAGATTTTGTCATTTACAGATTTTGGATGCCACGCCCCCTTCGCCCCAAATTTGAAAAAAACGTATATCAAGTACTAGAGACTTGTGCTTTGGCATATACACACGTTTGAATGTTATTATTACGTTCTGAAAATTTGATGAAGATAGTCCCACTACAAAAAGATTTATTCAACAAACAAATTTTCGTAATATAGCCCACACGGCAGCCCAAGCGCAGTAAGTGCGCAGTTAGCAGAGCAATTGTTTATGCGTTCGTATGGATGCATGCGTACGGGTGTGTATATGTGTTTTTGTATATGTGCATGAAAGATGTGTAGAATTGTTGGAATCAGTACTTTGCAGGGTTCAGGGTATCTCCTAGTCGAGCAATCTCGACTAGAGCCCTCTTACTTGTTACTGCTTCTGTTTTTAGCACGTATTCAAATCTATCTTAAGCTTGGTCGAAAAATGTATCTATAATATATGTATGCATATATTTATGTATATAAATATATGTATAGAATTATTTATCACCTATATCGTTTGACTGTAAGCTTCTAATGAAATTATTAGGTTTTGGGTAAAACACATTTTGTTGTTATATATTTAATTAGGGCGTTAAGTGCTTAAATTTGATTTAAACTGGGGTTTTTTTAGGATTGTGTCTGGCTGAAACCTAATGAATTATAATTGTATTAGATAACATGCAGCTAATAAATTATAAATATATCAAAATTAGGTATATAAATCAATTTCAAACTGACTGGACAAGTTTCTGGCTGAACTTTCTGAGTTAAATATATTAATATTTGCTGGACTCTAAGGCTAAAATCAAAAGATTTTGAAGTTAAACTAAATATCTTGTATTCTTTGGAACGATTTCTTATGGAACATACAAAACATAAAATAAATCGGAAAAAATTATATTAATAAAAAAAGTCAAATAGAAAATGCAAATTACAATTGTTGAATTATTTAAGGGCTTTACCTGTGGACAGTTTTAAAATGATCATTACTCCAAATATATTCTATCTTTTTACGCCATATTAATAATGCTCTCAAATATTCACGCAAAAAGCTCTGAAATTCCAGTGCCAATCAGCCATACAGATAGCCGTTTCTCACTCCTAACCTACATATTTAAGCCTAAGCCATATCAAAGTCATATCTCTTTTTTTGTACATTGAGGCTGCTGACTCGATAGCCGCGCCTCCAACAGCTGCCTCCTTTTTTGCGTTGAAAGCGATTACACTCGATTACCAAAATGAATATGTTCAGTGGCCAACTAATTTGCAGCAACTGTAGTCACTAGAACTACAAAAGCAACAGCAATAACAACAACAACAACAACAACAATAACCCAGCTAAATAGCCTCAATACGAACGCCTCGAATAAGCCAAGCGCAAGTTGTTCTCCGCTTTTCTCTGTTTCCCTCTACTGTTCGATGGAAAATTTGCTCTGCTATGCATGTGGCTTGCAACATGCCAACGCGTTGCCAAACGGCCTGCCACGCCCCCATTTTAAACGAGACATCGAGCCGCCCTCTCGGGCAGCCGCCGAAGTTGGCCGCATTGCAAATGTGTTCTTTCTTTTTGTTTTGCATGCCCTTTAATCGGGTATGATTGGTTTTTGTATTCAACTGGCACACTTTGCTTTACTACACAACAAAGGATCTGACCCACTCTGGAATGTATTGAATTGTAATTGTAAATAATTGATTGATATACTGATTGACTGATTGAAAAAGGGTTCGTCCATTAGCAATCAGCCATACAGAGGGTTTAATCAATCAATTTTACTCAATCAATCAATCAATTAACTGCGCTTTTTGATTGATTGCTAATTATTTATTCTTCAGTCATTTACTACACAAAAATTGATCAGTTTTTTTATGATAATATAAATCAGGGAAACCGTTTATTTAACAGTAGTTTAGTAAGAACTACTAACTAATAACAAATTTAATTTATTTTTTTTTCTATTTTCGTATTAGAGTATTAGGTTTGCGTCTTGTTGCAATTAGATTTTCTTGCTTGTCACTTTTTAAACCCAGTTTTTTTGTCAGTCTTTTTCTTTTCGTGTGTTTTTCTTCTTTTTCAGTTTGGCTTCCTCTCTTTGTTGTTGTTGCAGTCAGCAGTTGTAGTTGTTGTAGCCATGCAAGCGCTGGCTGGCCCAGTGCATGCTGCCTGCCCCAATCTGGGGCTCCTCTCGCCGCGTCACCCCTCCCCCGTCTCCTTCTTCCCCTATTTTAGGACTGTGTTGCACCGCCTGCTGTCAGCCCTTTGCTTTGGCTTTGGCTTTGGTTTTGCTTTTTTCCACTTGTTTCATCTGTGGCACATTCCTTGCCGTGTTTGTTGCTGTTTTCTTTTTATACATACATTTTTCTTTTATTATTATTATCAACACTGTGTGCTTATGTGTGTCTGAGCGTATGTGTGTGTGTGTCTGTGTGAAAAGCAGTTTAAACACGAAATTAGAGCCTCTCCTGGCAAACTGCAATTCTTTGCCCCCCATCGAGCCCCTTACTTCCCTTGCTTCTACTTGCCTCGTTCTCTTCCCTTCCTGTATTCCTCCTCCTCCTCCTCCTCCTCCTCCTCCGCCGCTCTTTAGAGCCCTCGAGCTGCGTATTAAGTCGTAATAAATGCTGCCAGCCTCTGTTTTGTACATTGACCTCAAAAGCAGAAAAGCCTCCTCATTTTGCCACGCCTCTCAGCTGCTGCTGCTGGTATCTGTTGTTGTTCGGGATGCTGTTGCTGTTGCTGCTTTCGTAGTAGCAGTAGCAGTAGCAGTATTATTGCTATTGTTGTTGTTCTTCGTGCACATTTTACTAAATAGCTTCTATTTACGTTCCATGGAAAATGCATTCGCAATTCTAAAGTGCAGAAATCTTTATTTTTGTTTTGTTTTTTATTTTATTGTGTTTTTTTTTGTCCCTCTCTGCTGCAACACCGTGCAAAACAATGCCAACGAGGGAGGGTGCAGGGACTTGGCTAGCAAGAAAACGTGCGCTATAAATCAAATAGGTAGCTCCACACTTCACAAAGTTTTTCTTATTCTGCATTGGCACACAGGTTTATGCCAAAGTTTTATTTATATTTATGTTGTTTGACTTCTGTGGAATTCGAACTTTCGGCTATGCTAAGGATTCGCTTTTTGGGCTTTAGTTGAATTCCTTGAAAAGTGGAAAAGTCGGACAAATAAATCGGTCAAGATTTATGGTGATAATTAAACTATAAAATAAAAAGAATTTAGTTTAAATAAAGCCATGAATAAGACTTTGAAAAAGCGCTCAAATATTCGAGCTGGCTTAACAGAATAAAAAAGATATATAAATATAAGCAATACCAAGTGAGATCCCCTCAACCCCGCATGATATAGAGTTTTCAATATATGAATTGATGTGTTTATTAAAGTAGAAAACCTGTAAACTTACTAGGAGATACGCTGTACGCTGTGAGGAGCTGACACTCCAATAATTCCAAACATATTCATACTCAAATTCACATGCATGAATATATATATGTTCTATGGGGTCTGCCACGCCTTTTTATTTTTTTTTTTCCTTTTACCTGCAAATGTTTAAAAGTTTAACCTAAGCTTAAAATTAAGAGCAGGCCATAATAAGAATTAATCTTAAATTTTAATTAAACTACTTTTTCAAATAGTTTTATATCTTGTATCATTTTTATTACAACAAAAACTGGAACTTTAAAACGATGAAAATATTTTAAAATTGATTTATTTGCTTCGTTGCAATTGAACTTTACAATCCTTATATGTCTACATTATGTCATTGATTAAAACGGTGATGCAGCTCTTGATGTTTGGCAATTTGCCAATATTTGGACGCATAATTTATGCACCACTGCGATTTATGCAAATTGCCAGCCAAATGCTCATCATACAAATGCCTGGCCAGAAAACAAAAAAAAAAACCTAATAGCATTCTAATGTTGGCCACCAAAATCAAAATCATATTAGCCAACTCTATGCATGTGTTTCCCTGTGTGTGTGTGTGTGTGTATCTGAACAGCTTGATGGCGGGCTGTTTTGCTTTTGGCTTTTCCACAATCGCAACAAAAACAACTGGCAACAAGCACACGCCGCAAACGCTGGAAATTTTCATTAATTATAACGTCAGTTCGCGGACCACGCGTTGCATTTTCGCCAGGCAGACAGTTGAGCTCACTGCATCCCGGCCCGCTCTTCGTTGCCCAGCCCCTTTTGGCTCGTTCATGATGTGCAGCTGAAACAACAGCAACAATTCAGCGGTAAAGCCAACAAGATTTCTACTCATGCCCCGTACCGCTTGGTCGCGGCCAGGCGGCCAGACATGCGTCCCCGGACAAGTGATGGTCGTTGCCAGACTCTCATTTTGTATACCCTGCAGACATGAGTAGAGCTTCTCGGGTAGCATAAATGGGCAGACGAATGCGTTTATTCATTTAAGGTATCAACTGTTTCATTTCGTAAATGTACCTTTGATGTACCTTCTTTAACAGCATATTCTGGAGATTTAGATTAAGTTTTAGGTGCCTAGTGATTTCAGGTACAACACAGAACTATAGTTTTGCAATTTAAAATGTAAATTCGTATATTCGTTTTCCGGTTACATGTTTTTAATCAGACCATTGTGTTCTATATCTCAAATACACAGTGCTAATCAATGAGCTGACTTTATGTATAGATTATAATAGGTTCGTTTCAATTACCTCCCCTTTCTTACAAATGAAACTTACAATTTCTATGAAGCTTGAAGCCACTTACAGGGTATCTTTTATCTGTCATTGTGGCCATCTGCAGTTTAACTTGCTATTTTTTGCGCTAGCGAAAATTAGTCATTAACTTTTTAAGCATCGACTGGACAAACATGGCGTATGAGTGATGTGCATGACGGTCGCACTCTGCAGCTTGCACCAGCCCGACTGTCCACCTGTCTCTCTCTCCATCTCTCCCTCTCTCCCTCTCTTTCTGTCTCTGTTTATCTGTGTGGTAGCGATAAGGCCGGCGTCGGAACTCAAATTCGCGGGCATGTGGCAATTATGTTTGCCGCTATGTCAAGTGGATCCTGAAGTTGCAACCGATTTTGCAATTGCTGGCAATAGCTATTCGTTAGACCAGACTTTGCCTCTCGTTATTGATGTTGTTGTCATTGTTGTTGTTGCTGTGGTTGTTGTGGTTGTTGTTGTCGTTGCTGTCAGTCAGGCATTGGATATGTGGTGCGCCCGGGGCTATCATTAACTTTATTGCACGAGAATGAGCCAATAATAGTGGGCCTTGTGTGCACGCAAAATCTAGCAAATGCATCTCTAAAGTGCAGCCAAAGGATGCATTTGCTGACAGCTAACGAGCTAACGACGGTTGAGCAATGTTTAATTCAGAAACTATGAATGAATTTGGCTTTTCATTCTACATATCTTCTCAATTTAATATTTGGATTAATCTAATTTAATTACTATAATTTAAAAATATACATTCTAGATATTACAGTATTTTTGAGGATAGTTTCTATATGGTGCAAAAATTAATAGCTATCGCAAAATTGCGGTTGAAACGTAATTTTACAAATTGTATGCTAAAAAAAAGGACTTGTATAGCTTCTAAGCCTTTTATAGGTTTGTTCAACTTCTGTCGAATTTCTATATGTTTAATGCTCGATGATTGTATAGCTATTGTTACGATTATCATATACAATTTAGTTTCATTCGAAAATGTGTTTCCTAGAATATGCTAGAATGCACGCATTTGAATGTATGTGTGTAGATGCATATAAAAAACACTTACATGATTGAATGTATGTGAATGTAGGAAAACTCTTGACGTTGCTTCCGCGGGCTAACTGCTTAATAGCTTCATTGTTACTTAGCCGGTATCCAAATATATAAATAAATGCAAATTGTATAAAAAACATATAAAACTAAATACAAAATGTGGGGACTCTTTGCTCTAATTTCAAAGCTGCATGGTTTTAATCGATAACATTATAAATGAAATATTTATCGATTTTTTAGACAACAGCTCGTCGCCCTGATTAAGAATATATATAGTTTTTGGGACTAATACTCTAATGAGTTCAGGGTATAATAAAGTATTTATTAACAATTTAGAGTAGAGGCCATTTCGAATCTATTCATAGCTAGTTTTGCATTGCTTCCTTTCTGCGTTTCAGCTTTGTCATTGTTAACCTACAATTCCAATTTTGTCTCTCTCTTGAGCTTTTTCATTACTTTTGCTTTTTTCATCTCAGTTTCGTTGCTTTCCTTGCTGAAGATTTTAATTTTTGTTGTTTCTCTTTTAAATTCCATTTCAATTTCAATTTCTAGGGGCTCTCGTTAGTCAATTTTCTCCTAGACCTTATCTGCAAAAAAAGTGACTTGGCATTGACCTTGACTCTTCGTGCGTTCTACTTATGCGTTCAACCGAGACAGCACAGCACAGACACACAGATACACACGCACACTCGCACACATTTTAAGCCGCTTTTGATCTGAAAAGTGTTTGCTGTAAAGCAAAATGATTTGAAAAAAATAAATAAAAATAAATAAATAAATCAATCAAAGGGAAAAGCAAAAATCATACAGTTTATTTGTATACTTAGAAAAATAAAAAGATATACGAATAAAAAACGAAAATATTATTCCTTGTTTGCTTATAAATTAAAAATATGAATTAATACTGAAGACCTTTTTCGATATTTAACTAAACAAAAGAGAATTCAACTTACAGATGTGCCTCAAACAGCTATCAAAATAAAGAAAGCGCAGGCAATTATCCCTTTAAGAAATGTATTTACCAATCCACTTAATTTAGACACAGCTTGCCTATTGCCAACACCAACAACAATATAGGCATTCGAGAAAGGTAAAAGAGGCAAAGTGTAGAAGGTAGCAGGTTAGAGGGTAGGGCATGTACAGCATTTGTCAAGTGTGGGCAACCGAGCAAAAAGCCATTATAATCGGCTTAAAAAGCATCGGTTTGACATTTGCTCGGAGTTTGAATTGAATTGTCAATTGAAATTGTTGTTGCTGTCACTCTTGAAGCATTGTTGCCATTATTTTTGTGCGTGTGAATGTGTGTGTGTGTGTGTGTGTGTGTGTGTGTGTGTGTGTGTGTGTGTGTGTGTGTGTGTGTGTGTGTGTGTGTGTGTGTTTGCCCATTGATTAGATATAATTTGTGTTTAAGCGTTTAGCTGACCATACGATTGAAATTTATTGTATTTGCGCGTGAAATTAGTTTGCGGTTGTGGCTAACAATAAAAGGGGGAGCGCCAGTGGCGGGCAGTCGAGAGACTCGGTGGCTTGCCAAAATTTATAATTAGCAACATAGAATAATCAAATTGTGAACGAAATATTCAAAATTATAATTGCAAAAAAATGAATGTATGAATATAATTAATTAAATTGAGAGATGCTATTAGAAATATTTTCAAATAATGGATAATAAATATATATAAAAGGAATAAAAAGCATAACATTATTATGGACAAGTCATTAAGATGACTCGCAATTATTTTTTGGTTTTTATTTTCTCTAGTCTGTTACATAATATAAAAATCTCGTACCTTAGAAATCTCCACCATATAATCGAGAAGTTCGACCTTTTTCACACGCTTCATGATTGACATGCCACGAGTAAAGAGCAGCTTTTTGTTCAACTAGTGGCAATAGAAGTGCCTAACAGTAGCATAATTACTATAATAGAGTCGATTCAGAAACTTCAGTCTTGGCACAGTGGTTCTATATGTAGAGAAAACATAAAAGCATTGAATATAAATATATTAAGTTTTCTTGCCAAAATTTTATATAGATAATACATAATAATAGATACTATATAAATAATTAGGCATTATTTAAACTACATATGAAATAAAAGCCACACGGACTTGTAAATATAGTTATTTATAGTACAGACACTGCGCTGTTCATAGTGATCATATTTATATAAATTAAATAGATGTAAAAGTTGCTTTAAGAAATCTTCTGTTGGCGGGTTGGCTTTTGAATAATCTAATGTCTTGAATTTTTATCTTTGTTTATTTTTAAATAAATTAGCTTACAGAGATATTTATGGATCTTTTTTAATGCTTTTTTGAGCACTGTACGCTGCCGTCCGGTTTTTTTATGCGAACAAATTTGTATATATAAATTCTTTTTATTGACAGACGTTTCATTGATTGAGTAATTGACAATGACAACGTCCCGTTGCTATGATTACATTTTGTATTTTTTTTTACTTTTTTCCCAACGCTTTTCGTTTCTTTTCGCTTTTTATTGAAATGTATTTCATTTTTTTGCGCTTGAGACTTGGAAGTGGCGCTGTCTCTGTGTCCACTTATAGCCAATAGGTCTCTCGAGCCGGGCGCTTTAATTGCTCGGCATCGAAATGTAATTAACGTGGAGCCATGTGCCAAGAGCCAAGTAGCTTTGAGTGATTCGCACAGTTCAGTTCACAGCTGTTAAGCCAGTCAGTCAGCGATTCAATCAGTCAATCAGTCAATCAGTCAGTCAGTAAGTTAGTCAATGACTTAGGCAGTCAGCCAGTCAGGCAGTCAGTCGACTACTTAGACAAAACTTGACGCACCTCTTGAAACATTTGTAAATTAGCGTAACAAAATTGATAATTAGCTTTGAACTTGAATGGCTTTTAGCGGGGACCCCTGGCTATACTATAGACTCATATTGATAAATACTGCAAAAATATATATGTATGTATATTAAATCGTTAAACATTTTAAAAAATGTAATAATGTTATATTATATATAAACAATATATTTTGTTTAGGAAATATTTGTATTTTCAATTTACTAAAAATGCAAACTCTTTTACACAAATGATATATAGAACCCTGAACTTGTCAGGGAGATTGTCAGGGCTAGATCGACTCAGCTCTCCGTCCTGATCAGGGATACATACCATATATGAGGTCTGCCACGCCTCCTTCTACCACTACATACATAAGAAGTAAATTAACACAGTGATTCTCAACATAATTTTCTGTTGAGTGAATTCGAATGAGTAAAAAACACAAATAAACCTCTAAAGCAACATTCAAGAAGATTAATTAAGGTACAGCTTCTTAATGGAGTTTATAGACAGATCACAGAAGCTATGTATTATAATAAAATACAAATAAATATGCAAATGCAGACAAGATGGCGCCACAGCTCGTTTATGGTATTTAAAATGAATAATGCAATTACCAAATATTTCTGCTCTATAAAACAAATGGCAAAACAAACGGGGAAGAATGAAATAAAAAATTGAAATTGGTATAAGATAGATTTACTATATTATGTATAGGGTATTTATTTATGCTAGCCCATTGATTATCTCATATTTTGAGCTACGTATATATATAAAATTTATGGCCTCCCATATACATTTATTATAAATGAAACAACCGATAAAAATATGGTTAAAATAATTTTTAAATAGTTACAAATTTGCATTTGTTTGGCTGATTGCCACAGCTTTAAGTGCATTTTAATTAAATTTGCATGTTTAGTTCATTAACAATTCAATTTGCTGTTGCCAGCAAAAAAAAAAAAACAAAAAAAAAACAAGAACAGCAACAATAAAAAAAGAGAAATAACAACAACAATAAAAAAAAAGAGAATTAACAACAATAAAGAGACATAAAAAGGTTGCATAATTGCGGCGAGGCGTGCAAATTGCAACGCAAAAAAAGTCGAATTGAAAAACAAGAGGAAGAAACACCAACGATCAAACTTTGAGCATTAACAGTTGACTGTTTTAATTGCTATCAAATAACTGTTTAAGCATTGCATGCCTTTTATCTGATTACATATTGTCGCGGTAAGAGTAATAAATGAACCCAATTAATCGATATCAATATCAATCAATCAATATGTATATCCACATCTAAAGAGTGTGTTGCCAAAAACGAGAAAACTATGCAGATAGAATGTAGGTGTAATTTTAAAGTATGGCTAGAAGAAGTAGCTCTTGGCCGTAACGATGTAGTTTAGCTATCAACGTAAGCATTGGATTGTTAAGAATACTTATCTCTTGTGATGAGACTTAATATAACATATACTTCCATGATATCGAATATGTACTGAAGATACAAGCTATGTAGTTGAGGTCGTATTTATTAAGGTATTATGAATTTGGACGATTATATCTATTTACTGCATTCATAAAATTGAATGCTTCTCCTTAATAAATGCTTCTCTTAAAATTTCCATCGCAGCGCCGCCTGTTGAATGGCATTTAAAGATCCTTCGTATTGAATTCAAAGATTCTTCATCAATTTCCCTCCTCTGCCTCTATGGACTTCCTGCTCTTCTTGGCAACTAGACTTGATGCCCTGTTATCAACATGCGATTTTTGGCACTTTTTTTTACGACAACGCCGCCATCAAGCGAAACTGAAGAGAAAAGTGGGTAGGACGGGATAGGCAGGGGTAAGGCGGGGAGAGACGGGCGCTCCCGGCGACTATCACGCTGTGTTGCTTGTCCTTTGCCAGTCCTGTCTGTCATTGTTGTTGCTGTTGCTGCTGTTGTTGCTGATGCTGCCTGTTGTGGCACTCTATACATTCTTGTCTCATTTTCATGGGCCATTTACGTAGACAAAGACGCGCGGCATGTTTATGTATCCGTAAGATACATTTTAGGTTGACGATCCGCATCCGCGACGCTGCTGTCGCGAACTGTCTATCTGTCTCTCTCTTTCTCCCTCTTTCAGTCAGTCAATCCGTCTGTCTGTGTGTCTGAGTGCATTTGGCTATATACTTGTCTACTTTTGAATTTTTGTATAGTAAATACCGGTTTGCTGCAAAAGTTTTTATTTCTTTATTTTGGTTCTGTTGCTTTACGAAAAAAGTTTTGCAATTTTTGATTTTCTACATGCAAACAGTGAGCGTTCAACAACATTTGCACGCAATATATACTATAATTCAGGGAAGTTTCAATGCCTGAGGCTATACTGTGAATAGTATATAATAAAATATAAAATATCAATAAGGTATATAAAATTATATAAAAAATATTCAATATCAGTATTTAGAGAAATCAATGCATGCTTGTCTTCAACATGAAAAGATAACCTATTCTTACCCTTTTATGCAATGTGCGAAATGTATCTTGAAGGGAATATAATAAATTATTAATTATAATTACTTGTTCTTAATCTGATAATTAGACATAAATACATATGGGTTCGATCACACTGTCTACTTTTATAGACATGGGGTATATATACCATATATACTAAATTTTCGTTCTTTGGCTTGTTTTTTTTCTTGTTGAAAACTAAATATCAAAATCAAGCTTTTATACAATAGCCGATCTCTTCGAAACAGCTCGCTCTACTGGTACACTAACTGCTATAGTCCAAGTTAGATAAGTTTGGCCAGAAATGTAAATTCTTTGTCCTCTAACTAATACTTGAGCGAAAACCTCTTACTACTTGGGATACTTAATAGAAGATACTTTAAATATTTAATGTATTGAGGCGTTTAGAAATTCTCCTAATACTTACGAATTTTCTGTGAAATATTTTCACTTGAATTATAGCTGTCGCTGTTACTCCTCGGTTTGGCGGAGGGTAGCGTCTTAACGTAAGTGTCTAGCGTAAATCAAACGCCCATTTGCTATTTGCCATTTGCCATTTGCCGTTTGTCAGAGGTGTCTGGCGGGTTGTCAACGCCTCTGGATTTGGGCAAAAACAGTAAAATAGTATTTGTTTATGTATTTTATTTCTATTTGCCCTCTTAACTATGCTCGTTAAATTTGACACAGAAATTCCGAAAGGTTCAACGCGCCCAGAAAAAACTGTCAAGCGATATAATCAGCAAATATTTATATATTTATTTAACTTTTACTCGCTTAATATTTGTTTACGTATCTCTTGTTTATCAAATGTTTGCCAAGAGATAAAAATTCAGCAAATAAATGTCAGACGCAGTTCTCTTTTCTTTTTTTTTTCCTTTTCATACAGGAAACACAATCTGTAGACTATAACAAGCCCCTCCTAAAAGTTGCATAAGGCTGCCATAGGGCGTCAGAGTTCTTATCACTTTTGCAATGGCCTGCTCAAAACTAATATATATATATATATAATACATCATTCTTTATTATATTTATTTATAGTATATATTTGATGATTTCTTAGAATTTTTTATATGCGTTGCACTGTTATCAATCGTTGATATGTTCGCTTTTTGGTATGGGGCTTTCTGCTCTAAATGACTAACTGAGCTTTATGACCTGCTAACCTCATTTGATTGGAATATATATTCAATAGACAAATCATAGGGTACTTTTTGCTTGATAGCTTATCTATATGTTTATGATATTTCGAGAGTGTGAAAAAAAACTTTGATGTCTGTAGGTAAAGTTAATGTCAATGATAGCGGGCCTGACACGAAAGTCCATTATGAATTCGAAACATTTGCTGTCTGTGAAGGAAATACTAACAGAAAGCTTGCTTCACTCTGTAAATGCATATACATAACATATTCTTAAAAAAGCTAGAGCAAAATCTGTTTGGTCAATCGAATTTATTATAAGCAAATAAGTATCAACTCAATCTTTTCATATATTTAAAATTGTTCAATTGCAAATAATGTTTTTCACCACAATCTTTCCAATAATGGCGGCGGAACTATTACTTACAGAGTCTTGGCCATTAGATTGGATTCTTAGCTTAGCTCATTAACTATTCCTACCTCAATTATCATATCTTCTTCTTCTTCTTTTACTCTCTGACACAACATTTTTAAGCGTGAAACGCTTAATATTCAAATGTATTCACTTTTGAATAGTCGTTAAATAGAAATAAATTAAGTAAAGCTTCAGCTAAACGAGTTACAATTTTGTTCGATATATTTATTTGACTGATAAAGTCTATTCGTTATTCTTTTAGATCCTTAGAGAGAAAAATTTTTGTTACGTTTAATACTACAATAAAAGTTAAGTTAATTATGGAAGAAAAATATAATATTTTCATTTTTGAATATTTACTGAGTTTTGTTATCATTTGATTTGGTTTTTCTTGAAATCAATTTTAAATCATAATAAAGCATAAACTTTAAGCATCGTGACTTTGATCCATTTAGTCACATATCTGCTAAAACTCACTATGCAGTCCCCCCTATACATATATCGGAACATGTCCTAAACAATCTAGCCAATTATGGGGCCACAATTGCTGGATCTGCACTTATAGCCTGGCTAACCCTTTGTAAGCCCATTTTGTATGACACTGCCACGCTAATTAGCGCCTCAATTAAAAAACCCAGAAAAACAACGACAACAATTCTTGGTGGTGGCATATACATACATACATACATAGACACATACATATCTATAAACATATAGACTCTGTTGGGGTCCTGCCTCAAATATCCTGTGCTATGCATGTGTGAGCGTGTTTGCGTGTATGTGCGTGCGACAATTGTTTTTGACACAAAATGATTTTAATCATAATGTCATTAAACACGCAACTGTCAGTTGAAATATTCAGTGAACATAACACGACAAGGGATAGTCCATAGTTCCCTTGCAGAGAGAATGAGAGGGAAGGGAAGAAGAGTCAGACAGAGACATACACTTATGTACAATCCCCCTAACCTCACGCTTACTTTCAAAGACAGCGGCGACAACAAACGAGCCGGCAACGTTGGCCATGCACGGAGTTGCCACCACATGTGAAGATCTCACTCAATTGATAATTTCTGTCACTTAATTGCCGGGGCTTAAACATTACAAAACTTTTTTCCCTCTTCCTTTTGGCTTTTCATTTAGCCCATTGTTAGCATAATAAATTAATTTTTACTTTGTCTTGTTTTTATTATTATCATTCTTTTTGTGTTTTTTTTTCTTTTGCCTCGCACTTGATTTAAAGGGCGTTACTTTGGTCGAGTTTTCGAGTATCGTACAAAGAATACACCAAATGAGAAATTATTTCATGTCTTGAAGCACGCACCAAAAAAAAAAAAAAAAAGTTCACTTCCGTTCTGGGTTCAGTGGGAAACATTTTATTGCGACTTCTCCATACTCTACACTAAACTGAAAATGTACATCTGTTCAGTAATAACTGATAGTTAATATTAAATATTTGAATTTGATCTGATTGACTGATTATTTATATAAATCCTTTTTAAATAAAGAACAAGTAAGAAAACTCTAGTCGAGAGTGCTCGACTAGATAATACCCTGAACCAAACAAACACAAAATACATTTAATATGGTTAAATACTTAGACTTCAATATATTTCAAATATATATATATATTGAAGTCTAAGTATTTAACCAAATACTTAGACTTCAATATATTTCAAATATATATATATTGAAGTCTAAGTATTTAACCATATTAAATGTATTTTTTGTTTGTTTGGTTCCGGGTATTATATATATATATATATATGTATATAGTTATATATATATATATATATATATATATATATATATATATATATATATATATATATATATATATATATATATAATATAAACATATATATATATATATTTATTAAATAAAAAAAAATTAATTAAATAATAAAAACTATTTACATATCTTATACAATATTATACATATTTACACTAAACTATACTAAATTTCTCTATCCTGAATACTTACTGAAATACCACTGTGGTAACTATAAACTGTTTCAAAAGTCCTAGCGCTAATGTATTCATTAGATAGATTTGAAAACGCCCAATCAATGTGCGAATCACAATTGGTTGTAGGCGTTTTCAAATCTAATAAGCTTCTGAAGCTTCTGCTAACTAACTCATCATGCAAAGTCCTAGCCGATTCAAATTTGCTCAAACACAAATTAAAATCTCCTAAAATTAGACAGCTTTTACTTGCGATTATTTCAATGTAACCGAAATATTTATTCACTCTGAACCGATCAGCAAAGTTAATTAATGTAATATTAAGCTATTTTATAATTTATAATGTAAATAATATAAAAGTCGAAAAACGATAATAAACGAAAATCGAGAGCTCGCCAAAATCTGTAGTGTGATGACAATCGCAGGCTACAGACTAATCGTTTTACCGCACACAATTGAAGTTTCAGTGCTGGGCAATGCCCAAAATCTGCTAAACATATGTTTTATATGTTATTGCACCCACAGAAATAAAATAAATTAAATCAGACAATTAGACTTATAACTAATTGTATGTTTAGATTATCATCGTATATAATAATTATAAGCTTATATATCACCAAAGCTTGAAAATAAAAATATTTTTAATTTTTTTAAAAAGCCCGCCTGTTCAATGCTGCAGATCAGTGTTTAAAAGTTCATTTTAATAGTGATGATACTTTGCAGCATGTACATACATATGGATAAATTGGAACATGTATATGTAAGGGTGTATGTGTGTAACGCTCGAAAATACTTGCAATTATACATACAAACATTTATGTATATGTAGAAATGTAGGACTATGTTAGCATATACATGTGTGCATACATATGTATTGCCAAAACAAATTAATAGATGGCGCAACGCGCTTTAGTTATTTGCAATTAGAAACATTCTATATTATGAACATTATCATTTGATTCTGTTAAACTTAGCATATGCTATAAAGTTGCTTAAGATGTAAATAGAAAAGAAAATGTAAATATTTGCGTGGGTAAAAGAATTGAATAATTTATTTATTTTCAATTTATTAAAAATAAAAAATCATTCACATATTTTCACTGCAATTTAAAGAATTTGTTCAAATTTATGGTCGCTATCCAAAATGTTGACTTTCCATTTTATTAAGACACCAAGACTCAAACCGAGAAATTCTCGATGAACGTTCACCTCGATCACCTCAAAAAGTCACCTCATGCTCTCATGCTAAAAAGATTGAAAAATTAAATTCTACCGACTTTGCCTCCGAAGTCGAAAGGCGCGCCTCGCCTTTAATAACAACGCCACCTCGCCACTTAAAATCGAAACGACAAAACTGCAATAAGTTGACCGCTAGAGCGCCATCTAGTAAAACTAAACTAAACTAACAGCTGAGAATTTTAACACAATAAATCGCAATTTGATTCTTAGAATATGCTAGAAGAGGTTTGAGTGTATGTGTGCACACGTATAGGAAAACTCTTTTTGCTGCTGCCACGTGCGTTTGTTAGTTGGCCAAACGTTTTGTTTATTAATTTGTGTTGACTAAACGGAATTTAATGAAACTTTTAGCATATTATGTACATATTCTATTGAATATTTTACATTTTATAAAAATGCCAACTCATTCACAATTAGCTATACATGCAACTGACCTTCAAAGGGGAGTTTGGTCACATTTGGAGCCGGTATCCAAAATATAACAAAAATTGAAATTCTGTAAAATTCATCTAAACCTATATGCAAAATTTGGAGACTCTAGCTTTAAAGATGTAGGAGATATAATTTTAAAACGGATTTTCGATAGGGTTTTTAATCGATAAAAAAAAAACGGGAGTAGTTATCGTTTTTTGGAGATAAACTCGATCTGCGCGTGCAATGCACGGACCTAACAAAAAAAATTTCAAGTCTCTAGCTCTTATATCTTCTAAGATCGACGCGTTCAAACATACGGACAGACGGACGGACGGACAGACGGACGGACGGACGGACAGACGGACATGGCTAAATCGACTCAGCTCGTTGCCCTGATCAAGAATATATATACTTTATGGGGTCGGCCACGCCTCCTTCTGACTGTTACATACATTTAACAAAACCATTATACCCTGATTTCCCATTTTCAATGGGTTCAGGGTATAAAAAATAATATAAAGATAATAAAAAAATTTAGTTTATGTTCTGTTAATAATTATAATAATGGTTGACTTGGATTCTTAAACTTATTTTCTAAATTCTAAAAATTTTGAAATTTTTTAGACAGCCCTCGTATAAACACCTTTTAATTTTTATCTATTTTATTTTATTTTTTATTTATTTTTTTAAAGTTTGTTTATGAGTATGAAAACAAAAACAAGTAAGAAAACTCTAGTCGAGAGTGCTCGACTAGATAATACCCTGAACCAAACAAACACAAAATACATTTAATATGGTTAAATACTTAGACTTCAATATATTTCAAATATATATATATATTGAAGTCTAAGTATTTAACCAAATACTTAGACTTCAATATATTTCAAATATATATATATTGAAGTCTAAGTATTTAACCATATTAAATGTATTTTTTGTTTGTTTGGTTCCGGGTATTATATATATATATATATATGTATATAGTTATATATATATATATATATATATATATATATATATATATATATATATATATATATATATATATATATATAATATAAACATATATATATATATATTTATTAAATAAAAAAAAATTAATTAAATAATAAAAACTATTTACATATCTTATACAATATTATACATATTTACACTAAACTATACTAAATTTCTCTATCCTGAATACTTACTGAAATACCACTGTGGTAACTATAAACTGTTTCAAAAGTCCTAGCGCTAATGTATTCATTAGATAGATTTGAAAACGCCCAATCAATGTGCGAATCACAATTGGTTGTAGGCGTTTTCAAATCTAATAAGCTTCTGAAGCTTCTGCTAACTAACTCATCATGCAAAGTCCTAGCCGATTCAAATTTGCTCAAACACAAATTAAAATCTCCTAAAATTAGACAGCTTTTACTTGCGATTATTTCAATGTAACCGAAATATTTATTCACTCTGAACCGATCAGCAAAGTTAATTAATGTAATATTAAGCTATTTTATAATTTATAATGTAAATAATATAAAAGTCGAAAAACGATAATAAACGAAAATCGAGAGCTCGCCAAAATCTGTAGTGTGATGACAATCGCAGGCTACAGACTAATCGTTTTACCGCACACAATTGAAGTTTCAGTGCTGGGCAATGCCCAAAATCTGCTAAACATATGTTTTATATGTTATTGCACCCACAGAAATAAAATAAATTAAATCAGACAATTAGACTTATAACTAATTGTATGTTTAGATTATCATCGTATATAATAATTATAAGCTTATATATCACCAAAGCTTGAAAATAAAAATATTTTTAATTTTTTTAAAAAGCCCGCCTGTTCAATGCTGCAGATCAGTGTTTAAAAGTTCATTTTAATAGTGATGATACTTTGCAGCATGTACATACATATGGATAAATTGGAACATGTATATGTAAGGGTGTATGTGTGTAACGCTCGAAAATACTTGCAATTATACATACAAACATTTATGTATATGTAGAAATGTAGGACTATGTTAGCATATACATGTGTGCATACATATGTATTGCCAAAACAAATTAATAGATGGCGCAACGCGCTTTAGTTATTTGCAATTAGAAACATTCTATATTATGAACATTATCATTTGATTCTGTTAAACTTAGCATATGCTATAAAGTTGCTTAAGATGTAAATAGAAAAGAAAATGTAAATATTTGCGTGGGTAAAAGAATTGAATAATTTATTTATTTTCAATTTATTAAAAATAAAAAATCATTCACATATTTTCACTGCAATTTAAAGAATTTGTTCAAATTTATGGTCGCTATCCAAAATGTTGACTTTCCATTTTATTAAGACACCAAGACTCAAACCGAGAAATTCTCGATGAACGTTCACCTCGATCACCTCAAAAAGTCACCTCATGCTCTCATGCTAAAAAGATTGAAAAATTAAATTCTACCGACTTTGCCTCCGAAGTCGAAAGGCGCGCCTCGCCTTTAATAACAACGCCACCTCGCCACTTAAAATCGAAACGACAAAACTGCAATAAGTTGACCGCTAGAGCGCCATCTAGTAAAACTAAACTAAACTAACAGCTGAGAATTTTAACACAATAAATCGCAATTTGATTCTTAGAATATGCTAGAAGAGGTTTGAGTGTATGTGTGCACACGTATAGGAAAACTCTTTTTGCTGCTGCCACGTGCGTTTGTTAGTTGGCCAAACGTTTTGTTTATTAATTTGTGTTGACTAAACGGAATTTAATGAAACTTTTAGCATATTATGTACATATTCTATTGAATATTTTACATTTTATAAAAATGCCAACTCATTCACAATTAGCTATACATGCAACTGACCTTCAAAGGGGAGTTTGGTCACATTTGGAGCCGGTATCCAAAATATAACAAAAATTGAAATTCTGTAAAATTCATCTAAACCTATATGCAAAATTTGGAGACTCTAGCTTTAAAGATGTAGGAGATATAATTTTAAAACGGATTTTCGATAGGGTTTTTAATCGATAAAAAAAAAACGGGAGTAGTTATCGTTTTTTGGAGATAAACTCGATCTGCGCGTGCAATGCACGGACCTAACAAAAAAAATTTCAAGTCTCTAGCTCTTATATCTTCTAAGATCGACGCGTTCAAACATACGGACAGACGGACGGACGGACAGACGGACGGACGGACAGACGGACGGACGGACAGACGGACATGGCTAAATCGACTCAGCTCGTTGCCCTGATCAAGAATATATATACTTTATGGGGTCGGCCACGCCTCCTTCTGACTGTTACATACATTTAACAAAACCATTATACCCTGATTTCCCATTTTCAATGGGTTCAGGGTATAATAAAAAGAATATTAATGGCCTTTGCCATTTTCTATATTAATTTTCCTTAGTTGTAAATGTTATATATCTCGTAATCTTCCAAGGATCTTTAATCTTCTAATAACAGTTAAAGTGCTTCATTCATATATATAGAAACATAAATTTTGCTGTTGTTAAAATTCTTTAAAAGAGTCGTAAAGGTAATTGACGATACTTTGGCAGCCAGTGAGAGAAAATTGAAGGCGGTGCTGTTGCCGCCATGCTAAGTCACGCAATACAAAATACAAATGAAAAGAGTGTAAGAAGCCCCACAACAACAGCAACAACAACAACAACAACAAACGAAATGGCGTTTAGGATGTGCTTTGTGTCCAGTTTCGAGAGGGCGTTGACCAATGCAATCGAAGCCGCTAAATGAATATGGAGTCGATATTGATGTTGAAGCTGAAGTTGACGTTGAATATAGAAGGTGATGATGTGAAAAAGTTGACTGGATCTGTAAAATTGTGTATACATATATATAGGTATATATATAGGTATACATATCTATATCTTTGCGGCTGGTCGCTTGTTGAAGTGGTTATGTCTGTGTGTAGACTGTGGCCCTCTGGGGGGCTACTCAATTTGCTAAACTTGAACAGAGTTGCACCGCCCACGTTACGCTTGATTAAAAATGTGCAACAACAACAACTACTACTACTGTTGGGCAAAAAAGGCAACTCAGAAGTTGCTTTTTTGTGAAGGGTTGTGCCAGCAGACACGTTTTCCTGTCGCGCTATTTGCACTGATGAGGGTGCCTGCCCGTCGAGAGATAGGCAATTGCTTTAAGAAGAGGGTAGGTTTCGGCTAGTGCTGCCGCTTGTTCATAGATGGCGCCACTGGTGCTGGGGCACGACATTTGAAGGTAGAAGGAGCGAAATGACAAAAATATAAACGAAATATTTAAAGTAAACAGAAGTTGAGGTAGTGCAATGTGCAAAGGTTTATTTTTTTTCTTATATTTTATAATTACAGTGAATAAGCCTTTACGATGAAACGATATACAAAATATTCTAAGCTATAGGCTTTGTGTTTGTAAGACTTATCGTCAAATTGTTGCACAATTTTCAATATAATATAATATACATAAATATAAAGGAAACGCATGTTTACTTTATTTAATTTAAATAGAATTTTTAATAGCATTTCATGTATTGAGTAGTTTTAGAAAACATTAAACAGATTCTAAGTGATACATTTAAAGCTATAGAGCATAAAGAAGCTTAAGGAACCCATAAAAGTGGATTCTCTATCAGTTCCGTGCGACATACACCTCGATTTTTCCACTTAAGAAGTTGTACAAAAGACATCCTGTATAATATATCTCCCTAATAATCAAAGTCCACATTAGATTACAGAAATATAAACCAGTTCCCAGACAGTAGCTGATAAAGCTTTTATTATGAATTACTTTCTTCACTCACTTTCAATTTCGTAAGATTCGCCATCAAATATGAGATGGGAAGCAAACCGCATTCGAAGGCCACGTCTACACCGCAAAGGATTCAAGTAGCACTTGGGCCAATAAAGAGGAAGGTTTTTTCCACCAAATGCAATTTGTGTCATAAAAATGCAGTAGTAAATGGATCTGATGGCTGTGCTTTGCCTGAGCGCATCCTCTTTAAATGTTTCAAGAGCGCGACGGCTGTGCTCTTAATCCCTCATCATCATAATCAACTAAGCCAAAAAATGAAAAAAAAAAGAAAAAGAACAAGTGTGAAATTCGTGGAAACAGCGTGAAGAGTAGCCCAAGACGGAGTATGAAAGAGTTGAGGCCGCGTCGTGTGGTGTTGAATTTTATGCGATGTTTCATACAGATACATTTCCAGGCTCTACACTTTATGAGTGTATGTGTGTGTGTGTGTGTTTGTTATTTCGGGCAGTTCTTGAACTTTGCCAATGTCAGGGCAGCCACAGCAACAGCAAGAGCAACACTATTGGGGGCCATTGCAGTTTGGTCAGGTATTTTAGCGGGCAGATACATTTGTATCTGTATCTTTTTACCTGTATCTTTGGCACGTCGACAAAAGCCAACAACAGCGATGACGACGTCTACATGTGTTTGCTGTTGTATATTTTATATATTTCATGGCGTTTTTATGTGCTCGTCGTCGCATTTGTTGTTGCTGCTTTTGTTGTTGTTGTTTTCTGTGTGGCTTTAGGTTTTAGGTCTCTTCTCTTAGCCCGGTTGGACGTCAGAAACGCCCTACTACTTACCTACCTGAACCTGAAGCTGAAACTGAACTGAACTGAAGTCGAAGTTGAAAACTGAAGTCGAAGCTGAAACTGCTGTAGCTGAGCCTGGGCAGCAGCCCTGTATCTTTGGCTGTACCTTTTGTCTTTTGCAGATTTGCCCATATTCCTTTTAAACTTGTTTCAAATTATTTCAGACTAGACGTGCATAAATCTACTTAACAACAAAACGAAGAAAAATGAGAAGAAAAAAACGTACTTAAGCTCACAAAGGTAAAATGCCAACCAAAAAGAAACAGCGAATTCGAAGGTGTATAATATCGACCGTCAGATACTCGTTCGCAGTGAAATAAACCTTGTAATATTTCTTTCGGCAGAATTATGTTGATGTATAGATAAACTATCCAGTTACAAGATATGTATATGAATATTAATTGTACTACAAAATATTGAAAAAAAAAAACTAAAAATTCCATATATCTTTCGGCAGAATTATGTTGATGTATAGATAAACTATTCAGTTACAAGATATGTATATGAATATTAATTGTACTACAAAATATTGGAAAAAAAAAACTAAAAATTCCATGAAAAAGAGATTTATTTTAGTTCGATATGAATAGAAGTTAAGTTTAGGCTTCACAATATCTTATACATAAATATACACAAGTGTATGTTAAGCTTGAAAGGTATTACGAAGCCAATATACTCTTCTCTCCCTTCGTGAGCGGTCATTAAAACGAAAAACGTAAACTTGAAGTTCGCGGGTGAAGATTTTGGCCAGTGCTTTTCTTTGTTGCCAACTGTTGTACAAGTTGCCATGCTAAATAATTAAGTTAGCACTTTTGTGTGCTGCGGATTTACAACTCAATGGGACGGCACGAAAGGCGGCAGGGGCGTGTCAACGAGTGTGTGTGTGTGTGTCATGTGTGTGTAGCAAAAGTGGGCGCAAATGTTGTATGCATGTTGACAGTTTCTTGGTAAGGACAGAGCATTTTAGCTTTACATATGTCGCCTTGTCTTTATCTACGCTTGTCTACTGGGCAACATCTCTTGGGTTTCCTATGAAAATATATATATACTGTTGTTTGACAAGGGCCCCCAAAAAGCCAAAGCTAGTTGCTGCTGCTGTTGTTAGTGTTGTTGTTTCTGTGGAAGTTTTGAGCGCACATTACAAATTCACCGGAATCCAATTTATTGCTGCAACCATCAGAAGGAAGCCGTCTCTGTGGCTTTCCATCTTACGACAACGGCTATCAAATTTGTCGAGTGTGGTAAAACTGCTCTGGCTAAGACTTCTCAGCTGAGATCCATTCCATTTAGAGCTGAGCACTCGTTGGAGCTCTGTGACAGCTGACAGGCTGGCTGTTGGTTGTTGGCTGTTGGCTGTTGGCTGTTGGCTGTTGGTTGGTGGCTGTTGGTTGCCCCTGAAATGGAGAGTTCGACAAATGAGAGTGAGAGTTGAAGTGTATTGAATTGAATTGAGTTTAGGGCATAAATGATATGTAGGTAGATAAATCTTGGCTAAGATTTCGGCCAGATTCCCATTCGAGGGAGGAATGTGTGTGTGGGATTTGAGCAGAATGAAAACTTAAATAAAATTCATTTTAGAGTAAGTGAATTAGTAAGCATATAAGCTTTGAGGACTACAGTTTAAAATGGGCTTGAGAATTGAATGCAAATGACTTCGTAATTTATTTTATCGTATTTATGGTGCCTATTTCTCTTAACAAAACATAATATACGTATAGTTAAATCATCTATCTCTTATATCTTTAATCGACAATTACCTTAAGCGTTTAATGATACTTAATACACAATATGATGCTATATTAATTGATTTTAAGAATTGTAAGTTGTCTCTTACTGTAACTTATATTTATAGCTTTTGCCTATAAAGCCTCTATCTTAATGAAGTATAGCCTATAACAATCTATAACAATTACTTATGTCGCTGAAGCTGTTCTGATTGTCGGCCGATCGCTTTTGATGTCTGAAACAAAAAATGGGAAATTCAAATCAGTAAGTTGTTGTTCGAGCCCTTGCAACAGTGCGATTCCAATGCAGCCATTCAATCTCGTATACTTTTTGAGATCTGTGGAACCGCTATAATTCACACTGTGGCCTTAGCTCGGGCCTTACTCGTCGATGCCTACTCATATGTATACAGATATGTGCCTTAATGCACAACATTTAAGCAGAAGTTTATGACAATCAGCATCCGATTGGGCACATCACAATGGGAGCCTTGCATCAATAAGTTCCCAGCAAAAAAATAAATATATATATAAATACAAATGAAGGTTCCCAAATAGGTGACTCACGTCAAAGAATGCAATTCACACGTTTCGGGTTGATAAACTGTTCGAGTCGTCTTAAAAATGGGATGGGCTGAAGTTCAAGATTGTTACAAGCAAAAGGTATTAAACAAAGGAAGAAAGATATATATGATTGTATAATATATATTGTCATATATATGTAGTATATGGCGTGAACTCAGACAGCAATTGATAAATGAGAAATTCTTGACTTGATTCGGCTGTTTTAATAGCATTGTATTACACGCAATATAATACTCATGCTGCTAAGCTGAGAGATGATTAAAATTATTGAAATACTCAAGGCGAAAAGCTTTCTTACCCCTAGAGATATATGAAAATGCAGTCCACAGCTGATGGGAATGCGACATAGCAGTTTTATACGGTTTATAGAAAAATATTGTCAATTGATATTGTAATGCAACCCATTAAGCATTTCGTGGTTGCTTCCATTTCTCATATACATATTTGATGAGCTTCTTTGAAATTCTTATCGAATGACAATTAAATATAAATGTATATTGTTTAAATCTTTATCGCATCTTCATACTCAGTAAACTGTTTGCGGTCATCGAGTTTACATATCGGCTCTTCTGCTTTTCTTGTACTATTTTATATTCACCTATTTATTTTTATTTTTACCCCTCCCAATTATCTGTGGAGTTATCGTTGGCGACCCTTTTTGCATCATACGGTATAGTGGGAAACTCGACATTTAACGCTTGGCGAAGCAAGAAAGCCGAAAGCCGATCTACATGCCTTCAACGGGTAATTACGGTCATAGAAATAAGCAGCCACACAGATACAGATACAGATGCAGATACATATAAGTATCTGGCTCTACCTACTCTATAGATATGCGGCCTGCTACATAGATGGCATGTCTCTATAATTTATGACAAGTATAAGTTTACAGCTCTTTGACTTCGGCTTCGTCTTTTGGACTTGCTAAGCACTTGCAACATTTAAAACTAATTCAAAAGCGCATGGCGTACTGTAATTAAACACAATGCTAAACCGAGCCAAGCCAAGTCGAGTTAAGTTGAGTTGAGCTGAGAGCTGAGCCAGGCTAAAGTATCTGCCAGATACATGACTGTGCTGGCCCAGCTCGGCCCGAGGCGCACAAAAACCTATTAAAAAGCAAAACGTTAGGCTCTACCAGGCTCGAAGATGTGGCCAGGCCTCCGCCTCTGTTTCGCATGCTTGTCTGACAACGCGATGGCTGCTGTTGCTGCCGAAGTTGCCGAAGTTGCCTTCTGCTCAGGCACAGATACATAGACTCAGATACAAGCTCAGGCGACGACACTTAAATGCACGCTGTGCGGTAGTTAGCGTGGCGAATGAAAAAATTGCTAAAACTAACGTAAAATATGCTACATGGAATCCAGGGGTTGTGACGAGCAGACGCGGCTGTATGTGTGTGTGTGTGTGTATGTGTGAGTGTGTGTGTGTGTGTGTGATGGCAGGTCTGTCTTAGGGGGGTAAACCTGTTGAACGCATGAAATTAACATGAACAGTCAGGCCAGTGGCCAGCAGCTTGAACTGGAATAGAGTTTAAATTTCGGTCGGCTTTAAATCTACTTCCTGGTTTAAGCAAAAACTAAACAGTTCTCTATACATCTTCCTCTCTTTTACTATCTTTCTCTGCATAGCTATTAACATTCATAATTGATAGCTTTTGCTCAAAACTAAAAGTTTTTTATTTTTTTAACCTTTGAGGCAAACAAAATAATTTTATCTTCTTACTTTTGTTACTAAATTTGTCTGTCTTTGCCTTTTTGTTAGCCCTGCAGCCGTTTTAAACTATTTACATAATGTTTATTTCTAAATTATTTTACAACCGCTCTGGGGCCATTCGACTAATAAATGTTTCTGTAAAATACATGAACACTTTGCAAATGAATACATATTTGTACACAACTATTATAATATTTATGCGGGCTGAGACAAAACAATGCTGGACGCTTTTTGGGAATGATTTCAGCATATGGGAAAACTTATCTTAAATGCAGTTACTAATTCATTTAAATACAAATTGTCGCTGAAAAATAAGTTGTATCTAGGAATATAAAGTTTTATATTGAAGAAACTATCTTGAGCTGAATTTCGTGAATTTATTTAGCTTCGTAGATGGAATGACAAATGTCATACATATATAATAAATATAGTTATATCAGAAATATGCATAGGGTATTACATATACCAGTTAACGATTTTGTGGGAATATATACAAAGCAAAAATAAAATAACAATAATAATAATGCTGTAGGCAAATTAAAATTTTAATAAATTTCTGCAAAGATTTCCATTTTTGATTCAAGCAATTTAATTGATTAACAGTGAATGAGTCAGGTTATTTAGGAAACTGCGGTAGTGAAATATATGAATCAGAGTTTTACTTACGTGCATTTAGGGATTTATGAAATGATAAAAAACGATTAGTCTGCCGTAAAAAATTTTCAAATAAGAAGTATTATTAAGTGAAGTGGTGCTAGGGATTACTAAATGATGAATGAATGATGAATGATTGGTAATGATTGAGCGATTGTATGCTACGCAAAACTAATCTACGAAAACAAATGTTTTTCAATTTAGTTGCAATGTTCAAAATTTCATTTACTCATTTTTTTCATGACTGAATGACCGATTTTCGTTTAAATATTAAGCGAATTTGAACTAATTGAGAAAATGAAGTGCTTTATGCTCAAAATATACTCTGTATGAATGGATTGATAATGATCTGCTATCCATTTAGAATGCTTAAAGTAACAACAGTAATTTAGCTTCGTACTATCAGCATAGTTACTCTACATCTCTTAAAATGACTGATAAATTGAGTGATAAATTGTTTTATTTTCCTTTATTATTTTCATATATTTTCTTTTGAAGAGAATTCTCTTTACTTATATTATACAATTTTGTAGTCTTTGATATATTTATTTCCCAAATAATATTCGTCCAAAAATTTTCACACAACGATCTTCAATGCGAACGTGTCAAGTGCAATAAATCGCAGTGTTATTAATTCAATGAAATTGCTTTCAACAGAGCGCTACTCAGACTCAGATACAGATACAGATACAGATTTCTGCCAAGTTCATTGCCCAAATGCAACCAAAAGAACCTTCAAATGTCAAACACAAAATTGTTGTTATTTTTTTGCAAATAGTCAGCAACCTTCGCTGAAATTGACAACTCATGCATGAGAGGTAGAGCTGACGCCTCGTATGCTTATGTGTGTATATACTTTATATATATGTATATATATATACGTTTCCCCGATTTACTCAAGCGAAATTTGCACATTGAAGTATACAATGTTTCCTTCTACCGTCTCGGCTCACCTTGCGGCATTGCAGCCACCCACCATAAATCTTAATTTTTCCCCTTGCCACGCCCCTTGGCTGTTGGCTTGTCGGCGATTTGAAATGACACATCAAATTAAATATGTATAAATAAAAATGCAAAATAAATAAAAGCGGCAGAGCAAGCGCACGCCACTCTGAAGCAACAACACCAAAAACAACGACAACAAATTAGCCAAAAATAAATTTATAATAAAAGAAATAAAAATATTTGCCTGCCAAGCTTAGCATGTGGGTGGCTGACATGGGCTGGGCAGCGTGGGGCAGGGAGCATGCCTCTATATAAATATATATAGTATGGTTCCTTGGGGAATCACTGCATACACGCCGCCAGACACCGAGTGTTATTCACCTTGAGTGAGTGCTAAGAGTTCTTTGTGAGGGATGCTTTTTATCAAGCTGCCTCAACAATTCGAGACAGTTTCTCTGAAATGATTTCGTTTGAGTGCGTGTAATTGGGTTTATATAAAATTAGACTGATTACATTAATAGAAATGCAATTTAGACATTTAGATTAACATTACCAAAACAGATAAAAGCTTAGTAAATCTATTTAATAATTATGTACTAGAAAGTTAAGGAAGACGACATCGTTAACGAATTGAGCCTTAATGCTGGTGTATGAATAAACTTAAACATACTTAAGTGGAACAAAGTTTAAACTTGAAACTTACCTGAAATTATGGTCAGCTTTATTGATCTTTTAGCTTAACATTATTCGACAGAGTGAAACAGAAACAGATTAAATGGGTATTCAGAGTATAACCGTTTCATAAAAATATATTTTGTAAGCAGAAGGAAGTGTGGCAGATCTCAAATATATATATATATTTTTGGGCAGGAAGACCCGCGAAAACAAATCTATATTGTTATTCTTGATTTGCCACGTTTAGATATATAATTTAATTAATTGGTAGGTAGAAGAGATCAGCAGTAGGTGATATGAAAAATATATTTAGCTCTACTTCCAAATAGTGGAGGATAGAGGTATCGCAATGGTGATTGAGATATTCGACTACATTATTTTTGCCAGTGTTTGATTGATGATTAGTTATTACAAATTTAATATCTGAGGCTATCAACTTCAGTGTTCAGTGAAATGCTTTTCGTTCATAAATATGTATAAGCAACAGAAATGCGGACTTTTAGATGTAGATTTTGTTTAATGTGTCTAATATACTATCCTTCAGCAAACCCTTATGACCGCTATGCAAAATTTATGGAACTAAGAACTACAACTATATATATATTTGTTTACAATAATTCTATTAGTTTTAATGCTCTCCATATTACATCTATTTAAAATACATCGAGTTCGTTATTTCATATGAAAACGTTGCTGCAGCTGTGCAAAATATTTCTGCATTTGCTTCGCACGAAAACGAGTTTCAAATAACTTAGATACTTACATTTTGTTTGATGGCTTCAGCTGTCAGCCACAAAACGGCACCGATGCAGGTGTTAATTAGCTGTGTCATTCTACTTGAGTAAATAATAAAAGTAGAAAAAGACGAACAAAATGTAGCTGTAGTAGTAGGAGACAAAATATAAAAGCTTCAAACACTAATTAATAAAAGAACGCTGCATGTTAGAGAAGATTAAATAAGCTAATTATAAATTCACTTTCAAAATACAGATAAAGAAAAGAAGACGCAGAATAAGAAGAAGAAGAAGAAGAAAAGCAGAGCTCACTTAAGCTTTAAAAGCGAACAAGAACAACAATGGAACTACAAAGCATCGTAAACTTTCATTGAGGGAGCGCTGTGACAATTGTCGACCGCAAAAAAAAAAAACGTGGTTGTAGATAGAGAAGGGTTATACGAGTGAAGCGTGAAGGGGATGGCTCAAGGGAAAGGTGGGGAGGGGAGAACCTACTGTATTCAGAGTGGAACCGGCACTGACAAGTGCTAATGAACTACAGCAACAGCAACAACACATTTCGTAATAATCGAGCGAGTCGAAGATAAGCGCAGGTGTGTGTATCTGTGTCTGTGTTTGTATATGTATTGGAGTTTTTTTTTGTCTCTCTCATTCTCAGTTTTGTTGATATATGCTAAAATATGCTAAATGATTCTTTCTCCCTTTCCCTCTAACTTATTCACTCACCATCTCGATCTCTCTCTCTCTCTCTCTCTCTCTGCCTCTTGCTTCACACGCTTGTTATTCCTGTTGCCCCCATCGACCTTCTCTTTCGCGCTCTTTGCCAATTCATTTAGGCAAACGAAACTCGTATTGAGGTAGTCTTGAATATTTAACGCGTCAATGAAAAAAAAAAACAACTGAAAAACCTCGAAATAGAAATAGAAATTGTTTCAGTTCGCAATTATAGCAACAGCTACACAAATTGGTTTGAATTTATGTATTTCTCGCAAGATTTATTGATAGACGGCGAAATTTATGTAAACGGTTGACAGTTTTTTTTTTATTTTCCTTTTTTTTATGGCGTCCGGGGACACGCGAAGACGTGTGAAATAATTTAAAATGCTATGCGAAAAGCGTTTTTTATGTCTCTCGGTTTCTCTGTAAATTTATTATAGCTTAAAAAAAAACCTATAAATTCGATAATATAAAATTGTAAACTATATCAATTTGCTTAGCTATTTAGCGCTTAGTTAAATTCATGAAACAAACTATTAAGAGTGAAGAAAGAAGAAGATGTTCTTGGCAGATGCCAATGTAATTTTAACTTAATATTACTATTTAATTTTTTGATTTAATCTTAAATATTTAATTATTATTATTAAAATATAAAATATATTTTTCTTAGCTAGTGTGTTTATTTGTATATAATATTATAATAATAAAATAATGTTTTAAATCATAATATTTTGGTTATTATTGGACTTAAATTTATTTTCTTTATTTTGTCTTATTAGATTTTATTTATACATATTTACGAATTCTTGTTTTTACAAAAATAATACAAAATCCTGCATCAGTATCTGGCTAATATAAAAGCAATGCCTGCCACTTTGCAATTCCCTTGAACTTTACATTTTGTTTATATTATCGTTGGAAATAAGAAATCAAGCTATTTAGTTTCCGCTAGTAAAGATAACTGTATATACATATGCGATAAGTCTATTTGCCTTAACTTTATATTAATAAGGGTATTTACTCTTCGCCCATTGCAGTCTCTCAATTGCAGTTCTTTCCTGCTCATTTAATGACTAATTCTTTGGGCTTTTACATATAACTCACCTAGAAGCATTCGTTGAATCTATTGCATCCGCAAATTAGTCGCTGATTGTGTTAAATTATGTAGAGAGGCAAATGGCAGTACTATTTATATTTATCATTATATATGTATATAAAGCCCACAGGAAGCATTATTCATTTGAAAAGAAACATTCATCAGTAGAGCATTTGAAATGTTGTACGAATATGCATAAATATATATGTGAGTTAATAAAAAGATAAAGTAGCGCAGAAAGCATAAACGTTTGCATTTCCGGTTAAATAAAAGAGAGGAATGCGTCAAGCGCCGTTAATGGCCAAAGAGCAGTCCCTGCTCCCCTCTCACTTCTCCTCTCGCTCTCCATCTGTTTGTGTGTGCGTAGTCCCCAGAGTTTGTCCAGTTTTACCAGATGCCAACATAAACCGAAAGCCCCCATCTCATATACCGAAACACTGCTGCTCCCTGGGCATTTGACTGCACTTTATAAATATGCATAAGTTATTCGTGTCGTGGGGGATGCGGCTCATAAAATATATAAATATATATATATATATATATATATATATATATATATATATATATATATATCTATGAACAAGAAAAGGCAACAAGTTAGTAACAGCGTTGCGAAGATCAAATACTCTTGACTCAGAAAAAACTGCAGTTAAACTACAGTTGTTAGGCAGCCATATTATTTAATACTACTTACTTACTAAAGTTTCTGCGGTTCAGGGCACATTACATTTTTTGTAAAGTCACTCCTAACTCCTAACAGATTATTGTGAAATATTATAGTATTTCGCAATTCTCCATTGTCTAATCTTGCCCTCAGATTTTAATTCAGGCTTAATCCCGGCTTATCAAGAGACAAACTCTATCATACTTTTTATAAGAGTATTGAAAAGAGGCTATGAGATGAAGTCAAATGAAATTAGATAGCGCATAATGCAAGAGCGATCACAGCTATATAACTGGATGAAGTAGCCAATGCAGAAGTTCCAGCTGAAAATTTATAACGACAACTCAACTAGTTCAAATTAAATTAATAGATGCGGCAATGCAGCTAAGTAGAAAATTTCCAAGTCTTTTTCATAGGCTGAATTTATTTTCTAGTTAGTTGCTTCCTAGTTGCATGTGAAGTGTGTATGAGAAAGAGAGAGAGAAAGATATAAGTATAGACAGAGAAGGAGGGGACGTGTGTGTGTGGGGTGTGCTCTCACACGAAGCGCTGGCTAATTATTCATTCATGACATGTTGAATGCACACACACAGACCGGACAGAGGGGCAAAGACTGACAGAAGTTACCTCGTGAATGCACACATAACACACACACACACACACTCAACTCACACACACTGCGTGCTAAAGTATCTGACGGATACGCATGCTCACATTTCGCCGAGTAGGAGCTACAGTAGCCGTAAATGCTCCAACGTCAAGCGGCATATGCAGCTTATAGCGTTTTCCCATGCATCAAAAGACAACTGTAATAATAGTTGCCCTATTGTTCTATAATAATTAAACATATTCACGTCATTTGGTCAAACTGTAAATAGAGTTTTATTTATTAAGACATGAAATGTTATCGGAATATTTCTCTATAAGTGAGAACGCATTTATAAGAATTATATGTTTCATTGCTTGAGAGAGCCTTGTTGGCATAGTTTTGTTATATATTTGGATACTACATGAATGCTCTTTAAGTTCTAGTCATTTAGGCAAAAAATAAACTGAAAGCAACACCCAATTAGATATTATAAATGTCAATTCACTGATCTATTCATAATGTGACCGTAGTTGCATGCTATTAAACAATATTAATATCAAATTTACTTGGAAATTTGAAAATATTATTATTATATATATTATATTAAAAATTTTAAATATAATATCTATATCTATAATACTAAATCATCTTGATCTCTTATAATACTAATTAAATATATCATGCGCTATTCTTAAAGTCTATTGATATTCATACACGTTGCACCACTTTATGAAACAATTTGCATTAAAGCTTAAGTAGGGAGATATTAAAATTGAGTTTTGCATGCATTATGTGCGAACTGCATACTAGCCTTTGAAACCTGTGTACGTTCCACAGAGTCGCAAAACAAAGCCTCGAAAGCCCTGAACAGCTTAAAAACGGGTTGTGGCTTCTGCTGTTGCTGCTGCTTCTGCTGCTGCTGTTGCTGTTGAAGCAAGCAGCAAGAAGGAACGACGAGCTGCCCATTCCTAAGTGCCCCAGCACCTGCTGCAGCTGTGCTCCGCCGGCAGTCCCTTCTGCGTATGGTCCTCTGGTGTTTTTGTGGCACCGCTTGGAGCTTGCTAATAGCTTGTGTTGCCGTCGCTACAAATTAACTTTGGCTCCGTGTTGCATATTTGAGCGGCGACGCGGCTGTGCTGCAAATTACACTATTTTTCACTTGGCCGCCGTGTGAAATATGCAAAAAACAAAAATGAAAAAAGCAAGGGAAAAGGAAAAGCATGCAAGAAAAGAAAAAAAAATAGTAGAAGAAAACGGATGTTGCATGTGACTCGCTTTGGTTTTTGGCTTTGAATCTGAGTAAAAATCTCCCATGAGCGGGAAACGCAGCCAGGAAATTTTGCAACAGGAAACTGTAAAAAATGCGAAAAAAAGCGAGTCAGAGTCGTCGGCAAGGATAAGAGCGCTTAAAGTCGCACATTTAGTGACAGTTTGTTGGATTTGCATGGCAACGCGACAACGTTGACATAGCAAAGTTGTCATGATTAATGCGTGCCACAAGCTGCAGCAGCAGCTGAAGTGGCAGACAGAAACAGAGGGAGAGCGAGAGAGAGAGAGAGAGAGAGGGAACTAGAGACGTGGCAAAGTGGGTCAAAACGCTTCAAATACCAAATTCCACTTAGATAAAGTCCAGCAGCTCTTGGCGTGGCTTTGCTTGCCACATGCATCGCCTGCGACAAGCAGCTGCCACAAAGCATTCTTTCCTCTTTTGCAATGAGAGCGTAATTCTCTTAAATCCGCTAAATATGTTCACAAAATCATGTAGAAAATTACAAATTGTAGTCATTGAGCTTGGATTTTAGAAGAATTTATAGCTAGATATATTCGTAAACGATTCAGCTAGATTCCGCTAGCTGTTTATATCTTTTAAGATTGAGCCAGAGATTGGCTACTATGATTAAATATGAGCTGCCTATGGAATACAATTACAAAAACATAGCTAAGTCAGCAAATTATAATGTGCTTAGCCATTATAATGAATATTTAATAAGTAAGTAATTGAATATGTATATGTTTTATGAGTGTAACTAACTTTTTAGTAAGGAATTAATACTTGAGATTTTATATAAATCAAGAGAGTATTTTTTGTGTTTTTCAACTTACAGTCCAAACTGTGGATAATCCACTTACATTAGCTCAGACAACATTTTAGAACGTATTTTAACTCAAGCAATTCTTATCGCTAGCATCAGCCTGTTAACTTGCTATTATATATACACTATATATATATGTATATATATATATTCACAAAGCACGGCCTGGCTTAAAGCAACTGTGGATTGTTTAAAGGCTTCGTGCCTCATTACATTAGAGCTGGAAGCTGGATGCGATTATCTGGTAAACGGAGTAGATTTTAAAAGCCAGACTCGCAGATGCAGATACACTTTTGTTGTTATTGTTGTTCCTGCTGCTGCTGTTATTGTTGTTGTCCGTTTGCTGCGTTTAATGAGTTACGTGGCCAAAATGCCGTGCCAACTTTTGACATTTGCCGGGACAGCAAAAAAAAAAAAAAAAAAAAAAAAACAGTAAATTAAACGCAGCTCGAAAAAAAGAGGAAAATATTGGACGGCAGTGCGTGTATCGGGGCTTGAGGTTTGTGTTTTGGGTGCGAGCTCTGGGCTCGGTCACATGTTTTGCTATGGCAATGGCAACAAGAGATTGGCAGCAATTGCATGCAATTGGCCAGTCCCTGGGCCCGTCTGTAACGACGCCCTCCCGCTCGCCTTTCGGCTTCCGCCTGCCAGCATTTGCCATGTGTGCACAATTTTTTGTTTTTACTAAAAGCCAGCGTATTAAAATTTAAATTGCATTTCGCCTGACGCGTGTGTTTTTTTATTTTATTTTATTTTTTTATTACTTTATTTTTATGCACACAAAAAAAAAAAATGTAAAAAGTTCTTTTTATTAATACAATGCGACGATGAGGACGGGGCAGCTACAAAATGCTAATCAGTTGGCAACCGTATGAGTGCATATACATATATATTTAATTTTATGTAGACCCATGAGGCTGGCCCTCTACATCCCATATAGTATAGCTTCTGTGCTGCAACTGTTGCTGTTTGCCAAGCCTCTACGATGCGGGCATATTAAGTATGCTAAGAAGCTTGTCACACTATAATAGTAGGTTGGGCATCAACAATAATATACAATATTCATATAATTCTTTATATAAATATATATACTATTTTGTATATCATATGAAACTGCTTAGCAATAAAAGTTTGTCGATCTTCTAAGAACCAACTGTGTCCGCTTTGAGGTCTGATTGTTGAGGAATTTATATTTGTATTTGTGATATTGTGTCTTTATTTATTTTTTTATATTAAAATTTTTTACTGTATTTCCATTTGCTCAAAGTAATTTTATATTTCGAAACTGTTTGGCGTCTCTTTTAATTGGATTGTTAACTTTAATCAGGCTGTTATAACATTTCAGTATATTGATTTATTTATAGGGTATTGTCACGTCGGTCAGTGCACTGACACAGTTTTCGTTGTTGTTTCATTATTCAAAGGCAAAGTTCAATGAACGAAGACTTCGCTTCAATTTACTTTGCTGCGCGCTGTTAAAAATCTGCCATCTAAATGAAATGAGTTTTTAATTGAAAACGTAATAAGATACGAGCATACATACATACTTGCATGTATATGCGTGTGTGCAAATACATAAAATTTGTAAATATAATTTGCTTTTTACTTTCTGCAGTGCAGCAGGCGTGGCAATTATTGCATAACAAAACAACACGAATGCTATTAAAGCCATACATATATGTATTCATATAAATATTTATGTATCTGCTGTAGTTGCAGCCGTTAGTTGCTTTTGATTTGATTCTGCGGGGGGTGGGGATGGGTTTCCTCATTGGATTCCATTGTAATATTATTAAGTGTATTTAATGCCCAAGGGAGCATCAGAATAAATGGACAACAATCAGCTGGCGCAGACGATTGACGATAGACGATAGCCAGCTCTCCTGTTTATTGCAATAATTTTGCCATGGGGCAGAAAAAGGGTTATTCGAATTAAGCAAACAAGCAGCTAAATAGACAACATGGACAATATACCAGCAAATAGTTCTCCCCTTGCTCTCGATGAGAGATGCCTTCTGCATGAGTGGAGTGGAGAGACTTGAGCAGCCTGAAGTGTTGGCCAAGCACTAAATTGAATGCAATATTAATTTTTGGCTTGTTTTTGTTACGAATAATAATCTAGAATCTGAGGATAATATATTGGATGATATATCTTCTTATTGTATTTCGTTCTATTTCTTTGTATGTCACTGTTAATATTTCAACATTTGTAGCAACTCCTCTATCTTTCTCTCTCTCTCACCCTGTCTCTTTCTTTGTCTTTATGTATTTCTCATGATTCAATGCGATTTTAATATATAATACTAATTGATAAATTTCGCATGGTCTACGGTCTAACAGGGAGAGTTGTTCTTCGGCATTGCATTCACATCAAATCGAATTTAAGTATTCATAACCTCAACACACGCAAATTGAACTTCTATTGTGCGCAGATTGCAATTGAAACGCCTGCACTTCTTAATTTAAAATTAGCTTATAATTCGACAAGTGTATTGAGTTTTGAACCCAATTGTTATTGGTTAACGAAATAGCCAGCATACGCAATATGATATGCTCCTTGAGGCCATTTCATTGTCAATCAGAGATCCTTGTGAATTATTTCTGTGTGCGTGTGCGTGTGTGTGCCGTGTCCATGTTTGCTTTCGACTTTCCACTGCTCTCCACTTTACAGCTCAATGCACTTGCCTGACCGACAATGGGCCCCACAACTAGCCCCAGTCTCTGTCCAGCTATCATATCAATTGTAGGCTTAGGCGTCTACGTCTTCCCCTGCTTTACGCCCAGCACTTGCCGGCGGCATTCGGCATAGACAAACATAAAAACTCCCTTCATTGTTTATCTTACAAATACAACAATTCGGGAAACAACATTTATTGCATGCCCCAATCAAGCAGCACACATTGTTTATTTTGATTTGTATCGCCCCACACACAATGTCTTCGCCCTACCTCTTCCAGCCAGCCGCTGTCTCCGTTTCGACTTTAACTAAAAGTCCCCATACCCATGCACTTATCAGGAGGGGCCTCCGCATGCGACGTGGTTCATAATTTTGTTTATTTAATTTTTATGTCATGTGCCGTACGTCGACGTTCGTCAACGACGTGTGGGAGAAAACGGGTCGCCGGGGCATAGTCTACTCTTTCCCTGTCCTTCTCTTTGTCTCTCTCTCTCACTCTCTCTCTCTCTCTCTCTGTCTCTCCCTCCACAAGTTTATAGCCACATCAGGAGCAGCATCCATCCATAGCAGCATCTTCTTTGCTCCTGGCATCAAGTTGTCATGCTTCAGTTGTTTGATTGCCTCTGCTCTGCTCGCTTGCATTGGCCCCAGGCGGCGGCTCACCTCGTTATGCGTCCCCCCTCCCTCTTCCTCCTTCTCTCTCGCTCTGACCCGCCTCATCTGCTTGGATTATATGCCGCGTATTCCCCAGCCAACTGCTGCTTGTTATATCCACAAATGTAAGAGCAGCACACACAAGTGCAAGAATGCTACGATAGACAATTTTATTTTCATTTTCCATTTGGTATACCCTTCAAAGCTAGCTGAGGCAAGGGTATAATAGAAACTTTCCAGTTGATGTGAGAACTTTTTTATTTATTTTTTTTTAAATTTTTTGTATATTGGAGTGTATTCTTTGCGATTCGATGATGTTCTGCAATTCTTTTTATAATTTTCTTATTAAGTATATTGATAGAAAATAAAAGGAAAACTCGTAGAAATAATCTAGTCTGTTTTATGAAGTTTTCATAGTGGAAAGAATTTAAAAATGTCCCTTTATAATATAAATTTATATGAAATATTTTTAGTAATTCACTGAGTTAACTGAGGGCAAAGGAGTTTTCATTCATGCAGAACTTTTATCTTTGAATTATTTGTTGATCAACTGGCAGGGTATCTATTGGTCAGGCACACCTATTGCTTGTATTTTAGCTTCCATTTGGTTTTTCTTTTATTTTGATCATTCTAGCATATTTTTCTTGCTTTTCTAATTTTAAAATCGTCTTCGAAAAGTTGTCTGGCCGAGCGACGCTTCGAGTTTGCCTTTGGCTTTGGCTCGGGCTCGGGCTCGGGCCAAACAACGTTGTTTACGGAAGTTTTTCGCTGTCGTTGTCGTTGTTGTCGTTGCTGTTGTTGTTGTTGTTGTCATCCTCGAGTGCATTGCCATGTAGTCGTCATTGCTATGATGATGGCATCAGCCTCATCATCGTCATCATCATCATCTATGTTCTTGTATCTTTGTATCTCTAGCAGTTTTCAAGTCAACTTGTTGTGCAAGTCAATGTCGAGCCAACTCCGTTGAATGCGGCGAACTTTAATTGAAAATCTATTAGACAGTCTGAAAGTTGTCGTTGTTGCTGTTGTTGCCGTTGTTGCATCGTTTGCTATTAATTGATTTCCTTATTAAGTTGAACAGCGAAGCAGTTGCGAAGTGCACTGAGGCAGCTTTGACGCATTTTTCTAATTAGAATGTAATTATAATTAGTCTACTAAAGTTTTGCACCCGAAAAAAGAAGAGAAGAGGAGCAAAAGCTGTTGGCACTGCGAAAAACTCTTCACATTTACATCAGTGGCTGCGCCGCACAGTCTGCACTGCTCCTCCGCCTCGCGTCTGGTTTCGGTCAATCTGTTGGGCAGTCTGCGGTTTTCAGCTTGGCTTTCAGCTCTTTGATTTTTAGCCGATTGCACAAAGTGAATCGGAAATACAGGCTCTGTGAGTTAAACACTCGTCCATTGAGTTGCATAATGATTAGAAATACGATAAGTGCAGTGTCGACTGAAGTGTACTGAGTGAACCCCAACAACATCAACATCAACATCAACATCAACAGACCGTAGAGGGTATACAGTGTCTGGTGTGGTGGTGTCTAGTGTGGAGTATCTGGTCTGTGTATGTGTGTAAAGTATGTGCTGACAGCTTAGATGAGCGCCACAGATCAAAGAATAAAAGCTATCATTAGATGTCAAGGAAGGACTCTGTAATGCAGGTCGATTGCATGATAAACACTGTTGAAATTGTAGAATCCGACTTGGCATTATGTTACAGATAAAATAATCTAATCCAATTATTGTAAATATATCGGGAACAAATTCATTTAAATTTAAATGACTATGAGTAGATTCAAACGTGATTACCCTGAAACTATATGCCCATTATGAAAATCTCTTCAGGAACCAGAAAAATAAAACTACAGCAAGAATATATATAGAGAGAGATAAAGAGAAAATAACACGAGTTTCAATGTATAAGAAGGAAATGTAAACTATAATCCTTAGTTATATGTTTTTATTGTAAGTACGAATTATAAATAAAGTAAATTATAATATAATATTTAATTATTATGACTTATATAGACTATTAAAATTTTATTTAATATTCCACTTTTTGTTTTGTTTAATAAGCTCAAAGCTACAAAAATTTCAAATTAAATATATTATTAAATTTAAATTCGAATTCTAAAATTTATTTAAAATTCATTTAAGTAAATGCTTTTTATAACTCTATAGAGAAGGGTTCCAATTAAATTTACATTATAGTCATATCCAAATGAAAGTTTGAGATAAATTGTGTAGAAGATTGTCCGTCAACATGAAAACAATTAAGTCCCCATAGTAAGCCCACACTGCAGCCCATGCCTGCTTATACGTGCGTGTGTATGTTTGTATGTGGGTGCATGTTTTGTTTCTTGTATAATCAGAAAAAAACGAGAAATTACTGAAACTGAAATATCAGTTATATATTCATGGGATCTCGAGCAGTCTCGACTAGAGCTTTCTTACTTCTTTTTTAAGGAGTTCAACTCAAGTAGTGATAAATATGTATAACTTACATATATCGTTATTAAGGAGTTACTGCCATGAGGCTTATCAGGCTTCTCATTTGTTGAAGCGAAAAGCCGCATGGGTGAAATATTTATAAACATGAGGAATAACTTTTCTATTCTAATTGAAATTCCTCGTGGCGAGCGAAGCGTGCCTCAAGCCAACTTAAAACTTTGCTGCACATTCTCTCACAATTTTGAACGTTAAACTCTTATCTCTCTCTTTCTCTCTATCTTCCTCTCTATCTCGCACTCTCTCTCTGTCTTTCTCTCTCTCTGTCTCACGCTCTCTCTCTCTCTCTGTCTCACGCTCTCTCTCTCTCTGTCTCACGCTCTCTCTCTCTCTGTCTCACGCTCTCTCTCTATCTCTCTCTCTCTATCTCTCTCTCTCTCTCTCTCTCTCTCTCTCTCTCTCTCTGTATCTATTTAACAGCTAGGCTTCGCCCCCTTGCTGGCAGTGTGCAATTTTCACAAAACAATTTTCATGGCCCTGACCAATCTCCCTCATTCGTCTCGTGTGTTGCCACTCAATAAAAATATGCTTTATGAATTAATGAAAAGAAAATGTTTATGCCAACAACAACAGCAACAACAACAACGACAGTAAATACAGCAACAACAGCACTTAAAGCTATTGTGGGAGGAGCCGTTGGAGATGTGGCTCGCGATAAACATCTTGGCGTGGCAACTCTCCGACTCTATGTGTGTGTGTGCTTGTGACTTTGTGTTTGTGTAAGGTGTTTAATTTTACAGCTGTGCTTGTTCTGAGCCCGGCTTCAACCTTTCTCCTCTCGACGCCTCTGCCCTCCCTTTATTGTTGCTGTCCAGACAGGTTTCCATTACAGCATTTAGTGGCCACGAGAAAACAGTAAACAAGGCAAAAATAAGAAATACGAAAGAATAGATGTTTTTCATTTAAAAAGAAAATTGACTTCGTTAAGACTCCAGCCACAGGACCCGCGGTCAACTACTCAAAACTAAACTATCCGCAATAATTTAAAAAACCATTTAATACCAATCCTCATTTGATAAATAGAATCCGAAAAAGAAATCGCGCATATTATTGTATCTATATTATGTATACATTTTTACATAAAGAAAATGACGTCGCTAAGTCATTTAGTTTTCCAGTTGACCCTAACTAACTAATATTGTTTTTCTTATTAAATAATATCTTTCTTGGTAACTGAATATGGGAATATTGGGAATATGGTGGGACACCTTTTGGCTTTCTTTTGCCAATTACACACATTTTCTTATTGTATTGAAGGCATTATAAATGGAAGATGCTTCGGAAAGCTGAAATTTCTACATAATTGTAAATAATTTATGTAACAGTTTACATAATTTTAAATATAATAAATATATTAATATTTTGGCTTACGGTGGATTAACTAGATTTCGTTGAAATTGTGAATTCAAGACAATGTGAAATATGTTTGTGTTTTTTTTTTGGCTTACATTACCAAAATGTGGTCTTTCTTGTGTTTAGATGTTAAAATGTTATTATAACAAGTAAGAAAGCTCTACTCGAGACTGCTCGACTACGAGAACCCTTCCAGGAACTAATATTTCAATAATTCGTCACTTCATTTCAACTTACACATGCACACACACATACACACATACGCACGCACGTATAAACAGGCATGGGCTGCCATGTGGGCTTACTTTGGGAACTTAATTGTTAAATAACTTTTTTTGTAGACAGACAATTTTAATAAAACTTTCAGACCGTGATAATAACATTAAAATGTGTGTATGTATCAACTCACAAGTCTCTAGTATTTGAAATACGGTTTTTGCAAACTTGTAGGGAAGGGGGTGTTTTGAGGGATGGGGGGGGGGGGGGGGGGGGGGGGTGAAATATGACAAAAACCGAAATTCTTAAAAATACATATGATTCTACATTTTAAATGTGGAGACTCTATCTTCAAAGGTGTAGAAGATATAATTTTATAACTGATTTTCTGTAAGGGCTTTTATCGATAACAAAAAAAGAGAAGCAGTTATCGATTTTTAGAAATAAACTTGATCTGCGCGTGCAATATACAGACCTACAGCTTCAAATTCAAATTCAAGTCTCTAGCTCTTATATCTTCTGAAATCGACGCGTTCAAGCATACGGACAGACAGACAGACAGACGGACAGGGCTAAATCGACTCAGCTCGTCGCCCTGATCAAGAATATATATACCTTTTGGGGTCTGCCACGCCTCCTTCTGCCTGTTACATACTTTTAACAAAACCATTATACCCTGATTTCCCATTTTCAATGGGTTCAGGGTATAAAAATAGATAAGAACATAAAATGTGAAAAATAATTACGAAAAGCTGAGTAGTACTTAAAGAAAATGTTTTGTGATATAACTAAAGATATATAAAACGTATCAGAAAATTACTTAAAATATATATTTGTTTGACAAGTAAACGTTTTTTTGAGGCTATTAATCATCTGACATTTTTGATTGAAGAAGCTTTAGAAACTATGATATTTCACTTTCTATCCTCCTTCTATTTGCAATTTTTCCCACTTTTTATTTCATCATTAAGATCAAACTCTTTATAATTTTCATAGTACACATGTCCCACTAGACATCTTTTGTTTGCTATCCACATTGATAGTGGAGTCCGTACTCCAGTTTAACTAAAAATATTTGCTTGGCCAACGAAAAAGATGACTTGAAAGCGGAAATTGATTTCTGGCATGCGCATTTTGCAATCTGCTAAAGCGGAAATGATTGCATCACCTAATGCAACCACGTGCCATCAACAGAGAGGCAAAAGAGAGAGAGAGAGAGAGAGGGACACAGAGATAACTTCACTTGGGCTTAGGGCTTTGCTGCCGTCGTGTCTTGGTTCTGTATGCAAATTGCGTCAAATTGCATATTTCCGGTGGTCGACGGGGCAGCGCGTAAATATTTTATGCTTCATTTTGTCTTGGCCTAGGCAAGTGAATTATGGCTAATTACAAAAAAACAAGAATGTAGCAGCAAGAAAGTAAAACTTGGCTAACTGCTATCCGCAACGAGGCGAAGCACAAAATATTTACGTTCACGTCCACGTCCACGTCCACTTCCACGTCGACATCGACGTCCAAGTCGGACAGTCCTCGTCTCTGGCCCTGACAATTCATCCCCCGAGGGCGCTATAATGCGGTCGTCGGTCGCCGGTCGACGGTTGGCTGTTCGTCTACTTGGCCACACTTCTAGGGTTACAAGTCGAAATTCGTTTGCCGCATGCCGCTCTTAATTTATACCTTGCCCCAATCTGCTCATTGTTGTTGTCCGCTGTGGTCGCTCTTGGGTTTCCCTTTCAAGTTGGCTGCCCTCTCGCATTTGATTTAGTGCACTGTTCTGGTAATTTAGATTTGTGGTCGCCTAGCACTAGAGATGGAATAAGAAGTCCACACTCGTAAAATACATAAAACTCGTTTAACCAATCTGAGTGTCTGCTCTCGAACTGCTGCTAGAAATTTTATACATATATAAATATGTATACATACAAATATATATTTTTTAATTTCCTTCACAGTTTGTGCGGCCTGTTGATAAGGATTTTGCAACAGATCTTAAGCCGGAAACAAAGTAACCGCCCGCTGCTTAAGCCTAATGTGTTTTTCCTTTTTAACTCCCGTTCAAACCGAAGGGTGAAACTTACGTTTATACCCTTTAATATTACAGCTGGGAGAGGGTTTGTTCGCTTGTCATTTGTAATGCGTCTGAAATAAAGAAATTGTTTTCGATTTTATAGTAAATTTAAAACTTGTAGGTTTGACTTTTATGTTACTTGGCTTATTCTTAACAATGCACTAAAATAACCTGAATTAATGTTCAAATAAGACAATCGCTCGAATCGCAATAAAAATAGGGCTGTATTGTTGTCTTAATGAAAGCTTTACATATTAAATGTAAAAATTGTTAGGAGTGGTATTTATTAAAGACGAATATGGTCAAGAATTTATGGGAAGTGAAGTATATACGAGAACTCGATTTTAAACCCATAGAATACTCTTAAAACTTGTCAAATAAAAGCTTGCGAATATATAGTCTGGATTGTGGCTAACATACTTAATTAAATTTTGTAGATACTTATAGTAGAGTGATCAGAAAAATGAGACTCAATTTAATAAAGTATTTTAGAAATTTTATGCAAAACAAAAATTCTTTGTCTATGATAAATATGATGCCTTTAGATGATCTTTACACGCTAATAAAATGTTGATAATTGAAAGCAGATATATTATTTGATGATACTATGGTTCTTGAATATGTTTATTAAACAGATAGCCCATGAAATGTCGAATCTATAGATAGTTGCTTAAACAATAATAAAAAACAAGTAACAAGTAAAAAACATTCACACGCACGCGTAAGTAAACATACGGACAGACGGATGGACGGATCCGGCCTCGTCGCCCTGCTCAAGAATATATGTATATACTTTCTGAGGTCTGCCTGTTACAGACATTTAACAAAACCATTATAGCCTAATAAGTATATATAATAGAGTATACAAAATGGGTGCGTCTATTCTATATATATTTATATATATTATATATGATATTTATATATACTATATACTATAATCATTCAGCTTATTGTCTTGATGTAAATAATAAATAAATAATCGAGTTGTGACTCTTCAGGGCTGACAAATATTTAATTTTCTGTTAATTTTCCCACTCCGCAACATCCGGCAATTCAACTCAAACTCAAATTGTGCAATAATTTGTGTTTGGGCAACCATTGTAAAAGTTTAGCAAATGAGCTGACTTAGCGTTAAAATAACAAACTTTTCGCATCGCTCAGTTATTCATTAGACGCCGGGCCGCCTTCGTCTGTGCCTCTTTCAGCGGGCTTTGACAAACACAGGCAGAGTGAAGTGTCCACTTGAATGGCATTCGTTGTAAGTCCTTCAACACTTCCTGGGCCCAGCCTAACACAACTGAAACAACTCGGCCTCAACAACTGTCAAAGTTCGTTCAACTGGGCTGGCGGCGGGCTGTTGGCTGGTCCCCAAGTCAAACAACAGAAACATTTCAATCACAAAAGGCCCTCCAATTAGTCATCAGTCGTCACAACAGACCAAGGGAAATACTTATATATCCTACCTTTATATATATGTATCTAGTATGTATATATACTATATAGTGTATGTCTCTCTATATAAGTGAGTTGCTATATCGTCTTACAAATTTCTTGAGCAAATACAAACTTCCTTCAGCTAATCTACATAATTATCTCCAGCTCATGCATCCCGCTCTCTCACACTAAATCTCTCTCTTTTTATCGTTGCAGGTAAGTTGCGGATATGGCCAAACAATGGGGCATAGTATTTCAACCTGAATGCGTTAATGTGCTCTAATTTGCAAGTCATGAAAGATGCAGGTGCAGGTGCAGTTGCAGTTGCAGTTGCTGTTGCAGTTGCCCAGGCTAACTGGGCTACTGTGCGGAGAATCTCGAACACGTTGTCCCTTGACTCTCTAGACCCCCTCCTGATACTCAATATCAACAGGTAACAACCGAAATACAACCACACTATTTGCATTTCATATTATGGCCGAGCATTACTCGTAATGCACTCTGCCTTCCACAGTGCTAAAGGTTCCAGGTCCGTGCTAATGACCAAGGGCCAGCAGCCAGCAGCCAGCAGCTAGCAGCGGAAAGCGTGTGAATTGTGTTTGTTAAAGGGGACTGAGTCTACGACGGGGTCCGTGTGTCCGACTGGGCTTGGCTCAGTTGCGGGTCTTGCAGGCAACATAGTTCGGCCAATGCCCAGCGGCTAGCGTTAATTAAGTTCTCAAGGAAGTCACTTCCTTAATTTAGTTATTTTGTATCTTGACAGTTTGACAAACAGCTGGACACTTAAGAGTGCTTAAAAGCAAGGGACGCCAGCTGTATTTTAACATAATGTGTGGCAGATAATGCTTAAGCACTGAGATATTCCGGCACAAAGGAACTTTGCATTTGGTAGAGTAAATATTCTGAAATAATTTTTTTAAGTAATGGAGTTGAGAAATTAAATTTTAGCTCAACTCTCAGCCTTTAAAGACGTTGCTGAAATTTGATATAAAGAAGAATTTGTGTTCTACGAGATGTTAGAGTATCTCATATTAATCAGATGCTCAAAGAAAGCTTGAAACTCTTATGAGTTTTCAAAGATAATTTTTTCAAACGATCAAAAAGTATGAAATATAAGATCTTCCGAAGAGAAATTTGTAAGCTGAAAATAATAAATAAAAAACAGTCTAGTTTCTCAAGAAACATACATAATTAGTCTTTGTTTCAAAAGCTCAAAAGAATCCCTTGTGTTTTATATTGTCAAATTGTTACTAAGTGTCCAAAAACATATCCTAGTGACCTGCTTACATAATCAATATACATAGGATGAGAAGTAAAGTTCTGTCAACTGTTTTCTCATTCTGTTTTGTTTAATCATTTGCTGGACTCTTAAATTTATTACATTTGCCCTGAACTCAAAAGACTGCAGAATTATGGAGCTTCGTGTAAGTTGACTATCAATTTCTGCCGGTCCATTTGACTTTGTTTATAAGTTGGCAGTGCAATTTGCCAAAAACCAACAAGCAGACAAACAACAGGGTGTTGCAAACATACACACTTGCACACAAGAGCTTAGCCTAACTGGGATCAGCTGACAATATGCTTGGGCTTAACTGAGAGCAAAACAGCAAAAGTTCTAAGCGGCTTGCACTTGGCTACCAAATTGCTGCAATAACACCAACGGCACAATAGCAACAACAATGACAACAACAACAAGCAGCAGCTGCCTGTCCAGTGCAACACGCATAATCAACACTTCATCCTTGGGGTATTGGCCTGGTCACTGGCCACTGGTCACTGGGTTCTATTTTATGGCCAGCGAACCTAGAGCAACTTCAAAAAGGCCAAAGCATTAAAGCGCACACAACATTGTCTATGTCCATTTAGAGGAGAGCTAATAAAGGAAGCACTGATGACTGAGGGAACAGAGCAACTGCAGTTACAATGTCTGCATGTGTGTGAGTGTGTGTGGAGGTCAATGACAAGGCGAAGCCCAAGTCCAAACCTAAGCCCAAGCCCAAGTCCAGATCCTATACAAGCAAGCCTAAGACTTGCAAGCCAACGAAGCATGCATACTAAGCAACAGAGGCGTACAGCTAAAGGGGGGCTTAGCAAGGGGGGGCGAGGTAACAGCTATGTGTGACCACTGCCAGACTCGAGCCGAAGCCGTCCGCCGTCCGCCGTCCGCCATCCCACCCCTGCCGCAGCCGTTGTCTGAATGCATTCGTGCGTATGCCAATGACGACGGCTGCCCAGTTAACAACACGATTTGTTATTGTTGCTCCACAGCAGCGGCAGGCAGAGTCCAGTGGCGTGCCAGAGAGTGGTGGTGGAGGTGGGTCTGCGTTGTGGTGCAGTTCCAGAATCGAACCTTAAGCCTAGCAACCTGCTGGCTTTACTGAATTTATTAGCAGTCAGTTGCCAGCCAGTGCACAGTGCACAGCTCCAAGCACAGACGATGAGTTGGCTGGCTGGGCGCAGAGGGGGCGTCGGAGGGTGCGCAGGTTAGACAGAGGCACTAAGCAAAGGCGAGCGCTGTGCTGCACCGCATGATGCACCGCATTCCTGTGCAATCGATGAGTAAATAATGACCAGCCCAACGCAGCCAAACTGGGGCGTAGGCCATGACCAGAAGTGTAGAGCGGAACGCAGAGGACAGAGTGAGAGAGAGATAGAGAGAGAAGGGAGGAGTGGGGTCTGTAGTACAGACACGAGTGTAGCTGGAGCTGGCTTGCGGGTTGTTGTCGTCGTTGTTGTAATCACACTCAGCATGCATTTCAACATGCTGGCGGCAATGCCGCTGCAGCACTCCGTAGCCCCCATCCCCAATCTCTGCCACTCCCTCTGCACTGGCTGCAGCGCCACAATTTGTGGTTACTCGCCATGTGTGTGTGTGTGTGTGTGTGTGTGTGTGTGTCTGTTGCTGGCGCTGGCATTGGCGCTGCCATATTAACGCCTATTGTTGCAGAGGGGGGCCAACGACCCATTATAATTTGAGTTAATTACGTATTTTAGCTATATAAATATTTCATTTATCATTAATGCAGGCAGTCAGCCTTCACACACACACACACACACCCCCACACTCTTCCCCCAACAATGCTGTTCCTTTTCACATAGGCTGTACCGCAAAATGCAAACAAGAATTTTGTTGCACCGATTTGCCCACCGAACTTTGAACCTCGAACCCAGCTGCTCGATGTGGCCAACACGCGTAATTGAATATGAATTTATAATGTGGTCAGTTCTATGGAATGGTATCTGTGCGGGACTGTGTGCTTAGTTGAAATTCTAGTCGGGGTCTGATCGGCGACGCTTTGTGCAAACAATCGAATTAAATGACGGTTTGGTGTGTGGGACTAGGTAAGCCTTGAGTGGTCCCTCGAGCTGCCTAGGGCGCCAATTGAGAGTTAAGGAGTTAAAAGGTCGCCACGAATTGTGGAATACAAGTCGTCGATTCGATTAGCCGCAAGTTCAATGCTTGCTAGCTTCCCACCCACCCACGTCAAATAAATGGAGCGAACTGTTTTTAATGGACTTTTCGCAGATGACTAGCGTCTGCTCTCGATTTGGATTTGGCTAACAGATTCAATGGGCGGTAAATTGTAGACAAGAGACAATTGAATGTCACATAAGCTGATGAGAAACAAACGACTGAGTTATGGGGAAAGAAACGGATTAAGAAAAGTACTGGACATTGCATTTTTATACTCATTCACGAAATATTAGTTGTGTGCACTGTCCGTCTTGCTGTCCGTCCGTCTGTATAAATGCAAACCATTACGACGCTATTTACGCTAGAGAATTGAAATTTTGAACATATACTCGTGTATACCCTCGAATTACAAAGTGTAAAAGTGTCCTTAAAATGCATTTTGTATGGTAGTTAGGTGCTAGAGCTGAAATTTGGAATATATACTCGGGTTGACAGACTAAAACCATTTTAGAGAAAGAAACTAAAAATTGCACGATTAAATTACTGTTGAAATCATTTATTGAGGCAAATGGAAAATAGATCTGGCATCTTTTGCGGAGTGAGTGAGTCTACAGTACGAAACGCCCGACTGCATTGTTCTTTCTTGTTTTATAGCTGATTTTTTATAAGATCCATAACTTTAAAAAGGAGATAGTTGCAGTTTTTTAAACAAATTTGATTTTTAAGTTTCTAGCTCTTATAGGTTTTGAGACTGACTCGTTCAAGCATACGGACAGAGCTGAATCGACGCAGCTCGTCGCCCTGATCAAGATTACTAAGAGACCTCTTAGTAGGTCGCTTAGTCATTAATATTCACTTTTGAAACTATTTCGATGTTTATTTAAACTAAATTGAAACAGTAAACCTGCACAATTTTGTTACACAGCACACATAGTCGGGCCCAGTCATAACCTTCAGCCCAATTCCCCTTCCTTTGCAACACACAAACTTTTCGACTGCCGTGGAACTCAACTTGTTTTTGGTGCTTCGGTCTAGATTTGGAAACTCCTCTGGCCCAAGTTATTTCATTCTGTGTAACAAAGTTAAACTTATGTTTTTCTTGATTATGTGGTTATTAATTTGAGCAATGAACCGTTACACAGTGTTGACTATATATATATATGGAGTATGTATATATATGTCAGAATGTTGTAAATTATTTATTCAGTTGGTTGTTTGTTTGTGCTGATTGTGGTTAGGTCGGCATTTGCAAGTGCCTGACTATAGCAGCCACGTCATGAGCACCCAATTATAAATTTATCAAATCATATACAATGGAAAATTCAATTAAATTTCGAATTTTTTCTGTATTACACTATGTTGAAATAAAACATAATTCAATTACATTTACATTCTAATCCATTCATTTAAGTCAAACATAGTAGATCTACAATGACACATATTTACACACAACTGACAACTGTTAAGCTGCGAGTTAACTCGAGGCTGATAACTGTTAACTGATTAGCCGATAACTGATTGCAGATAACAGGTGACAGTGGTCGGCCATTGTTCGGCCTGCTGTTTGTTTATCTGGCAGCACATGTCATCAATGATTAATGTCGACACGTAAACGTCAACTGTCGTATATATTTGTGTTTATATATTTATATTTGTATATATATGTGTGTGTATATACATAAATGCTTACTTGCTTTATTTATTTTTAGTATTAATATTTTTGATTTGCTCCCTGTTCGATGGCACTTTGAGTTTAGCCTGTGATAATAGACTCTGAAACGATATTTCTGAGATATATAGATACAGATTGTAAGCACTTGTGAAGATTAGTTCAGCCAGACCTTAAACTGCTTAAAGCAATGTTACCTAAAATTATAAATATTTTATACTATTTTAATACCCATTTCCGTTCACTTTTGTTCTTTTACTATTCGACATCGACGGAAATACGATAAGCCTGTTAGATTGTCGAGGGTTGAGAGCTGCGCGATAAGAACTAGGTGACACTTGTTTGCCTGGAATACTCTTACCGCATTGAGCTTAGAGTTTGGGGTGCAGTCGGTCTACTTCGTGTCGAGTATTGGGGGCACACGAAAAAATCTGGAGCTGGCTTTAAAAGCCATTAACGGAAACCAGAAAGTGCAAAGCTTAAGAACAGTGTCAACAAAATATAGAAGTGAAACAAAGTGGGACCTCAAGTGATAACTGCTATAGTAGATGTTTGTAATATATATGTTAGTTACCAATGGCTGAGTATTTTTTGAAAGCGTCTCTGAGTTCTTTGATAACAAAGTTTTTCGTGCCAAGTATTTAATATGAATTCTCATAAAGTAGGTAATATTATATATATTTCTCGAGAAAATATTTTAGTATTAGAATTTGATATAAAATCATTTCAGTTTTTGTGAAAATGTATGCAAAAGACAGAAGGAGGCGTGGCAGAGCCCATAAAGTATATATAATCTTGATCAGGATGACGAGCTGAGTTGATCTAGCCATGTCCGTCTGTCCGTCCGTCCGTAATTTATCGATAAAATTATCGATAACAATCGAAAATTTTACTTTGCTCTTTTAAGTCTAATTTGAATACTGTTAGACCTAGAGACCTTTGATTTACTGTGTAGATTTATGTGATAAATTGAAAGATTTCGTAGTTTATAGATTTTGTATAAAACGCCCCCTTCGCCCCAAATTTGAAAAATACGTTTATTAAGTACTAGAGACTTGTTCCTTGGCATATACATACATTTGAATGTTATTATCACGTTCTGAAAGTTTGATGAAGATAGTCCCATTATTCTTTATTCAGCAAATAAGTTCTCATAATATGGCCCACACGGCAGCCTAAGCTGCTAACTGCGCAGTTCGCAGAGCGTGTATTTATGCGTGCATGTGGATACATGTGCATGTGTTTTTGTATGTGTGCATAAAATAAGCGTAGAATAATGGAACATCAGCTGTTTGCAAGGTTCAGGGGATCTCCTAGTCGAGCAGTCTTGGCTCGAGCACTTATTATAAAGCACATATTTATAAAAATAAATAAATAATATATTCTATATTTATATATATATTTCTGCAAATTGATCTACGTAGCCTCATATAAGCTTAAAGAGCTTTCTGATCGAGAAGCAAGTGTCTTTATAATATTCTTCAAGGGTGTAAGTGACCCACACCTTATAACATAATAGCATTTTAGCACTTTGAGGCAAGCGACCTGCTAAAAATGTTTGCTTCATTGCGTCGCTTGATGTTCAGTGGAGCATGAAAGCGCTTTTCGCACTTGCAGCAGGCCGAGGCGCTACAGACACTGCGGTGTGCAGCTACTTAACCTTCTGGAGGCAGGCATGCTATTCATCGCGATGCTTTGGTCCCTCCCCCAGACCATAACAGCACGTTGACATTAGCCTTACAAGCTCGTGAGCTGCTGTCATAAACTTTTATTATCATTACACTACGTTTCCCTCTCTGCAAGAGACCGATTCGTCGGGCTCTGCTCTCCTCTCGCTGTCATATTTGTTTTATTGACTACGCCTTGTCCAATGGGTGGGGTAAGGTTCGGAGACTTATTCACTGGGTGTCATACTCTGCAGTATGAAGTCATGCAGTCAATGTCCTCTTTTGTTTTCAAACACCAGTCTCCAGGCCAGTCTAGAGGCCCAGTGCAAAGGGAGCTATTTACAAACACACTTCTAACATTTGTCAGCGCGAAGTGTTGCAGTCCGTTGATAAGATTACCGTTTACTGATAGCGCCACTGCCCCATGTAGGCATTTCCTGGAGTCGTTCGCAGTGCCATTTGATAAGCACTCGAACGGTCGTTTACCATTGCTGAGATTAGTGCTAGTTGGCAAAAGGCCCATTCGCCACTTGAACTCGCTTGCTCCGTATGCTTGATACGGGTCTTACCCCTTTCTATTTTACCCCATTTTTTCTCTCTTTCACTCGTTATTCATTTCACATGGCCGGCATATGGCTGATAGGTATCCGTCGTCTGGCCTTAAACGCTTTAATTTGACTCAAAAGCGCTATCCTTCAGAGTGTTACGCTCAATTTTCTATTACATGAGTCTTATTGAAAAAGACTAAGTGAATAGTAGAAAAGTACTATGCGTTTTTATAAATTTGTATTTATAAAGCAGCCCTTAGTGTTTACTCAAGATCCTGGAAAAATTTTAATTTTGAATTGTTAAAAAAATTTACTAATAAATTATTTTTTTGTAATTTACATGTTTTTAAACTTCCTTCATATGCCTTTATCAGTACAAAAATAATATATAAAATAATTATGTATTATTATATTTTATTTATTACATATTTATTTATTTTTTGGTAAATATGTATAGGATATTCCGAAATGCCCCTGGCCGATTGGCACAATTCAAATAAGGGCTTGACGTTCGACTTTGACGAAGTGTCGCTAAACTAAACTTGCCAAGAACTGCTTTTGATTTGGTTTCATTCCTTTCTTTCAGCTTTCATTTCTCTCCACTGCTATAAAACAGTCTGTGCGTCTTTGTTGGCATTGTTACAGGGAGAGCAAAAGAGGTTTGAAAGGAAAAGGAATGGGTTAGCATAGGGTAAGATGACAGCAATGTGGAAATAGGATTGGAGACACACGTACAATACATTATATGTATGTATGTGTGGACGGGAACACGAGCTCATCTACATGAAGATATATAAGTAGATGTGTATTTTGTGAGTGCATATCCTTTTGGCTTATCCCTGGTGAGGAGCGTGTGCTTTGTGCCAGCTTGTCGTTTGCCTTTGGGTTATACATTTTACTCGTTCATATTACTCATAAAACAGGAGCACTTTGCAACGGATTAGGTTTTAGGTATGCCTGATATTCAATGTGAAAATGGGTAAGGATGGAGGATGGAGGTATAGAGGGATTCCCTGTCTGACTGAATTCCTGCCTGCCTGTTTGCCTCTTGAGTGATGTGCTACGATGTGTTAGAGGATTAATGGCTGAAACGAGCTTTGTATTTCAAATACATATCATCTACATATATCTATTTGAAGATTATTGGGTTGAGTCTGACGCTTATCAAAGGAATTTGCTTAAGATAACACAGTTTCTGACAATTAAAAACTGAGGTCTTACATTTCACATAGTACTCAAGCAGACTCATATAACAAAAGTGTTCACAGAGATTAAAGCATTTAAAGACTTAAGCTAGTCAGCAGCCTGACTGGAAGTGCATTAATTTTAAGCTACTTGAAAAAGCTGTAAATTACTATAGAACTTACTTACTCATTGACAGAGATGGTAGCTCAAGTAGCTTTAGAGCTTTCTCAAGGTCAGCGGAAAAAATTAAAAAAATAAAAAGTAAGAACGTTGCAGTCGGACGTTACCGACTGCAAAATACTCATTCACGGCCCAAACTGTGCCATCTAAAATGTGCCGTATAAAGTAAAAGTACTAGACACTTGAAACTTTAAATGTTCATATACTCGTGTATACCATACGCAGGAAAAGTTTATAATATTTGTTGGATACCTCATCCCATTTATTTTACTTCGATAATAATCGAAAATTTCGCTTCGTTTTTTTAAGCCTAATTTAAATGCTGTTAGTATGAGTGCATAAAAAACCGTCGAATGACTAGAACACTATTACTTGTTTTAAGATACATTTCTTGAGTACTTAAAGAGATTCTTAATATTTCCTTAATGTCAACCCTGTGTAGTTAAAGATATATCTTTGCAGCTCAATGAAATATTCTTACTGCTTAACTTATATTCCAGTCTGTTTATTATCGTCATAGTCTTTAGCTGCTTTAATCTCTTTAATTCCCCAATGTATTTCCGAAATTTGTTTTTATTTTTTCTTAACTGAGTACAGTTGGCACACTCTCCACTATCCGCAGCACTCGTTAAGAGGGCTTAAACTCTAAAAAGGCTGCAGTCAATACGCAAAAAAACAAGAAGAAAACCCAATTGAAGCCCTTCAATCAACAAGCTGCACTGGAGCTCTGCAGCTCTGCAGCGCTAAAGCTCTGGAGCGCTGAAGCCTGTGAGCACTGGTGAGGCCTCTCCGCAGGCAATGGCAGGCGGCGTCAACAATCAGTCAGTCATTCATTCAGTCATTCCATTCGTACATATATTCGCATTCGCATAGTCGTTGGCTCGTTCATTCATTTGCTCATCCATGGAGTCGGCTCATTCATGCCCAGCGAGGCATTCATTGCAAATCCGCACAATGTCTTTAATTCCCTTGATATTTCACTTTGTGTGCTGCCGCCGTGCAAACAGATACCCCAACAAATAACTAGGTGTATATATTTAGTTGTCTAGCATAGTACACACACACAGAAAAAGAACCAGAGAGAGACAGAGAGAGAGAGAGAGAGAGAGAGAGAGAGAGAGAGAGAGAGAGGGAGAGAGAGCATGAAGAGTGAGTGTGGCAGGCAGCTTAACCCATGGCAGCACGCCAATGCTGTGGGCGTGGCAGCACCCATGGGTGTCATTGCTACGTTTAATATTGCAAAAAGGATGCCGGCAGCGACAGGAGCAGCATCAAAAACAAGAACGAGTGGAAGAAGAACGTCGCGGTGGCGCCCACATTTGTCTTGTGCCCACTTGCCACAGCTCCATCGGGTGCCTGATATTTACTTTAGTCTGGCATTTGCTTTATGCTCTCAAATAAAAAAGCGCTTTTCCTCCCTCGCGCGACTGCTTTTGTTGTTTTTTGTGTGTTTTCTTGTGTTTTTTGCTTGCTTTTTCCACAATTTTTCTTACACATTTTTATACTTATTTCTCCCGCCATTTCAGTTTTCACAGCCCGGCTGTTTTGTTGGGTGTAATGTTTGATTTAGTGTTTGTTTTTGAGCTCTCTGTTTCCGTTTGCTCTGAGCTCTGAGCTCTGATCCAAGCTCCATACAACCCCATTTTACATTTTCCATTCCCATTTTCCATTTTCATTTTCATTTCAGGTTTCGTTTCTCTTCTGACTCTTGTTGAATTTGCTCTGTGTTGGCTTTAATAAGCTTTTATTTCCGTTTTCAGCATGTTTTACTCTATATGCTATTCGTGGAATTTTTTCTGTTTGTATTTTCAGTTTTTGTTATTGCTGGCGATTTTTACTTTTTCTGCACCTTGTTGCTGACTGCGTTTATTCTTTTTTTATTTTTTTCTCGTGCTCCACTTGGCGCTCTTATTCATAGCTTTTAATTTGCTGTCCAAATGAAATAACAATAAATAAAATGCCCTCAACAGTCCCTCGACTCCCCTCGTTTTTTGGCCTCTCTTTCGCTCTAGGCTCCGCCTAGACACTCCCCTCGCCCATATCTGTCGTCGTCTCTTGGGGCTGCTTTGAATTTGTTCAAGAATTTTTGTTGGAATTTTATGTAGAAATGTGTTTGGGGGAAAAGTGAGGAAAATATTGCCGCTATTTGTTTATATTTGTTTTTATCTAGATAGAGTTGATTGCAGGTATTTTTCTGCGGGTGTTGCGGACGCCATTTGGTCCCAACTTTTGTGGTACCGCCTCAATGTGATAAAGAAGCTCGTTTTGTAGGGAAGGACAAGAAAGGCAGGGCATGCCGAAATTGTGCGGGCTTGGCTTGGTCAAAGCTGGACACTCAGATAAGCACGCTTTTCCATTTATCTCTTCCTTTAATTGGATACTTTAGCTTATTTTTAGTAAATATGGCAAGGGGTACACAATCGCTACATTTATGCAATAGACATATTAAACCAATAAAGTACGCTTATGCGCATATTATCCTACTTGAGAAAAGTAAGAAAATATATTCGGATATTAACCATAAATTATATTATTAAAATGTATAAAACTTGTTCTTTTACTCTGCTCTTCCAGTATATTTTTCCTACTTCGAAAGCATATCGACAGCAATATAAATTCATCCCAAATATGGATAGAAACTTCCTAATAATTAAAATAAATATATTTTCAGTCTAAGCTGCAAAGCGAACACCCTTTCAAAAACTCGATCGACAACTATTTAACCAATTATCATAAAATAAGCAAACAAAAAAAAGTTATTATAAAGTTTTCTATAAAAACTTCTCTTCTGCTGTCAATTAATAGTCTCGAGCATCTCGAGCTACAAACTGCAATCTTCTGCAAGTAGCTAAAAAGTTCTAAGCACTTCCGATAAGTCGCTTAAGCATCGCTTTTATTCACACACATAGACATACACTGAGCGAAAATTGGCAATGAAACTTTTCAGCTGCAATAAAATCAGTTTGGCACAGTTCGCCAGCTTTTGGCAACTCCAATGCATATAAATAATAATTTTTGTGCAACATATTGGCAAGTTGGCTGTGGCAGCAGCAGCTGCATGCAACGACCAAAAATAGAAGCAAGCAAAAGATTCACCTAAATAGAGAAGCGACTAGGAGTGTACCCTGTAAGGAGATTTTTCGTTATAGTTCAAAACTATACCGCATTTAATATTAATATTATTTAGACGAAATATGTTGGAAAAGAAATTTCTAGAAAAAATTTTGTATTATTCTACAAAATTATATAGAGAATAAGAATAAGCGCTAAGAAGTAATTAAATTATTAAAATCATTAACCTTGCAACGTTGGCTATGCACATTAAATACAATATATATATATTAACACAGAACTAATGATAAATTATTAATAAGTAATTTTTCAGCATTAAATAACGTATATTAGAAAAAATTAATGTACGTATGTATTAATAAATATTTAGTTGTTCATTTGAAAAGAATTAAAAAGTTTTGGTAAGTTTTCCTAGTTTATTATATCTCCTCAGTTAGTCTGAGTAATACTTCTACTACTACTTGGTCAGTTTCATTAGCATGTCAATAAAACGTAGATACCCGCTTAGCTAACCTTTTGGTTTTTATAGGGCATTGGCACACACGCAAAAATTGCTTCAAACCAAAAAACTAAAAAAAACAAAAAAATAGCCGCCAACTGTACAGAATTTAATAATTTGAATGCATATATCTTATGTACATGCTTTTTCGTATTTTTTTGCATTTGGTTGTAGGTTGTTTGGTTTTGGTTGTAGGATTAGTTTTTGACAACATTGTTGATTGTTGCAGCAGCTTTTTGAGTTTTCTGCTTTGGCGGAGCAATTGTGTGAACGCAAGTTTGTAGCTGCAACTGACAACATCTATAGCTAAATGAAATGAGAGAGAGAGAGAGAGAGAGACTGAGAGGTAGAGAGGGAACGAGAGTGTGGGAAAAGGAGAGGGGGAGAGTATTAACAGCTGTAGGCTCCATCTCCACCTCTAACTCAGTCGCTGCATAGACACACCTCCAGCTTTGCTGCTGCGAACGCCCCAGCAGCGTTTCAAGTGCTGAAAATAAAATAAAATAAATCAAGCTATAAATATACAGATATTTCGTATATATAACGGGTATACATGTATATATATATTTGTCTAACTGACCCATGCTGTGCCGCATAAAATGTTCATTAGACTTTATTTCTTCTTGGGTTTTTTCATTGTTTTGCTTTTGTATTTTTCCTTCAATTTTTTTTATTGATTCTGGTGGATGGGTGCGACGACAGTCGTTTTATGGACCGCTATGCGCATTAAATTGATTTTACGGCTAATTTTAGGGCTTTATTGTGCAGAAGGCGTACAAAGAAATGCAAATGATCTCGAATGCATTTAATATTTTTAGCTCAATTTCGGGTTCAACTATAATTAAAGAGCAGCTAAAAATTTAATGAGCAGCATCGTTAAATTTATGATCATAATATATATACAATTGTACTCATAAGTTGTTGCATCAACGGCCAATGATTAGTTTTAAGTTTCAGGTTGAGTTCTGCACAGCGGGGAATGTAACCCAAAGCCACAGAGTTTTAGTTTTTATGATTGAATTAAGATGTCTAGAGATTAGATCAGAGATAATACGAGCCTAAATAAGCTAAAATAACTTAATGATATATTCAAGTTTCGTAACTAATTAAAGAAAATAAATATATGTAGTCCGAAAGTCAGAAGCTTAAAACCCTACAAATTATTTTTATTTAAACACTTCTAGATAACTTTTTATATTAATTAATTAACTAATAGTTTTCTAAAAGTAAAAGTATTTCTCCCATAGCTCCAGTCTCTATTGTTCACAGACTTCCCTGTTCCAATAAGTGCAATTTGTATTTCTGCTTTGTAAATCAGAAATATGTATATAATTTAAATAAATTATATATGATGTTGGCCATTTATTATTAGATATTCCAAGCAGCCGCGATTTTTCCGTTGTAATTTACCTTTGATATGTGTCTCATATGGAGCATGTCGTCTGCTGGCGACTTTGATTGATTGATTGAGCCAATGTATTCAATGGGGGAATGTATATGGATATAATGTAGTGGAATATATGTAACCTTTATCTATATGACTCAGTCGTTCAGTTTCACGTTATTGGACTAACGCCCTTCGCGCCTAGCCAATATTTTCCTGTTGCTGTTGTTATGCTTATTAACCGATACACGGTTCAACCAATCATTCGAACCTGCTCTTACCGCTTATTTTTACCCAGGCAGTGAGCGCATCGCCAACCCAATGATATACATATATTTTTTCTTTCTTTTGCTTTTTCATTGGCTTTGTGCAGTTCTACCCTCTTGTATTTTTTTATACCCTGAACCCTGAAAATGGGAAATCAGGGTATAATGTTTTTGTGAAAATGTATGTAACAGGAAGAAGGAGGCGTGGCAGACCCCATAAAGTATATATATTCTTGATCAGGATGACGAGCTGAGTTGATCTAACGATGTCCGTCTGTCCGTCCATCCGTCCGTCCGTCCGTCCGTCCGTCCGTCCGTCTGTCCGTCCGTAGGAATGCAGAGATCTCCTAAACTACAAATGCTAGAGACTTGAAATTTTACATGTATACTCGTATATACCCTACGCAGTACGAGTTTATCATATTTTTTCGATAACTCATCCCATTTCTTTTTTATCGATAACAATCGAAAATCTGACTTTGTTTTTAAAGCCTAAATTGAATACTGTTAGAGCTAGAGACTTCAGATTTACTGTGTAGATTTATGTGATGAATACAAAGATTTTGTTATTTACAGATTTTGGATGCCACGCCCCCTTCGCCCCAAATTTGAAAAAAAACGTATATGAAGTACTAGAGACTTGTGCTTGTGCATATACACACATTTGAATGTTATTATCACGTTCTAAAAATTTGACGAAGATAGTCCCACTACAAAAAGATTTATTCAACAAACTAATTTTCATAATATAGCCCACACGGCAGCCCAAGCGCAGTAACTGCGCAGTTAGCAGAGCAATTGTTTATGCGTTCGTATGGATGCATGCGTACGGGTGTGTGTATGTGTTTTTGTATATGTGCATGAAAGAAGTGTAGAATTGTTGGAATCAGTACTTTGCAGGGTTTAGGGTATCTCCTAGTCGAGCAGTCTCGACTAGAGCCCTCCTACTTGTTCTTTTTGCCCGGACGTCTCGCAGTTTTCATTTGTTCCATTTGCCAACTTGAAATGCAATACAATGGGCATTAAGTAATTGTTGCTGTTGTTGGTGTCGCTGCTGCTTCAGCTGTGTGTTGCTGTTGTTGTTGACAAATCCACATCTACACATTTTCATAGGCTCACAGTGTCAGGCATTGCCTGTACAGCGCGAATTGCGAATTCGTGTGCTAGAGATGGGTGCGTGATGAATGTTTGTGTCCCAAAATACACGAAGGAATATTTAGCTAGATGCAAGCCCAAGCAACCAGCACCTTCGTTATAGTTAGTATCACTCTTTGCTACTATAAATAAATAAATCAATTTAGCTAGATGTACCTACATCTTGTGCACGTATACTTTGAATACTTCTTATACATTGCCAACTATTTTTAGTTCATATATCTCTAGGGTATTAGATAGATAAACTACTCTTTACTTTATCCACTTTTTTTTATTATTCTGATCTAAATACCTAAATCTCGAATAGGTTACACCTGTTTCTAAGGTAAGAAATAGCATGAGAATTCATTTACATTTAGCTTTACTTTTGCTGTAAACAATTTGCAAACCTCCTATGCCTAAGAACGCACGCTGCACTCACGCTCTCATCTTTAATTGGCACTCATATGAATGTACTTACACTCACTCATTCCCTCCTCATCACTCCTACTCGCATTCGCATTCGTACTTATGTGCTTATGTACTCAACTTGTTCACTCCGCTTATTGCAGCCGATTTTCGTTTGCTTTTCGCTGTCGTGCAGTTTTTTGCGCCTATTATGACACGGAGTTTGGCTGCGACTGAGACTGTAGCCATGGCTGTGGCTGTAGCTGTGGCTGTGGCTTTGGCTTTGGCGATGCAATGCAACGCTTCAATTGCGTGGAGTGTCCATCCATCCAACCCAGTTTCCCATTGAGAGCCGGCTGGTCGTCGTTCGCTTTCGTGTTCCCGGCTTTCGTCACACGGTTTATGAGGGCACATTATGCCATTTATCGCAGCCTAAATGTCGCTCATAAACCGACGGCTTGAGTCACTCGAGTGCTGCTGTGCAGCAGAGAACCTACCCAGCCCCGTTCTCTCCTTCTCCTTCGATTAGGTTCATAACAATCATGGATGTAAACAAACATACGAAAGACCCGGATCGGTAGCTTTCAGCTATTCAATGATGATGGGCCCACATAGTCGAGCATATGTAAAAATGTATAACTGCACTTTCGTTTATTTCGATCAAACTTAAAAAGCATTTATTTAGAGTAGAGAGTGGGGTCGATAGAGGGAGGAAGTGCTTCGAATTCAAGTACTTCCCTCTGCATCAAGGGTAACTAGCTTAAAATATTTTATATTAATAACCAGTTAGTTATTAATTTAGATCTCGCGTATTTGTCCGTTGTTTGTTTATAGACGTTAGTTGGCCTTTGGTTATAATTATTTATTTTTCAGTTGAACTCATATACTCGTATATTATAATGTAATTTAATTTGTTTGTTAATTGTATTGAATGAAATAATGCTAAATTTTCTGCCTGTCAGCTTTTCTGGCTATAAATTTTATATTCCAGTAGTAAATGAAATATGTGCATTCTGGTCTGTCAAGCTAACTACTAGTTAATTCAATTCGCTTGTCAGCTTAACAGCTGCAAGCGTATTCAATCTTTGCTAATCAAGTGTTAAATCTTCCTGCTTGTCTGCTGCATATTATTCGCACTCATTTGTTATAAAAATTTAAAATTTATTATCTGAAGTTGATTAAGTTGAGCTAAGCGTTTTTGCTTTGTTCGCAATTTATTTCCGCTGCTTCGTTTTTCGCACACACAAAATGAGTAATTGTGCAGTCACCTTGACTCTTGCATCTACAATATAATTAGATAATGACGACAACAACAAGGACCGAAACATGAAAAGCAACAACAAAAGCACAAGAACAATTGCAAAGCTCAAACTTTGCATTCTTTTGATTTCGTTTTATAGCTCGTTAGTTCGCAAAGCTGCAAAATTGGCTGTGTAAAAAAAAAAAAATATTAATAAAAACAAAACAAAAAAATTAAAATAAATAAAACACACAAAATTGTTTTAACAAAATAATCAAGCTAACCTTGAGGCAAACTTTGCCAAATGCAACTAGTAACATTTATCGAGAGGTATAAAAACAAATGAATCACGAATTATGATAGCAAAAAATATTTATTGAAGTGTAGCGCCATGGAGTATAAGTAAAATAACGAAGCAATACACCAGAATGATGAAGTTATAAACTTTCTCAACTAACTTTAACTGGGAAATGTTCATCGAAAGACTTATTGATCCAAGCTATTCCCCCTTACAATTTTATACTAAATTTAGCAGCTCTAAGCTGCTGAATGCTTAGGAATGCTTAGGAGTCGATTATGTTAGAACAGTTATTAGATTTTAAGTCCCATGTGGCATATAAATCTCCTCGTAGCTTTTGTGTCTGCTGACGAGGCTCATGAGATCAAACCATATTGCTGCATATACTGGCTAAGAAATTGGAGCACACATACAAAAAGACATGCCCATATACAATGGTGAACAAAAGTATTTTGACATAATATTGCAAAAACTTGTGTGGGCTTATAGAAAAAGAAAACCAAGCTCAGACTTATCAAGAACGCGCGAGGAGACAATTGCTGACGTTCAATAACTTTGGCAGGATTTTTCAGTAGAAACATTAAAATATGTAGTCAGTTTTATTTCTTATTTGATGTAAAGGGGGCTCATTTTTATAAATATCTTTGATACAATCACCAATACTAACTTTTTCTATCATTTTGTTTAAAAATATATAAATGGCAAAATACTTTTGTCTAGCCAAAATATGATAATCTCCCATGCAAATAATTATAGAAAAGCAAGTAAGAAAGCTCTAGTTGAGACTGCTCGACTACGAGATCCCCTCAACCCTTCCAGGAACCAATATTTCAATAATTCGTCGCTTCATTTCTACTTACACATGCACACACACATACGCACGCACGTATAAGCAGGCATGGGCTGCCATGTGGGCTTACTTTGGAACATATTTGTTTAATAACTTTTTTTGAAGACGGATAATCCTGATAAAACCGTGATTATAACATTATAATGTGCGATAATGTGTGTATGTGCCAACTCACAAGTCTCTAGTATTCGAAATACGGGTTTTGCAAACTTGTAGGATAAAGGGGGTTTCGAGGTGTGGGGGGTAAAGTATTTCTTAATTCTTAAATTCTTAAAAATTCATATGATTCTACATATCAAATTTGGAGACTCTAGCTCTAAAGATGAAGGAAATATAATTTTTTAACTTTTCTATAAGGTTTTTAATCGATAACAAAATAACGGGAGCAGTTATCGATTTTTGAAAACAAACTTGATATGCGCGCTATATATACGGACCTACGAAAAAATTTCAAGTTCTAGCTCTTATATCTTCTGAGATCGACGCGTTCATACATACGGACAGACGGACAGACAGACAGACAGACGGAGAGGGCTAAGTCGACTCAGCTCGTCGCCCTGATCAAGAATATATATACTTGATAGGGTCTGCCACGCCTCTTTCTGCCTGTTACATACTTTTAGCAAAACCATTATACCCTAATTTCCCATTTTCAATGGGTTCAGGGTATAATAATGTGTTATATCATCAGAACAAGATTTTGCTCACCTAAAGCATTTAATACATTCTCTCTCTTAAAAATATAATGGATACCGTTACCTCTCTCAGTATGCTTAAATAGAAATAGATAAAAAATAAATGGGATGAGTTATCGAAAAATGTAATAAACTCGTACTGCTTATGGTATACACGAGTATTCATGTAAAATTTTAAGTCTCTAGCATTTGTAGTTTGGAAGATCTTCGCATTCATACGGACAGACAGACGGACATGGCTAGATCTTAGATCTACTTTATGGGGTCTGCCATGCCTCCTTCTGCTTGTTACATATATGTTACCCTGATTTCCCATTTTCAATGGTGTATATAAGGAATGTCTAAATTGAGCAGAGATACATACATATCATACATATATATTTTCAACCGAGAGTTCCCTACGAATCTATATAAAATGATATGACATAATAAGTAATAAGAAATAAATAATAATTAAATAGCATTAGCATCCTTTTACTTTTTTTTATTATTCCATATGCTCGACAGTCGCTAAAAATACTTGAGCCTTTTAAGCACCACTTCTTTGCAGAGTAGATATTTTAATGAAATTCAGGCTGTTCAATGATGTAAGGCTCTATTTTTTGTGTATTAGTTGCTGCTGTATTCTGCACATGTCACAACCCCAAAAACGCTAAAGGCACCTTTCAACCCCTCCACTGCTGCCAGTTGCCCAATCTCCAATCCCTCGAGCAGAGCCGAAGCCTTACTCGATTATATTGCTGATTGCTTTCCGCTGACAGATAACTCTACATACTGTTCTGCATATGTATGTATGTATATGTATGTATGTATATGTATGTATGTATATGTATGTATGTATATGCATGTATATATATATATATATATATATATATATACATACACACATATGTTTTATATGTATTTGTATATATTTGCGTTCGGTGGGATAAAATCCCTTTGCCCCATCGCTCCCTTAGGGGAACTCAATAGTCAGTTCGCTGCCACTAGCTGTTCCTGCCTTGCACAAGTCTCTGTCGCAGCCCATGTGGAAAAATGCGGGAACCGGCACCACTCGAACCACTCGCTCCACCACCAAAATAATACGCCACCGCGTAAGCCTTCTTATCACTTCAATTGTTTGGGGCGCAAAAAATAAATAAAATTTGTGAAATGTTGGCGGCCAAACGTGATACGAAAAATATGAAAATAAATATTGCCTGCGTGACTTTTGGGCTTCGAGACAACAGATTGACGATATTATGACCATTTAATGGGGGGCATTCAATTGAAAGATACAATTGACCCTCATGTCTGCACTTTGCTTGCCCACTTGGTGGCCCACTTATCAATGCAGCAGCATCTCGATTCACGCCCCACCCAAAAAGTAAGAAAATAAAATAAAAATGTGTAGAAAACGTTAGGCAAGACAAGGTCTGATGCACAGCAATCGATAAGTCGCAAAAATCACAGTGCCCCAACGCAATTACCATAAACATGCAAATCTCTTGCAGCTGCATTCAAATTAAAAAGTTTTCAAAACTAACACACAAACTATCCATCGAAATTGCAGCTCTGGGTGTCTAAGCTAAAGGACGAGTTGTGATTTAAAAAAAGCCATTACTTGTTATTCCCTGTACGCGCATAGAATGCCACAGTAGGTTGAATAGAGTATATATGTATATATATAGAGAGAGAGAGAATAACAATTAAATTTTAAATGGGGCGAATAGCCAAAAAGAATAGCTTTAGAAATATATATTCATGTAGACAATCGTTTAATTGCAACATTCTTTGTTGTTTGCTCGTCTTCATTCTTCAAAGCTTTCACAGCTAGTTCTAAAATGGTTATAGGCAACAAATGGTCGCTGATTAAAAAAATCGAACTATCGATAAAAAGAAATCGCTTGTTTAATCGATTTCATAATTTTTATAAACTGCACCCTAGTACAGGGTATTTTCTAGTCATTAACTTTCTACTCAACAGCTCGAACTTGTTTTTGGTTCCATTCTGTTGCCATGTTTGTAGTTGACTTCATTTGCCAGTTGGCCGCTAACGTTGGCCGCTGACTTATAACTTTGTCTGCTTGTTCAGTTTATTTCATTTCATTTTATTTTATATATATATATTTATTTTTATTTTTGCCAGTTTTTATTATATTTTAGCTTATTTTTCTTTTTTAAAATTTTCTGCTGTATTTCCTATGCAATTTATGTGTCGCCACTTTTGTTGTTGTTGTTAGTGGTGGTGGTGGTGGTTTTGGCTGGTTTTGCCAGTTGGTTAGTTTGTTTGAAGGTCGTCCAACAATTTTTGGAAAGTACATTTAGAAGTATGTTTCTACTGTTTTGTTGTTGTTGTTATTATTGTTGCGCAAGCATAATTGTTGCACAATGCGGTTTGGCTTGAGCTGAAGCTAAACGTACGTAAATAGATTGTGATTGCATTGTGAAGACCTTACTTATCCCATGAAGTTGGCATTTAAATTTGCAAAGCTCTTTCAGCTTCAAAATAATTGCTGGCATAAATCTTGTTAACGTCTTATTGTTCGTCGTTTTCAAAGGATTTTTGAATTAGCTAGAATCTATAATAAAAGTTCTTTTGAGTTATAATTTCATAATAAAAGAAAATAGACTTAAAATAGCCGAAATTAAAATTTTTGTTTTCCTAGGTCCGTACATTGCACTTGCATATCGAGTTTGGTTCAAAAAATCGAACGACTCCCGTTTTTTTTTTTTATCGATTAAAACCCTTTTAGAAAATCAGCTAAAAAATTATATTTCCTACATCTTTACAGATAGACTCTTCAAATTTTTTACATAGATTCATATTTTTTTCTTATAATTTTTATTATTTTTGTGTAAGCAGAAAATGAGCGAATAGTTGAAATATCAGTTCCTCGAAAGGTTCAGGGGAACTAGTGGTCGAACAGTCTCGACTAAAGCTTTCTTACTTGTTTAATTTATTGGCTTCATAAATGTGCTATACAGCTTTAGAGTGGAATTTTCTTTAGTCTTCAAATTAAGTGGTATTTTCTATTGAAAACTGCTTTCCTAGCCTACCCTAAAAAAGAGAAAAATTTCTTAATAAAATAAGTCCTTTCAAAAGGTACTCGAGATAACTCATACATGAAACCATTTGTAAAAGCAAAAACAAAACAGAAAATAATTAAATGGCCACAACGACTAAGAAAGACACCAATGAGAACTGTTTGGACATTTGCTTTTTGTTCACTAGGTTGATTTGGACTCTCAGTTATTTGGGGCTTTGGAGTCTGGGTAAGCAGAGCTTCAAGCAATAAGATTATATCACTGGCATTTGGCCAGATTTTATAAATCAGTTGGACAATTTGTGCTGATTTAGTGACATGATACGAATGGAGCCAACTAAAGGACAGTAGCCAAACAGATAGAGACCGAAAAAAGTCACGGACAACGCTTCAAAGTGAGTTGTTGAGAAGAAATAAGAAATAAAACGAAAATACTGGAAGCTGTCGTTGCGTCCAATGAAGTGAATAACGTTATAAATATAAAGTAAAGCTCAAATTAAAATTGAGCACGCTGAAGACGTGGCCAAGATGAATGGGCCGAGCAAAGAGGACAATTAGCGAGATAGTGAACGCGTTCCAAGACTGTAAAGGCAAAAGTTGTAGTTGACAGTGGCAACTGGCGACTGGCGGTTGGCGATTGGCCAAAAGCAAAAACAAGTGCACACTCCACACAAAATTGAGTTACTTAAAGTGCACGCAAATCAAAAGGAGAAGACACAAAACCCGAGTCAAGATAAATTCTATGAAAAAGAAATTGCACGAAAGTGCTTATAAAAGTTTATGAAATTCCTGCAATATAAAAATCGATTTTCAAGAGAGCTGTATCATAATCGACTGTATTGATACTATGTAGAGATATAAAATAAATGGAAACTGAAATTTTGGATAGCCAATAGAAACATTTTCTCTTTCATCATATTTCATCATCGCCTTAATCAGCTCTATGAACTTCACAATTCCTTAATGAAGTTCCAGCTCTTACGCCCACTTAATTTATGTGCCTTGCACATTGAGATGGCGAGACTGCGCATTTTGTGAGCTTCACAACCTCTATTATGCAATGGAGAAAAAACTGTATTCTTAGTTGAACCATAACAAATGGGGGAGAATGCGAAAAGCGTCTGAGACCTAATTTCGGGGCGTTTCAGCTCGAACGTATTTCGCACGGAGTATCAACAAAGCGAAATGATGGCATAAATCTTGAGGTCAGAGCAGTAGTTAGTCCGGAAGCAAACACTGATTAGCACACGTTGCACTGAACCCAACCCAACCCAACCAAACTGAACCGAGCCGGAACTGGAGAAAATAACATTAAAATGCAAACTGCAACGCGCAACGCGGCGATTGCAATAGGGCAAAGTAATTATGCAAACCAGATGGCCGAATCGTGGATGTGGACAGCAGAAGTTCAACTAGCCATAGGAGCAATAGTTGAAAGGGGGCGTGGCATCCGCACAAACATTGCCTCGATTTGAACTTTTTTTAATTTAATTTAATTTTAATGATGCGCGCTTTTCAATGTAAGCACTTCAAAACCGAGTCGCAACCTCCATTGCCACATTGCCCGCATAATATATGCAAATTAATTAGGTAAAAAAGGAACTTTAACTATACAGCCGTGTGACAGGGCAGCCGTATGGATGGAACGGGGGGAGGCACACTTTAAAGCCCATTACGTATGCGCCGCATTGACCAGGTGAGGCGGTACGAGTGTGTGTGTGGGTATGTGTATGTGTGTGTGTGTGTGTGGGTTAAACTCTTGAATGTTGCGGTCACAGCGGTTCGTTTGGTTGTGCATCGTCGGACTGGCTGACGGGCTGACGGGCTGGTTGGCTGTTGCGTAATTAATTGGCCATGTTGCATTTGAGTGGCCAACCAAGTGGCGGAATGAAGGCAGCATTTCAATCTAACCCCAGGCCCAGGCCCCATCCCCATCCCCATCCCCATCGCCATCCGCATCCCAAGCCCAAGCTCTAGCCATCCATCAACCCTCCAGCCATAACTGTTTCACAGGTTTCGCATTACAACAGCAGCAGCAGCAATTGAAGCAGGAGCCACAATTGAATTCTGCTCTCTGTTGTTTGGTTGCCGCCAGCGATTCTCAAATACTTTGCCCCTCTCGCATGTGCAGAAGCAGCATTCGAACGGCACGACCAATGGAAGTGCTAGACAAAGTGCAGAGTGCACTGTCGTGGGCTTCATGATGCTTGGCCTTGGCTGAGGTTAAGCTGTGCTAGTTGCCTTCGATGCACAGCTCAACAATTGACTGTCAAGTGGCAAATGAAGCAGATCTCAGCTGAAAAGCGACCGACTACTTAACTGACTGTCAACTCGAGTATATAATTCAAATTCTAAGACTGCAGCACTAATAGTGCTCAAAATATAGCATAATTGGTGGAAACGCTATATATTCAGACCCGATTTGCCACACCCCTAGTGAGCGTCGACTATATCGAATATACCCATTTCTTTTTCGTGAGTAAGTATAAAAAGTAGGCAAGTCTTAAAATCCTGCTATGAAGAGAGATACCTAGCAGTAAGCATCTAAATAACTTAGTCTTTATCTTAGTATGTATTTACATATGCATATCATTCATCAGAACGTCTTGCCATTGTTACATATAAAATAATAGATATATATGCACAAATGTATATCAAATATGTCTTAATACATCTGTACATATATACATCAACACATAAACACATCGAAAAATAAATAAAGATATGTATATATGCATATATATACTGTTTATATATTGGCTACATTGACACGGATCGTCCTAATCAAGAATATATATACTTTATATGATCTGCCTCGTCTACTTCTCATTGATACGCACATATTCACAATAATATACAAAATTTATATCTATATAGATCCTCGTATATTTCTATATTTCTTTCACCAATTTATTTCTATTCCTGCCCTCTATGTCCATTCGCCGAATTGAGTTATCTGTCAAATATGTTTAAAGTTAACAAATATGAAAACATCATATAATTTTTATGATATATATTTGTAGAGGCTATACATTTTATTCATTCAATTTTTTTGTAGTTGATCTTTTTCCACATGTTTTATGATTTAGACCATTAAAATACTATTTTGAGCCGTTAAAGAACTTTATTGCTTAAACATTTTAAGGTCAATTTGTCAAAAGCTGCTCAGGCTCCACCATTCTCGCATCCATTAGACACTTAACAAACTTTACTTCAAGTCCTTACGCACACTCGCACACCCAGAGACACACGCATGCACACAGTGTGTGTGCTCTTCACTTTCACCAGCCACTTGATAAGTACATCAACAGCAGACCAAACATTGTCCAGTCAAAAGAAATTTGCATAACTTTATTAAACGAGGCGGCGGCATCCTTTGGCTTGAGCCACTTCAGAGTGCAGCAGGACAAGACTTCAAGACTTCAAAATTGTCTGGCCACGTCAGAAGCAGCAGCAGCGGAGTCAGGAGTAGCAGCAGTTGGTGCTGCAGCAGCAGCTGCTCTGGCGTCAATTGCAGCTGGGCCACGTTGCGTATGCGTATTATCAAAAGGCCTGGCAATAAATTATGTGCCAATTACAAGAGCCAATTGCATTAATCATGCGACGACTTGAGTGACTTTATATATACCCAAAGCCTTCCAGGCGCTGTCTCTGTTCGGCTTGTCAAGAAATGGGCGTGGCTGGCAGACAGCTGCGCAAATTGGAAGTGAAACACGTTTTTGGCGCTAGAGCTACTTGCAAGTGTGCGTAAATGTCATAAATTTTATGCAGTCGAGTTGAAAACTTTACGCACCTCCTTTTCCTCCTCACTCTTGCCTCGCCCCGCCCTCGCCCTCGCCCTCGCCCCCTTTCCAAAAAAGCCAAATGTCATGTAAATGTGCAACAGCCCGGAGATGTGGCCCGCAAAAGCCGCCAACTGCTTTTAACTGTCATTAATTATGTCCAAATAAGATTTAAATGCCTTTTGTCTGCACAAACATCGGCGTGGCATTACGTTATGCCGCGCCAGGCCAAACAGCAGGTCTCCTCTATCCCCTATCTGGAGCTCTTCTCTCAGACAGAGCCCCATCCCTAGCTGCCCTTCTGCAAACTTTTTAGTCTCAACTAAGCTTCTGCTGCATAAATATCATTTGTTTAGTCACAAATTCTGTGAGGCGACTCACGCTAAGACTTTTGCGTGTTTCTCGGCATTTGTTGACGGCTTTGCTTCTGGCCATGGAGCCTTTAAGTTTCTAGGAGTGGTTGCCGTTTGCTTTCATTAGTTTTTTGAACGCCAGGGGGCGGAGGGTGGGGGTGTGGGAAGCAGCTGCACAAACAAACTTTTCATTAATTATGCGCATTTGGCGTCGCTTGTCCTTGTTCACTCACCCCGCATTACGTACCTTAATTTTGGATATGGGAATAAAGCGAGACTAATAAAATTTCGAATAACGTATCATTTTAGTAAAGTGACATGCAGCAAAAATTGATGATGATTTTAATTGAATTTCGTAAATTAATTGAAATCAGAATGGAATATATAATTCAATTGCATGCGCTATGAGTGGATCTTAAGACTTGTGGGAGCAATTGTTGCATTAACTCATATAATAACTTCAATTGAGACAAGACAGAGATTTTTTTAATATTGCAGCATTTTTTGTGCACAAATATAAATCGGACAGATCTATTTCGTTCTCAGCCTTGTAGCTTTAAGGATGGGCTAAAATTGATATATAGATATTCAAATGAATAAATCCTAATGAATTTTGAATGTTTTTGTGCTAAATATAAGACATTTTCATCCAGATATATGCTTGGAGAAGCGCGAAAAATATTATTCTTGATTATTATACCCTGAACCCATTGAAAATGGGAAATCAGGGTATAATGTTTTTGTGAAAATGTATGTAACAGGCAGAAGGAGGCGTGGCAGACCCCATAAAGTATATATATTCTTGATCAGGATGACGAGCTAAGTTGATCTAACCATGTCCGTCTGTCCGTCCGTCCGTCCGTCTGTCCGTCCGTAGGAACGCAGAGATCTCCTAAACTACAAATGCTAGAGACTTGAAATTTTACATGTATACTCGTGTATACCATACGCATCACGAGTTTATCATATTTTTTCGATAACTCATTCGGACTTAGTTTTTTAAGCCTAATTTGAATACTGTTAGACCTAGAGATTTCAGATTTACTGTGTAGATTTATGTAATGAAGGCAAAGACTTTATCATTTACAGATTTTTGATACCACGCCCCCTTCGCCCCGAATTTGAAGAAAACGAATATGAAGTACTAGAAACTTGTGCTTTGGCATATACACACATGTTATTATTACGTTCTGAAAGTTTGATGAAGATAGTCCTACTACAAAAAGATTTATTCAACAAATAAATTCGCATAATATAGCCCCCTCGGCAGACCAAGCGCAGTAACTGGTAACTGCGCTGTTAGCAGAGCGCGTGTTTATGCGCTCGTATGGATGCATGCGTATGGGTGTAGAATGATTGAAATATCAGTACTTTTTAGGGTTCAGGGTATCTCCTTGTCGAGCAGTCTCGACTAGAGCCTTCTTACTTGTTTTATAGCTAAATCGTTTATATTCGATAAGTACATTAACGTTTATATTATTGATTTAAAAAAAAAAAAAAAACAAATTCGCCGGGACATGCTGACAAGGACACAAAAGACTGTCTTTCACAGCCTCAAATGAAAGATATATTTTTTCAGACACTACATCTTAAACAGAGAGTTAGCATGACAAAGTTTTGTATGTGGATCCTTATTGAAAATCCTCCAATATAGCTATAAATAATTTGTCTGCCTGAAGGCCTTTGTTGCTCTGGCTTTAAACTAAATTGTTATTTATTTAAGTTGCTTTCGAACCGTGATCCAGTATTATGCAGAGACTTGCAACGCTCTTGGTGAGTTAGTTTAACGTCCTATTCATAACTAATTTACTGTCTCGCTTAGAAACACCTTCTTACTCATTTTGTTATCGAAACTAGTGTGATATCAGTAGTTAGGTGAGGCTGACACTGACAACCACATGATTACACAGGCAACGCCAGCCTGCAGGTCACCCCCATCTTCAACCCCATCGCCCACTTGCTGGCAGCCACCCTGTTCCGCCCCTGCTGCAGTGGTGGCTAAGTCACAAAAATCTGTTACTTAATTTCAATTGACTTTGAAAAGCGCGACGTATGCCAAACCGAAGCTGGCTGCCTGCTAACAATTCGACATGGAACAAATCAGTTTAATACAAAGCCACCCTCTCTCTCTCTCTCTTCTTCTCTCTTTCTCTTGCTCTCAGTCTCTCCACCTGCCTCTGTCAGTTGGTCTGCAGGAGAGTTTATAGCTCGTGCTAGGCGAAGTTGGTCGTCAGTCAGGGAGCGATGCTTATCAATTTGAAATTACTTTAGCCTCGAACACAAAGGACAAGCCACGCATACGATAAAGTGAAAGACGCACACACACACACATACACACGCAGTGCAGTCCGTACAGAGGTCGAGGGTAGAGGGTTGTGAGGGAGTGAGGCATTGAGAGAGTGAGGGGTATAGGAGCTGGGCGCAAAGACAATCGCGCCAACATCGACAATGCTGACACCCCATAAAATATTTAAGTTAACAGCGGCTGTGTTGGCCCGAGGGGCGCGACAGGATAAGGCAGGGCAGGGTAAGAGGGGGTTAGCTAGCATTAAAGGGCGTCACAGAGCGAGCACCCCAGGCAGGATGAAAAGGACCAAGGGGAGCAGCAGGCCCGAGGGCAGCGCATTAAACCGCCTCAAAATGTGTTGCCTTTTGCCGCACGTTCATTTTTTTATTTTGGCTCGCCTCATATTTGTCGACCCTTGTAAAACTCGCTTGGCACTTGGCCGTGGCTCTTCGCGTGTGTGTGTAGTCCTCTCCGTGCCTGTGTGTGTGTATGTGTGTGTCTTCCTTCCTTCCGGTTTCGAGTTTGCCTTTTTGCTTGCTGCTTCTCGACTTCAATTTTTTGCGCTCAACTTTCTTTTTGGCTGTTGCGCTTGATAAGGCTCAGTCGTTCTTAAAACTTAACAGCGTTGCCAGACAGCTAGATTTGTTCTCTGCTGCCAGCTGGCAACGCTGACGCTACTTTTTTCAGTTTTTTTCTTTCTTAAATATAATTGAGTTGGAGGGAACTTCTTCCTGTTGCTTTGGATGGTGCAGTTACCTGTTTCCCACAAGCCACGCAAACCTTATTTTCCCTCTCGGTGCTTGTCTGTCTGTATTGACGTCTCGCAGGATAGAATGTTTCAGAAGTTTAAATAGGCGTTAAGTTCATTTCGCTTGGCATCAAGCAACACTCCCCTTCACAACCCACAGACACCCCCAAGACTTGGCCATCTTCGCCATCCGCAGCTACGCTTCAGGTTTCTGGCTGTTTCGCTTTTTCGCTGGCTTCGTTTTATGCTTGTTTTGTGCTCCAGCTTCCTCGTCTAGACTCTGGCAATGGCTTTGCGCTGCTGCTACCTCAACTCGTCTCGTCTTGGTTAACTTATTACCAGCGTCTGCTGTTTTATCATTATCACCACCATCATTATGATTGAAAACTATAAATATATATATATAATAATAATAATAAAGCTGTGCCGCAACTTTACTGCGGCTACATCTTAGTTCTTGACTTGTGTCTCGTTTCTCGTATCACGCGTGAGTTTCACATACCTCGTTTCCCTTCGGCTGATGCTGCTGCAGCTGCTGCTAAGGATATGGCACGTGCCTTCAAGGGATACCCATGTTTTCCGTGTTGTGTTGCTGTTTATATTTTATTTTATAGCCTCATTTGCTCAGACATTAACAAACAATTACGAAGCACGAAAAAAAGCTCATTGAAAAGGAGCAGCTCTTCATATACGATAGATTCACAAATAGTTGAGTTTTGCAAAATTACATAGGAAACTTGGGAAGGGCTTAGAAACTTCCGCGCGATTTTAATTAGAAAAGTTTGGCATTTGTTTAATCAACTTTTTATACCCTGAACGTATTGAAAATGGGAAATCAGGGTATAATGGTTTTGTTAAAATGTATGTAACAGGCAGAAGGAGGAGGAGGATTTCGCCCTGTCCGTCTGTCTGTCCGTCCGTCTGTCCGTATGTATGAACGCGTGGATCTCAGAAGAGAGATAGAGACATAAAATTTTGTATGTAGGTCCGTGTATTGCACGCGCATATCGAGTTTATTTTCCAAATCGATAACTACGCCAATTTGGGATTATCGATTAAAAACCGTATCGAAAATCAGTTTAAAAATTGTATCTCCTACATCTTTAAAGATAAATGGCTGCGTATGTGTGTATGTGTGTATATGGGTGTGCATGTGTAAGCAGTTAAGAAGAAAATAATCATTAAAATATAAGTTTTTGGAAGGGTCAGGGGATTTCCTAGTCGAGCAGTCTCGACTAGAGCTTTCTTAATTGTTTTCGTTAGAGATGTAGCTGAAAGGAATTCGCAGGGCAAAATCTAAACGCAAATATGGGTATATGATAACCTTCAATTTGTATCTTAATTAATGCTTAAGGAAGTATAGATAACAATCGCTTCAGCTCTCGTTAATTTCCCCATCAGCAACAGGGCTGACTGTTGCCCATCGCCCCCGGCTGATCTTTTCACTTAATGGATTTATCGAGTGACTCGCCTGTGCCAGACATGATTTGTTAATGTTGGCAATAAAGTTTTTGTTTCTGCTTTTTCCTTGGGTATCGAGTACACAATTAACATATTTACTTTTTACTTTCCTTTCATTGCAGGTAAGGGCAACAGAAATGGCTGTAATCAGATAAATGACTAAGAAAAATCATAGAAAAGGCTCAAAGAACAGCAAACTGGTATGTGGTTGACTTAATTTACGGAGGTAAATTGGCTAGAATAAAAGATTCAAGGATTATAGAGAGAGTATATTATGGTTGATTTATCAAGCGACTAATCGGTTGAATGATCATACCTCCTATTCCATATTGACACAAAACAAGCTTTTAAGCGCCATCTATAGGCTAGTCTTGGAACTAGCTATCATGAATGAACTGTCTCTTTGATTCATGAAAGGCCACAGCTTTGATACGTCAATAGCTAAAAGTAAATAAGCGCTGTCCGAGCAGAGGGGTCAATAACATCGGACTGACTGATAAGCAGGCGTTGTTTAGCACACACATACAAACAAACTCTCTCGTTCACTCAAGCGATAAAAGGTTGAGAAGTGTGCGGAGCATGCAATCAGTCAGTCAAGCAGTCAATGTGTCAATCATAATTTAATATGAAGCCAATCGCGATTTGTCATCGGCTGTCTGCTTTCGACCCGGGACTGGGCCGGGCCGGGCCGGGCCGGGCCGTGACCAACTAGAGTAAAACAAGCTAAAATAGTTGTCAACATGAATTATTTACAAGGGACGTGCGCGGCATGCTCCAAGTGTTGCCTCTGCTGTCATCGACAGGTGCCAAGCGACGCACTGGCGAGCGCGGCGTATGCGTAATTCGTAATGCGAAGGCGGCCCCTGGCTAGCTCATTACAGATGCAAGCGCACGCGCACAGCTGCCCTAAAACGGACTGCGGATGGCCAAGTAAAAGAGTGAGTGAGAGAGAGAGAGACAGAGAGAGAGGGCAGAGAGAGGAGCAGGGAAAAGAGACAGTGCAAAAGAGATCGCAAGAGGTAAGAAAGGGTTAGGGGCTCATTGAAATTAATACGCGCCGACAGCAGAAATGCTTGTCGAGTTATGTGAAAAAAATGATAAAAAAAAGGCAAAATATTGTAAAAGCCGAAAGTTAAATACACTTAAGTATTAGAAGTGCTCGATTTAAGACATTAAACCGCATATAAAATATGACTGCTCTCTGTAAAAGCTGCATGCGTAATGCTTCCTATTCAAAGTTTGCTTCAGAATAGGGCTCATCAGATAGATAAATATTATATAATATATATGTGACATTTACGGCTACCGAGGTTAGCTGACGACTCTCCTGATGATCACAGTCTAGTGTAACTTGATACCTATGATATATATGCAGAACTTAAGTTCAAGTTCTACGAGTGATGATGATGATGTGTTACAGCTTTCCTCTATGATCCCTTCAGTCCTTGTTTATGCGTCACACATTTGATGGCTAGTGTAACTACACTACGCAAGGGTATATAAATGAGAAGAAATAAACCTGTTTGGGGCCACGCTAAATTGGCAGACAGTGCCAGGCGGACGGACAGCGACGCGCTCAGCTCAAGTTGCGGCCAAGGGCAGTCAGTGCGGGCAAAGGGAAATCAAAGAGGGTTAGGGCACAGACCAAGCACATTTAATGAAGTTAAGTGCCTGGGCCTGCACAGGATGGGGCGAGGTGAGGCGGCTGCAGCTGGAGCTGTGGCTGTAGCTGTTGCTCTTTGCGCGTCGCTCGATTAAAAAACGGTAGCAAAGCAATTACAACAACAGCAACAATTCAATTACAAGAGCATCGCAGCGAAAGAGGCTGCTGAAGCGGCTGTGGCACTCCACGATATGATGAGCGAAAGCCGAGTGACAGGCGAGAGGGGAATGAAGAGCAGAGTAAGGCAAGTTGCGGCAGTTGTGTAGATGCATTTACTGAGCAAAGTATGTACAAATTGTGATTAATTTCAGCTAAATATTGCAATTCAGCTAACAGGAATTAAAATCAAATTAATAACGATCGAAAAATGGGTTTTTCACATATATATTGTACATAGTTAATGTCTATATACTTAAAAAAATTTATTTACACAGATATCTAGCCATATATGGTCTATGTTCCAAAAGACACTGAACTGTTCTAGAAAAAATGCATTTAATGTAATTAATTATTTTTCATTTGAAAAGTATTGTTGTTGATTGTTATTATGCTCCAACATTGATAGTATCGTTTCTACCAAAATACGAATGGAAATATTACATTATATGAAATAGAATAATAAATTGAAAAATATCCAAACTGAAGCTTTTTCAAGAAAGAACATAGTAATAACAGCAGTAAAGTACAATTGTCCCATAAGTTAGTCTATTTAGGCTTTTCAAATGTTTTCATTTCGCTATTGCAGAAATTGAAATGCTCACACAAATCGACTGTAGCGCACTTTATATGAATAATGTAAATCGGCAGTCAGCTGCAGGCTACTCCACTTCCACATCCAGCTCCATTGCAGTTGCCCCCTTATGACCTCTCCGCACCCTCTGGGCATCCAATAAGCTTACATTTATGAAGCGTGCGCAATGCTCCGCTGAAGATTGGAGCCGCAGTTGTAGCCAACGTTGTCCCGGGGCGTCAGCTTCTACCACGCAGCGCGTTGCAAGTCGCGCTTTATCATGAGATAAACAACAACAAAAACGAGATGAACAAAAAACGAAATGTAACGAAAGACTGGTCTGGGCTGGGCTCGGCAGGGCACTGGCCCTGACTCTGACTCTGACTCAGATTCTGGTTGATGCGCTTTGGGTCTGCGAGTGGGTCTGTGGCTGGGTTTTGGTCTGGCTCTGGCTCTGGCTCTGGCTCTGGCTGTGGCTGTGGGCCTCACCTGCCTGGCGATAACCACAGGCAGCTACCAGCAGGCAGTCAGTCTGTCAGTCAGTCACTCAGTTGACCAACAAAAGCTGCAGGCCAGGCACCTACCATAAACCCCAAATCAGTTGCCCAGCGTCCCCCCGCCCCCAGCCAGCCTTCGTCTGTACCGGCGTCCAACTCGTGCCTGCCGCCAATCAACTGGTTGCCGGATAGAGCGAGCAGTCCATCGACTGTGTTTGTGGTTTGATTGGTGGTGGGTGCAGCCAGGGGCGTCGTGCAGGGCTATTGAGAGGAGAAGGGTGTCTGGGTTGGTATTTTTTTGGTGATCGTTGGCGTCGCATTTTGCGTTTCCGTTGCATTTTACCCAATGCCCGAAACGCCGTGCGAGTTCAGCATGTTATTGTTGATGTTGCTGTTGCTTTTGCAGATTTATATGCGGTTGAATGAACACGCCTGCCAGGAAACAGCAACAGCAACAACAACAACAACAGCAACATCAACGAATGTTCATCAACATCATCATCATCATTGTCAAAGGCAACAACAACCACGTTTTAAATTCGCTTGTTTTTTTTTGGTTTGTTTTTTTTTAATAAACAACATTTTAACAAAGTTTGCCATTGCCGAGATGCACAACAGCAACAACAATTTCACAAAGTGTGCAGAAAAAATTTCGCATAATTATTTTTCATGTTGCTGTTTCGCTTCTCTCTGCCCGCTTCTTGTCGCTCGCAATAAGTGAAAAAATTTGTTAAAGTGTCAACATTGACAGCGATTTAAGTCATTTTACTGTCATCATTAAGTGTCGGCGCCGGGTTCGCCGGATTGTTGTTGGATTACTTGGCTGTCTTTGGCTTTTTATTTTTATTTGTGTCTGGGTCGCATTGGTTTCTTTGTCTTTAGATTATAGTTTATTTAACTTGTGCCGGTATTACTGGGCCATGTGATTGTAAATAGAATCTGATACCAATCTGTTCAGGTATATTGGGATATCCTTTTGTACAAATTTGACATAAAACTAATAAGAGAATATGGGTGAGAGTCCTGTTGAAAAAGTAATATTAGAAGGATGGTACAATAAAAACAAGCAAGATCGTTGCAGTCGGACTTTACCGACTGCAGAATACTCATTCACAGCCCAAACGCTGCCAGATCTATATCTAATTGATTTTGAACTGTCAATCCGAGTATTTGTTCCAAATTTCACGTCTCTAGCTTAAATAGCGGTGAAAAATACATTCATACGGGCCAGACGGACGGACATTGCAAAAACCCATATACCCATTTCACTTTCGTAAATGAGTATAAAAATTTAGTATTTATACATCTGAAATAGAGCTATTTTAACTTTAACTCCATCTTTAAGGCCAAATCAAGTCTGTTCTTCTCCCCAAACTTTCAAAAAACGCTGCGCGCCAAAGCGTGCTGCAATAATTTTTCGCATGACTGGCAATCAAGAAAGAGTCAAAAAATAAATTTAAAAAAACAAGTAAGAGGGCTCTAGTCGAGACTGCTCGACTAGGAGATACCCTGAACCCTGCAAAGTACTGGTTCCAATCATTCTACACTTCTTTCATGCACATATACAAAAACACATACACACACCCGTACGCATGCATCCATACGAACGCATAAACAATTGCTCTGCTAACTGCGCACTTACTGCGCTTGGGCTGCCGTGTGGGCTATATTACGAAAATTTGTTTGTTGAATAAATCTTTTTGTAGTGGGACTATCTTCATCAAATTTTCAGAACGTAATAATAACATTCAAATGTGTGTATATGCCAAAGCACAAGTCTCTAGTACTTGATATACGTTTTTTTCAAATTTGGGACGAAGGGGGCGTGGCATCCAAAATCTGTAAATAACAAAATCTTTGTATTCATCACATTAATCTACACAGTAAATCTGAAGTCTCTAGGTCTAACAGTATTCAAACTAGGCATTAAAAACAAAGTCAGATTTTCGATTGTTATCGATAAAAAAGAAATGGGATGAGTTATCGAAAAAATATGATAAACTCGTACTGCGTATGGTATACACGAGTATACATGTAAAATTTCAAGTCTCTAGCACTTGTAGTTTAGGAGATCTCTGCGTTAGTACGGACGGACGGACGGACGGACGGACGGACAGACGGACATGGCTAGATCAACTCAGCTCGTCATCCTGATCAAGAATATATATACTTTATGGGGTCTGCCACGCCTCCTTCTGCCTGTTACATACATTTTCACAAAAACATTATACCCTGAAATCCCATTTTCAATGGGTTCAGGGTATAAAAAATATATATATATATATATATATATATATATATATATATATATATATATATATATATATATATATATATAAAATAAAAATGCAGCTGGGCGGGAGCGAAATCAATTAAAAAGTTTCACCAAGATATTTGGAGCGTTAAGAGCGCAGGATTAAGGATTAAACATCTAAATTACGAGCGTCAAAAAGCTTAACAGGGCACATAGGGTGAGAGATAACAGGGTGTTTTGAAATTGGCAATATGCGAATGCAAATAGGTATTAATTAAATTTAGATTGCAGCGCTTTAAATGGGGAGTTTCCATTAAAGAGGCAACAGGCAAACTTCCCCTCTCTGCGCCCTTCAAATTGTTAAATGAAAAATTTCCAAAATGTTTGCGAATGTTTTCGGCTTCATCTTCCACTTCTACTCCTGAAAGTCGTCGAAAAACAGTCAGGCAGACAGATATGAATTTGAAAGTCTTAATGTTTTCGGCTACCACGTCTTGCTGGGCTGAAGTTTAGAGCCTTTTTGACGCCTACCGCCCCCCAAATTCAAATGAGCTAAAGAAAAAGAAGAGCAAGAGAAACGCGGTATTTTTCTGTATTTGGCTTGTTTTCAGTTTTCCTTCGTCGCTAGAAAAAGTTCCCTTTTTTTGGCACAGACATTAATCTTGAAAAAGAAAATTTGCATGAAATTAAAAAAGTGAAAATATTTTCGAGCAAGAGAACAGTTCGGCTCCCAGTTCTTTTTCTCCTTTTTATACCCTGAACCCATTGAAAATGGGAAATCAGGGTATAATGTTTTTGTGAAAATGTATGTAACAGGCAGAAGGAGGCGTGGCAGACCCCATAAAGTATATATATTCTTGATCAGGATGACGAGCTGAGTTGATCTAGCCATGTCCGTCTGTCCGTCCGTCCGTCCGTCCGTCCGTCCGTCCGTACTAACGCAGAGATCTCCTAAACTACAAGTGCTAGAGACTTGAAATTTTACATGTATACTCGTGTATACCATACGCAGTACGAGTTTATCATATTTTTTCGATAACTCATCCCATTTCTTTTTTATCGATAACAATCGAAAATCTGACTTGGTTTTTAAAGCCTAGTTTGAATACTGTTAGACCTAGAGACTTCAGATTTACTGTGTAGATTAATGTGATGAATATAAAGATTTTGTCATTTACAGATTTAGGATGCCACGCCCCCTTCGCCCCAAATTTGAAAAAAACGTATATCAAGTACTAGAGACTTGTGCTTTGGCATATACACACATTTGAATGTTATTATAACGTTCTGAAAATTTGATGAAGATAGTCCCACTACAAAAAGATTTATTCAACAAACAAATTTTCGTAATATAGCCCACACGGCAGCCCAAGCGCAGTAACTGCGCAGTTAGCAGAGCAATTGTTTATGCGTTCGTATGGATGCATGCGTACGGGTGTGTGTATGTGTTTTTGTATATGTGCATGAAAGAAGTGTAGAATTGTTGGAATCAGTACTTTGCAGGGTTCAGGGTATCTCCTAGTCGAGCAGTCTCGACTAGAGCCCTCTTACTTGTTTTTGTAGCGACTGCGTGAAACGGAAAAGTGAAATTTGCGAGCACTTAACATGAGCCATAGACTTGCCGCATGAGAAGAGAGGGTGTAAAAATGAGCATGGGATGGAGAAGGGCGGGAATGAGAGGCTCGCGTAATCTTTCTGTAGTATTCAATGGTATTTCGCATAGGCCTTTTACGGTGGTGCGGCTAAAATCTGCAAATGACAGCTCGTTTGAATCAGCCCTAAGGAATACACGGCATCAAATATATTTAGATTAAAAATAATTGTACTCAATCAACATTGTATCAAATATTTTATTAGTTTTTGAAAGAAAAATGAAAAGTAATATATATATTTATTGAAACTAATATATTTTTTATTTATTTACTTGTTTAATTTTACAAATAAACGACTTTTTCAGAATACATATTTTATAAATATTGTATTTTAATTTTAACAATTAGACTAACATTTTTTTTTTAGAGATTTTTTATAATATATTTTTAGCATACGATATATTTAACGTCACATATTCTACTTTTTATACCCTGAACCCATTGAAAATGGGAAATCAGGGTATAATGTTTTTGTGAAAATGTATGTAACAGGCAGAAGGAGGCGTGGCAGACCCCATAAAGTATATATATTCTTGATCAGGATGACGAGCTGAGTTGATCTAGCCATGTCCGTCTGTCCGTCCGTACTAACGCAGAGATCTCCTAAACTACAAGTGCTAGAGACTTGAAATTTTACATGTATACTCGTGTATACCATACGCAGTACGAGTTTATCATATTTTTTCGATAACTCATCCCATTTATTTTTTATCGATAACAATCGAAAATCTGACTTGCTTTTTAAAGCCTAGTTTGAATACTGTTAGAGCTAGAGACTTTAGATTTACTGTGTAGATTTATGTGATGAATACAAACATTTTGTTGTTTACAGATTTTGGATGCCACGCCCCCTTCGCCCCAAATTTGAAAAAAACGTATATCAAGTACTAGAGACTTGTGCTTTGGCATATACACACATTAGAATGTTATTATCACGTTCTGAAAATTTGATGAAGATAGTCCCACTACAAAAAGATTTATTCAACAAACAAATTTTCATAATATAGCCCACACGGCAGCCCAAGCGCAGTAACTGCGCAGTTAGCAGAGCAATTGTTTATGCGTTCGTATGGATGCATGCGTACGGGTGTGTGTATGTGTTTTTGTATATGTGCATGAAAGAAGTGTAGAATTTTTGGAATCAGTACTTTGCAGGGTTCAGGGTATCTCTTAGTCGAGCAGTCTCGACTAGAGCCCTCTTACTTGTTTTAAATTTACAATAAAATAAAAATATAAATATTTCTAAATATTTCTAAATGATTGATGACATAGAAAATTTGTATTTATATCAATGTTCAAAGTTTAAACGACAGCTGAGCAAAACATTTGTCGACGCCGCTTAAAGAGAATCGAGTGAAATCTAAGGTCCGCAGCTGAACTTTAAAAAGAAACTGAGATTTAAAGAAACGTTATATATTATATCATTTTGTATAAATAAAATCTTTGTTAAAATTTCGAATTTAAATATCTATCTTGTATTTGATGCCATTTGTGCTATCTTACCATCTCATAAGCCAAATTGTATTAAATTCGTATTAAAGCTTTTACAAATTGTTAAATTATTGAAGAAGGCGGCGATATTTCCGTCGGAATCTTTTTCGCTGCGGCAACACTTTAAATATTTAATTACGTAATGCCTGTAATTCTCTGTCAGCCCTTTTGCCACTTTTTTGACTGCCGCATCGTGGCTCGGCTCGGCAAATTGTTGTTAAGCCCCAACCTCAGCTTCCACACTCCCCAGCTCCCCTCCTCCCTATATACATAAAAAAAACAAAGCGCGCTGTGAAAAGAGCTTTGATATTCTTTTGTTGCTCGAACGTTTGCAGCATCAGCTTTCAGCTGCCAGCTGGAACAGGCAACATGCCTCAAGTGTTTGCGGCAGCCAGTGATGCTCTCTTCCTTTGCCCATGTAGGCCGGCCCCCTTTTGTTGCGCCCATGCCATTCGCAGCTGGCGCCTGCAGTTTGTAGCTCTCGACAATGAACGAATTTGCATTTGACGCGATTCCGCGTGGTATGCATGGAACAGCCTAGGCACAGCCCCAATTGCCAAGCTGCCTCTCTCCCCTCCTCAACTGCATCCAGTTGAGCTAAGCCACCTTCCCTTGCGCCTCTGTGCGAGCTATTACTTTAGTCTGCTTTCAGGCGCAAGAATTTCATTCATTCATTCGCATTCACTCGCTTTGCTGCCATTTGCGTTAAAATGTGATTTTTCACTTGACTTTTTAATTATGCGGCAATGGCAGGCAGCAACAACAGCAGCAGGCAGCGACAACAACACCAACAACTGTAACAACAACAAACAAAATACACCTACTTGAGCGTTTGCCTTTGTCGGAAACGTGCCGCGGAATGAGCCCGCAGCTAACCAAAAAAGTTAAGCAGTAAATCTAAAAACGTAGACGTAGCCCGAGCAGGGCAGGAGGGGAGGGGTGTGGTATGTTGAAAGGGCAGGGGCTTAAGGGTAAGCCAAGGTATTGTTTAGCCTACGGTTCGGTCGGGCTAGATTCTGTTAATTTTGCTTAGCTGGGAATTGCTCCGATTGAGTTGATATATTTGTTGTGTAGCCAAGTGAGACCTGGAACGCAATTGAGGTTTGATCAAGGAGTCCAGAGTCTAGAGTCTAGACTAAACAAAATTATTTACTGTGCGCATAATTAAACCGACTTGAATGTGAAATATAGCAAAGCCTTTAAGAGATTTGCAATATATATTGCTTCGATTAAATATGTTCAATTTTTTTCTTGCCAGAACCAAATGAAATTTACATTCAGTGCTCTTAGAATGATGCTAAACATCGGCTCCAAGCGATTCCTAGTATTCCTTTGATGATCTCATCAACATCAATGACAAATTTCAGTAAGACTGCATGTCAGATAGGACTTTGTATTTGGCAAATGGAAAGGCCGTGAAATACAATACATACAATACAAGAATAAAAAAAGAAACACATAGATTTGTTCATTCATACTACATTTGCATACAAATGATTGCATTGCAAGGGCATCCGCATCCTCCTTCACAACGCCCCTGCCTCCAAGTCAAGAAATTTACTACCACATATAACGCCCCCCTATTATTCAGTCCAAACTTTTTGGTTCGTCTCCCGCTCGGCCCTCATTTACAATCACAGTTGCAGATTCAGTTATTTGTGCTACGCCCCTGTGTCTCTTGTGTCTTTTATGCAAATGACTTAATTTAAAACATCAAATTTTGCACTTTACGCTGAATTTCCCCCTCCGAAATTCCCAGCGCTTCATCCATATCAAAATATATTCGCCAGGCCCGGCGACGACAGCATTGAGGACGACTCATTGGAAACATTTGAAATCATTATTATACCACTCACTGGCAGACAGACAGACGGACAGACAGGCATCCATCCAGACATTATCAGACTGAGGGGTGGCAGGGTATGTCGTCATCATCACCGTCATCATCATCAGCATCGTCGTCGTCGTCGTCGTCATCATCATAATCATTATCGTTGTCTTCATTTTTATGAAGTGCCATTTTTGTATAACATTTGCGCCTATAAAGCAGTCGCCTAAGCCCAAAAGGCGTACGGCACACCCCTTTCTGCCAGCGGGACGCAGAGACAGACAGACACACAGACAGTCGTTCACTCGCTCATTCCATTAGTCAGGCATCCAATTGAGGTAAAGTCTGTGGGCTGCTCGACTGTGCATTTCCCTGTACTTCTGAATCCACTATGTTAAAATTGGTAAGCATATGCTTGCTTTCATTTCGTATGATTGATGAAATATGATTTAGCATTTAACTTGAACTGGAAATTTACATGTGACTGCATCAGACTTACTAGCTAGCTCTTTAATAAATCTAGGGTATTTCAGAGTATCTTGTAAGCATTCGCCAACTGGGTATTCTCTAGTCGAGCACTTTTAACTGGCTCTGCTGCTCCTTTATTCTTATCAGCTGTACGCAATCATTTTTCTTTTCGCCTTTTGCTTTGCTTCAAACCCTGCAAATTGTGCGCCGTTTTTCCATTTCTTTTTCCCCAGTCCTTTTCTTGTTTTTCTTGGAATTCTCATGGTGTGCAGTTTAGACCGAAGAACTTAAGCGGAAAATTCTGTGCGGCTATTGTTGGCCAAAGGAGAGAGGAGGACAGGAAAAATGAGAGAAAGAGAGAGAGAGAGAGAGAGAAAAAAAGAGAGAGAAAAAGCAGGCAAAAAGTTTTTACGCGCGAAGTTCTCCTTTTTGTAGCTGGGACAGACTGTGGGACCGAGCGTATACTTAATAACAGTTTCATTAAATTTAATTATGTTTTAATTGCATTTGCAATGGGACAATGGGTCCAAGAAGCAGATAAATCTAGAAGTGGCTGGCCTTGTGAGCCTAAAGTCCTGTACTGACTGCACGACAAATACAACAAGCCAATGGCAAGCAATAATAAAATACAAATAGTATTTGTGCCCTCGAGTCTATAGCCTGTTAAGCTGCTTGCACGTAACTGTCGGTCATTTGTTCGGTTGTCACAACATTTCTCGAATATCAACAACAAAAAGACAACAACAAAGGCAATCATAAACATCATCATAATCAACATCAACATCCATACATATAAACACTTTACTATATCAACATCAACAATGCCGCCCAACCTCCCATTACGCATACGCTCAGTTTGACCGGGTAGTGACCCACATTTGCCTCCCTATCTCCTCTCTCTCTCGCCGCCGCCTCTCTATCTCATGCCATTTACTGAGCCGTCCAGCTATTGTCCAAGCTGTCCAGTTGGTCAGGCTTGGACATTTTTATGGTTTCGTTGACATTTTTATACCCTGAACCCATTGAAAATGGGAAATCAGGGTATAATGGCCTTGTTAAGATGTATGTAACAGGCAGAAGGAGGATGGCAGACCCCATAAAGTATATATATTCTTGATCAGGGCGACGAGCTGAGGCGATTTAGCCCTGTCCGTCTGTCCGTCTGTCCGTATGTATGAACGCGTCGATCTCAGAATATATAAGAGCTAGAGACTTGAAATTTGAAATTGTAGGTCCGTATATTGCACGCGCATATCGAGTTTGTTTCCATAAATCCATAGCTATTCCCATTTTAGTTCAGTTCAAAAATAATATTTCCTTCATCTTTAGAGCTAGAGGCCCAAATTTTAAATATATATAGACTTGTATTTTTTAGAATTTCGATTTTGTTCAAATTCCACCCCACCCCCCAAAATCCACCCCCTTCCCTCGAAATTTGCCAAAAGCCTATTTCAAGTGAGACTTGCGCTTCGACAAATACACACATTTTAATGTTATAATCACGGTTTGAAAGTTTCATAAGATTGTCCGTCTACAAAAAAAGTTTTTAAGCAATTAAGTTTCCATTGTGAGCCCACCCTGCAGCCCGTGCTATGTGGATGTGCACATTTTGTTTTTTCTATAAGCAGAAAAGAAGCGAAGAATTACTGAAATTGAAATATCAGTTCTTCAGAGGGTTCAGGGGATCTCGTAGTCGAACAGTCTTCACTGGAGCTTTCTTACTTGTTCTTTATCTGTTTTGTTTTTCATTACTTTTTTTTGTAATCTGAAGCTCACAACCAAGGAGTCTAGGAAATTGATAATGCTTAGAGCAAATCACTTATTAACTTATAAATTTACTTTAGCTTATAGGTACAAAAGTTTTGTATATAGTAATTTCTGTATGCTTAAGAAAATGAATTCGTAAGGAGTTGAACCAGTTTGGGATGCATTTTATAAATGGTTAAAAACCGGTTCAGATTTAAAAGTGGCTAAACATAAATAATTAAATTTGATAGATGAGCCAGCCGTTATTATTATAATTTTGATTATTATTATAGTAGTACCGCCATAAATCTGTATGCCAATAAGTGCACAGCATTATTAACTAGTTCGAAATTGACTGAAATGTGGTTCAAAATTGATTTAGGCTCACATTTTGCAGGTGTTCAAACTATCTGTCAGTGCTGAGAGTAGACAGTCTTAATAATATTATTGGAATGAATTCACATGACAGCTGTGTTGAATATGAATTATACTTCTAATTCATATACATTTAAAAATATCAAAAATAAAAAATATTTTGCATCTCTTATTATTAAATATAAAAGTTGTAATTAATCGGATATGATGTCGAATCCTCATTAGAACTGGTTCACTCTCATCACATCATATTCGATTAATAAAGTCACCAGAAACATGTTCATACAGAAAGTCCATCAATGCGACTTATATTCAAACAAATAAATATTATATATTATATGATATGATACTAGATCATAAATGGTTTACCTCACGAATAACTACTGTAATTATCGAATTAATCTGAAGACCGCTATTCAGAGTCAACTGATTGAAAACTAAGTTATCTTTTTGCTATGATTTCATTCCACTGTGCAGCTTAACATATTTTACTTGGCAATTTCTTGACCATAAATTAAATCCAGCTTTATATATATATACATATATATATATATATATATATATATATATATATATATATATATATATATATATATATATATATATATTTAGTTTCAAACCGATTGGAGCTGTGCAGCTGGCAAAGCGTGCGCTCGGATCATGCAAATTAATCATATTGATTAACCAATTAATTGCCAAACATGTTTCGGTTTGCGCTCACAGATTTTCAATCAGAAATTAAAGCGAAATATAAATGAAAAGAAAAAGAAAACCCAAATCCGAGCTCCCTTCGCCCCTCCCTCTGTCTATCTCTCCCTCCGGCACACGATAGCAAACTGGAAATGATTTATGTTGCTTTCTGCACGGTCGCTGGGGCAGCTCCATCAGGTGAGGTGTGTGTGTGTGTGTGTGTGTGTGTGTATGTGGGGAGAGGTAACTGCTGTGGCTGTCAATATCACACGCTTCGTAGTTCGGACGCTGATTATCGATAAGCGATAATGAACTTGGATGGCAGCCCGCGCACCCCGCTGTTCGAGCTGGCGCGTTTTTGTGCAATGATATGTAAAATGTGCTTCAAATTGACATTTAATTGGCTTAGACGGAGCAAAGAGTTAGAGAGGGAGAAGGAGAGAGAGAGAGAGAGGCAGGAGCACAATAAGATTAGAAAATTCAGTCAGTTGATACAGTTCGGTTCAGTTTATCGGAGCCGGCGTGCTTTCTTAATGATGATATATTTTATGGATAGTCATTAGCCCACTCAGTCAGAGCTTAAAGCCATTTGAGTTGGGTCAGGGTGACTAGACAACTTCGGGCTTGTGGCCCAAAAAGGGTTGAAAGACAAAGTCCGAAGAAGGAAAGAGAAGACAAACAGTGTACAAAATTGCACAGTCTGGTCTGAGCGAGGGAAATAGCAATAATCAATCAGTTTCTCTGGCCTTAAACTTTTTAGCTAAACATTTGGTGACGAAATATTTATATATCTTTGTCTAAGGCCAAATAAGATATGTATATATTAGCTTGGTCAATGTAGCACACAGAATTTAACATATGCAGAGAGTACTAATATGAATATGTGGCAAACCGAACTCAGAATCAGACAAAGAAGTTTGAAAATTTTGGACTCCATGATTAAATGTGAATCAAGATTAATACTTATTCTTCTTCAACAGTGAATATTATATAAGTTTTAACTCTAATTCCAAAATATTTGTATATACATAAAAATATATATTTAATATACGGTAGTATAACTTTAAGGAACTGAGCAATTTAACAATAAACAATATAATCATATACAAAACTTTTTTGTCTATTATCTGTTTGTCTATTATAAACTTAATATACATAATAAAAGTCCAATCTCTCATAGCTGAGTCTCTTCGCACCGTCCCCTTAAATGTTCTATGCAATTAGATTGCTTTTATTAATTTATGCAAAATCCCTTTAATAACATTGTTATTTTCGCTAGCTGTGCTCACCTTACCCCTCACACAATCCCATTGTTCGTTTCGTTATGCAATATTTATGAATTTACTTTAAATTGCATGTCGGGAGCACAAATATTCATATACAGTTTGAGTATTATGAGCAATAGAGGTGAGGAGCAGGCAGGCGGCACCCTTAAGCAACCCTCATTATTAATCAGGGCCCTTCCATTGGCAGCTTTCAATTTCATAGCTGCCACTCAACGGCTTTTGTTCGTCATATAATCCTGCCGCAAAACCAGTTCCCGTTTACGGTGCCAAACAGGTTCCATTCGTCCCTTTTCCAAGCAAATATTTTCAATTATAATTAATGCAGCTTAGATGGCAATGACAACTCTGCGGTCAGTAGGTTCAAAAAAGCGTAATAAGCTTTGGCTCCAACCCTCGCATGTGGATCGAACGACAAAAAAAAAGCATCGTATTACCAATCAAATGCCGCAATTGACCGCAGTACAAATTAAAGCTCAACACACAGCAATCCACGACAAGCATTGAACGTTCATATTGAAATCCATAACACAACTGATTAACCGCTCCCCTTTCTCATTAACAGTTAATCTCCCCCTTTGCCATTCCTCTATGGCTCCCGCGCTCTTCTCTGACTCTCTCACCTAGCCGTGCCCCCACTTTGTTTTGGCTGTCTGCCCTCATCATTCGCATTGTTATGCGGCAGTGTTCCACTCTCTGGCCCCGGCTTACTGGACCCTAATCGCTTTTCAATCATCAATGAACGTGGCAGCGAAAAGGCAAGCGGACGAGCTCGTTGCTGACAAGGATGCGAAGCTGAGGAGCCGAAGGAAATCCGTGCAGCCCTTCGTCCGGCTATTAACATGGTATTCTGGTACTCTAATTCGTGAGCTGGTTCTCAGTCAGATTTGCACTTGCCTCATTTTTTATGCCCAAAAACTGTATTCCCTTGGCCACGAGAGCAAAAACGGAGAAAATCAAATATTGTAGATGAACAGGAAAATTTAGCATCCATTTTGTTTAATGATTACATGCAGCTTTTTGCCTTTCTGTTATTTCATGCAAGTTCTATTAGACAAGTCAAAGGAGCGCAATGACAAGTCCAACCTGGCAACTATGTCCATGCAAGACATGACTGTCTCTGTCTCTTTCTCTCTTTCTCTCTTTCTCTCGCTCTCTCTCTCGCTCTCTCTCTCTCTCTCTCTCTCTCTCTCTCTATCTTTCTCCCATTCTATCTATCTTTTCTCAGATGTTGTCATGTTTGGCAAGAACGTAATGAACACAACTTCCGCTATTTCCGTACAAAAACATGTACAGCGCCAAATAGAAAAAAATAGAAGAGATGGCACAACAAAATAATCCACATCCAAATGTTGAAAAGAAGAGGAGCATTGTGCAAATGACTCCTTTGAAGTCAAATGCTGATGAGACAGCATTTGTTGTGCAGGCAGCATGAAAAAGGATGTACACACAAAAAATATATATACGTATATCCATCCCCCACAGGGTGGAAACACTGAGTGGAGATCAAATGGCCGCATGAATAGTATGTCCACGACTATTTCTATAGCTGTCTCTGCCTGTGGCTGAGCCTCAGCCTCAGACATCGGCTTGCAGTTTGCATCACGGCCAAGTGGTTTGCATTCCTCTTAAAGTCTTGGCTTAAAGAAATCTTTCAATTGAAATCTTATATCAGATCTTAAACACAAAGTAAACAGGAGGATTAACAATTTTTTGCTGGCAGCTCTTTAATTTTGTCTCTCCCTCGATGCATATACTGTTTGCTCTTATAAGAAGGAGTTTTGGCAGACCCCATAAAGTATATAGATTCTTGACCAGGGCTGAGTTGATTGAGCCCTGTCCGTCTGTCTGTCCGTCCGTCCGTCTGACCGTATTTATGAACGCGTCGATATCAGAGAAATAGGGACTTGAAATGTGTTGTTCGTAGGTCCGTATATTGAACGTATATTGAACATATCGAGTTTTTAAAATTTGTTTTTAAAAATCGTTAACTATTCCCAATAAGTTTCTTATACAACGATTTGTATTGTGTATGAAATGGTAAATCTCTAGTTCAAATCTTTTATCTACTAGTATTTACTCTAGTTATATATGAAGGAAAGTTTCCTTTACAAGAATATAGTAATTGAATCATTATATTTGTATTTTAAAATAGAGAATTTTATTTACATACGAAAAGATTTTTCCAGTATTAAATTGTAATTTAATTATTGTAACTGTTAAAAATACGGTAGCTTAAAAATTCAAATTTAAATTAAGGCTTCAGGAGTAAGTTCTGTTCGCATTTCCGCTTTCTAATTTGAATTCGAACTTATAGGTTTTCGTATTTTTAACAGTAACTATAAAATGTAATACCGAATATAGTATAGTATATATATATATATATATATATATATATATATATATATAATAAACCATTAACAACACCTAATTATCACTCCGTTTAACTCAATTTCAATTTCAATAATTAGCTCAACTCAGAAAAACCATTCTGAGTATCAATAACTACAAAACAACATCTGTTATAATCATGGGAAAGCTTAACAGTTCTCATAAAGAAAAACGCGTAAAAAAGATTAAAAAATTGTAAAACCGAAAGAAAAAAAAAAAAACATTAATCCGCAAGCTATTAAATTCTTATTTCGTAGAATGAAATTTCAAACTAAAAGCATTTGCGCCTGCAAGCGCACAATTTATGGAGCAAAGGGACGTGATGAGGGAATGCAAATTATGACCAGGATAGATCGTTATATATATATGTTAGGAGAGAAGGTGCCGTTAGTTGGAGACGATGTTGTCTGCGTTGGCAACCAATTAGCAGCTTATTAGAATGCACACCAAAAAGTAATCTTTTGCAACAACAATTTGTGAACTTAAAATATTAAATTGCGAAAACTTAAAAACAGATTTCTCAGCAAAAAAGGCTAGCACAAGAAAAAAAAACAAAACAGAATAGAGGAAGAAGACGCAACTTGCTCGACAGCCAGTTGGCCGCAAGGAGCCAACTTGGCCAGTTAGCAGGAGAGAAGAAGCGAGATGAGAGAATGAGGCGAAAGAAGGGAGGGAAACGGGACGAAGCAATTGCAGACGAGACGATGCCTTCGAGCAGTGGGCTCTCTTGCTGAGTAACTGGCCAAGGCACGAACCTGTGACCATGTTTGCCATTAGGTTTTTCATGGCGACTTGCTCGCTGAAGGAACGTTGGAATTGGAATTGGAACTTGGGGGTCGAAGCGGACGGCATCTGTCGCTTCAAGCGTAAAAAGTTAAACTCAAAATTTCTCTTCAGTTGCGTTCTCGGAAATTGGCCTGGACTTGCGACGTGGACTGGAGCAGAGCCCCAGCCAAGCTCGGTCAGGCCAAGTGAATACAGCGTAGACGCAGTCCACGGCACTTGCAATGGAGTTGGAGTCAGGTAATGGCAGAGAGCCGTTAAAAAGAGTACTCCTTCGTCTCGTCTAATTCACGCCCGACTTGCTAAAACAAATTATAAGCCAAAAGACATTTCTATGATTATAATATCTGTCTGCTGTCTGTTGTCTGTCTGTCTATCTGTCTGAGAAACGAATTAGGCAAAGGGCAGAGAGTTCGAGAGATACGAGCAGATGTTGTCTTTAAGTTGTTGCATTACATAGCTCTACGAATATTCTAATGCTTTACAACTGTAGCTTTCTTAGAGCAATTTTCTGTAAGGTAAAAGATAATATATTCAACCTAACTAACATTTGTCATAACAACAACAGATCAATACAAATTAATTTTAGGTCAATAATAATGAAATACAGTAGCTACTGGCACATGAGAGCTTGTATATACGACACCTCACTAATGTATGGCATTTCTGAAAACTATACACTTTATGACAATAATATAGACAACTATAAAAAACACAATTTGAGACAATTGAATAATCACTAAAGGCTCTTAGCATTTCTTGAAAAGAAACTCTCCTAAATGTTTGAGATGTTGAGAAGTCAATGCTCGCTAGATTCATCTTCTGCGTGGTTATAGTAATGCTCAATATCTTTAATATAACCATGTATCCATATCTATCTATGATGTATAGTCCCTGCCAACGATTGTGTAACTAATGCTGCTCTAACGATCTGAGATAAAGGGAATTGAAGTTTCATTCATGACTGCTAACCATGCCTAATTTGTATGTTGCTAACAGAGAGTCGGACTCGGTATTCATGTGTGCTCGACAACTCTAACCAGCTTTTCCTTTAACAAAGCGACTTAATTACACTGCATACACACATACAAATATATCTGCACATACTTCTAATACTCAGCTGTACTGTGGAAGTATGCAAACTATGAACGGGCCGTGGTTTCAGCCACAAGGATAAACCAATTAAACCGAGTCCGAAAACCCAGAGACGACTGTCTGACAATTCAAACAACACAGCTCAACTAACCAACAATGAAAACCTCAAAAATTGTGCTGCAGCCAGCAATAGTCCCATGACTTCAAAACACAAAATATCCCCCTGCTCGACCGACCAGGTCCTGAATCCTGACAGTTTCTATGAATTGAACGTGGGATGGCATGACTGCATATTTCGACATTTATGTGGTCGTCATTGGGTGTCGTTTGTGTCGTTGATTTCTTGCTTAAGCGTCGCGCGATTCAATTTCAAATCCTGAACACATTTCCACGAGTGGCTGACTACAACAGGATACCCACCGGACTCGCCACGACGAGGGGAGGGAAGAGGTAGAGGCCGAGTAGCAAACCGGGCAGCTAACAATGTTATCTCGTAATTTTACACGTCGATGATTTCAGGCGAATGAGTTTGATTCGATTGTCTCAAGTTTTTTGCAATTGTTGCTAGCACCAATCCTCGAAAAGGATGCGCCACAAACAACAACAACATCCACTACGGCTACTACAGCTACTCTGGCTACTGCTACAACAATGTGGTGCACGTTGGTGACGACGCCTTTGACATGCTTTTGACAGCCAACGCCGCCCCGCTGCTGCTCCCCCGGCCAGTAGCCAAGAGCCGCAGTGGCAGCTGAAGGATATCTGGCTGCCGTGACAGGCAACAGGGCAACCCCCGTGTTGCATGTTGACGCTGTCCCGAACCAGGACTCAACTCACTTCATTGCCTTCTGCCTCTTCTCGAAAAGGCAACTAGCTCGTCGTGTGCTGCTGCAATAAATTTTCCGAATGCAACAGCCCAAACGCTTCGTGCTGGCAGCATAGAATATTAGAAAAGGGTTTCACGTAGCGCCCGGTCAAGAACAAAAAAAAGCCCACCACTTCGCCTCTTGCCCACAGACTCGCTACCCCAAAAAATTGCTAGACAGCTATTGAATGACATGCAAACTTGTCGCCCCATTCGAAACTTGCTGCAAATAATTTCAAATGCTTCTCTCCTATTTTCTAACCATGAGTTTAATGTCCATTTCATAGAGATGAGTCCTTAAACGAAAGCAAAAAAGCTAAATTTATAAAAAGAAACTGTTATTTCGAACCTCAAAATATTTTGTAGTCCTGTAAGTTATCGATGGGTCGCAGCCCTGATCCCCAGGCTCGATATCTCTAAGGACGGCAGCTAATCGCATACAAATAAATGAACCATTATTAATGAAATATGAAAAAATTATGCAAATATGAGCAACATTTTGTGAATGAATTTATATGCTTGCTAGAGTAGCAAAGGAAACTAACTATGCCTAATAAATTATGTTGCTCTGTCATCCATATTTTCGCATAAAAAATAGATTCCTCTGAAAAAGCAAAATATATAAATAGATAGAATAGTATATATATATAATACAATAATATTTCAATAAACTATTTTCTAAATATATTGTATATATATTTAACGGATGTTTTGCCAACAAAAACTTGTCTTTCTTGAATGATCTATGATTACAAACGAAATCAAGAAGACTAATGCAACAAAAACGAACTACATTACAAAACTTCCGATTTAAACTGAAAAATTCAAATATTAAACTTCATTAATTTCATGATATTATAGTTATATAATATTATAATTATACAAAAATTCTCTTTAAAAATATGAAAATCTTTTAAAGTTCACATTTAAGATTATATTATTCTATTATTTTTTATATTATTTAGATTATATTGTTTCGTAACAAAAAAATAAATAGTACCTAATAAATCTATCTATTTACCAATATTTAAAAATTATTTATTCATAGAATGTGTTATTTTCAGCTTGTTTTTAAATTCTAGCTAGAAAACCGCTAAGTTAAATCATCTCAGATAACGTGTCAGTGAGAGTTCTTTCATTGTCGTGGTAATCAAATAAAAATCAATGGCTTGTGAAATTCAAATTGTGACTGCGACGATTGCGACTCGCGGTAGAGACTTTGTCTACCAATTGCCACAAAAAAAAAAAAAAAAAGAAAAAAAAAAAAAAAAAACGAAAAGTGGAGAAAAGGAAAGCTCTTGTCCTGGGCCACGCCTCTCACACTACAAATTGTGAAACTCATTTCTTCGAGTGCTTCAAGGCGAACCCGTCTGCATCACGTGCCCAATTCTCATTTGCCGTTAGCATTCGAAATCGTTGAAGTTAATGATCTGATGCAGTCTCTGGCACAAAGTCAGCCAACTATCTATAAGCCCTTTTAGCCAGGCCAACTAAATCAACTGTCATTAGAGCCACGTTGACGGCGCCCAGCTGGCCAAAAAGCCAAGTCTGAGTGCCAAGGGGAACCCAGATCGTTCTGTCTGTGAACTGAACCAAGTCGAAAGTTTTATCCCAAGTCTGTGCATAAAATTATTTTTTAAATAGCAAAACAATTTTAAGTTGCTTACACTGCTCAGACGGATAATTATGTGAGTCTCTGTGCTGGCGCTGTGATTATCTCTAAGTGATGATTGGAAACGTTCAAAAACTTTAAAAGGTACATTGAAAGAGCAGTTATGGGTATTTAAGTAGCAGTAAATTTGAAATTATATATGAAATATTTTGGGATAACTATTTAAGCATTTCAGTAGACCTAACCGTATTTTACAATACCTTACACATCTCTATCTCTATATCTCTTTATCTGTTAGAGTTAAAACAAACTCCACATTTGACGAATTCAAGATTCAAGAAACTGAACTGAACTGTTTACTGCTTAAGATCCTAGTTCTTATATACCTAACATGAGAATCTTAAACTAGATCGTTGAGCCGTCTAGGCTCACGCTACATTTTTATGAGCCGCTGCGTTAGTCGCTTCAACTAAGGGATGACTTGTCGTCAGATAACACGCAGGTTATCGAATATTATTTATGTATTTATTAATATCGCATGTTCATGTTTGAACAATATCTTTATACCTCTATATCTCTATATCTCTATCTCTATCTCTGTTTCTACCTTTATTTGTTGGGTATAATGGTTTTGTTTAAATGTATATCTATATCTCTATATCTCTATCTCTATCTCTGTTTCTACCTTTATTTGTTGGGTATAATGGTTTTGTTTAAATGTATGTAGCAGACAGATAAAGGCGTGGAAGACCCCATAAAGTATATGTATTCTTGAGCAGGTCCACGAGCTGAGTCGATTTAGGCCTGTCCGTCCGTTCGTCCGTCTGTCCGTATATATGAACACGTCAATTTCAGAAACTATAAGAGCTAGAGACTTGAAATTATTTGGTTGATCCGTGTATTTCACGCTTTTCCAAAAAAACAATATCTACTTATGGTAAAATTGGTTTTAAAATTATATTTCCTATATATTTAGAGCTAGGATCTCAAAACTTTAAATATAGATTTATAAATATTTTTTAGAATTTAGAATTTTGTTATATTCTACCCAACACCCTTCCCACCAAATGATGAAAAATCGTATTTCAAATACTAGAGACTTGTGGTTATCATGATCTGAAAGTTTTATGAATATAGTCCTTCTACAAGAAAAGTTATTAGGCAATCAAGTACCAATAGTAAGCCCACACTGCAGCCCATGCCAGCGTGCGCATGTGTGTGTGCATGTTTTGTTTCTTGTGTAAACAAAACAGAAGTGAAGAATTATTGAAATATTAGTTCTTCGAAGGGTTCAGGGAATCTCCTAGTCGAACAGTCTTGAGTGGAACTTCCTTACTTGCTTAACATTTTGTAGCTTTGCTTACTCTTTCTACTTGTTTTAGACAACATGAACCTTAAAACCTTACTCAACTCAAATGAAACATACTTCGCATTGCTTGGGAGCTGAATTGTCATTCACGTCGGGTAATTCAATTCAACCCTGTTTCGAATCTTTTGATTTAAGTTCCTTGCACTACATGTAAATAGCTTTCTAAAGACTTGTTCTCTTCTTATGTTAACTCCCCTAAGACACTGCTCACTTAATTTGTAACAATGCTATCGGAATTGGAATTAAAATTCTTTGGGATTTAAATACCAACCCCGCATCGTGGGCACTTTTTATCAATTTTGGTGTTTCCTCCGGGCTAAGCCCATTTCCTTAGAAACAAACAACAAATTAACTTCATATGTTTGGGGCAACGATGCGCAAAGCTAAACCACAGCAACGCTAAGCAATTCCCCGGCAGCTGTGTATATTCCCCAGTGGCATGAAACACCCAACAACCGAGCCACCTCCAGGAACATGATTTAGACTGCCTTGAAGCAGCTCACATTTCTATAACAATTTTTTATTAAATGACAAATATGCGGCCTGCAGGCAGGCGTGGACATTTGTTAAGGGGAGAGTCGTCTTACGTTTCGGGCATTAGCTAGCGATTCAAACACCACCCCCAAGCTCTGCCAAGCTATTGTCACCCTCCAGCCCAGCTACCCCAGCTAAGCCGTGTGTAATAATTATGCTAACGACTGTCAATTCCATTTGGGGGAACTAACAGAAGAGGTGCGGGGCTACTGTAAATTGAATAGAACAGTGATACGAACCGCAAGATAAAGCCAAGATACCAACGTCTTGGAAGGGTTGCGCCTGAACCCTGTCTTTGCCTTTGCTCCTGCCCATTTCCCATTTCCCGTTTCCCTGTGGCCCTTTTTTGGCTTTTGTCTCAAACCTTCCGCGGCATTTCCAAAGACGTGCCTAGGCGATAGTTGTGCCCGCCCTTGTAACGCATCGACCTCAAATCACGGCCCTTTTATTCGGAAATTAAGCTCGCTTTGGCTTTTCACAGTCAATTGACTTTTGAGTAAACTAACCCCCTCCTCAAGTCACCCCCTGCTGTCCTTATGACTTAAGATTGCAACTGTTATTTGCTTGTTGTCAGCTTTTCGCACACACACACGATGTCAACGGGTTGCTGAACGAGAATTGGAACTGGAAGTGGAACGAATCGCTAACTCCCATTAGTTGCAGGCACTTTGCAGACCTGCCCAAAACCTTTGCCTCCAACCCCACCTCCAATTCCAGCTCCAACTCCTTTTCTGGGTTTCGATCCTGCTGTCTGCTGAAGCCTTATTCTCTGCCCTTCTGCTAGCCACATTTTAAGTGTTTTGTTGTTGGCGCATCGCTGTCTGCGCTTTTAAGGCAACGGCCGCGTCGCCGTCCTGGCCGGTTGCCTACCCTGTTGCCCTGTTCGTTAGCAACTTTGCATTAAGATTATGCAAATTCTTGGCACTTGACGAAAAAAACACTTGAAAATGCGCGTGTTTCTGGCAGTTTTCAAAGAAAAAAAAGCTCGTTCCCCTTGTAAAATTTCTAATGCTTTTTACGTTTTGCAAAGCCTTTAACTTGAGACACGGAAAATTACTTAAAATTTGTAGATCATACAATTTGTAAAATTTATCAAAGCCAATCTGAATGGCTATATAACACAATTTGTATAAAAAATCCATGGTTTAACTTTACAACTTTTTATCAACGTCTATAATAGCATGTCTACTATGTTGACATATTGCTTATATCCAGAACTTGAAATTATTTAAAATCTTTTCCATGGAAATAGTATTTAAAAATCATTTTTCTTTCGTTTAATTAAGACTGTCAAAGATAAAAGTCAAGCCCTAAAGTTTAGGCCAAAGCAAAAAAAAAAAAAAAGAAATAATTGAATGAAATAAAAAACGATGTAAGGAACCCTTAAACGCTTCGTAGTTTGCTTTTAAGGTCTGTGCGTTTAATTTGCTTCAAAACCTTCAAAACCGCTTACATTTATCAGCATCGTCCAGTCAGGATCGAGCCAAGCCCCTTGTAAAAGGGACAAGAACAGGCCTTTGTCAACACTGTGGCAGTCCAGTCAAACACATACATACGCTGAAAGCTTAGACTAGAAAAAGTTTTGTACCTCTGTTAAATGTAAGTAAATCGTTGTTGGCCGTAGTTTTCTTGTTTCTAGCTCCGCCTTCAACCCGAAGCAAGCATAAGAAAATTTATTTGTTGTCCGTACGGCCCCTGACATGAGTGTAAGTAACTCAGAACGGCCCGACATGTGCATACGGTGCAAAAGAGAAGGCCATAAGGAGAGGAAGAAGCAGTGAGGAAACAAACTGTGGTCCGAAATAGTTGAAACATTTCAGCAATTATATTTATAGAGTGTACAGACTGGGACAGACATGAAGACCCTTCATATTCTTTGAGTGAGTGTAGAAGGCAATCAAATATTAGCCACTGGCTGTGCCCAAAATTTAAGTGTGTGAGGATAGCGAGACATGGAATTCACTAGTAAAAGCAGATACCAGATACCCGAGTCTGAGTCATTTAAGTATTGCTTAAAGTAGAAATGAAAACATACTCAAGTAAATGTCGGCAGAGCGATCATAGAAATAGAGGCACTTTTAGCATGAACAGATATCATTATAGGTCTTTAAATATATAATTCTATTTAAAATATATTATTTTCTATTTTATTCTTTTCATTTTTCTGTTCTATTTCATTTTGCTCTAATCTTGTTCTGTTCTATATTAATTAAGTTGATCCCATGTGATTCTCGAGTGATTCGATTAACCTCTTTAACTATGTTGCACTATGTCAAATGAACTAGTTCTTATAGATGTCATCATACTTTGTCTAGACGATCTGCGTCTGGCATACAGCTTAGCTGCAAGCCCGGCCGCAGACAGACTTTGACTTTAGCACGTGCCTCTGACAAAGTTGTGCTAGTGACAGGCTGACAGCCCAGTCAAAACTACCCACACCGACGGGAGCAACAACAACGGTGGCAGCAGCAACAACAACATGACACGACTTGCAGCAACCAGTCTAAATGCTACTTAACACTCTCCCAAAAACACAGAGCGAACGAGGCAACTGAGCTGAGCTGAGCCGAAAAAAGGCAGCAGCAAGAAAAGAAAAAGATGAAACCGCAGACATGTCGTGTGTTTGCACTGGGAAAGGCAAGCTGAAAGAAAATGAAATTGGCCAAGGCACACACAGAGACAGAGAGAGAGAGAGAGAGGGAGAGAGGGAGACGTTGATAGAGGGGGAGAGAAGGGAAGTAGTTGGTAGTGGAGCAGGGCTGGCAGCTCAGCTGTTTGTGTGTTGTCCCCAAATGCCATTTAGTATATGACTTAAACGCGGCTGCTGCTACTGACTAGCGGCTGTGGCAAGTGGTGTTAAGTACGAGGAGGAGGAGCCGAGCCGTGGAGGCCGAGGCCGACGCCGAGGCAGAAGAAGGGGCAGGAACAGGAGGAACGAGAGAGGGTGCAGAGGTAGCAGGCAGCTGGCAGAGCTGCGGCAACCTGCTGAGATGAAGCCAGAGAGACCAGGCAACATATGTTTTCAGTAGTGTGTGCATCTGTGTATATATATATATATATATAAATATATATATATGCGTGTGCTTTCATGTTAGGAACGTCAGATACCCTTTACAGCGCGTCCCTACCTGCCTACCCTCCATCGCTCACGCTATCGTCTTGCTTCGCATATTTGTTTGCACTGGCTGGCCACAGACTCCACAACTCCACCCTCCCGCGCTCCCACATCTCCCCCTCTCCTCACTGACTATCCCATTGGCAGACAGCCCTTGCAGCAGTCAGGCAACTATTAAGTCACATGTTTGTCTCTTCTACCCGACTTTTGAGTTATGACTTTTTGGGTCGAAGGCAGACTTTAGAAGCAAGTCGGAAACCCAGTTTAACCTGAATTTCCACATTAGTTTCTTTAGAGGCAAAGGAGTCAGGGAAAGGGCGAGAGGCGAGTGGCGAGGAGCGAGGAGCGAGGGACGAGAGCGAATGCAAGTCGAGACGAGACACTCGCGCTGCGTCTCTCTTTGGCTTTTAGCTTTATTTGCCTTTGTTTTTATAGCCTTTTTCTGGCAGGTAAACAATATGTGTGTAGCAGCAGCTTGTGGCAGTTGCTGCAAGTCAAACGTGCAACATCATATGGTCCAGTGGCACGGCCTTTTCTCTCCATCTCTCTCTATGTGTGGGCAGTCGCCACTGACTCATCTGCTGACTGGCTGGTGCCTAGCCTCAGCTTCATTATGGGCCTGTTGCCTGTTGCCGGTTGCCGTTTGCTTTGTGCCTTGTGCCTGGTGCCTGGTGCCTCCTGTCTCTCACCTGTTGCCACTCTGCATTTATTTGATTCTTTGTGCTCGGCCTGCTAGCCGAGGCGCTTCTTTACTTTATTACATTGGCCTACGGGCTGCAGGCCGGGCTGGGCAACAAAGGATTTCTTATTTATAAGGCGATGTTTGCTACGTGGCACAGCTGTGCACACGCACCGTGTGACACAATATGACAGCGTAGTTGTGGCTGCAGCAGAGGCATAGTTAGCTTTCATTGGCAAAGGGTCTAGCAGAGTCTAGACTCGCGGTTGGCTCTGCGACTTAACTTTTTCCCAGCCAGTTTTATCTATTAGGCATAATTTACACGATTTAACTAACTTTATCTGCTACAGCACGTGCACAGACGACACATACATATACACACACACGCACACATATATATAAATATATATATACTGCTAAGTTTTAACCTCTTCTCTCATTCTTTTGCAGGTAAGTCGACAACATCTCGCTGGTGGCAAGTCTTAGCTTCAATTAGTAGCAACTGCTGAACCAAAGGCAAGTAACACTTGCCACACTGGAACCCGCAACCCGCAACCCGCAACCCACAATTCACAACCTCCATCGACCCTGTTCTATGCCACGCCCCCACTTTAGCCACAGCGTCTTGCCAAAAGCTTCACACGCTTCGCGCGTATATTTTATGCTTTATCCTTCCGAACGCCAAAGTCGCGAACAAAGTTGCGCAGACAGCATTAGTGTATGAGTGTATGAGTATATGAGTATTTGAGTGTGTGAGTGTATGAATGTGTGGCGGTGTTCGTGCCACACTCTCAACACGACAAACTCTTGGCAGCTTTGGTGCCCAAAATTGTTTTTAAAGCTGTTTTGACTGCATATACAGGTATGTTAACTTTCTTCTTTCTCATTGTCGTCATCACTGTTGTTGTTGTTTTCTCGCCCCGAAAAGTAGGCAATAATTATGTGCTACCATTTTGAGGTACGCGTGCTTTCTACGTTAGTTGCGCGAATTCGGGCGTAAGCTCATACCGTGAGCTCAGGTGTGTGTGGACGTGACATAAGCGAATTAAGTGCACCTGTGTCGAGGTCGAGGTAAAAAGGATTTAAAATTCATTGTAAATAAAATATTTTGTACCCATTATATTCAATCGCGAACTTTTAATAAATTCTATTGATAGTATTTTGGGCAATGACCGTCGATCTTTCTAAACATTGAACGATTTCGTTGCGTGGTAAGGTAATGGTGCTTATCACCCAGATTGAATACCTGTAGTTTTGTACTTTTATTGGAATTGCAAATAGGTGGACGCAGAAGGAAGAATATTAATAACATAATGTCCATTGAAAACAAGTAAGAAAGCTTTAGTCGAGACTGATCGACTGCGAGATCCACTGAACCCTTCCAGGAACTAATATTTAAATAATTCGTCGTTCCACTTCTACTTACATATGCACACACACATACACACATACGCACGCACGTATAAGCAGGCATGGGCTGCCATGTGGGCTTACTTTGGGAACTTAATTGTTTAATAGTTTTTTTGTAGACAATAAATCTTGATAAAACATTCAGGCGGTGATAATAATATTAAAATGTGTGTATTTGTCAAATCACAAGTCTCTAGTACTTACAATACGCTTTTTACGAATTTGGTGGGAAGGAGGTTGATTTTGGGGGTGGGGGTAGAATATGACAAAACCCGAAATTCCTAAAAATACATATGAATCTAAGTTCAAAATTTTAAAACTCTAGCTCTAAAGATGTAGGAGATATAATTTTATTACTGATTTTCGATAAGGTTTTTAATCGATAATAAAAAAGCGGAAATAGTTATCGATTTTTGGAAACAAACTCGATATGCGCGTGCAATATATGGACCTACGAAAAAAAATGCAAGTATCTAGCTCTTATATCTTCTGAGATCGACGCGTTCATACATACGGACGGACGGACGGACAGACAGACGGACAGGGCTAAATCAACTCAGCTCGTCGCCCAGATCGAGAATATATATACTTTATGGGGTCTGCCACGCCTCCTTCTGCCTGTTACATACATTTTAACAAAACCATTATACCCTGATTTCCCATTTTCAATGGGTTAAGGGTTAAGTCATTGCGATAGAATTGTCGTAGTTCTATCGCAATGACTTATTTGCTTTGCTTTGATCTTAGCTTACAAATTTACCTATCCAAGTTGTAATAATACAATTGTCTATATTACTATAACTGTAGGCAAGAAAACAAGAAACTTCCACTTGAACTTTGAACTTTGACGTCTGTAGTTTGAATTTTAAAATATTTGTGTAAACTTAATAGAAAAGTATTAAATATATAAAATAAATTATTGTCTGTAGTATAAACACAGATAAGGAATTAATAGAATAGTGGATGAACCCACATTAACACATACAAATTTGATGAATTTTAGTTAAACTCACAGCTGAGCATAACGCAGCGTAAATAGATTTACTGCACCTTCTCAATATTCTGGAATATTCATTAAACATTCAAGTGCAGTTCTCGCACTGTTAACATGACTCTAGGCAAGCCACATATATCGCACGGCACTCAAAGCGTTGTTGCTGACATTAATATATGATTCGGAGATGCTTTGGACTAGCCGCATATCGCAAATGCCGGCATCTCCTGTATGCATGTTGCTCACTTTTTGCATTATAAATATTACATGTACTACAGAGAATGAATACAAAAACCAAAAATAGTATACAACTTTTATGCAGTGATTTTTGCGGAATGTTGCTTTTGTCTACTCAAAAATTCATTATGAAACATCCATTACTCAGGCTACGCACACCCACACCCACACTCATACACTTACAGGAGAGCGCAATAAAAAGTGCGCAACCAAAAATAAACAGCAAAAAAACTTTAGAAATAAACTGTTCCGCAGCTCGAAACGAGGCAAAGAAACCTAAAAAAGCAACCGTAACGTAACGTAGTTCTGGCATTCCGGCATGTCCTTGTCGGGACCCCTGCTCTAGAGTCTGGAGTCTGGAGCAACTAAAACACTTGAGAAACTTTGGCCATATTCATATAAGTTGCAGTCGGTCGCTTTGGCGAGTTAGCCAAACAGATTCATTAGATAAAATAATAAGCACTTGCCGAGCCGCTTCGAGTCGAGGCAACGTTGCGTATAAGCGATATTTTTTGTCCTTTTTTTGAGCCTCCCCCTGTTTTTCAAGCTTGTTGCAAATGCAGTCAAAGTTTTTGCTTTTTTTTGCTGCTCGACTTTTGTTTTTGTTGTTGACTCAAAACACTCGAACAGCAAACTTCAACACTTTGGCTGAAAAGCATATATATATATATATATATATATATATATATATATATATATATATATATATATATATATATATATATATAAATGAACAGAAAAAAAAGCAAAAGTAGCTCACAAAACTTTGCTACTTAAAAGCGCAAAACTCAACGCAATGCTCGAGTGGGTAGCTGCATGAAGTACTTAGTAGGCGTGGCAGGAGGGCAGGGGCGTGCTGTTTGGGGAACGGCGCTGACAAAGCCGCTGGAGCAAACTAACTGCGAACAAACCAATTAAGTTTATTACTTTTGCGTTTTTCAAGTGCCTTGACTATGAATGCGAGCAGGAGTAAAAACTGAGTGTATACGTATGTGTTTGCGAGTATGTGTGTGTGTGTGTGTGTGGGTGTAAGTATGTGTGAAGATGATGCTACATTGTCTGTACGTGTTAGGAATGTGAGTCGAGTCGTATCGAGTCGTGCCTAGCTACGTGACACGATCATTAGGCAAATATATTTTTAAACAACAATATATATTTTCAAGCCTCTTAGGTTAGGTTTTTTATTGTACTCCAATGCTTAATAGGAATAAAAAGTATTTATGTGAAGATATTATGATGATCATAATTTGCCTTATGCATAACTCAAAAGAGTTGGCCTAATGGCAACGACAGCTGAGCTCCTTGTAATGGACTAAGCTTCTATGAACCTGTGGGAGTTATCATGTGAGAGCAAAACTTAGCTAATATTTCATTGCATACTAAAAAATGATCATTTTATTTTTACATATTTGCAAATGAGTCTGGTCATATTAATTTTAGTTTTGTTCATATTAATTATTAATTTATCCCGATGTCTCAATTTAATTTGCATTATCTTTGCTACTAGAGCAGGCCATCTTTATATGTGTGCTCGTAATGGCCAGGCATTTAGTAACTTGTGACCCCCTCTACTTGGTTCTACTGCCGCAAAAGTTGTTTGCAAAAGTTTGACAAAGTGCTTCAGGAACAGCATCGGCTGCCGCTGGGAACGAACGCGTTTGCGACTTGTCGCCTGTAAAGCATTCAACAGATTTGTCAAAGAAATTAATAAATACCACGTCATGCTGGGAAACGCCTGCCACTGCCACAGCCACAGCCACTGCCCCCGCCCCCCTCCACTAACTTCTGCCACACACCAGGTGCCATAGCGACATTTTACAGCGTGAGAAAAAAACGTAGCATATATTTTGGGGCTGGGAGTGGAGAGGCGGGCAATTAATTGCAGTCGTTCGTGCCTTGTGAGTTATGTGCGGCTATTTAAGTTGATGCTTGCCAAGTTCACAGTCACCAACATGAGACTGACTCTCATTCTGGTCGAGTGCCTTATAATTAAGATGCCAGTCTCAACTAGTGCTACACCCACTGCTCCCTTTCGCTCTCTCCTTCTCTCTCTCTCTCTCTCTCTCTCTCTCTCTTCTACTGCTTCAATGATTCTGTGATATATTTGCTATGGCACATTTGCCGGCAATTAAAGCAAATTGCAAAAAGCGACATTCATTATTTGTATTATTATTATTATTATTATCGTTATTATTATGATGCCGTTTTCATTTCTGACCAGGTAATATGCACTGTACTAACTTCTTTATGTATACATATAAATACCACTCTTTCTATCTCATTCGTCTTCGTTCTCCCCTCTAGCGCGTTCACTCGTGTTCCTTTCGCCTTTGTCAAGGTGATTTATCACTTCTAAGCGCCTGGCACTCATTAATTTTTGATTGGGCCTGAAAAGGCAAACGGCAAAAGATGTTCGGACCCCAAATGGTATATTTCATTCTCTTATTATTATGATTGTTGTTGTTGTTTCTGCTGCTGCTGCTGCCCGTGCTGTTATTTTCATTAAAACTTCATCAAGTGGCAGAACCTAATGATGAGCGCAGTCAGATGGTCCGTGCTCGTTCCTAGCATACCCTGTTGCTTAGCTATCAGGTATTAAACTGTAGACATAATTACAAAACAATTTCTGGTGGTGAAAAAACAAGTGAGGGCTAGCTGAATAATATCTAAATTATAAATATCTATTATTAAATCATCGTATCTTTAGGGTCCTCCAGGACGACGAATACATGATCTTTTTTAGATAAATATCATTTTAATTTATTTTAAATTATTTACATTTTTTTATAGCTCGTACTTATCATCGTAGTAATCAAAATGAGGAAATTTATCGATGGGTTATTCATGTGATAAATTATGCATTTACCATTTTCAACTAAAACTAACTGCAATTCTTTTTATATTTTTGTAAAATATGATTGATGTGATCTAAGAAAATGAAGATATTTAAATATCAAATAGAAATAATATAATATATAAAATTAATTATTAATAAATATTTAATTATAATATATATTATTCAACTTCCAAATTTACACAAACTACTTTACTATTTAAGAAACCTATTTTCCCCCTTTTCAGGCAGGGTATCCGCTAGTGATTCACTGAACACAAGAGACACTTTTATTACTCAAAATGAAATGGAAAGCCTCGATGTCTGTTTAGGCAAATGCTTCATTTAAACTGAACGATAGGGTTGACAAGAAATTTGTCCTGTCTGATAAATTTGTTTATCGAGCTATTGGCTCTATTAGCTTATTATTGTCTCACAATTGGCAGGGCCGGGGTCGCCACCAGCCATAATTCAATGTTGTCTGGGCGTATTTTTAGGGGAACTTAAAACTCAAACCCAAACAGAAACTTTCCATAGATGATAAACAAATGGCTAAAAAATTGGCTACCAAATGGCAGACGACTGCGACGACGACATCCCTGTAGAGGAAACTCTAACCACGCTCGTTTGTATCCCATTCATATGCATTATGCGCCCCACCGCAACTATATGTGCTTTTTGAGTTACATATAGAGCTAGAGAGGGAGAAATAGAGAGAGAGATAGGTAGAATGATGGGACCGGGACAGAGGGTTTCGCTGACTAGTTTTGCGTATATATAAGTTTTTTTAACGCCCCGGTTAGTCCGGCTATACCGGTGCCGGTTGCAACTCTCGTACCGTTCAAACTATGGACGCCGTTTCCGCTGACAGTTATTTTGATTTATGTGAAAATGTTGCGAGGAGCGGACCCACTGTGTGTCCGCCGAAATGGCCAGTGCGTGCCCAGCTCCATAGGAAAATGGCAATAAATAGCAGCACACATACCACGCGGCCCATGACAACAAAGAGCTTCTCTAGTCGAACCTCCCCAAAAAGCACTCAAAATGCCCCAACAACAAATTGTCTGCGCCCCATAAAAAGGTGTTGCCATTGATAACCGTTTTTGGTTCCAGGCTCACAGGTTTCAGGCTCAGGTTCAGGTTCAGATGCGGGTCGTGGCTAGCCCTTTGCACTGATAATGCAAAAATGACTTATGCGAGTGCGTATGCATGGTATATATCATCGAGTCTCTAAACAATGCCCAAATGTCAATGGACAACATATTGAAAGATTCTCAAACTTCCGACATTACGATTGAAAGCCTGTAAAACAAATTGAAGACATGAAACTACGCGGAACGAATAGAGGTTGAAGTGAATTTGTATCTTCAAATATTTAACTTCATTTTACATTTGAAATTGTAAGAGGAAGAGCCAGGATATCTATTTGCTATTTACTCAAAGCACACGCAAACTCATTCTCTAAAACTACTAGCAACTGCTGAACTAACTCTGATACTTTTTTTTCCATACTCACGATCGATTTTCAACAACTAAATCCAAAATGTTTTTAGACAAAAAAACCAAAAAGTTAAAAAGTTAATATATTCTCTCTATAATTTTTCAGTATGCAAGGAAATATTTAGAAAATATTTATAGTAAATGTCTCTTAAAAGTTGAATTATTATTACACAAACTATTTACATTTAAAGATGAAAAATAAAAATAGTATTTATTTTTGGTAATCTAATCATTTTTCATAAATATATCATCTTTATATCAAAGTTACTTTCAAGCTGGCTTTATAACATACTAGTTATATGAAACAATATTAAAGACTTCAATGAGGTCAATTTTATCTTATTCATTCGTCATTTCGTCTCTCATCTGCTGATCTCAGCACCCTCTTCGTTTTCTTAAGCAATCAACTCTATGCAAACGAAGTTTTCAGCTTCTGTGCCTATACATAAACAATTCCCATTTCCATTTCCATTCTCATTCCCATTCCCATTCCCATTCCCGCCCACAAGCTCTGCAAGTAGCTTGCCTTTCGACCCCTTTGGGGCTCTTAAGTGTCTGCAGCCACTTAAGCAAATCCAGCAGCAAATCCTATGGCAGCCTCTTGTCTAATAACTCTAATGGCAGCAATAAAATATCCATATACATTTAAAATTAGCACTCGATTGAAGAACTGACTGCTGGAGAGAGGCGAAGGGCTGTCGGGTTAAGAGATCTACTGGGAATGTCATTTGCAGTCCACTTCTAGGCTAACCCAGCTGGCCAGGCCAAATGTGACCGCAAACTACATAAACTATAATGGCATGGCTCCGTGTATGGTGTATGGGTGTGTGTATGCTAGTCAGTGCTGCCTGCAAACCAAATTGAATGAAATGCAGGAAAAGGTTTCGTTGTGCAAAACAAAAAAAAAAAAAAAAATGAACGCAAAATGAAAGCGACGGAGATGACCAAAACAACCGCACAAGCGGCGACTGTGGGTGTCACTAGCCCAGTCAACAGCAACAACTACAACAACAGCAGCCAAACCAATAAAGACCACTAAGTGTCTAAATGTGTGTGTACCACTACTCCAAGTGTGTGTGTGTGTGTGTGTGTGTGTGTAAATGTGATTGTATTTGAAATAAACCAAATAGTCACACATAAATGCGGGTGTCGCAAACGCTCACAAACCCCAAAAACCCTGTCTGAACCGAGCTCCAACGACCAGCGGCTAGTTTTGTGCTAGAGATGTGCAAAATTCGTGATTAAAACCGTATTTGAGAGTGCATTCATCTATTAGAAAGAGACAAGCAAGTAAAAGAAAATCTATTTAGGTATCTCTAGCCTATGCTTTTTCTCGTTAGTTTTTTCTCTTTAAGTAAACTTATAAGCTTGACCATGAGCGATCTTAGTTTAAATAAGCTAAATACGGAAATGAATACTCATAGGTGTTTCACAAAAAACTATTGTAAAACCTGAGCTATATTGATATTAATTATTATTATTTGTATAATAAATACTAATATAAATAGTCCCCCTATAAATTCCTCATTGTTAATTTTTAGTTAATAAATAATTATATCTCTATTTAAAACAGTAAAATATAACTCTTAGTTTTTTATGAGCTCTGGATTATTTGGTAACCTATTGCAATTCAGTTGGAATGGTGCGCTTCTCAAACTATAGCTGCTCATTGTTTTGGGTGTAACAAGAGCACTACGTAATTCCCTGTTCATCTCTATTGCATTGTCGCACATCATAAATTGAGCACAGCCTGCTGTGGCACGACGCGACGTCGCCCTCTGGAAAAGGCTCTACTAAGCCCTAGTTTGAAAAAAAGCAGTGCAGCAGTTTTGGCTCTCTTTGTCCCATCTCTCTCTCTCTCTCTCTCTCTCTCTCTCTCTCTCTCTCTCTTACTCCTCAAATACCGCAATCCGTTACAACCAGCATAGCTAAACTTCCGGCCGACTACGGACTGCTACGGTCTGCGGCTACGGCTGTGGCTCTGACTCCAGTTCCGACTAGAGCGGCTGCTGTTGTTGCTGATAAAAAAGTTTGCCTTTGAAAATGTCTATTTGAAAAGTTTGTCGGGCCGTTGTAGGCGTGAGTGAAAAAAGAGGGGCGTGGCCATAGTTTGCTCCTCAACCGGCAACCGTTTGCCAGCCTGGTGCAAAAAGCCGGACGCTAAATGAAAGTCATTTATTTTCGGCGCATTTCGACGATTTCTACTCTTTTTTGGCCCATTGGCCGGTTCATTGCGGGGCAATGTTTTTAATCAACTTGGCGCAAAATTGTTCGCGCTGGCCATCAACTCAAGTGCCGTCTAAGGGCAAGGTCTGTTGCATGAAAGGATTTCCCTCTCAGCCTCTCGCTGTCAGTTTTCGGTTTCAAGAACATGTTATATACCCTGTCAGCTTTGATTAGGCACGTGTTGAAAGGCACTACCAAAAGCTAATAAAAGCATCGGCTATTGAGATTGACTGCAGTTGCAAACGCAAAAAAAAACGGTAAAGAATGCTCTAGTCGAGGCTGCTCGACTATGAGATCCCCTGATATTTCATACATATACACACATACGCACGCACGTAAACCCAGGCATGTGCTGCCTTGTGGGCTTACTTAGGGAACTTAATTGCCTAACAATTTTTTTTGTAGGCGGACAATCTTCATAAAACTTTCAGACCGTGATAACAACACCAAAATGTGTATATTTGCCATAGCAAAATTCTTTAGTATTTTAAATACACATTTTACAAATTTATAGGGAAGGATGTGGGGGTGGTTGTAGAAAATACCCAAAATCAAAATTCTATAAAATAAATATGAATCTATATTAAAATTTAGGGGATCTCGTAGTCGAGCTGTCTCGACTAAAGCTTTCATATTTATTTATTATGAGTTTTATTAGTTTAATTATTATTATTATAAATTATAAATAATATATTATTCTTGAACTACCTACAATCTGCTCTAAAACGATTTAGTGCGAATACTCGGCTGGCCCTTTTTAATACAAAGCGGCAAATACGAGCTTAAGAATTGCCATAGCAATTGCTAATCGCACCCCTTGCTCCCTCGACTAGTCAGAAATGTTTTAATTTTTTTGCATTTGCACTCACACTATATTACTCACTATATCTATATCAGACGGATGTAAAACATGCGATTAGCAATCGCAGGGCAGCCCCAATCGGGGAAGTGTAGAAAAATCTATTGAATCTGTTGCATAGGGGCAGGCGCTGCAGCTGCAGTTGAATGCGAATTTGCATTTGCTTTCGCCTGTCAACATATTTAAAACTTACTCAGGCGGCAAATAAATATTTACACGATGTCGCCAAAATGGGCGCAGAAAATCCGTGCTTAGCCTTCCAAAAACGCGCATAGAAAAAGATACAAAAAATGGGAAATACGGAAAAGTGGATGGAAAATCGGTGTAAAAATGAATGAAGCGCATTTGAATGGTGAGACGAGAAAGCTTTATCATTTGACGCTCACTGCGCCCAAAAACTATGCAAATAATTCATTCGACAGACAGACGAGCAAACAAACAAGTTGGGGTTGGTTGGGGGTGAATTGCAAAGGGCTTGCATATCAGAGAGGGAAAATGGCCGGGGCGAGGAGCGAGTGTGACGATGAAGTGTGAAAATATGCAGCAGACACAATTGCAAAAGAAATTAAAACGAGCAGCAGCAGCAGGAAAAAGAAAACAGAATTCGTTGACTCCCAAGGCATGTGTGTGTGTGTGTGTGTGTGTGTGTGTGTAGGACGTCTGAGTGTGTGTAAGTCAGTGTGTGTGATTCGGCCATGGCTAGCTGTTGTTGTGTTGACTACACGCTCCTATCTGGCAAATCTTTACCTCTGGCTACATTGCAAGCCAAAAGTCAGTTGCCTTCTGTTTTGGCATTCATGCTGTGCTGCCACGCCCTCCCCCGCTCCGTCCTCACTCCCTCCTGTTGCACGTGCCTGGGAGCCTGCAAGTCAAATGTTTAGATTTTTGTTGGTCCTCTTCTGTTAAACTGTTAAACTGTTCTGGCATTTTTGCTATGCTCCACACCTTTCACACCTTGCAAACAATCTGACTGGCCCCCAATATCTCCCGCCCACTTTCTCCCATTGCGCATAGTTTGTGTCTATTGTTTTGGCATAAATATTGCCTGGATATAAACGCTTGAAAGTAAGCTTTAAAATATATTTGCACAAGAGCTCAAAATAAACAACAGATTGACGTAAAATTCGCATTAAAAATGCAACATGTTATGTCGCATGCGACCGATCTCTGTCCCTTAACCTCTGCGCAAACAAGCTTAAAAAAGCAAAAAAAAAAACCTCAGTTGAGGCATTTTAAATATTTGATGCTTCAACATTATTTGGCAATTGATGGCAGACACTCTCCAGGGGGCGGAGGCAAACGAAGCCAGACAGACATCTAATAGAGAAAGAGAGTCTGTTCGTCTGTGTGTGTGTGTGTATGTGTGTGTGTGTGTGTGTGAGTAATCTATTAGTTGCGGCCAGGAGCGGAAGTGTTTATATTGTTACTGCAGCTGTCAGCCAGCATTGAGGAATTCATCTATAAAAGCATTTTCCATGCATTTCCCTGACATTTCCGCATCGTATGGCATATACAAAAATTAAAAAAGAAAATCTTAAAAGATAGATGAGAACAGCGGACCGAACATAAAAACCAAGTAAATACCAAAAAACTGCCCAAGCTACACTCAGCGAAAATAAGACTAACTCCATTTACCAATTGATTGTGCAGGAAAAGCTAAATAAGGAACAGTTGAAGATAAATGGAATTCGGTGAATTCGATAATTATGACAGGAAATAAAACATGAAGCAAAACTAAATTTCATTGAATAATAGTAATAAATAATAATATAATAAAGTAAATATAAATCGTTTCAATATATATAATAGATATATTATATATATTTCATATATTTTTAAAATTATTTTTCCTATTATTATTATTATTTTTATTATGATTATTATTTTTATCATCATTATTATTATTATTATTATTATTATCATTAATACATTATAATATTATTATTATTATTATTATTATTATTATTATTATTATTATTATTATTATTATTATTATTATTATTATTATTATTATTATTATTATTATTATTATTATTATTATTATTATTATTATTATTATTATTATTATTATTATTATTATTATTATTATTATTATTATTATTATTATTATTATTATTATTATTATTATTATTATTATTATTATTATTATTATTATTATTATTATTATTATTATTATTATTATTATTATTATTATTATTATTATTATTATTATTATTATTATTATTATTATTATTATTATTATTATTATTATTATTATTATTATTATTATTATTATTATTATTATTATTATTATTATTATTATTATTATTATTATTATTATTATTATTATTATTATTATTATTATTATTATTATTATTATTATTATTATTATTATTATTATTATTATTATTATTATTATTATTATTATTATTATTATTATTATTATTATTATTATTATTATTATTATTATTATTATTATTATTATTATTATTATTATTATTATTATTATTATTATTATTATTATTATTATTATTATTATTATTATTATTATTATTATTATTATTATTATTATTATTATTATTATTATTATTATTATTATTATTATTATTATTATTACTGCGTAAAATAAGTCAAATATTTTGCTTTTTATTATACCCTGAACCCATTGAAAATGGGAAATAAGGGTATAATGGTTTTGTTAAATGTATGTAACAGTCAGAAGGAGGCGTGGCCGACCCCATAAAGTATATATATTCTTGATCAGGGCAACGAGCTGAGTCGATTTAGCCATGTCCGTCTGTCCGTCCGTCCGTCTGTCCGTCCGTCCGTCCGTCCGTCTGTCCGTATGTTTGAACGCGTCGATCTTAGAAGATATAAGAGCTAGAGACTTGAAATTTTTTTTGTTAGGTCCGTGCATTGCACGCGCAGATCGAGTTTATCTCCAAAAAACGATAACTACTCCCGTGTTTTTTTTATCGATTAAAAACCCTATCGAAAATCCGTTTTAAAATTATATCTCCTACATCTTTAAAGCTAGAGTCTCCAAATTTTGCATATAGGTTTAGATGAATTTTACAGAATTTCAATTTTTGTTATATTTTGGATACCGGCTCCAAATGTGACCAAACTCCCCTTTGAAGGTCAGTTGCATGTATAGCTAATTGTGAATGAGTTGGCATTTTTATAAAATGTAAAATATTCAATAGAATATGTACATAATATGCTAAAAGTTTCATTAAATTCCGTTTAGTCAACACAAATTAATAAACAAAACGTTTGGCCAACTAACAAACGCACGTGGCAGCAGCAAAAAGAGTTTTCCTATACGTGTGCACACATACACTCAAACCTCTTCTAGCATATTCTAAGAATCAAATTGCGATTTATTGTGTTAAAATTCTCAGCTGTTAGTTTAGTTTAGTTTTACTAGATGGCGCTCTAGCGGTCAACTTATTGCAGTTTTGTCGTTTCGATTTTAAGTGGCGAGGTGGCGTTGTTATTAAAGGCGAGGCGCGCCTTTCGACTTCGGAGGCAAAGTCGGTAGAATTTAATTTTTCAATCTTTTTAGCATGAGAGCATGAGGTGACTTTTTGAGGTGATCGAGGTGAACGTTCATCGAGAATTTCTCGGTTTGAGTCTTGGTGTCTTAATAAAATGGAAAGTCAACATTTTGGATAGCGACCATAAATTTGAACAAATTCTTTAAATTGCAGTGAAAATATGTGAATGATTTTTTATTTTTAATAAATTGAAAATAAATAAGTTTAACAGAATGAAATGATAATGTTCATAATATAGAATGTTTCTAATTGCAAATAACTAAAGCGCGTTGCGCCATCTATTAATTTGTTTTGGCAATACATATGTATGCACACATGTATATGCTAACATAGTCCTACATTTCTACATATACATAAATGTTTGTATGTATAATTGCAAGTATTTTCGAGCGTTACACACATACACCCTTACATATACATGTTCCAATTTATCCATATGTATGTACATGCTGCAAAGTATCATCACTATTAAAATGAACTTTTAAACACTGATCTGCAGCATTGAACAGGCGGGCTTTTTAAAAAAATTAAAAATATTTTTATTTTCAAGCTTTGGTGATATATAAGCTTATAATTATTTTTATTTAATAAATATATATATATATGTTTATATTATATATATATATATATATATATATATATATATATATATATATATATATATATATATATATATATATATATATATATATATATATATATATAACTATATACATATATATATATATATATAATACCCGGAACCAAACAAACAAAAAATACATTTAATATGGTTAAATACTTAGACTTCAATATATATATATTTGAAATATATTGAAGTCTAAGTATTTAACCATATTAAATGTATTTTGTGTTTGTTTGGTTCAGGGTATTATCTAGTCGAGCACTCTCGACTAGAGTTTTCTTACTTGTTCTTATTCATTTACTTTCTACTTTGCTGAGCTCTCTCCATATTTCTTATACAAAAATTTAATTTTTGTGCACTACTATTTCTCGCAGTGCAGAATGCAAATGTCAGGCAACAGCTAAGAATGAAAGAAAGGGAGAGCGAATGAATGGGAGGCTTTTTGTCAGTGTGGCACGTGCGTCACTTGGTATCATCGACGCGGAAATGTGATGTCAATTCAAATTTGTTCAAGTGTACGTATGTGTGCGGGTTTGTGTCTATGCTAAGTGTATATGCTCATGTGTTAATTTAACGTGTCCCCTCCATAGACGAGTTTGCCATTTTCTAAGCACACAAAACTTTTCTCAAGTGCGTGAGTTTCCTTCATCATTATCATTCTCCTCATCATCCGCATCCTTTATATCATTATCATTATCATCATCTCTGGCAGCAGCTTCTGGCTGCGCTGTTCCTGTCACGATTTGATATCCTGCGTCGCGTGACATATCCGTTGGCTGGCGATACATCAGCCCCGCCCCTCTACCACTTACGCCCACTTTTTTGGCTGCAGCTGCTGCTGCTGCGCTTTTGTTTGTCAGCAAACGGCACTGGAAATTTTCTTCTCAATTTTTCTGCAATTGTTGCGATTTTTTGCTTTCCTTCAGCTTTTCTTCTTTCCTTTTACTTATATTTTTTTTGTGTGCAATTGAATTAAATGCGCCACCAGACAGCAGTCGCCTTCTGTGTATCGGAGGTGGAGGTGGGTGTGCCACCTGAACCTCTTGAGCAGCTCTTTGGTAGCTGACAGCCACACTTGTATACGTGAGTATCTGAAGTTGAGAGTGTCGCTTGTTAACCGGCAAGATGACAGCTGCTGATAACCGTTTGGCAGATGCGAACAATAATCACGTGGGCTGTAAGGTTGCTCGAAGCATTTCACATTTGAGTATGTTGTAGGAATGAACTAAGAAGGACTAGGGCTCGTGAAGCTGTCATTGCTTTCAGATGACGCACTCGGGCATTAAAAGACTTTGAAGCTAGAACTCATTGAGAATTCCAAACGAAATTGATATTTTTAACATATGTTCATTGCTTGAGCACTATTAACATAGTTCTTATAACAATCATAAAATAAGTCGGGAGTACCCGTTTAAAATATACTCAGCCTGCTTACTGGTTAGTATTTGGAAATGTAAAAGCCTATTTCTATGTCTAATTATGAAAAACCAATTCAGGTATATGCACTATTTTAAAAGAATCTGTCTTCGTCAGAATCTTAACACTGCTACTGAGAAAATGTACTCATCGCAACTGCCATCCCCGCCAATCTAACAATTTTATGTAGAGTGATAAATCGGAGACTAAAGAACAGCTGCCAATTCAAACTCAATTCAATCGAATGAATGTGTTGTGTGTAAATGTATTGAAAAACTGCTTACGCTTGGTGCTGATTGAGAAGTGGTTTTGCGAATAGACCAGACATTTTATTTTATAGCTTCTGTATTATTTAACGCACTTTCAGCATATAATAATTATAATTTTTAAATGTATTAGAATTGCAAACTCTTTCAAATAATGACAACATATACAAGTGAGCTTCGTTTGATACGTTTAGGATAACTATATAAATAAAAAAAATTGTATAAATGATATATCCAAGTGTAAAATTTTAAAGCTTTAGCTGTAAAGCCTTAAAAAATATGATTTATTAATTTCGATTCAAAAGCGTTGTTAGAAGTATATATAAATATCTATTATCAATTTTATCTTTAAATTCAATGGGCTCAGAGTAAAGGGTAAGGTATATGCGTCAAATGTCAATCCTTTATATCAAATATGTAAATATATATACATTATTTTAAATTCTCTCGATTCTCTCAAGCTTCAAGCTGATTCCTTGCCTTGGCAAATTAAATATTTCACTTCTATTAAGATACCCAAGTTACGGTTATATTAACTTAATCTAAGCCAATTGCAGAGCTGCCTCTTCATATACTTCTGCGTATAAAACTTTATGCACAAGTATTATTACCTTGCCCATCTCCCGAAGAGTGTTTCTGAGAAAAAAAAACTTTGGCTTTTACGGCGATATCAATTTGAGCTCAAGTAACTTCTTAATTTGAATGGACATAAAAATCACGCGGTTAGATCTTGATGCAGCGCTTTGCTTATGCTGATTATTTACGATATACAACGGCCCCTACTTATGCAGATACGTCGTTAAGCCGAAGCACACGGCATAAGGTATGTGGCTATGTGGCACTCGTTAGACCATTGGTATTAAAGTTGATGCCAGCTCGTGCCTAATTTAACGACACCAGCGACATTTCGAGGCACATTTCACGGCAACCTGCGACTGTCTACACTCCAACACACACACAGACACACACACAGACACACACACAGACACACACACAGACACGAGCACACTCTCTTTGGCAAACGTATAAGAGCCGCACATAACGGTAGCTGCTAGTAAGACCCTCTGAACACAAGCCAGACATACGAGACGTTGACGGCGACGACGACATTTACAGGTGGTCGTTGGTCTAATGAATTTTATAGCCAGGAAATTATTATGGCAGGCATCGATGAGCCAGGCCGAGACGCAGGTGGTGGCAAAAGACGGCAAAAGGCAAAGGTGATGGTGACGGGTGGTGGCGGTAGAACGAGTTGAAATTGGCAATTAACAAACCATTGAATCCAATAAACAGGATTTTAACATTTTGAGCAAACACACACAGGCAAACAGAACAGAGCCCAGCCCAGCACAGAACAGAGCAGCACTAAGAGCAGCCAAAAGGTAGCTGAAATAAGGCGCCAGGGCAACCAGAGGGCGGAAAGGACAGCCGGGACCATCCACAGACTTGCTGAATGGCTGGTTGGCTGGTTGACTGGCTGGTCGGCTAGCACGCAGCAGGCAGGCGACCGAGCAGTGGAAGTCAAAGCAGAAACTCTCTACACAAACCGACTAAGCGGCTGCACAGTGGATCTTTTCACTCTTTTGTTTATAAAGTTGATAAACTTGAAAATTAAAGGACGATTCGACCAAATTTTTTTTAAATATATGTAGATCTGACCTGTTTGTGTAACTCTCTCAAGGCAACTCTAAACTAAACTAAACTACTAAATTCCTGTAATTAATAATAAAACAATTTGATTTTAAAAATAATTATTTTCTACAAGATAGTTCTCAACAAAATTCTAAATTGAAAATAAAAACATTTTATTTTAAATGTAAATTGATTTCTGGAAAATTGTTATCAGTTTAAGCATCGCTTCTTTCATGGAAATTGCCCACTGTGCGTCGTTAGTTCGCGTCGTTGTTTGTTTATATGCCATTTTTGATTATTTTTATGTCGGTGCGTGTGGGCGTGTGTATATATATTTATATACATCTACATGGTGTGTATGTCTGTCTCTCTACATATATACATATGTATGCGTGACTGTGGAGGCCAGTCCATGAGGTAGCATTGTGTTTGACGGGGTCGTACAGGATGTATTGGATTGCGAAGCGGTCTGGGTCTGTAAATTGCTGTTGTTGTAATTGAAACCTTTGAAGTGTTGCCTAAATGTTAGTTAGAAATTTAAATGAAAATCAAAATCAAAATGAAAATGAAAATTCATTTAAGTTATATCACAGAACCCCACAGTTTAGCGAACTGTTCCCCATTTTTGGCAAATGTATTTGATGGGTTAATGCTCAAAGGAGTTCACAGCAAGTGGCCGAAGCGACTTAAATGAACCAAGTGAATTGAGTGCCAAAAGCGACTACTTTTATTCGAATACCAAAGGAAGATTGAACAGCTCTTAATAAATTAATGAAATATACACGAAATGGGAACAAATGTGATTCAAAAAGTGTTGTAAGAAGATGTTTATTTAATTTACAGCAAAAAAGTCTTTATTAAATGAAATTGAAATCTTGAACCAATTGATTGACAGTTTATTTCTTTTTCAATCATTTAAGTTTCCATTTCGAATGTAAGGAACAGAGCTTTATAAATTCAATTTTACTTATAAAGTTATTTTAAAATAATTTTTTTGAATATATAAAAAAGAAAAATCTATATTATTGGATTAAAAGATCCCGCAATGATCAGAAATGAAACCTTAGTATATAGTCAATTAGTCCAATTTTAAGACTTGAACCCTATGTAAGCAGTAGAACTTCATGATATTTTTATATATATTTTGAGTAAAAGTAAAGCCAAATATATACCCAACCGCAGCTCATAATTTTTATCATTAGATATAAAATATATACAAAATTACTATGGAAAGCTTAACGACTCGTTTCCTTCTATAATAATACGACTTTCAAGTTGCCAACTCTTCAGACGATGATTGCATTAAAACGCGAAATCCATTCAGTTTGCCAAGTGCCTGACCATTTGTCTAGGCACCTGGCTAGGCTCGCTGTAAGCCCACTCGAGTCGGACTCATGCTCCAGGTATTCGATATCATTACAGGGAATACTCTTAATGATGCTCTTTCACTCACTCTCTCTATTTTATTTTTAATGAGCAAGCCCCCGACAATGGCCAAAATACACTCGACCACACAATAGATCATACGAACTGCTCGGACCACAATGCGAACCACTTAGACGTACTTAGCAGCTGCAGTGCTGCGAGTCCTTTCAGCTGCCTCACATGTGCGCTATAGCCGGATTATTAAATCAAATTAAATTAAATTAATACCGCTGATTAAAACGTAACGCGAGAAGTAAACAAAAGCCAAGCATTTAAGCGCGCTCCATGTGAAACAAAGCCCAGATCCTTGGCGAACAGCGAGCGAGACCCTAGCGACAGCCCAACAGTAAACATCATAATCAGGGGCCCACAATATGGACGCACGCATGTGGGCCCCTTTTTAATGCCATGACAAAAAACCGAAAGGCAAATCGTTCTCAGTCTGCTGTCTCCTATCGCAGAGCTCGGCGTCCGGAAATGTGGAAATTTGCAATCAGCATAAAAATTACATTAACATACAGAGCCGAAGACCAGAAAACAAACTGCCAGACTGAGAGACAGACATCCAGGCTGCTAGAATACGAGGCCTTGCCCGAGGGCCAGGCCAAATGACAAAGTTTATGTGTGGATATTTAAATAAAATTATTTCAGAGTAAAGACGAAAAGACAAGAGAGAAAACATTTCTCTTTGCAATTTCGAAGATTGAATGCTCTTACAATGGAAATATCTAAACTTTAACGAAATATTACTATAGCCTAAAATCGTTTTCCCAAGCTTACCAATTCTCGAGAGCTTATGATATATAGAGTCGCTAAGTTGGAGAAGAAACAAGTGTTAGTAGAGTGATAAGTTTAATGATGATTAACAAGTTAGTTGTTGGTTGCTGGAAAGATTAAAGTCACTGTATTCAACATTTTGATAAGACATATAAAAATAAAACAACTCACACATTGTTATTATCATTCAATGAATTAAATTTCAATACATGCACATTTTTTAGCTCTGTATTTTAGTTTATTGAATAAAAAATTAAAAAGCAAATAAGTATTTTCGCGAGGTAATTGAAAGGATTAATATATGCAAAGGATTAATTATGCAAAGAAACCAACAAAGTATTTATTTATAACACCTCTACGATAACTTAATTCAAATAGTAAAATCACAGCCAATTATGACTGGAAAGAAAGAATCATTTTCTTTCTTTTTTTTTCTTTTAGATTATAAGTATAAATTGACCACAGTAAAAGACATACTAAAGACGTGTATTGATTATTATTTGAACATTTAACCATCACGGATTATAATTTTTCTATCGAAACGTGTCACATTTTGGCTAACCAAGTCGTGAGAGCTAATCTGTAAGCGCATTATCTTGGGCCTATGTCAGAGAGGAATTCGGTCCCAGTACCTCCCATTTGCCAGTTAGCAGTGGCTCCTATGCTTCCCCTGATCCGCGATTCTGCTGGATGAACTGGGAGAGCTCCTTACAGCTCTTTTTGTTCAGTTGCTCTCTCAGTTTCCAGTCACACGTCAGTGACAAAACGGAAAGTGATTAAAATCGCATTTAATGCGCAAGCGACGCGTTCAGCACACAACGTGGAGTGGGCAGTGGGTGAAAAGAGGGGAGTTATTATTGTTGTTGTTCTTGCTCTTGTTGTTGTTGTTGTCGTTATTGTTGTTTTTGGTGCGGCTGGTTGTTGGTGGTGCTGTTGCTGCTTGGGGTGAGATTACTGTAAGTGTTTGCTATATTGTGTGTTTGTGTGTTTAGGTCTTCTGCCCGGGCTGAGAAAAGTCTTTTGGGTCGAAGTTTGAGCTGGGTTGGCAGTCGAAGCAGCATTGCGCTAATCAACGGGAAATTGACACGCGCCTCTTACTTCGTAAACCGCGTCCCAACAAAATTAACTCAATATATATCGAGCTTAGTTATCTAAATGGGAAGTGAATGTCTTTTCGATATTAGCGGCGACAAAAAACATAATGAAAGCCAAAAACCCTGCAGGAGACTTTGCAGCTCAACATTCTTAACGCACTTTTGAAATTCTTTTAGATAGAAATTGTGTCGTGTGCCGGAATAAAATACAATATTACATATATGAAGACCCAAGGCATTAAACGCCCGTTCAGTTGATAAAGGAGCTGTGTAATAAATGCTTTTACGCTCTTCAGATTGACCTTATGCTGGTGGTTTTTATTTCATGATATGATATGTTATTTTTATTCCGATGTAACATACATTTTGATATAATTTATAGAAATTGACAAATATTCATACACTAGATGAATATAAAGTATGTACCACAGCTATAGTCGGAATCGCCCGACTACGGAACAAGTTATCTAATGCAAATTCAAAGTCGTACAGCATATAGAATTACACATTTCAAATGTCTAGTTTCTCTGTTTCATGAGATCGCTGTGCTTATACGAATGGACGGACTAATGACGGATATGGTTCAATCAACTGAATTCTTCCTCGTTATGATCAAAAATATACATACTGATAGTCCTTGCCCCACCTTCTTCTGCCTGTAACAAACTTTATAGAAACCATTATACTCTAAATTCTGATTGTCAGTATAATACAAAGTATAATAACAGACCAAATACTTTCTAGGCCTCAAAGACTTCCATTAGAATTCTTCTCGAAATCTTACGTGAATAAGGAAAGAACTGAAAAGAAAAACACCGCCGAGCAGATGCTATGAAAAACATGAAAATCCTTTTTATCACCAAACCCACATCATGCAGCATTTGAAATGTGTAGGCCAGCACAGAGGGAAAGAGAGCGAGCGAGTGGACCTTATGGCGAGACGAGTTCTTTGGAAACCTCGCGTGTTCAGCTGTTGAGGATCAGCAATTCCCGTACCTGCCACAAACAAAAAAGGCAACCTGCAGAGAGACTCTCACATACTCAAATAAATAGCTATAAAGAACTTGAGGCTCTAAACCATTTATAGTGCTGCCGTGAAAACTAGAAACGAAACGAAATTGTTTGTTTGACAAACAGAATTTCCATAGCATTAGCCGAATACCGTCAATAAAGATTAGATGTGTGTGCGGAGATTGTATTTGCTCTCCAAACAACAAACAGAAAAGAAAAATTAGATACGAAATGCTGGTTGATTGCCGAGCAACCCCTACGTGGCTCCGAGGCACAGGGTAGCCTTCGGTACAGCTCATTAACGACAGCTGCTCAACAGGCAGGCAGGCGATCAAGACAGAGGTAAACGAGGACGAGCGAAGAGAGGGAGACAGAGAGAGAGACAGAGAGAGAGAGAGAGAGAGAGAGAGGAGAGAGAGGGCGACAGGGAGAGAGAGATCATGCAGGTTTACCTGAGCTACCTGTAATGTTGGGAGCTCACCGACTACTCCCAAACATAATAATCAGCAAAGATCGCTTATTATGCCTGCTTCTGTTTAATGCCGGCGATCAGATACTTCGCCTGCTTGTGCCTCCCCTTGGCTGAAGTTTTCTTTTGCACCTTGCAGCTTGTTGCAAGCAACGAGCCACCGCAGCAATCATATGCCGTTTGTCCTCAATTCTTGACAGCTGTTTCTTCAAGCGTCACCTTGATCTGTCCTTTTGTTTTGTTTTGTTTTGTTTTGCTTTGCTGCTGCTGCGCAATCATCTGTTTTTGTTTTTTTTTTTCTGTTTCTGATCCTGTTTTTTGTTCGGTTCGATCTACGACAAGTCTTGCGATGGCCCTTGCACAGTTATTTAAATGTCTTGCGGTTTTCTTTGTCAATCATCTGTTGTCTGCTGTCTGCAAAGGCTATTAAGATTGCTTCTAGAGATGCACGTAAGGATGTGGTTGTGCCCCTCAGTGGCAAGAGCAAGAGCATGAAGAAGACAGAGCTTTACCTCCTCTATTCAAGTTTCATGAACTGGAATACATTGCTCAAGCTAGTCGCTGAGTGTTATATAATTGAGATCAGCCTTAATGCTCTTCACGGGCATTTTTTAGATGATCTCTATTGCCTTATACACAGAAGAAGAAATAACACTTGAAAGTTCAGTCAAGCAAGCGACTCTCGATGTGAAATACGAGAGCAAAGTTATCGAAGCGGAACAAAGGTTAATAAATTGTCAAAAAAATAACACATTTACGTATACAGTTAGGTTTTTTTTAGAAAAACCGATGAGAAATACTTCAGCCAGAACGCGTTGTAAACTTTTCTTTTATGAGCTATTTACAAAATGGATATCTACAAATACGTAACTAAGTAGTTACATGTGGGAATTTTTTTAATTGAGTTTCAAAAGTAAGCGTAATATATGTACATCTTAAAATGGAATCTAAATGTTTCATAAATTTTTAAGAAATGATAACTCAGTAAAGCGATCAACAAACTGAATTTAATTGTTTTTTACAGTTATTAATGAGTTTTTTAAAATTTCCTACAGCTTCTTTTTAAATGTTTATCCATCTCTATCTCTCTCACATCTCTCTCTCTCTGTCTTTCTGTCTCACTCTCTCTTCTATCTCTCTTTCTGTCTATCGCTCACTACTTCTAAATACAAAATACTAGCCTCTTATCACTTAACTGTAAGCTGTTGCTTGGGAAACTTCTCGGAACAAACTCCCGAAACTCTTACGCTTTGTTTACAATTCGATTTGTTGTGGGGAGTGAGGGGTGGGTTACTCTCTATTATCTTTGGCTTATATAGCGAGGCTTTGGCTGTTTTATCTCCACCGACTAGCCACAGAGAAAATCAATTTCCATCTAAAATGCTTCTCTCTGCCGGGTTTTCATTCGAACTTTTTACCTCACGTTTGTAAACAAAACGTTCCCGACGAACCCTTGCCCTGCTCCCCGACTCTACCTCGCTTGGTAACGGAGAGGGGCCGCTCCCCCACTGACAGCGTACGAGAATTTGACTAAACACTTGTAAAAAATACATAACACCCCCAACCGAAAAAAAAACAAACGTTATAGCATGCCAAACATATATATACATATATATATATATATATATATATGTATATATATATGTATATATATGTATGCATATATACATGCATACATGCATATGTGTGTGTGTGCTTGCCCAGCCAGTGAAGTGCACTTCAGTAGCAGCAGCTACAGCAACAACAACTATACAGTGATAGCCCAGTATTTTTATGGGGGACTCTTGCGCTCTCTCTCTCTCACTATCTCTCTCTCTTTTCAATGCTCTCGTCATCTCTGGCAGCGCATGTGCAGTGCGTGAGAGCGCATTGAATACGGAAGTGTACCGAAAATACTGGGAAATTTCATAAGCAGACACAGTTGCAGCGAAGAGAGCGAGAGAGCGAGAGAGCGACGTGTGACTGGAGTGTGAGTGCGAGTGTAAATGTGTGTTGACATGGGTTTGTTTGCGAGTGTGTTTCTGTATGGTTGTATGTGTGTTGGTCTGATAGGGTAGCAAACTTCCCACCAGGGTGTGTTCAACTCTTGATGAGCAGCCGCTAAAATATCCTGCATGAAAATGTTCTCACGCTACCAGAGCCCGCCTGCCCGCCAACCCGCCAACCCGCCAACCCGCTGGCAGCCCGCTCCGTTGCTGCCTCTGCTGCCGCTGCCCGATTGCGTGTCCCACTCCAATTCCCATGAGCCATGTCCCTTTGCCTTCGCCAGCCATTTGGCGTGGCTTTTAAAGTTTTTCTTATTATTTTTTTTTTCTTTTTTGGTTTTTGCCGAAACGAAATACTTAATTTCTTGTCTAACTTCCGTTTTCTCAGCCACTTGAGCTACATATATAGGAGACTGGCTTAAAGCCAGCCAGGCCGTCCTCTGTCAGTTCATGTGGCTGCGCGCGCAGTCAGCAAAATTTAAAGAGGAGTCGCTGGCACGCGGTTCCAGGATTCACAGGCACGTATATATATATATATATATATATATGTATAAATGTATATATATATATATATGTATACATATTTGTATGTGTGTGTCCCGGCCTGTCATTCAGCCTGTCCGCTTGTCCGCCCCTTCTGTCTATAGTTGTCTCTCTGTCTTTGTGTGTATCACAGTTTGTACTTAGCGACAGATGTTGCACGTTGTTGGTGTTTTCGTCCTTCTGCCTGGCACTCTTACGCAAAATCAAGTTTCCAAGTTCAAACAGTTAGACAGACAGACAGAAAAACATCATATATGTATATATATATATATAAATATATATACATACATATATGTATATGTATGTGTGCATGCCAAAACTATTAACATAGTGAGCAAGACAAAGATGGACCGGAAAAAAGTGAGAGAGATGGGAATATATAGGCTTACTCCGCTGCACAGTTAATACTTTTCCTGTTAATTTTCATAAAATTGTTTTCATATCTTTTCGCATAGCTGTAAAGTGCTTGCTGCGCCTGCTTTTTAATGCATTGTTGGCTTTGCTCCTTAATCCTTTCGTGTGTGTCCTTTTCAGCTTGAGGTAGGACCCCGTACTAAACCTGAAATTCCTTTTCTTTATCAGTGTATATACATATATATAAGAGTGTATGCTGTGTGTGAGTTTGTCTGACTGTCACTGCGATTGTGAATGCGACTGCGACTACTAATGAGCATGCGACAAGTTGCTGGCGAGAACTCAACACAGTTAAACACATCACAGCTAGGAGACAGGAACAGCAGCAGCAAGAGCTCTCGGCCACAGAAAAAGTTTAGCCAGCAATTGGATGGGCCTAAGCAGCAGCTCCAACTTTATGAGCTTGTTAGCTGAGCGAAAGGATAAAAAAAGGGGTAATGGGTAGTAAAAGATAACTTTGAATATATTACTATGTGCGAAAGAGTATAGAGAACAAACAGAAGTTTACGTAAAAGTATTACATTTTCAAATGCTTTCAAATGCATTTCGTCTAGAAAACAGAAAATAAATTTTGTAAACTAAAAAAATCCTAAAACACTCGAAGTATATTGATTGACTCTACAGATGCTTAAATTTTTTAAAATCAAAGCATACATAGTTTTACAATAGTATCTAGTTATGAAATTAAAGACTTGTGGATCTTCAATTTTAAACCATTTTCATTTTTCTGAATAGGATTTTTTGTATAATATATTTAATATCTAAATATTTATAATTATGTATATTTATATTTATATTAAAAAAAAAAAAAATATATATATATATACATATATATATATATATATATATATATATATATATATATATATATATATATATATATATATATATATATATATTTTTTTTTTTTTTTTTTTTTATTTATTTAATTTTTTTTTATTAAGTATATATTTTAATACAGTGGTCATAGCACATCAAAGATTTTCTGATCTGACAACATATGCTACGCACAAGTCTCATCTATCTTATAAGCTATTAAAAGTAGATTATCTAAATCTGAAGCTTAAAAGCAGCAAATTGAAACTTCACAACTGTCAAGGCAACACAGACATCCCATCTCATCTAAAAGATTATCTACGTTTTGTCCATAAAATGCATGCTGTTAGTTAAAGGAATAAATGCGAGCAGCCTGAGCGAAGCACATCACCCAGATACATCACCAACTACTGTGCCTTCAGATAAGCTCAGCAATAACCCCCTTAAAATCAAAGGAACCCGGGTGAGATAGCATTAGACTCATTAAGCTGACGTAATATCTAATTAAAATCTGTGCCGACCTGTGGATAAAATTTAATTTAACATAGCTTTCACTTGGGTCTAAAGAATTTGTTGTAGTTTCAAAGTTCGTTTTAAAGCTCGTGCTTCCGAGAGATTGAGTCGTCACTATTCAATAACATGTACGATTTATGAACAGGTTTATGATTTGCACAGCTACTTCAAAGCATTTGCGATTCAGTAAACCGAAGCCAATAAACTTTAAAAACACTAAGTTTTTCAGTTGAATTTTATGGGCTCTGCCTGACATAGCTTTCAATATTTCGTTTAGTTCCCTCTCGAGTTCTCTTTTTTTCGAGCAGCCGCAAATAATTTCATAAACGCAATGCTGTGTCCTTTTTAACCAGTTTGCATGCCCACAACTCCACGCAGCTCGTGTTGCCGAAGTGCTTTGGTTCGTGTAACGAGCTAAGGCTAAACAAGTAGGCAGCTCCTCGCACCGACAGCAGCAACGGCAACAACAGCAGCTGCCTCCTGTGGTGGCTCGACGTGTATCCTGGCGCTGAATTGGGGTCGGGTCAAGCTCATCGCATTCGGCACACTCGTATTATCCTTTTTATTCCACGTACTCACTCGCTCATCGAGCCTAGCCCGCAGCAGGCCTACTCTCTCTCCTACCCTCTCCATGCTCTCCCTTCTTCGGCTTTTTTTCCAATACCAATGCCTTTTGGACAGTCGGAGTTGCTGGCTGTGTTCCTATATCAGTCAGTGCGAAATGTCAAGTTCAGTTCAATAACAAGACAAACAACACGAGTCAGCACTTGGAATGTATATATTACATACATAAACATATGTAGATATTATATTATATATATTAAATAGATGTATATAGATCAAAATTAATGGTTGAAGCAAATCAGATAGATATAATAGAATAATTACGTGAATATTATATTGTATAGAAAAATTATAGAAAAAATTCGCTTCTGATTTTTTCAAACTAAATTTTTTCTTAAACCCTGAACTCATTGATAACAGGAAATCAGGGTATAATGACCTATATATAGCTACAAACTTGAAATTTTGCATGTGTGAAGTGGCTGTGTTAATATACGCGATGCATGTCTCCCATATTAAGTGGGTTTGATTCTAGGCGTCATAAAGTTTGCTTAAATTTTCTATTGTCACTTAAACATTTATTAACGCAGATTGCACAGGGTTTAAAAGTCGGACCACCCGGCGAATCTTCTTACTTTATAGATTTAAAATATGATACTGACAATTATTCGGCAGAATAATGTTTATCATTATTTGATTATTATTATTTAAAATATCTGTATTTAAATTTTGTTAAAAGTATGTAACAGGCAGAAGGAGGCGTGGCAGACCCCATAGTGTATATATATTCTTGATCAGGGCGACAAGCTGAGTCGATTCAGCCCTGTCCGTCTGTATGTCTGTCCGTCTGTCCGTATGTATGAACGCGTCGATCTCAGAAGATATAAGAGCTAGAGACTTGAAATTTGTTTCCATAGGTCCGTATATATAGCGCGCATATCAAGTTTGTTTTCAAAAATCGATAACTGTTCCCGTTATTTTGTTATCGATTAAAACCCTTATCGAAAGCCAGTTACAAAATTATATTTCCTTCATCTTTAAAGCCAGAGTCTCCAAATTTAAAATGTAGATTCATATGTATTTTTAAAAATTTCGGTTTTTATCATATTTCACCCCCACCTCTCAAAACACCCCTTTACCAACAAGTTTGGAAAAACTGTATTTCAAATACTAGAGACTTCTAAGTTGGCACATACACACTTTTTAATGTTGTAATCACGGTCTTAAAGTTTCATCAAGATTGTCTGTCTACAAAAAAAGTTATTTAACAATTAAGTTCCCAAAGTAAGCCCACATGGCAGCCCATGCCTGTTTATACGTGTGTGCGTATGTGTGTATGTGTGTGTGCATGTGTAAGTAGAAATGAAGCGACGAATTATTGAAATATTAGTTCCTGGAAGGGTTCAGGGGATCTCGTAGTCGAGCAGTCTCGACTAGAGCTTTCTTACTTGTTTTACTCTTATATTTAGCACAAAATCCGTTCATTGCTTACATTCTTACGCAAAAAGATCCTTTTGACAGAGCATCTTCTCGCCTTCATTCTAACAGTCTCCTTCTTCAACACATTTAGGCTTCATTTCTTTAGAAACACGGATCCTACTTTTACACTTCGAAACCGTGATAAAAGCCAACATAAAGCAATATTTAGAAAATTATATATCACTTTTTTCTTTGAAAACCATAAAACTTAAACTCGATATTTTAAATATATCGACAATGTGAAGCTTATACAGATTGCACATTGCATGTGAGTCGGGACTATAAATATAATTAATTGACAGCGAGTGGATTACTGCATTGGCTGCGGGTACTTTGAAAACACATCTCCTGCTGTTTTTTCTCTGCCCCTAGCCTCTGCGCTGCTCCGCCCCGGAGCTGTTATCTGCTCTATAGCTAATTTGACAAATGTAAAGCATTCGTCACACTCCCGACACGAAAGCCGAAACCAAAATACGAAACAAAGCAATAACAGAAATGGATAGAAAAGCAAAGCGATTGTGAGTAGAACCAAAAAAAGATATCGAAAAATTACACTTTGGAAAATCAAAAGTTTGAAAATCGGTTGCCATTAGACGCGATGGGGTAGCCGTTAAAGCTATAAGGTTAACTGATATAAGGTATGTCGGAAAAGTTGTCATAGCTTGCGAATCGCTGCAAATGAGTTATGAAGTTTGGTTTACGCCTGCAGACTTAAGGATTTATTTGCTCACATAGCACCTTGTGGCATACCAAGAAACAAATGCCTGTTAGCCAGGTAGTCCTTTGCGCGAAAAACAACTGTGAATAATTTATATGAAGGCATTCAACTTGGCACAGGGCCAACAAATGAATAATGAAAGGTAAAGCACAACTTGTAGGTCATTGGGTCATCATCTTTTGGCTGAGTATAAAGAACAACCCGAAAACTTACCCCAAAATAGTAGGCTGTGGGCTTGATGGCTAAAACAAATTAGATTATATCGAATCTCATTGGACAATGGCATAATTATGCAATGAGCAACCCCTGAGCTGAAAATGGAATCGCAAAAAGCCCAGGCAGATGTTATCGTCAAAACGTTTACCGTTCGACCCCCCCAAGTTCTGATCAAAAAAAAGAAGTATGATGAAACACGCGACACGACACAGGGCTCTCACACTCACACTTATACGCACACACACACACTGTCTCTCTCTCTCTCTCTCTCTCTTTCGCTTTCTGTACTATACTATACTATACTCATATGCATATTGAGATTTTCTGCCCCTATCTGAACGAGAGTATATATATTGTATTTCGGCACATGGCATGGGGCTTGCCCGTTGGCCAGTGGTCGACACCCTTGAGAACAAGTTTCGATCAAACAGGTTTCTGCAGTTGCATGCCACTCACACACACACACACACACATACACACACACTTGAATGAACCCCTCAACAGCACAGTGGCATCAAGTCAAAGGCTTACACATTTCATTGATGTTGCTGATGCATTGCAGGCATGGCGGGCATTCAGGCACAGGCACAAGCACAGGCACAGGGGCTGCATTATGGGTATTAAGTCCGCGTGACATTTTTTAAATTAAACAACATCCAGCAACAAATAATAACAACTTGTTAGCGGCAGCAGCAGCAGCAGTAGCAGCAGTAGCAGTAGCTGTAAAGGTAATCCCTCGCTTAGGGTTGCTGCATTTGATTAAAGGCTTAAGGGTGGCACGAGAGCCAAGAGGGCTGACCAGACGAATTCCCTAACAAAAGGCCACCACTACGACTTCACTGACCATCACATTCTAATAACTAAATATTAAAGTGACCAATAGCTAGTCGTACCTAACCTATAATTGAGCCCATGTGGGGGTGTCTTTCAGACCTTTAATTTCCTAATTCGAGTTTAGTCGTGTAAAAATACTTCGAGAATATCCAAGGATGAACTCAAGTTCAAAATTTAGACACTTATCATAAGTGCTTAACCAGCCAATCGTGTTAAGCACAACAGCGTATTTCTATATGATAAATCACAAAAGGAAAGCTATGCAGATCAAGAAAGTATTTGTTATATCTGGGATCTGTTGAAAATTGTCATAAGCTAATACTCAAGCTAAGAAATTTTGAGCTCAGGAAATATATTTCTAGTCTTAAATAATTATAATTAAAAATTCAATAAATTTAAAATTTAATATAAAGCGATTAGTTAAGAATGAACATTAGTCGTAATTGTAGAGAAGGGTGAGTAATGTTTGACTGCACCACAACAGACTAGAAAATAATAGTATAGGTTAGAAAGAATAGAGTAGAAAGGAGTAGACTAGCTAACTTACAGTAGACTGTGCCCACATTCGAACAGAGTAAAATACTAAAGTAGAAATTAATATAGTAAGAAAGAAAAAAGGAAGAATTGCACAATTCTTTAAGTTCGCTTTCTTTAAAATGCATACTTCTAAAGGAAAAGCGACTTGAAAAGGGTTTGCTGCAGTACTTTACCAATATTTAACTTCAAAATTTCCAGCCTCTATCCGGCTCTTGGCCAACAATTGCCTCAAGTCTATTAGAGACTTAACTCTTTTAACTGCGTTTGACTTAAGTTCAAGCATAACCCTCTACCACAATCGACCCCACCTGTACGGAATGTTAGTGTGTAGCCTTTCAGCTTCTTTCTTTCTTTTTCTTCTCATTTTGCTTGTGCTTCGCGCTAGTGTATATGGCAACCCCTCTTAAATGGCTCGTCGATGGTTATGAATGCATAATTTCATTCAAAAAATTGCTGTTTCCTTCTTTTCTTTTCTTTACTTTACCCTCGTTTTCACTCTCGTCCTCGTCCTTGGCTCTCGGACTCGACTCGTTGCCTGCCTGTGCATATTTCACCGTGAGGCAAGCCCGAACACGGACTATAATTTGACTGGCTTTGGCTCTGGCTACGGCTCCGGCACCGGCTGTGGCTCTTACTGTGACTGTGGCTTTGGCCCGGGGTCTGTTACTTCTAGCCCTTTACACAGTCACGTCCTTTATGCAGCTCCCTCAGTTCGTCCACTCATTGGGTATTGAATATGTTAGGGTAAAGAGCTCTGCCAAATCTGGTTTATAGTCGCGCTTATAAAAAAGAAAAAAGGAAAACAACAAAAACATAGAAACTCCCCATATTGCAGCCGTGGGTTTGGGCTTAGAAATCGAGTTTTGGGCTTGGGCTCGGGTTTGAGTTGAGGCTCAGTTTTATTCGGTCCTTAGTCCAGGGACCAGTCCACTGTCGAGAGGGCTGGGCTAGCCGCTACTTCTCTAATATCTACATAAATACATGAAACACGCTGCTTCCGGTGTTGAAAGTTCCATTTTACAAAAGTCCATGGCTTGATGTTTGTATGATGTTGCTGTTGATGTTGATGTTGATGCTCATGCTGATGACGATGGCAACGCGCACAGAGCGCAACGAAACGCAGGACTGACTATGCCGCTACCCCACATAAAAAGACGAGGTTGATGGCAATGGTCATGGGGCGATGAGGCAGCGGTGGGAGGCGTGTGAAGGACGCTGGCACAAAAAGGGGAAGCTTCTTTAGTTACGAGTACATTGATTCCAAAATTGACGAAAATGTGAATATATACATAGAAGTTATACTTGATGGCAGACTTATTTTCTATTATATTCAAAAAAAGCTAGATGAACTCTCACATTATATAGCTTTCTCCTAATGTAGAATGCCCCCATCAAGGACAGTTCACTCCCAGTTATTTATTAAAGCTGACTTACTCCAAGCTTATTTTCCACTCACTTTTGAGCAACTTGGTCACACTGTTTCACACTGCTTTCACACACCCCCAACACCAAGTTTCTTAACGGCACCTTGACGGAAATCGGTTTCGGTCGCCGGCTCGTGTTTAGTCTCACATTAGCGTATTGCACACGCCCGCTCGCCTCCCCGGCTGCTCGTTGGCTGGCCGCAATGCGTCCGCCGAGTGGTAAACGACGCCGTCTCGGATTTGTGCCTGGGTTCGGGGTGCTCACCCAGAGCTCTACCCAGGGCGTCGTCTGTTTTGGCTATGGGGTGTGGCTGCCGCCCCCGCTGTCTGACTAACTGCCACCAACCCGCCCGCTCGTCTATCCGACCATCAGCCCTGTGGCTGCGGCTGTTTGTTTGTTTGCCTGCCTTCGCTCTGGCGACCCCCAGCTCACTGCACTCCCCAACGCAAATCTGCCCCCCAGTCTCTGGCGCTCGCTTGAACGCATATTGACGCTTATTAATATTTACATTTTTATTTGTACCTCGTTTTGTGTGTGTGTGTGTGTGTGTGTGTGTGTGTGTGTGTTTTATTTTTCCTGCCAAAGTTCTGAACAATTTGGGTGCCGTTGATTAAGCGCTCAACAATGTTGCGACAACAGTAGAAAAAAAAATAATAAATGTTTTTGATTGCCCTTTTTTAATTGTCAAACAATTTGAGCGCGCTGTCAGGGGGCTCAGCATCCTATGCCTACATACCCTGCAATAATTGAATAAGGAGCATGCTAACTAAAGTGATGCTTGTTAACGTTTCATTTCTAAATTATATGGACAACAAACTGTTGTATGTTCTGTAGTTTATTTATACACCAATTTGAATAGCTTAAAGCATTTCATTGTAGACCATACTTGCAGTATTTTGTACAGGATATCTCGCAAAAAAATACTGTCTCTAAACTCATTTTAAGTTGAGTTTTTTTCTGGCCATGTTTCCTGCAATTTGTGGCAATAAAATTCGGTGTCCATAGATTCACAATTTACGATTTGCGTTTTTCTACTCGTAATTGGCCCTGTTCACCATATGGAAGCTCCATTAAAGTTGGGATCTCTGTAATATAAATATTTTTATGCTTTCCGCGCACAATTTAATTAAAATGTACTACAAAAATGTCGGTTTTTTCATATTGCAGGTAAGGCGCGTAACAGCTGGAGAACTCTATCTGAATCCGGTCTCTAATACTCTCATATTTCGGGTCGCGGGTGGGCGAACTTGAGCACGTGTCTCTCCCCTGCCGTTCCGGCTCGGCCGCGAGTCAAAGTTGTGTTGACGTTGACATACACGGAGCGTGTGGTGTGAGTGGTGAGTGGTGAGTGGTGAGAGGAACCCCTAAACCACTTAGATTGTTTGCTCAAATTATTTTGAATTATTGCATGCGCCACGCGCTATGCAGCCCACCCCTCCCCATCCTTGAAGGGGATGACAGCTAGAATAAGCAGCACCCTCAGCTACCCTCTCACACAACTGCACAACTGTTTGCATCCTCTTCTAAATTTTTTCTAGCCCTTGTTGCGGCGTGTCCTTGAACACAAATGTTGCATTCTACGAGCAGCATGTGGCATTTCGAACGCACTTAGAAAGGATTAGTCCTTCGCCTCAGTCGCGTATATTGATACGTTCTACTGCTGGCTGTGAGTCGAATAGGCAACTAAAACTTTTCAATTTGATTCCTCAGAGGACGTGCTGCATTATAAAAAAGATCAGACAACTGTTATTAATGAAACAACGAGAAAGTAATACTTTGGTATGAGATGGAATCTATTTTTAGCTAAACAATTTCTAACTCGTTTAGCTTAGAAAAACTTTTCTTAAGCCTAAATATTCATTTTATTTCAAACAGCCTTAGTGCCAAAATTTTACAGTTAGGCTGCTTTAACCTCCTAATGATTGACCAAAAATTATATATTCACACCCCCTGACGGCTGTATAAATTAGAAAACCAGTATCATCTACAGTTTTACAGTAAACTTAGAATTCATCAAATAAGCTGGCTATTGATTTACCAAAAATTGTATAGATGTATAAGTGCCTCTAAAAGTATTTTAACTAAAACTTCACAATTGGACAGTTATATTAATGGAGATGCCGTCTTGAGATCTATCAAAGATGATACAACGAATGAATAAGTATACAAAGTATTTTCATAAATTCTTCACCGATAATTGAAATATTTGCATGAATTCTGTACATTTGAGATTCAGTTTAATCAGAATAATACTTTATAAGTACTTTACATCTGCCCTTTTACTTGTAAATTGAAGTTCTACGCTTAGGAATTCATAAATTTATAAAGTATCTTACGAGTTTAGCTAAAGAGAGTAATACTTTGGTATGTCAACAGCAAAGAATATGAAAGCATTTGTATTCATTAACAGACACAGATACTGGCAGCAATTGCTTTGACACCATGTTACCAGCTCCCCCTCTTTATGGTCTTCCGAGGAGAGGGGGACAAATTGCCATTAACATAATTTATATACTAAGAAAGACGTTGTCGCATTACGATTTACATAACAAGCTGCTGGGGCTATAACGATGTGGCCAATAGATTTTGATTCATCCACGACAAGGTGCAGTCGAGTGCCCCGCTCCACACCTGAGCTAACGCTAATTGTTAGTCAACCAACGACAGGCAACGTTGGAATAAACCATAAAAATATCAACTACCTAACGGGGAGAGGGGGAAAGGGAGCTACGAATACCTCCATAAGATACATAAGACACACGCATCGATAAATTCATATCGAGGCAAAAAAAAAAAACATAATTTGGTCACGTGCAGCGAAATCGAAGCCACAAAGCATAGCACAGCATTCTCTACAAGGGCCGACGCGACGTTAACTAGGCAGATCCTTGTGTCCGGGTTGTGAAAGCTTATCAGCCGCAAGTCCAAGTAGAAAAGTGAAAGGCAGTGTAATGAAAATAGATTTTCTTTTTCGCCTTCTTTTCGCACAACGTATATCCCTCAGGGGGTAAGCGAACAAAATTGTCCTAGGCAACCAAAAAGGGAGAGATAGACATCTGAAATTGAATTGAAATACAATTTCGTCTTCTCCTCTCCTTCTCCATAAGCTGAGTACAATTAGCGAAATGATATTACAAATAGTTGTATTTGCTTTTTGTTGCTTACCCTGGCAACTCTGCCACAAATTGTAAAGGGATAGGTTAGAGTTGTAGTTCACAGCACAGGTGTTTAGCAACTAACTCCTATCCGTTGACACCTGACAAACTAGGTAGCTCCGCATATAACCGCTCTCTAGTTAAAATTCCCGAGCCTTTGCTAATGAGCGAATGTCTGGCCGACAGCTGAAAAGATCCTCGGGCCACAGCAAATTTAATTGTGGTCAGTCTCGATTACAAAGTGCGTGCCAAATATGTAAAGGAAAAAAAGAAGCAAGAACGATAGCTGCAAACAAGTAAACACGTTGCAAGCGGTCTCAACCAACTGCATAATACTCGTTGTCGGTCCAAAATCAAGTTTTTAAAAATAATTTGACATTTTGATGAGAAAATATTTTTTTATTGTATATCCATATATAATACAATATTTAATATATTATATTTATATAATATATACATAATTATATATTATATATTATTAGATAAAAAGTGTTTTACCTCTAAAACTTGTGATCCTTTCCTTAAAATTGACAATATAGTTATTTCCTCTTTCCATTAATAGTTAATAGTTTTGCTGATAAGATTTTTAGGATAAATTAATCAAAGTTGACATATAATATAAACAACCGTTTATATGTCAACTTTGATTAGTTTATCAAAACTATAGAGCATAACACATGGTGATATATAACATTTCCAATTTATAGCTTCTATCCTCAATAATGATGAACTGCTTTATGGACTTTTTGTTAGACGAATCTTGCACAAAGCCAATATACTCCTATCACCTCGTGAACTATACAATTCGCATATTTGGTATTCGCCCTGGACAGAGGCCAGTTTAATAACAAATAATATAGCAGGACATGAGGGTAGTTTCTTCAGTTTTTTTATCCGATTGCCGACTCTTGTTCGTATTATTTGCTCTGGCACATAATGAGCAAAAAAAATGATGAGGGCAACGGACCGAGCATATGAAACCCAAAATCCTGTCTCTCGCATATGCAGTAAAGGAAACTCGTGTGCAGGTCCTGTGTGTCCGCATGTGTATGTAAAGGACTACATGCATGCAGCTCACGTATACGCTTAATTTTTTGTTTATCAGAGTCCTTGCAGACACACGTTTCGATCGGCGGTTTGGATTTGCCTAGGCAATATTTTTATTTATCTTTCACTGGTTTAAAAACAAATACAATTTTGATTGGCTTTGTGCAAATAGTCAAATGTCATAAATTATGATAATTAAATGGCATAATCTCTGATGTAAATGTGATATATTTAATAAACTTAATCTGCGATGGTATTTATTTTTTTAAATAACTTTCTGTAGAGGATATGCAATTCGTCCTTAGCATCATATTGCCTCTTTTTTTATATTTTCATTTTATTTTCACTCTCTTACTCTCTCTATCTCTTTCTCTGGCTAAATAAAATGAAAAATTCTATGCATGGAGGCTTACTGAACTGGTCCCAGGCTTTGGACCTGAATAGGTATTTGCCCTTGAGTTTTGTCTTTCGCTCAATGATTATACATTGTATGTCCGTATATATATATATATTATATTTTTTATTTTTGGGTACTGCTAGACAGACCTCTCTGGAGGGTACGACTTATATCCGATTACAACACCACAACTTTTGTCTACGTATGTTTTTATCTTTTTTGTGGATGCAAGTTACGCTTGGGTGACTTTTTATATTAGATAGTCTGGAGCTATCTAATGGAGCTAATGTATGGGGATAACTCAAATTGAGTTAAAAATGTCATAAATTTCAATTTAAGCGAAACGAAATGATTGCAATGTAGAGAAATCCAATCGGGAATTAAGGCATCAGAAAAGGAGGTTTACTGAATAATTAAGGTAGAGCATAGGAAAATTTATAGAAAATGTTTCTTAAAGTCTCTACTTTAAAAGTTAGGATAAGAAGGATGATTGAATGATATTAAATTTATAAATATATATATATAAATATATATATAATATAACTAATAACTAATAACTAATATCTCATATGATCCGCACAAAAATCTACAACGAATTCCTTTTAAATATAATTGAGTTTAAAAGCAAGCCGAAAGAGAACTTCATATTAAACACTGTTCTGCCTTTATACTGTTACTGTCCCATACTTTTATTGCTAGATTCCAGGTATTCACACGTCTCGTTAGACTCCCCGAAAACTGCCTTCCCAAAACTGTTTGACTCTCATCAGCAGACTGATTACATATTTATTACGTTTCCCATGCACAACTTTTAAGCTTGCCACAAATTCTTGTTTACTTTAATGTGCACTCCCGTCCCAATCCCGCTCCCACTCCCGCTCTATGGACTGTTCAAAGCACAAATAACGGTGTGTGCGTGTGCGTGACACAGGAAAAGAAAACTATAATTACAGTAGAGGCAAACCGCAAGAGCCAGCCAGTCAGCCAGACGGACGGACAGACGGACAGACATTGATGAGGAGGCGTCAGTCAACGTCGATGTCGCTGGGAGAGCAAAAGGCTCAAACGAAGAAATTAATATTTTAATTACAACACATTTAACATGCGATTATGCGCTTCAATGAACTTCTACTTGCGGCTCAACCAGGGTGGCTAACACACACACACAGACACAGAAGCACATACAAAGAAAGGTACACACACATGCAGCCCCACGGCACAGTGGGTGCTAAAAGTGTCTTAACTTATTACAGGACTACAGCCTAACGCGTTACATCCGCCTGTGAAGCGGGCAGGAGTAACTCCAATAGCAGCGCCTGTAATAACAGCAACGGCAACAGCAACAACAACAATGACGGCAACAGTCGCTGTAACGAGGCTTAATAAAGCGCTAGTCATAAACGGCACGAGCTACATAAGCTCAGCACGTACAGCACTTTAATTACAAGGCAGCCGAGCGAAGCCGAAGTCCGCTTTGCCGGATCGTTCGGCAAAATACGGACAAAGCGAGTAAGGCGAATTCCTTCATTAGCCTAACAGAGCGGCTAAGCCGCTAGAACAAGACAACAATAGCCGCAGAGACAGCGAATGTAATGGGCATCTGTTAAGTTAACAGGCTGCTTCTAAGCTCTGTCGCTGTCGCTTCCACTGACGCTGTTGTCGCCGCTGCTGCTATGCGCTGTGGTTGGGCTCTGCTCTGGCAGCTGTCGTCGTCATTGTCAACGACAAGCGACGCCGTTGAGTGTTAATCAAAGCGTAGTTAATTGCTTTGCCGAAAGAGCCAAAAAGAAAGACAGTGATTGTGTGCTGCCAGCGGGCAGAGTGAGATGGCAAGGGTTGACGTTGGCGTTGACGTTGGCGTTGGCGTTGGCGTCGGTGGCGACGAAGCAGCGACTACATGTGTGTGCCTTTTGATTAACTTAACCCCTTTTCAACTGCCGCTGCCTCTGTTGCTGCCACCATATGCTGTAGTTGTTGTGCTCATCGTTGTTTGTTGCATGTCTAATTTGGCAAGTGTTAAGTGTCCGTCTGTGCAGGCTAAGCGGGAATGAGGGGGACAAATGGCAACGGCAGTCTACAAAAACAATAAATACTAATTAAAATGTATTTAAATACAAATGCAGACACGAACATGCCCAACACAGACCCGAACACACGCACACACTCGTGAATTTTTATGCGCTATGAAGCGTATGTTTTTGCTAGTTCAACCCCCTTTCCACCCCGCCTCTGGCAAAAAGCAACAGTCAGGCGAAAGAGTCTGGCGCCAGGCAGCCTCTATTCGAGTGTGTGTGTATGTGTGTGTGTGTGTGTGAGCGTGTGTGCATGTTGTTTACTTGTTTTTGCACACTAGCGCCACCTAACGGAAATGTTTCATAAAAACTTAATTGTCCATGTAACACTTTTTTTTATAGCCTTGCGAGCCAAAGTCTTGTTAGCCCTTAAATGCCGCGTCTGCCATAGTTATTAAAGACTTGTTGGCCATTCATGATTAGGTATCTTGATTTAGCAAAAGAAAACTGTTTTTATTAACCTTTGTAACTATGTGAAACACTCAGATTTGAAGGAAAAACAACAAATTGAATATGAAATGAAATGAAGGTTATATTCGAAAGCCATTACGAAAATTCTCAATACTTTCTTGTTTATAGATCGGAAATCCATTTGAATTTCTCACTTTTAGCTTCACAATTTTCGTGTGGATTGCAGAGCCTGTGTAAAACATACAGCAAACGGTTCATGAAAGCAATATGCGACACTATTGTAGTCAGGAAAAAAGTGAACTCCACCGGTTCCAACGACCCACCCTCCATCGCTCTCTCTCTCTCCCTTAATTTTTCTCCATCAGACAGTGGAAAAAACTTTAGCGACATCATCCATTCGCATCTGCTCGATTGGATCGTCGTCTCCCACAGACCTGGTCCATAACAAAAAGATTTGGAATGAAAAGAAAAATAGATTGAATTGCGTGCAAAATGCGTTTGCTGTGCGTGTGCGTGGCAGGCAAATGCCGAATAGGGGTCGAGGTGGAAGAGTGCGAAAGGAAGAGAGAGAAGAGGGCGGCACAACGTGGTAATAAAGTGCTACACAGCCGTTGAATTTTCGGCGGCAAAGACAAAAGAAAGAATAGTAGAACGAAGTGCGCATACACTTATATAAGTAAATTTATATGATACCTACAGAATTAAAGATTAGAAATATCGGATATTGAAGAGTTTGGGATATTAATTGGAGCCTTTTTTATTAAAAATTAGTTATCTTTCATACTTATTTTGTGCGCAGTATATTTTCAAAGGCATTACAAACATGAAAATCTAAAGAATGGATTAGGAATTCCCAACTAGACGATACCTTGAACAACTGTTTTCGGGGTTCTCTATGGGATTTAAGCTTTTAAACTTGTACGGAAAGAGTGGATGAGCTATGCAAAATATTCATTACGAATTCATTATTATGGAAGCCACGAGTAACTCCTGCCTCTTGATCTTCAATAATTGACTTTAAAAGCAAATATATATTTTATCGATCTATGAATAATAAAGAAGCTGAATAAGCTATCAGAAAATATATTTAAAATCTTGAGCCCCTACAAACGGACTTACATGACAACACACCTCATCGACCAGATCCAGAATCAACATGCGCCTAAAAAGTGTACACTTAATTCACATATTCAATGCATTCAAGGTAATAATTATTATATAAATTAATATATATACATATATTATTTTCTTTGACTGAAAAAGAAATAATAAAATGTCTCAAAGAAATAATTTGTGATCTATATTTCAATTTCTCCATATTTTGAATAAAATACGGAACATTTAATGTAATATAATGCCAATTTAAATTTTGTTTGGTTAGTTCACGGCTCGAACACCTCGTATTAGTTCATTTTATTTCTCTACATTTTTATACCCTGAACCCATTGAAAATGGGAAATCAGGGTATAATGGTTTTGTTAAATGTATGTAACAGTCAGAAGGAGGCGTGGCCGACCCCATAAAGTATATATATTCTTGATCAGGGCAACGAGCTGAGTCGATTTAGCCATGTCCGTCTGTCCGTCCGTCCGTCCGTCCGTCTGTCCGTCCGTCCGTCTGTCCGTCCGTCCGTCCGTCCGTCTGTCCGTATGTTTGAACGCGTCGATCTTAGAAGATATAAGAGCTAGAGACTTGAAATTTTTTTTGTTAGGTCCGTGCATTGCACGCGCAGATCGAGTTTATCTCCAAAAAACGATAACTACTCCCGTTTTTTTTTTATCGATTAAAAACCCTATCGAAAATCCGTTTTAAAATTATATCTCCTACATCTTTAAAGCTAGAGTCTCCAAATTTTGCATATAGGTTTAGATGAATTTTACAGAATTTCAATTTTTGTTATATTTTGGATACCGGCTCCAAATGTGACCAAACTCCCCTTTGAAGGTCAGTTGCATGTATAGCTAATTGTGAATGAGTTGGCATTTTTATAAAATGTAAAATATTCAATAGAATATGTACATAATATGCTAAAAGTTTCATTAAATTCCGTTTAGTCAACACAAATTAATAAACAAAACGTTTGGCCAACTAACAAACGCGCGTGGCAGCAGCAAAAAGAGTTTTCCTATACGTGTGCACACATACACTCAAACCTCTTCTAGCATATTCTAAGAATCAAATTGCGATTTATTGTGTTAAAATTCTCAGCTGTTAGTTTAGTTTAGTTTTACTAGATGGCGCTCTAGCGGTCAACTTATTGCAGTTTTGTCGTTTCGATTTTAAGTGGCGAGGTGGCGTTGTTATTAAAGGCGAGGCGCGCCTTTCGACTTCGGAGGCAAAGTCGGTAGAATTTAATTTTTCAATCTTTTTAGCATGAGAGCATGAGGTGACTTTTTGAGGTGATCGAGGTGAACGTTCATCGAGAATTTCTCGGTTTGAGTCTTGGTGTCTTAATAAAATGGAAAGTCAACATTTTGGATAGCGACCATAAATTTGAACAAATTCTTTAAATTGCAGTGAAAATATGTGAATGATTTTTTATTTATATCAATATTCCAGGTTATTATATCAATATTCCAGGTTTTAGTATTGTTGTCCGTCTTGATTGCGAGGTAATTCCTAACGCAATCCGACCTAAAAGAGGAATCATCATTTATGCTAGGGACACTATTATAGATAATATATCAAGCTACTTGAGCGTTAGGAAAATAAACGGATCATCCGTTTTTGAGTGTGCCGTATTTAGGTACAAATCGTTAAGCTTCGTAGTTGTTTATAAAAGTCCATCTTATCCAGTCCGATTGTTTAATACAGAATTTCAGGATCTATTTCTGCAATATCCTTTTTTGGCAGAAAGCTGTCTAATTTTAGGAGATTTTAATTTGTGTTTGAGCAAATTTGAATCGGCTAGGACTTTGCATGATGAGTTAGTTAGCAGAAGCTTCAGAAGCTTATTAGATTTGAAAACGCCTACAACCAATTGTGATTCGCACATTGATTGGGCGTTTTCAAATCTATCTAATGAATACATTAGCGCTAGGACTTTTGAAACAGTTTATAGTTACCACAGTGGTATTTCAGTAAGTATTCAGGATAGAGAAATTTAGTATAGTTTAGTGTAAATATGTATAATATTGTATAAGATATGTAAATAGTTTTTATTATTTAATTAATTTTTTTTATTTAATAAATATATATATATATGTTTATATTATTATATATATATATATATATATATATATATATATATATATATATATATATATATATATATATATATATATATATATATATATATATATATATATATATATATATATAACTATATACATATATATATATATATATAATACCCGGAACCAAACAAACAAAAAATACATTTAATATGGTTAAATACTTAGACTTCAATATATATATATTTGAAATATATTGAAGTCTAAGTATTTAACCATATTAAATGTATTTTGTGTTTGTTTGGTTCAGGGTATTATCTAGTCGAGCACTCTCGACTAGAGTTTTCTTACTTGTTAGGTATACTTTGACGTGCTTATTCATATTTGGTTTTGATGATTAAATTTTTTGGTCTCTGGAATGAGAATGCACACTCTCTTTATTTTTTTATATGTTGCTCTTTAAACCCGACGACCCTCTCCGCTCTGGAGCTCACTCAGTGACAGAAAAAACACGCGCTCCAGACAAAGAATAATCTGTCTGTCTGTTCGCTCGTCTAAATGTTGTACGTGAAAAGCATTTAAAGTAATGAAGCGCCCCTGGGCTGAGGTTTTGCCCTGCGAGAATAGAGGGATGAGTGCAAATTGGGAGCAGTGACGAACGGCAGGGTCAGGGGCTGAACAGTGGGCGGGTAGATAGAGAGAGGCCTCTCAATATTAGTAAAATTAACGCGCATTTGACATGATTCGCCCGGCAGCTCAGGCAATCATTCAATGCATTTGGCCAATACATCAACGTGTCAGCCAGTCAGTTGCTAAATGATGCGTTCAATTGTGGTATGTGTCAAAAGGTGTCGCCTGGACATATCAATGTGTATGTAGGCTGGCAGACGGGGTCAATAGCAAACTCTGCGGCATGTGGCATGTGCCGTGTACCGTGTGCCGTGTGCTCTGTGCTGTGTGTTGTGGCAGCAACGGCTGTGCATGGTAATTTATGTGCGGCATTTAAATTGAGCTCGCACGCCCGCTGGCCAGCGAACAAATTGTTTAAACAAACATTTTCGAGCTCCAGCCGTAACCAAACACGAGACAGAGACAACGAGCGGAATGGAGCCCAGGGGCTGTACACAGAGAGTGAAAGGGAGGTGAATAGAGCTTTTCCTGCTGCAGAATTTAACTTGCGATCCGTTCTATTTTATGCCCAAGTTCCTCTGTTTGTCTTTGATAAATGTTTGGCTTTTTCTTATTGTATCCCATCTTCTATTTCTTCCTTCTAGCTGTTTTTCACGCACTTTCTTTGGCGCAAACACATTTTACGTGCTCGACGATTATGAGCAAAGTTTGTAGGTTATTAATCAATTTAATGACTTTGCACTTGGACCCAGACTCCTCTCATTGTTGGCCTTGTTGTTGTGTTTTAAGACTTTTAGATTGGATTTATATTGCGAAATAAAGTCAAAATTAAATTAATTTCTCTTAGAACTGGACTTTGACTTTAACATGCCTCTAGACAAATTTTAGCACACAACATGCGAAACAGCTAGAAATTTTTTTAAAGTATACGTTCAAATAGAAATTTGAAAAGTATATATAAGTATATTTCCACTAAAGTTTTTCAACCCAAAAAAAAAATCATTAAAATTAAATTCTTTTCTTTTATCAATCGTATAAAAAGACATAAAACAGGCTAAAAATCCAAATAGTATGAAGATAGTTTAGTATTCAGCACCATGGGAATACTTAGAATACTTCCTAAATTTTCACAATCTTTACGTTTTACATTTTTCTAGCTCTAGTTCTAGTTTCTCAACTTCAATAAACCCAAAAAAAAAATGTTTACAAGTTTCTCCGAATTACCCAAAAGATAATCAAAGCTAAATATCTATGTCAAATTAATAAGAATTGTTGGTCATTTCTGTCCGGCGTTTAGAGTTACTTATGATGTTTCTTCCTAGTGCTATGCAAGCTTAATGACACGATTTTTTCTCTGCTTTCGACCTGTGTCGGAAATAACTGACTGTTTCTGCTGTCAACTTCTTATTGATGACAATTGCAAACATCAAACTCAAAATCCGAACCCCCATTACAACCAGGCAAATCCTGGCAGCTTGCACCTGTTGTTAACTCAAATCCTGACATGCTCTTGGCCCCTGTGCAGTGAGAAGTGAAACCCCTTGGCGCCTTGACGAGTGACTCGTAATTCCAGAGGCAATACCCAAATCCATATCAGAAAAGGGACAATCGTATAGAATCGACTGCGTAATACTCGCTTACAATTTAGCTTACTTACATTAAGGGTAATATATAATATATGATAAATACATAGATACATAGATACATAGATACATAGATACATAGATACATAGATACATAGATACATAGATACATAGATACATAGATACATAGATACATAGATACATAGATACATAGATACATAGATACATAGATACATAGATACATAGATACATAGATACATAGATACATAGATACATAGATACATAGATACATAGATACATAGATACATAGATACATAGATACATAGATACATAGATACATAGATACATAGATACATAGATACATAGATACATAGATACATAGATACATAGATACATAGATACATAGATACATAGATACATAGATACATAGATACATAGATACATAGATACATAGATACATAGATACATAGATACATAGATACATAGATACATAGATACATAGATACATAGATACATAGATACATAGATACATAGATACATAGATACATAGATACATAGATACATAGATACATAGATACATAGATACATAGATACATAGATACATAGTTACATAGATACATAGATACATAGATACATAGATACATAGATACATAGATACATAGATACATAGATACATAGATACATAGATACATAGATACATAGATACATAGATACATAGATACATAGATACATAGATACATAGATACATAGATACATAGATACATAGATACATAGATACATAGATACATAGATACATAGATACATAGATACATAGATACATAGATACATAGATACATAGATACATAGATACATAGATACATAGATACATAGATACATAGATACATAGATACATAGATACATAGATACATAGATACATAGATACATAGATACATAGATACATAGATACATAGATACATAGATACATAGATACATAGATACATAGATACATAGATACATAGATACATAGATACATAGATACATAGATACATAGATACATAGATACATAGATACATAGATACATAGATACATAGATACATAGATACATAGATACATAGATACATAGATACATAGATACATAGATACATAGATACATAGATACATAGATACATAGATACATAGATACATAGATACATAGATACATAGATACATAGATACATAGATACATAGATACATAGATACATAGATACATAGATACATAGATACATAGATACATAGATACATAGATACATAGATACATAGATACATAGATACATAGATACATAGATACATAGATACCAGAGAGCTGCAACAAGCCACCGGCACTCAAGGTGCACCGGGTAAATACCGGGTGATTTTGACACCCGGGTGTTTCTAACCACCGTACAAATGCGTACAATTGCTCGCCTCACAAAAATACTTGAGTGTTTGTGCACACAAGGTGCAAAAGTGAGTAGGTATTTTTTTTGCATATGTGTGTATAGCATATGTCGGCGCTTGAGCGTCGAAAGAAGGTTGGGTGAAAACAGATACACAAAAATCGAGACATACAAGGTGTAGAGTGTCGCCGGTGTTGCGGTTTCTTTTGTGCAGGCCTTCGCTAGAGTTATTTTTACCTACTTGCTGCTGTAAAAGCGTGCACAACAGTGCTGCCATTTGAGCAATTGAATTGCTAGATTTAGCAATTTTCAATTTGACTTCGTAATTTTTTTTTTTTTTTTTTAATTGCAATTAGCCACAAATATTTATTATTTAAAGCTTGTCGCACAATTGTTGCTCGATCACTTTCGATGAATTTGTGAACTATTGCTCACAACTATTGAATTATTGTTCACAAATTCATGTTTAATGCTCATGATTAATCGATATTGTTATGATTTTAAAGAAGTTAAGCTCTTTTTAACATCATGATAAATAATAAATTAAAATAAATTAGCAACTTTTTTAAAGCAATTTTCATAATGTTTTTAGCAATTTTATCAACTTTTTTTTTTAAATTCTAGCAGTTTTTGCTCACAGAATTCTGGCAGCACTGATGCACAATATGAAAAAATAGTAAACAGTAAAATAATATTTAGCTCAGAAATAATATTTATTTTTTTCATTTAATATACATTTATAAAATAAACATTATATTGCTTCAGTGCATTTATTTTCATAAGAGAAATATAAACATTATATCGCAAATAAAAATATATTAAATAAATTGAATTAAAAATAAATAAAATAAATTACAAATTATTTTTAAAAAAAGAGTGTAAAAAGAGCAAATTGTCAACTGTTTTTGGACCTAATCTATTTCTTTTTTCTGTTATAATGTTTCCCGCTAAAGAAAATACTCTTTCAGCTGCTGCGCTACTTGAAGGAATTGCAAGAAGTTGCAATGCTAATTTACATAATATGGGATAACAACTTTCTTTGCTTTTCCACCACTTAATGGGTTCGAAATCCTCAGTTAAAGAAACTCTTTCGCAACAATAACTTTCTAGTTCTTCTAGGGGTGATTTCAAATTGTTATTGGCCTGAGCTACCAGTTGGGAGAAGAAAAAAGTTGTTGTAGGCACAAACATATCTTTTTTAGGCATCGCTCCAAGTGGAAAAATTGGACTTGCTGGGTTTGCTTCTGAAGGAAAAATATTTTGCGAAGGCTCATTTGAAAGACAAAAATAATAGTTCATTTTATCAAGGCAAAAGTTTTTAACTTCTAACAAATCCTCATGTTCCATGTTTGCTGCTGGAGGATATAAGAAAAATGCCGCCTTGTGCCAAATGCCTAAATTTTCCTTCCAGATCGTGTTGACATTAACTAAAATTCTTGCTTTAAGAACTGATATTGAAGAAATATCTTCAGCATTTGGCTCGCAAAGAATCTTAATTTTCGCTATTGACGGCAAAACATAGCACAATGAAGGAGAGCTACATGTTTGCAATTCTTTAAAAATTCTCTCAAAATCTTCGAGAAGAACTAATATTGTTTTTAAAGTCGATATATTTACGACTATAAGTTTTTGACCTTCCTCTGCCTCACTTAATATATTATTAATGGCTGTCCAGTTATTAACTATTGAATTAATCATGTTGTAATTGGAATTCCATCGAGTGGGGCAAGAGTTTTTTAACGTAGTGCATAATCTGTGCTGCAAACTTGCTTTTTTGAAATATTTAACAATTTTTTTGCAGGCATATAATAAATCTTCAAGTTCACATGCTTCGTCAAACGATTTTTCTAAGACATTTGAAAATAAATGGCTACTACAATTCAACCTTATGTTGTTTTCCAAAGCTTTTTTTACATTGGTGCCCCTATCTGTCACGTATTTGATGTTGTTTATGTTTTCAACATTAAATTGTGCAAAAATTGATTTCAATTTGTTAAAAATATTTTCGCCTGTTGATTTTTTAAAGTCCATCGATTTTAGACCCAAAATTATGCCATTTAACTTAAAATCCTTTAGATAATGCAGAGTGACACCCAAAAAATTTCTATTTACATATTTGTCAGTCCACATATCAATGGTAGCCGATGCTGCATTATTATCTACTGCTTCATTAATATCATTGGATATTATCGCCCGCTTCTCTTCTGCATCCTTTTCCGCATTCCGACTCAATGTTGTTGCGTCGGGCAGTAGGTCGTCAATGTCGACGTTCGCTCCATAATTAGCACCGATTTTCAAAAAAAACTCCACCAGGCTGCGAAATCCAATCCCGTTTACTGCAGAAAAAGGCCGACAATCTTGAACCACCCATTCAAGACACTTCTTCGTTGCTGTGATTTTGTCCAAGTTTGAAACTTTTTTTGCTTCAGTCGGCTGTCGTAATGACAGACAACATTTGTGCCGCGACAAATTTGATGTTTGGTTGGCAACAAATTTCAAGACTTTTCCGCATTTGTTGCAAAAAACCCAGCCTTCGAGGACGCTTTCATCTTCCTTATATATGTCATACAATATTGACCAAATTACGCTTTTGCCTTTGTGTTTTGCGGCTATTGTATAAACACCACGATTTATTTTATTTTTAATTTCCTCAGCTGCCATTTTTCGATGCCAAAATCAAACACGCTCTAGCACGAAAGCTAAGAAGTGAGCTAGTGCAAGAGAAAAATAGGCAATAATTTGACATGCACTTGGGTGATTTACATGTTGTTTTGTCTACTTGCCTTTATTACGCATTGCTCTTTTCACACCTTCGCTTTTTTTCTACGTTCGCTTTAAGTGCAAGTGCGACCGGCACCCGTTGCCGAAAAACATTCGGGTGCCTTGCAAAAAAAAAAACAGTGCGTCGTTCTGAGCGACAGCATGATTTGCCTGCATGCGGAGCACTCACAAAATTTTGTATAAGTGTGTGTTTATGATTTGCTGAGCCAGTGGTGAGTGGCACCGGCACTCAAATTTTATTGAGTGTGAGTAGGGTGGCAAAAATCGACACACTTGCAGTTCTCTGATAGATACATAGATACATAGATACATAGATACATAGATACATAGATACATAAATACAAAGATACAAAGATACATTAATACAATACATAGAGTTTCACAAGATTCATTGGTCAAACCGACGAAACTGATATACTTCTTTCGCCCTCTAAACCAGTATGGCATCTCCCTCTACAAGCCATGCCATTTGAACTTATTTCATTGCTCGCTTGGTTGCACTTTTTTAGGTTTCTTTTTTTGCCCTGTTTATTGTTTGTTTAGTTAGAAGAAGAGGAAGAGCTACATTTATCGGCTCATTCGTCACCCGTCGGCATCATAAACCAATTTTAATAAAATTTTCCAATTTGTTTAGTTGAATTTAAGTCGAGACAAACAGCAGCAGCAGCAACAGCAGCAAATCCCAGCTAAGTAAATATCTATCAAGAGGGGTTGGTTGGGCCGTGTTGCTGTTTACATGCGACCTGTCAGCTGTGTGTTGGTGTGTGTATGGACACCCTCCCCATCGGCCGGAGGCAGGGGTATGTAGCAGGGTTTGCTTGAACACTAGTCGAAGACGCGTGCTGTCATTTTTACCCCAGACCTCGATTGAAAATTATTCATTTGGGCATATTGCGTTTGATACATGCAGAAGAATATTATAGTATTCGATATAATATATCTCTACAGCCGTCAAACAAATGGGAAACAGTAGTAAATATTATCTTTATTAATACTTATAAATGTTAATGATGATAATGTAGGCTCTTATATATAGCTTTAGTATATTTTATTCAAATAGATATATAATAATAAAATGTAAAAGTTTCAAGCTAAAATGCTGGAATGAGCTTCATGGTCAAACGCCTTGCCTTCCTTACATATAATTCCCAAATGGAGTCCCCTTTCCGATAAACTGTTTAAAAAAAACTGTTTCGTAACTGATTTGGCGCAGCCAATTTTCAAAAAGTCCAAAAAGTTTGTTAGCCCAATGGAAAACAGACGAAAAGAAAACTTTTCCCAGGTCAAGACTTGAGGCAGCAATCAAGTCTTCTGCTCTTCGTAGGAGCCTTGAAATAATTTCTTAAATTGATGAAGCTGGCCACCTTGCCAACACGGCTCTCAAAGTTGCATTTGCGAATGAATAGCACAGCTTTTTCCCTCCATAGGCTGTGCCAAATGCTGCTTAATTTTAAATTAGGGTGGCAATTTTCGTGCCATGTGGCGGGGCGAATGTTCCGGCTGCTGTGTTTGTGATTTTCATTAATGGCATTTGGCACAATTGCAGCCCCTGCAGACTCTGCAGGCTAACTGCAACCACCCAGACCCCTTTTCAGGGTTAAACAGTCCTGCAATTATGCACCATGACTTTGACTTTCTCTTACTCCAACTTGTTTTGTTCGCCTGCCGAACGTAAACCAGTTCGCATTGTCAGTTATCAGCAATCAAACAGCAGACCGAACCGACTCACTCGTCCTTTGTTTTCAAGCACTCGCCGAACGATCTGCCCACTTGAAGTCAATCTTCAGTATTTGCAATCAATTTAATTTCAATGACACAAAATTTGCATCGCTCGAGTGGGAAGTGGGGAAGAGCTGGGAGATAGGGCCCCCATTTTCTATGCAGTTGCCTTTGAATGGGCTTGCGAGCGTAGGCTTTAGAGAATTTGTGTAAATATGCAAATCGAAAATGCAAATTAGTTGAATTTTGATTTTCTTTTGAATGGAATGAAAGCGAATGAATGAAACAAACCGAAATCGAGTCGAGCTCTGTCAAAGTGGTAGCTGAAACAAAACTCAAAGAGATTCTCATCTTTCGTTGCAATTGGCATTGAACTAGAAGGAATCGTAAGATCGTCAGGCTAAGCCCAAAGTCGGAAGCAGAGCCTATGGGCTGTGGCTGGCGACCCGAGTGGGTTTTTGAAACAGATTTAGTTATAGAGGACTGAGCTGCATAAACTTATTTTACTAAAAGAAAAGCTTTTTTGATTTGGATATATTTAATTTCTTAAATTCTTCTTTTACGCTGAGCCCAATGAAAATGGGAAATCGGGGTATAATGTTTTTTTTTTTTTTTTTTAATATATGCAACAGAAAGGAGGCGTGGCAGAGCCTATAAAGTATAGAAATTCTTGATTGGATACGACATTTTGCAAAATCCTTTTGATTAAAGGTCAGTTGGTAATGTATTTTTACTAAAATGACAAATATTAAGTAGAATATGTAGATCATATACTGATAGTTCTATTGAATTCGTTGAGTCACTCAGAAGATATTAAGCAAAAACCTTTCAAGGGAATTGAACTACTAATTGACTGAATCGATTGAAATAAAAAGAATGCAGACGCTCGACTTCATTCTTATGTATATCGAGGAAATGCATGCGCTTGGCACTGCTTCAGACTTTGAAAATGTTAACATAATATAATAATAACAAACAAGTAAATTAATGCTTTTGTATAAAATAAATTCAGTAATTTTTAAGAACCATCATAATATGAAAGACTTCTAAATCGATAAGCAATTTACCGACGTTTTTATAATCGACCAGCGACCAGCGCAATGCTTGCAGGCCCCAATTCATTGTAATCTTGTCAGTAAGGCCAACAGCTCATTACTCCACAGGTGTTGCCTTTGGTAGCTGAGCACATAATTTGAGTCGGGGTTTTCAGATCCTAATGCCGCTATAGATGACATATCTTCAGAGATGTTTGTTAACAGTACAAAATTGTAAATTTCAATCAACAGAAGCAGCTACAAGAGATAGCTCACCATTTACGTCTGAGATTGAACTGAATGAGTTCAATTATCGATCGAATCATTGATAATAGGGATTAGTTATTCAGAAAAGGATAAACTCGTACTGCGTATTGTATATACGAGTATACATTTGAAAATCCATAGAACATTTTCAAGAATTGCTATTCATAATTTGTCACTTCAGAATTACCGTTTACTAGCGTCTTAAAGCTTATATTTACGTCTAACAGTATACAATATCTATATTACAAATTTCAAGTCTCGATATTCAATAATGTCGAGTAGTTTTCATTCACATACACAGATGAAAGAATTATTAAGTCTTATGTTGCTTTTAATATTTGATTTGTATTTGAATCTGAGATGATTTCCCCATATGATTATATAATTCATATTCCAAAATGTGGAATAAGCCTAATCCTTAATTCTTTTGTTACTTATTATTATCTCTTTTACGCCATTCGTAAACGTTGAATTACAGCTTTTCACATCTGTAGTTTCCTAAGAGACTTAAATTTTTGCAATGTTACATCATGGCAATCACAAATATCTGCAGAACTCTCTCTATTTGGAGCTATTAAAAAATATGTTGCTCCCAAACAAGGGGAAATAAATTCAAACCTTAACAAGTCTTGGACCCAAACCGTATGAAGAGGTACTCGAGATGCCTACGACTTGGCATTCATCCTGCTCATCCCTTTAACAGCCACTCGAAATTCCACGCACACACACCTATGGAGTCTACGATTATATATGTACGAATCTTTTGCATGGCCTGTGCCATTTCATGTCATTTCATTGTCATGTCTGACGATGATTTTACTCGTTTACAAACAAAACGAGTATATTTGTTTAGTGAACCGTATGTCTGAAGCATACGCAAGCTGCCTTGATATTTTGAATATTTACTCTTTGGTAGCCTCATTTGCGTATCTGAAATCTGAAAATTGCTGAAAATTGGTATAAAAATATATAATATATCTATTTACATCCATCGAGTGAGTGGTAAATCGCCAAAATATATATCTTAAACTGATTCATAGCTATAAACTTACAAAATCAATTATTGAGTTGTAGTTGACCTCCTCTATTGATTTACCAAGTTTGTAATCTTATTTGGGGGCGTAGGATAACAAAATCGAGCTCAAGCTCAAAAATTAGACAATTAAGTTATTGGTTGAGGTTAACGAACGAGTATTGTGCGTACGGTAATATTCGACTGCAACATTCTTACTTTACTATTTCTTTATACAAGCAAAACAAGATTAAAATTTCAGAAAATGAAATGCGTTCCATGAATAGCCCAAACATTTTTAAAATTAAAAAAATAAATAAACACGTAAAGGAGCAGGAACTAGAGTGACAGTCACTCTCAAGTTTCATGAGCGATAGGCAACCCTTTTTGTTGGCAAGCAGCAACCCTATGCGTGGCATTTGGCACACTATTATTACATAATGCTCTTGGCTTCTATTATGTTGATTATGATGGCTGTTGTGGCACGCGTTGCCCTTACAAATACAGTTCGCAACAAATGCATGGTAAAAAGAACGAATCACAGGGTTGCTCTGACAGCTACTCAAATCGAATCTTGAGTGTTGATATAATACCAAAATTCAAATCTCTATTTAAGAACAAACTTTATTGGGAATGGATTGAAATGGAATATAATATTGAATTTTTTTCATAATAGGTTTTAAAATCTCTTAACGGTTTGAAGAGGTTGAAAAAATATCTAACAATTTACAGATCGAACAAAGATACCCGAAATTTTATATATATACTCGTAGTATCCTTGTCTTATAGCTTAAAGATGCACTACAAGAAGTATGGCAAGTCGGGAAATGCGTAATTTGGTATATCAAAAATTCTTTCATTTAAAGTAATAGCGATTTAAAATTTAGAAGATATACTTGAATGGATCGACCCAAGTTTAAAAAGTTATGCAGATATATCCAGTTTTACAGCTTCAATTATTGAGTTACAGCTTGAACTCTTCTATTGAAGACAAAAACATAATTTCTTACCCTCTTTGAAAGGAGTATCAACAAACTCCAATAATTTAAGATATTTTTTATCTAGGAATTTTTTACTGTGAAACTTTCTTGCGGAAATAGTCTCTTACACGAATTTCATTCTTTTTCTAGACACAAAACTCCCATATTATTTTGCTACAGGAACGTGGCATATGAAACATGAAGTGTGGCAACAGCGTATTGAAACGCATGTGCTTTGGGGGAAGGAACGCTTGAGAAACGAACATAAAAATAAACGCAGGGCAGTAAATTAAGTGTCCGCTGGGAATTCGCTGGCTTGCGCACATAGCCAAAGTGCGTGGCCCTCTATCTGCCTGTCTATGTATGTGTGTGAATAAGTATGTGTGTGTGCGTGTTGTTGTGTATACGAGCATGAAACCCAAACTAAAAACCGCTCGCTGATGTTTTCTTGTTCATGTTTTATTGGTTGCCTGTGTGCCGCAGAGCCTTAGCTCAGCGACTCTGCACCCTTCAGCCTCAGCCTCAGCCTCAGCCTCTGCCCCTGGCCCGCCCTGACGCCAGGCTTATGCTTACCCTTTCATTATATTCGGTCCTCGACTTTGTTGCGGCAGGGTTGAGTATGGTGGATTGAGCATATGAACTGGGGTAAGGGGCTATTTGAAGGTCTTTGGCTCCGCACATACACAAAATTCATTTCAGAGCGAGGCTTATACTTTTTGCGTCTGCCTCAGAAAATACTTTCCGAGTTGTGGCTGTTGTTGTTGCTGTTGGTCCATTGCATTGTTATGTTAATTTTGGTTATATGTATTATTGCTGTTGTTGTTGCCGATGTTGTAGTCGTAGCTCTTTATGGCACGAGACTCGCTTTTCAAATCTGCTGCTCACTAATTTGTACGCGTGCCATCGCGACAGCCGTCGCCGCAGCAGCAACTCGTGCAGGGCACCGCTCACCCTCGGCCAGAAAATCATATTTAAATAGTGTGGAATATGTGCTTTCGACTAGACCGGGGCAAAGACCTAAAGGCCCAGCCCTAACACAAGCCCAACTCAGCTCCTTCTAGCCCCTCCCCCGCATAAGAAGTTTGTTCTGTTTGCTCCTGGGGGCTGCTCATCAGCTTCATCATGATGATGAGTTTCTCGTCATGTCCACGTGCCGGGCATCAGTTTCAAGTTCGCCGATCTACCCGGCCACTGCCCCTTCCCTCTTCCCCCTACCCCCTCTTTTGCCCCCGCCACTGCCATAACACAAAAGGGGTTCCCAGCGCTCTTAGGGCAACTGTGAAATTAAAAGTGTTGCGCTTAAGTGTTTTGTTGTGTTATTGCCAGTTGCCATTTGTTGTTGTTGTTGTTGTTGTTGTTGCTTCTGTTGTTGCTGTTGTTGCCACAAGCCTTAAATAATGTGTAAGACAAAAAGGTGACCGTATCATGACCACCGCTCTTGTCTTTAGTGGGCGTTGCTGACATTACACAACAGTCAATCATTTAGCCTTTCCTCTCCCACTTTGCGTAGGTGGATTGCCGAGAAATTTGCTTAGCATTGGCTCTGTCTGCAAATTTGTGGCAACCTTTTGCGGTTCTCGTGTTGCTTTCTCGGAACGTTGCTTTAGATAAATGTTAAGAATTTAATTATAAGTAAAAGATCTCATTTGATACGGTGTGTATGGAAGTTGGAACTAAGCACTTCCAAATTAATTATAACATGCCTTTAGTTTAAGCTTAACGGGTTGTGTAACATGTGTATGACGATAAAAAAAGATAATTTGGCTGTTAGTATACGTAAGGTGAAAATAAAAACAAGTATGACTGCTCTAGACGGGACTGCTTGACTACGAGATGCAGGGGGTAGATTTTGGGGATAGGGGTGGAATATACAAATTTCAAGCCTCCAGCGCTTATATCTTCTGAGATCGACGCTTTCATACATACGACCGTACGGACAGACAGATACACAGGGCAAAATCGACTCAGCTCGTCGCCTTGATCAAGAATGTATATACTTTATAGTGTCTGCCACGCCTCCTACTGCCTGTTACATTACTTTAATAAAAGAATGATACAATGATTTCCCATTATCAATTGGTTCAGGGTATCAAAATCTTTTTAGCCCCTTGTATCCCTGGTTTCTTGGAATTGGAAAAAATGCATTAATCATATATATGGAGATCTTTGAGGCGCACGATTCCAGATTTTGTAAAATAAAAACGCTGCATTAGGATAGTTACCATAAAGAAAATATCCATATCTAAAATCTCTGAGACTTCAATGGCTGGCAGGTATGGTGAATATAATATCTAGTTGATACATTTTTCAGATTTTATTTGGGCTATATAAAATCCTTCATAACATCTTTCAGTATCTTTTTGTTGGCGCTCGTTTTGTATATTTTTAAATTAAAATAAAAGTAAAGTTATATCAACGTAAGTTATATCAATGGCTTAGTATAACCTTTTAAGTATCCCTTTATTTAGTTGCTGTTCTCCTTGTTTTATAGAACTAATGTGAGTCCCTTAAACATTTTTGACATAGTATCTAGAGAAAAGAAGTCAAGTTAGACTCTAAGACAGTTTCTTTCTTTTTCTAGTTTCTTAAAACTTTATCAAATCCATGATGATTATAATCAATTCTGCCTCTGGGTGTGTGTACATTAGACCGGAATGAAAAAAAAAGAGATCTTTATGCCAACACCAGAGATAGAAAGGTCAACTAGGTAACTTTAACTGTCGTCTGTTTACGCATCTCAGCTATTTTTGTTTGCCTTATCGAGTTTGATCTTTTAACAGTTAATCAAATAATTTGATATATGTACAAGCATACGCAGTACGCTTCCAGTTAGTCCTGTAGACCTCCAACCCTCTAACCCTATCCTAAGCGAAGCCAATCCCCTAACAACACATGGCGTGCCGTACGCTCTGTCCGGCATCACCTACATTGTCGTATGTGGTGTGCGAATTGCTCGGCGTACAGCGAATTAATGAATATGTATTATGGCCATCAAAGGTGTTAATGGACACGACACGCCACACACAAGTTCGGGCCACTCGCTGTGACTCTGGCTGTTCGGGTGGGTGGTAGGTTGGTTGGTTGGTTGGCTTATGGGTGGTGCGGTAAGAAAAGCATTGCAGCCACAAATTGCATTAGAAATTCAAACAAGTGGCAGCAGCGCCTAATTGCAAATGCGCGAGCTGCAGCGAACCGGCGGCTAATTGAATATACGAAATGCCTAACCGAAAAGCTGACGCCGAGGCCCGTTCCTCGTAGGACTGCACGCATGAGGCTGGGCTGATGGAGGGCAGAGCTGGTTCTATGTCCGGGCTGTGGGCTGTGGGCCACGTGTTAACCCTTCAGATGTTGTTATTGTTATAAACTGATTGACCGTCACGCCAAATCGGGCAAATATGCAAGCGTAGAACCGCCCTCCCCTACGCCCACCCGACGCCCTCCGGCCACCCCCTGCCTCCCCTGCCTCCCCTGCCACGTACTGCACTGGTCGTTCGATAGGTTTAGCTATGGCTTAAGCATCATTGAGTTTGCCCTATCAGGGGCTAACAATGCGCGAGGGCTTGGCTCAACATTTAGGGTTGCTTTTCCGTCCGGTGTATTGACATCGTGGGAGTTTAACAGTTGTTGACTGTGCAACTGCCACCCCAAAACTCTCCTGCACCTCTTTACTCTAGTCCATTTCCACTTCCGTTTTACGTCATGCACTTATTATACTCATCGTATGAAGTCAGATTCGGTATTATAGATAAATTTTGAATTCTAATATTCTAAGAGTTGGACCAGAAGTTATCAAAGAAGCTGCGATCAGAAATAAAATAAGGGATATATAATATATTAATAATTATATTTATCCTAATTTTTTACAGTTTAGAAACTTAATAATTAAATACCTTTTATTTTCAAAACTAAAAATATTAAAACTGACTCTTTCATTTAAAATAATATCAATATCTTCTTCGTCCATACTCTATTTAGAATAAACAGAGAAATACTCTCATCTAGGTTATTCTCTGATTTTCTGCCTCCACAGGGTATTCGATGTGGTGTCTCTGTCTCAGTCTCTGTGGTGTGTTTTTACAAGTTTTTATGCCTTAATCTCATTTAAAATACTTATTTATATATATATATATACCTATATAGTTGTCTGTCTATCGGTCTGTCTGCCTGTCTGGGGAATCGCAATTGGGTTTTAGGTCGTTGAGCCCTGAGGGCTGCAGACGTTGGCAACTCTGGCGCTGAGTCTGTTGCTGTTTGGCCTCTGCCCTTTTGCCTTTTGGTTTATGCGTGCACTTTCTTTATTTGTATATCTATATCTGTATCTGACCCCCCTGCGTATGGCTGCTTTTCCCTGTCCCTCGCTAACAGTACGCCTATCGCTTTAATTGGAATTGTTTTATTTGCATTTTGCGCCCACATTTGGTCGTCGCTTTTGTTAATGTTGTTCCTGTTCCTGTCGCTGTTTCCGACTCTGCGCTTCACCTTTTGCTTCTGCTTTTGCCTGATATCTGTTGTTGTTATCTGCGCTCTTTTTGGACTGCAATTTTCAGTGCGGTTCGGTTAATCGCCCGGTCTTGCGTGGGATTAGTCCGGGGTAAACATCCAACCATAGCCCGGACTCGGACTCTGACTCTGACTCTGACTCTAGCTCTGGCTTTGGCTTTGGCTTATTGTTCCTGTTTTGATTGCAACGCACAGATGTCTGGCCCGTTTATGGCTAGGCAGCCAGCCAAAGGTAGCAAAACAATTGTTTAATTTACACTTCAAATTTTCGAAATATTAAGAGTTTCTCCCACACGATATCACAATATTATAGTGTAGTCAGAAGCAAGTGCTTTAAACAGTATATTTATATTGCAGCAAATACTAACAGACTAACCATATTCTCAGACAATATTAAAGCTTTCAAATATATTCTGAAAAATATTAAATGAAAATTTCCCATTCCCATTTCACATTATTGTTTTTTTAGCTTTTTTTAAACCTTTTCCAGTTTCTCTGCTCGAAAAGAATTTGGAAATCAACAAGGAAATTAAATTGAATTTGCATTGAAATTCTATTCTTAGCCTAAACTCAATCCAAATTTATAAACATTATTTACATGGATAAAAATTTAATTAAATTAAATTAATTAAATATTATTGTTTTTTATATTATGAGGTCTGCCACGCCTCCTTCTGCTTTCTAATTTAATTGATAGTATAGACATTGCTTTCAACTGAAAACTCTCAAAACTTTATTTGATTATTTGTATGTTATATTTGATAATTCATAAGCACACGTTTTACTGATAATACGACAAATATTTATTTTTATTTTCTTTACAGGTAAGAAAACGGTTACCAACTTTAAGAATTCAAGCCGTATAAGCTCTCAGCAAAGATGAGCTCGAAGCTGCGAGATCAAACTGTCAATAATGCTGAATCTCAACAGAGGTACTTGCCAACTATCCATTGACTTAGGCTTCCGAAACTGTCAGTGTGTTAAGAACTTTTTGAAAAAGTATTTTTTCCCGACAGCAAATATCAAAGCGTACAAGTATGAAAACGAAACGAAACGAAAATGAAAATGAAATTCAAATCGAAGTCAAAGTTGAAGAGGCGTTGGAGAAAAGAGCGCAAAGCAACAACAACAATAATATCCGGTTTATTTCGGGATACACCCCCCTTTCTGTATTATGACAGACGTCAAAGAACGCGAACCAAAAGGCACAGTCTTGTGCCTTGGGACCACATGTTATGGGTATTATGAAGGGGATTTGCCTTTTCATATGTGCGATTGCTTGACTTTCATTCAAGTTTTTCTTTTTTGGCCATATGCAGAAATCGACTCAATGAGTCCTGTCAATGAAATGCTCATTGGCCCGATTACGGTTTCTCCCCTTCCCGTTCTACAATCCCAAATTTTCCCAGCTGATTTACAGACTTGCTCCAACACACGCGCATACTTTCGGTACATTCTGTCGGTACTTGGGTCCAATGGGCGGCAACCATTGCAAGTCACGCACTTCCGGGATGTCGACACGCCCCCTAATTGCAGCCACTGCAAGAAGCAGGCCTGAAGGGAGAAACTCTAAAAGTCATCGCAGCGCTAAATTAGCAATTGTCATTCGGGTCTATTGGCACAGCGTGAGGAATTTTCCATTTTCCATTTTCATTTTCAATTGCTGTGCCGAACAGCTGACAGCAAGAACCGAAGCGAGTAGCTGTCCAAGCCAGACTCGAAACTTTGGATAAGCCAGTGAGGGTTAGGCAGGGAGACTGAGCAACAGGGGAGAGGGATGGAAAACTCGTAACAATTAGCACTCAAGATTGATGGCTGAGAAAGAGAGCGAGGCAAGCAGCAAGGGAGGGCTGCAAAATGTGGGAAAAAGAGAGCAATGCCGGGCTGATGAGGAGGAGCTAAACAGTCAGAGGGTAAAGCTGATGTGTGGTCCAATGCGACAAGAAGGTGTTTGCGTGTGTGTGTGTGTTTGCGTGTGTATGTGTGTGTGTGTGTGTGTGTGTGTGATGGAGGTATGAAACACACAGAGAATGTCAGCTACTGAAGCAAGCGTACGATTGAGCTATTGATGGATAGTTCCAGAATTCATCGAGTATTCAATATATAATGAAAGATGAGCAACGGAAGATTTTATAAACCGAAGACAAGAACTTATCTGTTGAGTATAGTTTAAGGGTAAAATTTGATGAAACGTCAAATTTCTAATTACGATTCTTTGAATCATCTTAGTTTACTTATGAAAATTTACAGTAAGTTAATATTTATACTAAAATAATTTAAGAAATATTTATACTAAACAATCATAATTTGAGAGAGATAACTGAAAAAACTGGCTATCTGTTAAAATTAAATACAGTAAAATCTGGATAAAGCGAATCCGCTTATAGCGTTCGACCGGTTATTGCGACGAAAATTCGATGTTTTGGTTAGTCAACATACAATCTTAAATGAAAAGGCTTAATACGTTTCCATTTTTAACGACAGACCGCTTATACCGACGATATTTTTCACAATTCAACCGCCTATTACGACGTGCCGAAATAACAAAAACATTTAAGCACCAAACGAGGCTATTAGAAATGTATATGTATATGTATTTATCATCGTAGCAGCGACACAAATGCTGCTGAGAGAGGGAGATTAAATGTTTATTTGTTTTGATTGAAAGAATAATTAGTTTTATTTTAAAACTTGTTACAAACATAGAAACCGTAATAAAAAACGACGTAAAATGGTCGGTCCTTTGAGCGTCGTTTTAAACGGATACTGTGTCTAAATTGGTGATGAGCTAGTTATCCAGAAAGACGTCTGCCTAAAGTAACAGCTTGACGCTTTAACAATTTATTTTTTATATGAAACTAAAATTCAAAACCTAGCTCAAACACGGGGTAAGAGAACCAATGAATTGAATTGTGAACCTGCTGAGAAGTTTACCTTTTAGGTCAGTCAAAAGCGAGTCTAAGAGACACAACAGTCCAAATGCTTAGATCTCTCAGCGACCTAATGATCCTTGTCGGCAACCCCACAAAATTTGATGCCATAAAGAAGCCCACACACTCGAACGCTCATGCACACACACACATGGTCAGACAAGTGCCTCATGCTCCATTAGCAGCGGACAATTTGTACCTACCGAAAATCCATCAAAACGCCGGAGTCCACAGTAAAAAACCAATTCCAACGAAATTTTTCATGGCACAACGAAAAAATTTGAACCGAGAGAAAGACAACACGAAGCAGCGTGGCAAGCAAATAGCCTCGCTCGTCCACTAGGCGAAGCCCTGAAGAAGAAATCTCCGAGAAGCTAAACCCCAGTCCCTTTTTTTATGGTGCAACAAATCTCAAGCTGGAATAAAAAAAAATAAATAAAAAAAAAAAGCAAAGGCCGATGACGACGACCAACGCAAAGTGAAAAACTGAACAAACAATGCGGCCAAGGCGGCACCACCAGCAGTAGCAGAACCACCGCACCACTGCACCCACCCGCACAGCTACTCCGCCTTCGACAACGACAACAAGTTGAAGCAAGAGGCGGAGCAACAACAACACAGAGGAGAGCTAAATCGAAGGCAACAGGGAACGAGAACGGGAACAGGAATGGGAACTTTACCACAATGACGAGAGCCCAAAGACCAAAGACGATGACGTTGTGGCTACAAGAGACTTTGTCTGTGCATGTGTGTGTGTGTGTGTGTGTGTGCAATACCATATTATTAAGTGTAGCCAGAAGCAATTAAGTGTAGATAAGCAAACAATAATGTTCCTAGTCACGTACCAAACAGTCTTGGGACATTCTCTCACTTACCCACTAGCAAAGTGTGCGAGCTCTCCGCTTCTCCAGTCAGTAAGTCCTCTAGTCCTCTAGTACTTCGTTCCTCTAGTCCTCTAGTTCATATAGTTCAGTACAGGCGCTGATTACTCGCTGCTGCTTACTGGTCCTGAACTTCTATTGATGTTCAATCACTCAAGTGTATTGGCCAGCAACGATTTCAACTCGGTCTCCAGCTCCCAGCTCCCATCTCCCAGTTCTCAGTTCCCAGTTCCCAGTTGTCAAGTCGTCCGCCCCCACTACTCTCAGCTGTGTGTTTACTCAGTTGTTGGCTGTCTGTCTTTGATACATTTAATTTCATTAGATGCTACCCACCACGACAACAAATTGGTATCGGGGCAGATCCATGTAGCTGCTCTAGTGGCCATTGCTTCATGTCTTCGTGTGTGTGTGTGTGTGTGTGTGTGTGTGTGTGTGTGTGTGTGTGTGTGTGTGTGAGTGTGAGTGTGAGTGTGTGGAATTTAGTCCAATGTCCCAGATTGACAGAGGGTTCGGCTTTTGACTGGATTGGAATTGATATTAGTTGCATGGCTTCACTGGAGTGACAGTTGCTTACCTACCTTACTTGGCAATCAATAAAGAACTGCCGAAAACATTATAGGACTGTACTTGATAGAAAGTCAGAACTCGCAACGAACATTAAAATCAACATTCCACTGAAGTTTAAAGAATTTTCTCATATATGACAACTTGACAAAACTTTAACTTTATTTTAGTCGGGAAACCGATAAAAAAAATATCTCAAGGCTTGTCTCTCTCTTTCCATTCTGCGAGAGTATCGAGAGGTATCCAGACAAACGGACGGATCGATTCGACAACCGAGCTTGAACAGATATAAATCAATAACGCGTTTGCATTCGTAATCTGCATTCTGATCTAAACTAACCAAATGGCGAATGAAAGATATATCAAAAAATCTGTTAGACATTAATTAATCATTATAAATTATTATAATATATATCCTTTTCAAGTGGTTTAAGTTTTGTGTAGAGCAGAATTACTCTTTTCTCATTTTTTATTAGATATATCACATAGTAACCAATTTCAAATAAGAAACATTTAAATAGTTAAAATATCCACCCAAGTGCGGATAATTGGCAGTTAGCTACGCATAAATAATATTGTGAATGTACCAACAACAAACAGCTACTGAAAATAATTACTGTCATATCGATCAAATATGTGTAATTATTCATGCTCATGGGGCTGCCATGAAAGTTTCAATTTCGAAATGTTTTTACATATTTAGCGATGTGAATAAATAAGAAGAATTTGAACAGAAAACTCTCTTCTTTTAGATGATTGAGATGATCGATTGAGAGTTCTTGTACAGGAAAAACAATTTAGAATTGTAGTTTTAATGATATGTTGCAACTACTGGACAATTGTTTTATACATGCGTCAATGGAATGCTCTCTTCCAATGTCCAATGTTAGAAACATGTATTTAATTACCAATTACCAATGGTAAATATTTTGTGTTTGACTCGAATCATACTAAGTTCGCATATAAAGTCTTAATATGGTATTTAACTGCAATCAACTGAAATTTAAGGAATTGAAAAGCTAATTAACTTCTTTTTGAATTTGTTTACAATATTGTGAGATCAACATACTTTATATTTGGCATACTTTCAAATTCAAGTCATATGATTAAACATTGGCATTTTACAATCCTTGATCCCTTACCTTACAATTCTGTTTATCATTGAACTAAGTTATACGACTTACATATGTATATGTTAATCATATATCAATTTTGTTCTTTATAAGTCTATATTCGATTATACCTATACTATAGATCTTTATATTATGTCACTTTCGCTTTGAAAATTTCTTAAACAATTTTTATATTAACCAGACAAAAAGCGTTTAAAGTATATTTTATTTTATTTGAAGCAAATGATAAATTAAAATTCTCTACTTGCATTTCCCCAATCCCAAATACAAATTGCGATCACTCTCAGTGATAAGCTTTTGTTTTACGATGTCTTCTCCGTGTTCCAGAGTCACACACACACACAAACACATCCATAAACGTAAACAATGTGAAGCGTTGCGTCGCGTCGCACGGCGGCGTCGCGACATTTTCGCGACAATAGAGCTGAAAACTGACCACAGTCAACACGAACGAAGCATAAACAAATAGCAGAACACACAAACAACTACGAATACAAACACTAAGCACGCATACAACTACAAACACAAATCATAATAAACAAGCGAGCGAAATGAAATGTAGTTCACACAGACACACACACACACATACACACAAGCACACACACATCAAATATAAGTGACAACGCCTACGACACTTTTTTGCCTTTGCTTTTGCTTTTGACTTGACTTTTTATTTGCCTTTTGCGTATTCATATTCCACTTTAAACACACATACGCACACATGTACATGTATGAATTGTATATGTATGTATATACATGTATTGAGTCCACTTGTTTAGCTATTTCCGCTTATTGTTTCATTTCATTTGCATTGGCAGCTCTTTAATCAGTTTCAGTGCGTTCCGATTCCCGCGTCGTTCCACAGCAAAAAGTTTGCATTGTTGCCGTCAACGAGGTTAAATGGCCCTGAACTTAAGTTAAAAGAAATATAAAGTAGTACGTCAAATATGAGACAACTATTAAGTGTTAATTGTTTAATTGGGAATATATATATCAAAAGATATATAAAATTATGATGAAAATTTACTTATTTCGTTGAAAAGTTATTGAGTATCCAGTTTTTGTATACATATATAGATATATATATATTCCTATATTTTTTTTTTATATACATAATATAAATATAGGAAGGAAAGAAAAGTAAAGTTGAAAGGCCATATGCATCTGCCCGTTCGTTCTTGTAAGCACGGTCTCTTAATTTACAAAATGTATATATTGTAGACCATATATCATTTCGTAAGATAAAAATCAATATTTTTACTCAATTATCAACCAATATCATAATGTACACGTGGCTCAAAATACAGATACACGTTTGACTTTTTGTCTAAGCATATTTAGATGTGATAAATAAAATGGCCATTGTATTGACTTTCAGTAACTTAAAGATGTACCATATAGAACTGAAAATGTTCAATAACTTATTTCCCATAGTAGCGCATACATCACATAGTGCAGCTAGACAACGGGCTGTGGCTGTGTAGGTAAATATGTATGTGTCTATTATGTAAGAATAGTTACGTTATGTAAGAATCGTTAAGTAACATTGCTTTTTATTATTTATTGATTGTGGATATAAAATTTTGGTATAATACAAACTATAAATGGAATCATTATCAGGATTTTTGAATGGTTTTTATTAACACTAAGCTAAATGACGTTTGCATCTTTTTGAATGGGAACTTACAAATGTTTGTATTCTCTTTTTTCTGTTCTTTATTTTATATACATATATATATATATTTCTTTTTTAATCTTTGCCTTAAACGAATTCTTCGGCTGGAGAAATTCTGTTGAATTTTTGTTTTCTTTAATGCTGATTATGCATAGTGGATCGACCAAGCGAATGTTCCGAGAAATTAACAACAGCCGCAACCTTTACGTTGAGGGAGTGTTGAATGCTGAATGTTGAATGTTGTCTGAGTTCTGCGAGATCTGCCAGACAGAAGAGACACTAATAACAGCCATCCAGTGGGAATTAAGTGCAATCGCCCCATCCGCAGACAAACTTTTCGGCAGACGCCAAACCCGATAGAGGATGCCACACATGGCTTCCCCATGGAGCGGTTCGCAAATCGGTTAACTGAGTATCAGAGTAACCAGCTTAGGAATTAACCAGCCGACTGTTTATAATCTCATCCGATCAGGACTTCAACTTTTATTTTTAAATGAGCTGCGTCTTCTTCTGTCTCTTCCTTTTGAGTGATAATTTAAAGCTTTATTCTCAAACACTTTTGCAAACTATATATCTGAAACTATATATATGTATGTATATATAACTGTTTATCAATATATTTTTTGTAGCATAAAATATATTTTAATTAAAAGTAAATTAAAAATTATTTAAAGTTTTTTTTAAATAGGCTGAAACTTTGATCGATGTGGAAACATAATTTCTTTCTTAAGCATTAATACAGAATGGTTATCTTAAAAATTATATTTATAATCTGATTATATCTAAATTATATGTATATTGTTTTTATTTATGATCTGATTATATTTAAATTAGAGTAACTTGTCAGGTAAAGAATTATTGAATTTAAAAGTGCTGAAAGCCACTGATCACTAATATTAATACAGATCTAAGTTCAAATTCTAATCCGAACATAATAATCTTATTCGAGATATGCGCGAAATATATTTCGTCACTCCGCTGAGTTTTATACTGAGTAAGTATAAAACACAATCCTGAGATCACAGTAAAATATTGAATTGTTTAGTTCTTTAAGAAGTGTCCCCAAATAATTATTCATAATTATGGCAGATTCACCATCAATCGAGCAGGACTTTAAGGCCTACATATGTATATTGTACCTACTTTTAGCTATGATAATCTTCATAGACTGTGATACAGTAAGGATTTTAGTAAAATTAATGTCGTGATATTTGTGTTCTCATAGCCCAATTCACTGGCTCAATTGTGGATAACTCTACGATTCTTCCTGACAATAAAATCTCAATATTGGCCACAAAAGCAATGAAAGTTCTGGGTACTGACGATGGTTGATGTGCACATTCTTCAGACTTATATTAGAGCCTGGCAAAAGGAGCCAAAATATCGGAAGCGGGAGCTCATAGTCTCCGCTTATTCGCATTCGCATTCGCTTTCGCAACCTGCATCGACACCTGACCGAATGTAACACAAATTGGCCTTTCAACTGGGGCTTTTACACTTGCCGCCACTTGCATCTGCCCCCTGGGCCACGCCCACTGTAGACATTGTTATTCAAATGCTCTGCCATTAATACTTCACTGGCAATTTCAAATCTAAGAGTTGTAGTCGATACGATTGTGAGGATGCCACACATCGTGTGTGTATGTGTGTGTGTGTGTTTGTGTATGTATGTGGGTGTGTATGTGTGTGTGTGTTTGTGTATGTATGTGGGTGTGTATGTGTGTGTGTTGGGTGCTAGTGGCTTCAGTTCGAGCTGCATCTTGTCGCCTTTCATTTGATTTCCAGCAGCTATTCATATGTAAATGTTCTGCTAGAGACTTCTGCACACGTATGACCCTTGGCCACACCCATATCCGCCCCCATCTCGTGCAGTTGGCGTCTTTTTTTTGGTCTAAGGCTCGCCTCTTTGCGAATTTCATATTCGAAAATGAAAATTCAAGTGTTTTGAATTTATTATTTTGGCATTCACAAGCTTCCTACAATTGAGAGCCGCAGGGCTCTGCTTTGTGTCGCTTTCAGCTATAGTATTTCTTATATTCCTATATTTTCATTATATTGTTCTGTTTTTTGTTTGCTGTAATTTCTGGTCAAAGAAGCCAAACATTGTCCACAAACAATTGGCCACAAACTTTGTCCTTCGTAGTGCAACTGAGCCAAGAGATTTCGTAGCTCCCCTGGTAACTCCCCTGGTAACTCCCCTGGTAACTCCCCTCTGGCACCGGCTTGGACTCGGTCATAGTTCCGGCTCCCAGCAGCCGTTGCTGTGCATTAACGGAACAATGTAACAATAAACTCCACACGCATGACAGCCTATCTCTACGAAACTCTGATTGTATCGTGCGAGCGAAAAAAAAATGATTATAGTTTTCAATGAGGGGACAAGAACTCAAAATCAAAATCATTTGTACGACTGCCCGATAACGTTCTTATGTAGTAGAGTATATAGAAGGAGGGGGGAAGAGGGAAGGGCTCTACGGCGAAACCCAACAACAACAACAATGACGACAACGAACAAAGTGACACTAGGCAACATCAATAATAGCAACTACGACCAACAACCCTCACAAAAAGGTATTGAATTTCAGTGCATGTCTTTTCTATCCCTCACATTTTTATTTGTATTTCTATACTCGTTCACATACATTGGGATAAACGAGTATATTAGTTAAGTGCACTCTAGTTTTTTTCTTCCTATTTTTTCCAAATTTTCTGATCGTGAGCTAAAAAAAATAACGTAGAATTTTAAGATACATATATAGTCGGATACTCTTTTAAGATATGTCTATTACGCCCAATAGGGGCGTGGTAAAAACCAATCAGTAATTCGTAAATATTTTATAAAATAAACTCAATTAGGTAGAAATCTAGCGATCAACTATATATATAAAGTATTATAAATATAAGTATTAAAATATATAGAAATAAATATTACATGTTTTATAATGTTTGTTAATTTCTTTTGTTTTTTTATTTTGTTAACTTTAATTATATAATTTAATGAAAGTATAATTTTCCTATGCAATGGCATTTTCAAAATTAATTTTTCTCCTAATTTTATTCTAGGTAGGCGTTACATATCGGGTTAGAATCGTAGTGTCCGCAGCGTCTATCTTAGATTTGATCATTTTACACCAGCTCTACAGATAAATGTATATAGCTTTAGTTGTATATGAATTTGGAAAAATAAATTGAGCAGAGCATTATCTAGTCAGTCACGCCCGACTGCAATACTCGTATATATTCGGTTTTTTTTTCGTTTTTGTTGAGGCATTTAATGAATTTATCAGCTGTGGCCATCGCTTGGCTCGTTTCTGAGGTTTCGTTCTCAATTCTATTTTCTTCTCTTCTTATTTTTTGTTCGTCTTGGTTCCATTCTCAACTTGAGACATTTTCGTAGAACTCTCTGTGCAGCACATTTCGGGTCATTGTGAATTCAAATTCTTGTATAACCATTTTCCTAGTCTTCTTCAGTGAAGTTCTTCTTTATTACCATTTAATGTGCCACATTCGCTCTAATGTTAATGGATTTGTGTCTATGCTCGGAGAGGGGTTTCAGATGCGCCCTCAATCATGTCGCCAGACAGTCGTCAATGTTTTGGTATAGTTTTCTCAAATCTTTTCAATCTGATGGCTTCAATTGTGAACGTCTTAAATTGCACGCATTCCAATACTAAATCAACCTATAATAAACTCAATTAACAACCCACATAAACAGATAAGCGTTTGTACAAAGTTGCCAAATGTGTGTTTCAGTCCACTTAGTTTCGACTTTTTGAAGTTTTTAATCTACTGTAGTTCGCTTTACCTTTAGTCATATGTTTCTTCTTCTTCGAGTTACAGCTCTTTTTAGTTTTTTTCTGTGAGCTTGAACCGTTTAATTTCCGATTGGCTTTAATATTGTTCTTCCATCTATGTATATATATTTTTCCAACGTTCCAGTTTACAGATTTTTCACCTGTTTACCTCTTTTATTTGCATTTTTGTTAGCAAAAACCTTTGAGAATTTCCTTGTTCACTTCTCTTTTTCTCTTGATTAATTCAAGTCAATTTTCATCACACAAATCTTAAAATATTTTAGTAGTATGGGGAAATATTGTTTCGATTCCTTTTTACTTTTCTTACAAACGCTATTTCGGTGAAATTCCTGTACTATTCCAGTTTACTTTAGCCAAGCTGAACCGCAATAACATTATTCATTATCGTTATTCAATTTGAGTAGATATTTTCGACTGTTTCATTCCAATATTCCCAAGAGCATTAGCCAAGCAATTGATGTAAAATACTTCAGCTTTACATATTTTCCACAATTTACTCCTAATATATCGTATCATTGCCTGTTTAAATTTCACCTCTCACATACATCAAGCAATATGAATCGTTTCTTTCATTTGGTTATTCGAAAACAGATGAATTTTATCGATTCCCTTTATTGCTTACATCGGACCACTTTAAATGCCACCTCCCACGTGCACTTTAAATTCAACTCCACTTTAAAATTCAACCTAGTCAGACACGAGCTTGCAATAAAGTAGTCAAAACATGGAATAACTCTCATATTCCGTTGTGTGCTCAGCACCCAAATGCACAAAAACAAGCAGCAGGTGGAGGAAGAGCAGCAGCAGCAGCAGCAGCAGCAGCAGCAGGAGGAGCCGTATCCAGCAATAAAACTATAAGTAAACACTGTAATTGTGGTTGGCAAACGATGAACATGAACCGCAAAACTGCAAAACCAGACTCCGGGGTATCACTGGGACTAAACCAATCTATGAACTGACTCCCGAACACCTGCTCACACCTGCCTCGGCTCCTAGACGGAGGTTAGACGGCAGTCGCATGTGGATTAAAGACAAGTTGCAACAACGCCGTGGGCCAAGACTACCAAAAAGTACACGCAAATCTAGAGACAGATCCAGATGCAGATGCAGATGTACTTGAATGGAAAGCAGCATGAGAACAACAAGTAGATACAAGACACCACAACAAAACGGACGGACGGACAGACAGACAGGCAGACAATCCAGCCGGAGGGACGACGGTACGGACGGGACTAACTAACACCGACAACAAGACAATTAAATTATGCAGGATTTTTGCTTGTTGAGCAAAGCGTTTGCTTGCTTTTGCTTTTGCTTTTCGATTTGGATTTGTGCCTGAGCTCACACTCCGGGCTCTGGGCTTCGGGCTCCGAGCTCTGAGCTCCGAGCTCTTGAATTTTCATTGGTTTTGCATATTGAGCTACACAATTGATTTTAAATAAATTAAAAGTTAAATATTTACTCAATTTTTACTGAACAGGTGCTAAATGCCAACTCTTTCTCTCTCTCTCTCTCTCTCTCTCTCTCTCTCTCTCTCTGTCTCTTTCTCTCTCTCCCACGCACTTTCTATCTCTCTACAACAAATTTTGATAAGTTTTGCTTAAGAAAAAATTCAGATGGGCTTAAACTCGAAAAAGGAGTTCCAAGAAGTTGGTTGAGCTTAAAGAGCTTGTTAAGCTATTGACTTATTAAGTTATTTATCTTTTTATAGCTTACAAATATATATATTTATACATAGTTAATTAAATAAACTGCCACTACTCTAGTCTAATCTCTTTATATGTATATGTATAGGTGAATATTTATCATTTCTTTATTTATTTTGTCTTCAATTAAATTTTTATTTGATGTATTAATATATTAATTTTATTTTATGCATTGATCTAGTAATTAAATAGTAGTATTTTTAGTATTCATTTCTATTTTCTTTTAATGAAACTAAAGTTTAATAAGTGATTACTTTCATTAACTCATGATTTAAAGAAGGAATTAATGATTTTGAAAAATTGATAAATTAAAACGAAATTTTTAATTTTTGTTTTGTATTTCCTAGCGATGATTCATTCATTAAAAATATAATATTAATAATAATTCATTTCAAATGAAACGAATAGCCTAGCCATAGATTGAAATTACAATAAAAAGCAACTGTAATTTGGGGTTAGCTATAGGACAAAGAAAATCATTATTAGTACTAATGTAATGAAATTAGTAATTCTAATAATAATAACAAGTAAGAGTGGTCTTGTCGCGACTGCTCGACTAGGAGATACCCTGAACCTCAGTACTTTTATGCACATGTGCTTTGATGAAGATAATCCCACACAAAAAGATTTATTCAACGCATAAGTCAACACATAAACATAAGTCAAGCCAAAAATATGTAGTTGACATAAATTATTGAACGAATCGATAAAAACTATTTAGAAAACTCAAGAATTTTCTATTTGCATAGTACTGAAATAACCTGAATTACTCTTTAAAGAGCTCTTCCAGCTACAATTACATTTGTAAATCTTTTAAGAAAACTTCAATTATCTTTAGGCAATAGTAAAGTTTGTTTAAGCCTATTAAGAGCTATATGAATAGTTAAAATTCTATTTAAATTTTGCACAATCCTTGACACGCTCGCCCATTATAAATAGCTTAAGCTACCAATTTCTACAACTTGTACAATCACTGACATGCTCATGCGTGTCTACCTCTTTCCTTGATTGGTTCGCTGAGCAGCTCCGACCTGGACACCTTCGCTGCGCTACGGATTCAGCCGCGAGGCATCCAATTTGTGGGGCGCTGCAGGCCAGTTGAAGTTGGATTCCCCCTCCGGCTTCTGCTCCCCACTTGCAATGATAAATCATTTTTTGTTTTCTTTTTTCTGAGTTTTTGGTAAGCGTTTCCCATGTTGAACGCCTCTTCAGAGTCGCCGCCAGCTGCTGCCTGTTTCTTACCTTCTTCCTCTTCATCTTGGATTGTTGTTGCTTTTGTTGTTATTGTTGCTCTGTAGATGCATTCGTAAATTTCATTGTAATTTTATGATTATGGCCGCACGCATTTTGATTGATACTTTAGCACTACTTAGAGGCCATCGGCCCCCGGAGGACAGATGCGTCGCACCCTCAACTTCGGCCCTGGAATTGAATTTCGATTTCGACGTCATGATGACGATGATGATCATAATGATCGTGATGATCATGATGATCATAATGATGATGACGCTCAGCGTTCCAGCTAAATTCAATTTTGGAACGAAATGCATTTCGAATTTTTTGAATACATCAATCTTGAAGATGGGGCGCAAACAAAAAACTTCCTGCGGCGCACAAATTTTCAATGCCTGCGGCTACAAAACTGGCGCTCATTATACGCGTAGGCGTGGCCATACCCGTCGAACGAGAGGGAGACAGAGATAGAGACAGAGACGAGGGGGGCTCGAGGGGGTAGGGAAGAGGCTAACCTTTCGGCTATGTCCGGCCACAGGCACTTGTCGGCCCCATCATCATTTCGTATGCCGTTAGGCCGCCCAATGTAATTATTCAATACATTTTACGTGCGTCGCATGCCAAACAGCTAGCCACGCCCCCGCCAGCAGCCGCCCAAATATGTGGCGGAGGCCGAAGCTTTGCACTTAAACTTCATTAGAATATGTGTGCACAATGTGTCGTTGACTCACTCTTCCTGCCTGCCCCCCCCCCCTCTCTCTCTCTCTCTCTCTCTCTCTCTCTCTGTCTGTTTTCTACTGTGTTTCGCTTTTCCTTTTACTTAGTTTGTTGGCGCACTTTGCAATTTATTAAACATTTTATTGCGCCCCAAGGCGTGCTAAGAGTAAAATGCTGAACAATGTGGCCAGACGGCCGAAACTTTTCAAACCCCTCGCCCCCCACAGCAGCCAAGGAGCTCTGGCAACGTTGGTTAAAGAGCCACACAATCAAAGCGAAAGCCTAATGCAAAACCAAAACACACAGAGAGAGCTCGGCAAGAGAGGAGAGGAAGGAAGCTGAGGAGCAAGCAATGGGAATAGGAATGGGAATGGCTTGGACGCACACGAAGTTGTTTATGGAACAAAAGAACCGTAAAAGTAAAGAGTTCTTAAGGTGTTGCATATTACTTCCAATGGCCGCTCCTATGGCAGTTTTATTTAAAACCCTTGCTTATTAAACAGTTGAAGATACCCTAGAATAAATTACTAGGAGAAGACTTAGAGACTTGGACTCACGACCGAATCTAGACTGAATCTTTCGCTAAAAATGTATCTTGCGAACTTTGTCTGTGTTAACTGCACCATAAATGTCTCTCTTTGCCTAAGATATGCTTATTATGATCTATAGGTCTGAACAAAATAATCTCATAAATTTCTGTTTAGATTAAGTTGCCTAAAATGTTTCAGGACGTTAATTTATTATTGTTATTTCAGTAAGAAAAAATAATATTAATTTAGATTATTTCTTTAAAGCAATCCTGAAACTGTTTACTTAGCTTCTCACTCCAATTTGCAACTCTATAAGGAGAGCGTACTATTCTTTTCGATAAATCCTTTACCCACACTCATACATACATACATATATCGAGTCTATAATATTTCGCTAGTTGCCGTCTGCCCTGCTACTTGTTTACCGTACATGATAACGGCTAAGCTCTGCTGATCTCGTGCACACACCCACACAGACGCACACACGGCTGGGTTTCCAGTGTAACGTCAGGTTCACTTGCAACCCGATGCTAGGCAGAGCAAAAAGAATGAATTTAGGTCTTCCGGGCGAATGCATGCATTGTAAGTCCTTTGCCAGGGACCCCTCAGCACCCCAATTATAACGCGCTAAACAATAAAGAAAATAATAATAAAAGTCTAGTACACAAACACACACACAGAGAGAAGCATATGAATGCAAAGAGCAACCCTCGCTAATGAAGCTGCAGTTTGATGCTCTTCTGCGTCCACTGGGTTTGCACATACAATTTGCCTGGCAATAGAGGTAGGTAGCAGCTGGACATTTGTATGTCTGTGTGTGTGTGTGAAAGCGGGAGGGCAAGATTATCACCAGTAGCAATGGACATTCATTAGGGAACGAACTAAATAACCTGCAATATCAACAGTTGCGTTCATTTGTAACATTGAGCGATTCAGCACTGCTTGGTTGCTCTTAAGAAAACAAATGGATAGAGTGGGACAGAGACAGAAATAGCGGGATCTTAAAGCTTCGTGCGGGTATAGTTTTATTTGTAGTTATTGTTGTTGCTTCTACGCGCATTAAGGCAATTTTCAATGTGCTATTCCATTAACCACTCATACACACACACACAGGCAGGGAGAGAGGGAGAGAGACACGTCACAAGCACAGCTGAGCCGCCCCTGGTAACCGCAGGCAACATGTGCACACACACACACATACACACACGCACGCACACAGCGAATAGATGTGCACACACAAAGAAAGAGAGAGAGACTGGGAGAGCGTGCAGTCAGCCCTGCTTTATTTGCTGGGAACAAATACTTCCAACAACAACGACAACAACAACAACGCCAACTAAATCACAGCTGCAGGCAGGCGGGCGTCGGCTCTCAACATAAAAACGCGCCGCCAACGCGTCTCGCATGCTATCTGCCTCTCGCTCGCACTCGTGTGGCTCACTTGTTGTAACATTTGTTTTGACATTGCTCGCCGCCGACGTCGTCGCCGGCTGTCCAGCTGTCAGTCAGTTAGTCAGTCAGTCAGTCATTCAGTCGATCTGTCCTGCAATCAATTTTTTTCGCAGCTTGTTTGTTGTCCGCTGCACTGCACTATGCGCTTTTTTCCAGTCTCCAAGTGTAAAGTTTGAAATTAGTTTCAAGTTTTCCGTTTCTTTTCTTTTCCATTTTTTTCTGCCTCTTCCCCCTCAAAGTGTGCGACATTTTTTGTCAACTTTTAGTAAAGTGCTTTGGAAATAAAAAACAAGAACAACAACAAGTGCAACGAAAGTTGTTGCTATGCACTTGTCAACATTTGTTAAAAGCTAGCGACCGTCATTTTTTTGTCATTGAATTTGAGTCTGAAACGAATGGAATTCGGAGAGTTTTTGAATTGTGCTATGTAGATGGAAGCGAATGTAATCCGGAAAGCTTTAAAGTATTGTATTGCTTCTGAAACGAATGAATATGGTCTTTTTGGAATTAATTCGAAACAGTTTTCAAGTGCCTATTGCAATGTATCTAAAACGAATGGAAACGGAGTAGCCAGAAAGTAGTTATTTAAAAGTATATTAACCTGGAAGGTTGTGCTAAAATAATAAAACGATTGGAATGGGGAAATAACTCATTACATAATATATTAGCTTGAACAAGTCTGACAATGGTAAAACGAATGGAATCTGAAAATAAGAGCAAGACTGATTTCAACCCGAATGAAACGAAGAGAATTCTCTTGCTTCAATACTTTCAACTTCATTGCATTCAGTTAGTTTAATAAGAAAGCTGCCTTATTCTATAATGATCAACCTGAGATGAACTAAACTTAATACTGAGGGAACAGAACCCTTTTTGAAAGCTGAACTGTTGGCCCGATATCATCTATTATCTCTACTTACTCATTTTTTAATTCAACGAATTCTTTATTCTCCAACGTAATCCAATTCATCTTTACTTCGCATTCCATTCCATACCATTTCATTACACGCGATAAGTATAAAAGCAGCTGGTACATACATATATATTTTTAGGCAAGATTCCAGTAAGTCGAGCACTGCAGCTGAACCGACTGCATAATACTCGTTTCGTTTTCCGGTCCAAAAACAGGTAAACTTATTCGAAAATATATATTTTGCGATTTGTTTGTGGACACTCACAGCTCTAGAATCAATCTCTGGGGGCGTGGGCCCCTAGTAGTCATGGAAATATGTATAATTATGTGGGCAATCTCTACATAATTAACCATGCAATTTTAGTCAGGGTTGTTTTTATCTGAACTTATCCGTTATTCATATAGTATAGTATATTCACAATTTGAAGTATTCAGTTTCATACAGACAGACGGCCATTGCAGAAAGCTAATATACTCGTTGAACTTTGTGAACGAGTATAAATACTTCATGATACGATTACGTAACTTGTGACAAATAAAAGATTTGCCTCGTCCTCTTTCCTCCATTGTTATTATTTCGTGATTTCCTTTTGCTTTCCTATAAATAAGTTAAAAATGTATCTGGGCTTAAGTCGAGGCTGTCCTTTGCAGCATTTCGCTGACTGACTGAAGATTTTCATTTTGATTCTGCTCGCGGCGAAACTGCGAGAAATGCATTTTTATTTTTATACCAAATTTGTCAACTTCTTCTTATTCGGATTTTCTATTGGCTGAAAAAGATGAAGAAGAAGAAAAAGAAGAGGTAGAAGAGGGAAGCCAAGGCAGCAGGCGACTGCAGCAATGACATCTGCAGGCAGAACGATGAGGCAATTGCTATTGATAAGGGTTTTTCACATACTGCTACTGTGTGTGTACGTATGCGTGTGTATGTGTGTGTATGTGTAACTAGGCTTGTTATTCGTGTTGTTGTTTCCACACACGATGTGCGTCGTGCACATCGGAGTTCACTGAGGAAAATATCATGGGATCGAAATAGAAATGAAATACCAGAAAAATACTAGAGTGCAATTAAATACCAATGACTAAGATACATGCAGACATTAATAGATATAGTATTTAGGGAAATAGTTATTATGAACACTCAAAAAGAAAAATCCAAATCTAACATAAATATGTTTCTAATTCACATGAAATAAAAGAACATTAATCTCCACATTCGATAGTTTTGAGCTTTAAGAGACAATTTATTTGATGTCTTCTTATATCAAGATACTATGAACTCTATTCTACTTCTATTTTATATTTATTTTTCAGGAATGCAATAAATCTGAGTGAGATTTTATGCCATGTACAAGCATATAAGGATACAAAGCACATCTCACGTTATAGCAAGCCAATGTACTATAAATTGTAGATAGAATAGTATCTTACTCAGATTTATTTCATTACATAGAGCAGATTCTAGATTTTATTTGTTACAAGTTTTGGATATAAATTAGGGCTGTGTCAAAATCTAAAATGCAAAATAAGAAAACAATAATATTTGAATAATAGCTTTGAGTATTCTTTTATCTATATTGAAAATCAAGTAATTGAATTTTTTGAATTTGATATTATTTATACCTAAGAAATATTATTTACTTATTATTGTTAATATTTCTAGTTTTGAAACAGTTAAACAGTTTAACATTTATCCTTGACGTGAACAGTTTTGTTTTCAGTTATCTTAAAGTATTTTAGTGTTTCACACGCTGTATGTTTCTTAGTTGTTAATTAAATGTAATTTAATTAAATGCAAATTTGGATAATTTAATGGAAAAACGGGCAGCAGTTTTCCCGCTCAGCTGCAGCTAATTAGCATAGGCAAATGAAAGAGACCCAAATCAAATGTTAACTAATAGGCACACAGACACACACACACACACACGTGTATACCCATAAGTCATTCACATACGGCACGAATGGCCCCAAACCTATGCCCGAAGCCGAAAGCAGGCCTGATGTGTTTATGTGTGTGAGAGAGAGAGAAAGAGATGGAGTGAGTACAAGGGAGGGGGAATAGAATTAAGTGGAAGCGAGGGGAGAAGATTTGCGAATCGAAAGAGGTTGTCAAAAACAGTTTATAACGCCTAGAATTATGCCGCACATAAATCAAAATTGACGCGCAAACAAATATACACAACAACAACAGTAGGAAAGTGAAAGGAGTAGGGGCTGTCCGTTATCCTCGACAGTTTCCTTTTATTGCAAATTTCTTTCGAAAAGGAGTCAAATTTATGCATGCTTAGAGGTACCGCTGATCAAAGTAAACAATGCGGTAGGGAGGGGGAAGAATAATATAAAATAAATAAAAATAAAAATAAAAGAATGGGATAGGCTGAAGTGCTGCGCTCAGTGGTGAGAACTGAGGCTTTGAGCTAGGCGTTCGCTTCTGGCACCCCTCGCTGTGGGGTAGACGCTAAGAATTTTCATTTATGGCCAGCAAAAAGCGCCAACGGAAGGAAGTCGAGGCAATTTGCGAAAACGTTTCGCCAACTGGCAGATTACAGATGAAATGAAAACAGCGTGGAAAGGAATACTAAATGAAAAAAGCTTTTCTTAAACACACTTTCTACAGTTTCATTAGCGGTTAACATTCATGCTAACTAACAGCAAACAAGAACTTCATGGCAGTGATAAAAGAGCATAATTTAACAGCAAGTGAAATAGTTTTCTTTTTACATTGCTTGTTTTTTGTCAAAGTGTCGGCAAATTAACTGATGAAGCTGGCGGCAAAAACGTCAAAATAATTAGATAAACATTTAAGCTAAGCAAAGAGCGGCCAAAAGAAAAGAAAAGTAAAAAGGCGACAGCCTTAAAAGCCACAAACAGGGGCAGCGAAGAGGAAGAAGCAGAGGAAGAGCACGCGACAAATGTAGACGCATAACGGCAATGCTGGGACTGAGCGAGAGAGGGAGAGAGAGAGAGAAAGAGCAGGAGCAGCAAAGGCAGCCAAGGCAGCAGCAACAGAAGTTGTGGCAGTGGGAGCGGCCGAGGCAGCGGGAGCAGAGGCCGCAGTGTACGTGACCATAACATGAACTGCCCCCCGCAGACTCACACAGACACAAACACATACACAAGTTGCGGGCTCAAAGTGGGGAGAAGACGACGACGACGACGACGACATACAAACAGGAAATATTTAACGTGCCTGCAACAACAACAGCATGCAGTAAAGTATAAATAAAAATAATAATAATAATGGGCAGAAAAGTAGGGAACTGAAAGCAGCAAGAGGCAAGAGAGTCGTGAGGGTTGCTGGCCCTGCACTCTGAGAGAGGCACAGGCACAGGCACAGTCACAGTCACAGAGTGAGTGAGAGCGCGAGGGAACGAACCATAAACGAATGCATAAGCGTGCGTGTGTGTATGTGTGGGTGCACTGGTCGTGTGCCGACTCAGCAAAGCCGAAGCCGAAGTCGAAGCCGAGGCCGAAGCCGAAACATTGCTATAGTCCTCGCCAGACATGGGGTTCAGTTAACGCTCTTTCGGCCGGAGTTGCCGTTAGAATGTCCCATGGGCCCTTTTTATACAGGGAAATTCTCTGATCGCCCAAGAGAGAGTCAGACAGACGGAGAGAATGCGCGAGAGTAAGAGCGAGAGAACGAACAAGAACAAGAGTGAACAAACAAAACAGCCGACGCGACGCGCCGTTGCGGCTTCGCTCCGAGTTCAGCAACAAACAGCACAAAAACAGGGAATTTCTTGCTGCTGCCGCTGCTGTTGCTGTTGCTGTTGCTGCTGCTGCTGCTGGTGCTGCTGGCCTTTTACGAATTCTATAAATCAGTCTTTCATTTTCTCTTTCACATCATTCAGCCATTTTCTCTTTGACGCGACGGACGCGTCTGCAGATTGCAAGCGGACGAACGGCAACGAAACGGGCAACGAGCGCACGAACAAACAAACGCTTGGGAACTTGGTTTTTTGTGTGGATTAATTAAAACAATGTTCTGTGTGTTTATGTGTATTCTCTGCTAGCATAAAGTAATGCAAATACAAATGCAAATGCAAATGCCATAAAGTGCTCAAATATCCCAAATGCAATAGCAAATGCACAAGCAGCAGAAGAAAGAAACAAACAAACGTGCGTGAGCTGTGATTCGGTCTATGTATAAGACTAAGTGTGTGTGTGTTTGTGTATGTGTGCGTGTGAAACATTTAAGCTTTAAGTACTGGTAGCGTGCGCTGCCACTGCGCTTTGGATAGCTGCCGTCGTCGCCGTCACTGTCGCCGTTGGAGGAGCTGCTGTCTAACATTAAATGTTAGTATACCAACACAAGCAAAGTTAAATATGTATATGTACTAAAAAAAAAAAAGAAAGAAAAAAGAAAAAACAACAAGAACGAAGCGTCTGCAAAGATGCGACGGCCTCTACGTATGAGCGCGTGTGTGTGTGTGTGTTAAAAATAAAAGTAATCAAAAGGGGGCAACGATTACGTCGCTGTCGCCTTCGCCGTCGCCGTCGCCGTTGTCGTCGCGTGCATTGCTCCCTCTCAGCTGCTGCGCATGTGTTTGTAGTAGTGTGTAGTGAAGTGTGCGTTACATAGATGCATACACACATGCATATATACACATGTATACATACATACGTTAATATGTGCATGCTTCGTATGTGTGTGCTTTAATATTGTCAAACTATTACAGCAGCGCTTACATTTACATCATATGTTAAATAAACTGTTAACATTGTTTGTTTTTGTTTGCCCACGCAAATATGCAATGATTTCTTTTTCGCCTTCTCTCTCACTCTCTCCCTCCCTCTTTGTTTTTTCTCTCCCTCTCTTGTTTTTTTTTTTGTCGCGCTTTGCCCACCCAAAACGACGCGCGCTTTTCATTCATACCTTGCAAATGAAGCATGCTCAATTGTGCGAGGGATGGGGGAACGGTGGAATGGGCTGGGGTTGGAATTTGTGTTGGGTGGTGGATACACACACACACACATATATATACACACGCACACTGGCAGGCATCTTACAAGCGGAAGTGGAAGTCACTTTGTATACGTGTATATATGTGTGTGTGTGTGCGTGTGTGTGTATCTAATGGGATTTTCTAATAAAATTTAAATTGTTGGCATTTGTACTAGAGGAGGCCGTAAATGAATTTAATATGAAGTGTGTGAGAAGTGTGCAGCAACAACAATAGAAAATAAACGAAATGTTTAGTGTGTGCCTAATTTATAATGAAAAATATTTTGAATCCGATAAATAAATAACCAGCATCAACTGAGGAATATGCAATTAAAAGCCCCAAATTGATAGAAATTACCAAATCAAATTAAAATATCCTCTAAAGACAAACATAAATAAATATACATAAAAAAGAAGGGAAAATGTGCTTTGCAGATGAAATGCCGTCGGTGAAACATGACATGCAAAGTGAATAAATGGAAATGTTTTAAAGCAAAGATAAATAAATCTATTTGTGTTTTGAAATGTGAAATAAATAAGAAATAATATTCGATAATAAAGAGAAAGTCTATATAGGAAATTGATAAGTTTAATTGAACGCATGTTTGAGAAATATATAACAGTATTAACGAAGCTCAAATTACAATATATTATTTTTCAAGATAAACGTTAAAAAACAAATATTTTATCGTGAACAGCGTGAAAAAATATACAAAAACAGATAGAAAAATATATATATATATATTCTTTACAATTAATATGACTAATTGCAGTTGGTTAATCATATTTCAATCCTTGTACACAACATTCTAAAAAATTATGTATCAAAGATAAATGGACTTGAAATATAGCGCCAATATCGGAATAAACACAGCTTGAAACATATTTAAGAAAAGGAATAACTCACATACCAATGAACATATAGCAATAGAACATCACACAATTATGAATATCAAATTCATATTAAACTGAGAACAAATCGTGATTGCATTACATCCGTAAAACTATCTAAAAGACAGAAATTTCAATTTCATTGATTGTCTAAAAATATAATTTTGTCAATAAACCCAATTTTCCCAAGGTATTATTCATGAGACGATCTTTAAAGTAAAGTAAAGCAAACACAAACCGAAAGACATACATATGTATTTATTATCAGATATGTACATATGTATTTAGACTATTTCATAACTGTGATATTTAGTCGGACAACGTACTCCTCTTTGAACTAAGTCCAGTTGAAATGAATTGCAAGATATCCTGCTCAAGAGGTAAAGAACCCTTAATCAATTCAAAATATTTTGAGTTTTTAAATGACATCAATTTTGATTGATATTTACAGACATATGTCATCTTTGTTTACATGTCTGCTTGGTATCTGAGCATTAACAGAAAACTCATCAAAGTCCCAACCCAAACCCGACCCAACAACACAACACAACAACGCAACTGCAATAGCGACGGCAACTTAACAAAGCCCAACTCTTAACGATGCGTTTAACAGGAATGCTGGCGTCGCAGTCGACAGAAGCAGCGACTGAGGCTAAGGCTTAGGCTGCGGGAGCAGGTGAAATCCCAGCACAGACGCCGATGCCGACGTTGCTATCGCTGTCGCTGTCACCGTCGACGTCGTCAATCTAAATTCTTTAGCCACAGAAATAAAGTACTAAAATTCAAAACTCACATAAATACCGTAAAAAACAAAATTGAATCAAGTGCAATCAGCATTGACAACAACAGCAACTGCATACAAAACAGAATAAAATAGTAAAGCGAATGAAAAAAAAAAAACAAACAACATAGCACGAGCTGTAAAAAGAAGGCAGCACAAGTGCATATGTTAATGTGATTGCATGTGTGTGAGTGTGTGAAAAAGCCTCACGCTCAACGCTTTTTATTAATTCTGTTAAATATGCACACATAAAAAATATAAAAAATATAAAAAGAGTCAAGAATTTCAAACAAACATCAAACGCGGGCTTAGGGGGGTCACAACAACAGCAACAGCAACGACGCTGCCTACGTGCAGTCCACTTCCCATTTTGTTTCCCCTTGCAGCAGCATAAAACGGCACTCGGATTGTTTGCCTGCGCCTCTGCTACCTGAAACTGAAATTTTCCCGCATTAGAATGCTCGCGTTCCAACTTCTTGTTGTTGTTGGTTGGTTAAGTTGCACGCGGGCAACGTCGACAGACAACCAGCGGGACAGGCGAATACACAGAGAGAAGTAAAGAAACAACAAACACAACAACAGCAGCAACAAAACTCGCTAGCAAAAGGGCATGGAATGGGAGTTGAATTTATTTTTCTTCCTTTTCGGCTGCTGCTTCTTGCTCTATACTGTGCCTGTGTCTGCCTCTGCCTCTGTGTGTATGTGTATGTGTATGTGTGCGTGTGGTATTATTTTTTTTGTTTACCTTATGCTTTCGTTTATCGACCCGTTTTTGGTTTTGTGTGTTTTTGTGTGCTACATATGCGTTTCTTTCGCTCTTTCGGTCTCTTATTCGTTCGTCTGTTCGCTCGTTCGTGAACTCGCGTGCGCTGTTCTCATCAGCTGAAGCAGAGGCAGAAGGCAGCAGCAGCGCAGCAGCAGCAGCAACATAATCGCAGCTTGCATGCTTGTGTATCTAATCTCTCTTTCGCCTCTCGCTGGCTGTTGTTTTTTTAATGCGTTAACGCATAGGCAGACAGGAATTTTGTTAGCTTGTTTATCAATAATTACATTTGTATACACATATATAATCTTTATAAAAGTTCTGTGTCCGTGCTAACATATTTTTATTTCCACATTTCGAATCTTCGCGCTATTGGCTGACCAGCAGTTTGTAGCAGTCAGCTTTTGTTCGCTGGCTCTGCCTGCCATTTTCGATTGTTTGGGAAATTACACAGCTGTTGCGCCTGTTATTGTGAACGAGCGTAACAGGGCGCTAGTGATGCGCGCAATGTTAGCTAACAGCCAAAAATAATAATAAAAAAAAAAAACAAAACTGTACGGAAAAAAAACTCAATCGAATTGTTATTGTGTTTATTATGTTTATGCTGGTTAAGAAAAATAAAGCTAAGATGAATTAAAGTGCTCACGAAATGCGTTCCACATAAAACTGACTTGCTGCACCTGTGGGGCAGCAACAGCAGCAAACGCGCGTCTCTCTGCCAAAGGTGTGGCTGGAATTAACTTAACATTAACTTTTTTTGATTGTGTTTGCTTTTTTTAACCATTATCTGATGCATTTGCATTGCATTTGCATTTGCCTCTGCTTCTGCTTTTGCTTCTGTTTTTTCTTGCAGCGGCGTTGCCACCTCCCTCAGCTGCACCGACTCCAGCACAGGCTCCAGTGAGGATGCGTCCGAGCCTGGCTCCCCGTACAGTGCGCACTCGCTACTGAGCGACGAGCAGCAGCTACACAAAATGCCGCCCCAAATACTCAGCGCTGCGCCCAGCAGCAGCAGCAACAGCAACACTGCAGCAACAACTGCTGCAGCAGCAACGATCACAGCGAATGCAACCAGAAGCAACAGCAACAACAACACTGCCAAAATCACAACAGCAACAAATGCAACTCCAACTGCGACTGCAACTGCAACTGCAACAGCAATCACCCAACGCAACAGCAACACGACGCTGCCCACGCTGCAATGGCCATGGAACACGAGCCTCGGCAGCACCTCGACCGCTGTTCCTGCTGCTGCAGCCTCCAAGAAGCGCGCCGCAGTCAGCAGCCACAGCAGCAGCAGCAACGAGGCCAGCGGCTTGAAGAAGTCTCGAGCAGATCCCCAGAGCAACAGCAACAGCAACAACGGCAGCAGCAACAACAGCAGCAGCAGCAGTAGCGAGAAAAGACTGAAGGCAGCTGCCCAGGAGGAGTCGCAGACGAAGATCACGGGATTCTTCAAGTCCCAGATGAAGGCGACGTCGGGCAAGTTGCCAGCGACGCCCTCGCCGCCCCCAGCAACAGCTACAACAACAGCAGCAGCAACCACGCCCAACACGCTGACAATGAGCACGCCAGCAACAACGGCCTCGCTCAACAAATACTTTAACATACTCTCGCAGCTGAATGAGCAGAAGCAACAGCAGCAACAACACCAACAACAGCAACAACAGCAACAGCAGCAACAACAACAGCAGCCACAGCAACAGTTGCAGCCCAAGGTGACGACTACAGTTGCTGCTGCTGGTGCTGCTGCCGTGTTGCCCGTGCCGGCGCTCAAGAAGATCGAGCGCAGCAGCAAGCAGCCCGCCAAGATTGCTCAGGTGGCGCCCAATCTCCGCAAGACGCCCAGCAGCAACAGCCACGCCCACAGCCACAGTCACAGCCACGCCCACAACGCACACGCCGGCAACGCCCACGCGGGCACCGGCAAGTCGCCCGCCAAGAAGCACGTGGCAATAGCGCCGCGCACGCCCGAGATGAAGCAGCAGCAACAGTTGCAGCTGCAAACATCGAAAACATTGCTGGCAGCAGCAGCATATCGCGCTCCCCACAGCAACAGCAGCAGCAACAACAACAATAACAGCACATCGACAACAGTGGCTACAAAGCCTTGCCAGAAGCTGCAGCTGGCTGCTGCAGCTGCCACGCCCACTGTCACTGCAACGCCCACGCCCAACCCGACGCTCTACCAGCTGCCGGTGCAGCTCCCGAACCTGGTGCATCTGCCGCCGCAGCTGGCGGCCGCCGCCAACATCATGCAGCTGAACAACGTGGCCAAGGCAGCAGTTGCCGCCGCCGCCAGCAACAATGCAGCAGCAGCAGCCGCCTCGGCGCAAGCGGCGCAGGCAGCGCAGTATTTCCTAAATGGGACCGTCTTCAAGCTGCAGCAGGTGACGACGGCAACGACGACGACAGCGACAACGGCTACGGCAGCAGCTGCCAGCGCCAATCCTTTTGGGCTGAACGAGCTGCAGGAGCTCCTGCTGAAGCAGCAGCAGCAGCAGCAACAACAGCAGCAGCAGCAACAACAGCAGCAGCAGCAACAGTTGCAGCTGCAGCAGGTGGCGGCTGTGAAGGCGGCTGCTGCAGCAGTGGCTGCCACGCCCACAGCCGCCAATGGCGCTGCCAATTTGCAGGAGTTGTTCCAACAGCAGATTGCAGCAGCAATCGCCGCACAACAGCAGCAGCAACAGCAGCACCATCAACAGCAGCAGCAGCAACACTTTCAGCGCTTGGGAGCCGCAGCAGCAGCGCAGCCCGTTTTCATGGCGACGCCTGCGGGCCTCCTGCTGAATGCTGCCACGCTGCCCGCCATGCTGGCCCAGGCAGCTGCAGCAATTGCAGCCAACAACCAGCAGCAACAGCAGAAAGTAGCTGCTGCTGTGGCACTGCAGCAGCAGCAACAGCAACAACAGCAGCAACAGCAGCAGCAACATCCGCATCATGCGCTTCCTGCGCTTCAGCCCATTCCCGCCCTGAGTTCCATTTTTGAGCCTGCCAGCGAGCAGCAGCAACAGTTGCAGCTGCAGCAACAGCAGCAGCAGCTGGCCCAGCTGTTGCTCTCTCATCAGCAGCAGCAGCAACATCAACAGCAGCAGCAACAGCAACAACTAATCACTGCCACACAGCCTCCGCCATTGACTGCTGCCAACAGCAGCAGCAGCAGCAACAGCAGCAACAGTAACACTGCCAGCAGCAATGCCTCGAATACTGTAAGCAACACTGCCCAGCAACAACAGCAACAACAACAACGTGCCATCAGCAAGGGTCCGCCTCCTTTGGTGACCATCTCGAACGCCTCCCCCGCCAAGTCGCGCTCTCTGCCCTCAGCCCTGGCGAAGCCCTATCAGAAGCGCGCACAGCAGCAACAAGTGCCGCAGCAGCAACAGTTGCCACAGCAGCAGCAGCAGCAGCAGCAACAGTTGCCAATTAGCAAAACCAAATATACAGCCATTGCCACGCCCACCACGCCGCCGCCTCTAGTGCCAACCAGCACAGGCGCCGCTGCTGCTGCTGCTGCTGCCGCCAAGGAGTTGCAGCAATTGCGCAAATGTGCCACGCCCACAACGACGCCCACGCCGCCGCTGGTGAGCATTGCGCCCGCCAAGTTGACGCCGACGCTCAGCATGGCCAAGCAGCAGCAGCAGCAACAGTTGTCGCCAGCAGCAGCAACAATTGCCAAGATCTCGAGTAGCGCCGATCTCTTTGACCTGGTCAAGAACTCCAATGGCGCCATCAGCATTCTGGGCAAGAGCGCCCCGCCCACACCTGCCCCCTGTACACTGACGCCGCTGCCCTTCAGTTCGCCCAGCAGCAACAGCAACAACAGCAGCAACAGCAACAGCAACTCACAGCAATCGGCACGCGCCTCGCCCGCCCTTTCCGCCCACTCGTCGAGCACGCTGTCGGCCTTCGGCAAGTCTCTGGTGGCCATCAAGGCGGAGCCCATGGACGAGTCGGCCACGCCCCCGCTGTCGAGCACGCCCAAGCCGCAGAGCTTCGCCGGGCAGCTGCAGCTGGCGAGCGGGCGACGCGCGGAGCCCTCGAAGCACGAGCTGCTGGCCGCCGAGTGCAACTCCAACTGCAGCAGCAGCTACACCGGCAGCAGCTCGGTCAGCAGCGCCGCGGATCTCTCGCTGGAGGCTTCGACGCCGGCGTCGCTCAGCTCGGCACCCTCGCCGGCCGCCAGCAGCAGCAGCATCAGCCAGACGCAGCAGATGTGCTCGCCCGAGGGCAATGCCAGCCAGCAGGACATGCTGAGCGAGCTGGTCACCTCCTCCTGCAACTCCAGTGCCACGGAGGATTGCTCGCAGACCGCGGCGGCCCCAGCAATGCCAATGGCTGTGACAACAGCAACAGCCGGAGTCACTGCTGTCAGCAGCAGCAGCAGCAGCAACTACGACGAGGAGGACGACAAGTCGGTGGCCTCCTCGGAGACGGCCACGCACAAGCGGCTCACGCCCGAGTCCGGCATTGGCGGCAGCCTCAGCAACAGCGAGAGCAGCAACTCCATTGCAGATGCCATGTAAGTCAGCAATTCCTATTCAGTCTCTTCACTCACTCACTCACTCTCTCTCTCTCTCTCTCTCTCTCTTGTAGCTCATCAAAGTCCGTCTGTCCGCCGACGTCGGCCAGCAGCAACAGCTGCAACGCCTCCGACAGCAACTCGTTGGCCAGCAACGCGCCCTCCCCCGCGTCCCCTGCCTCGCCCGGCAGCAATAGCAACAGCAACAGCATCGACGACTGCTCCACGGCCTCGCCCATGGTGGATACCACGCTGGCGGAGAGCGCCAGCAAATTGTTGCCCAAGTGCGCCATTTCGCCGATTCTGTCGCAGCCCAAGACGATCCGCTTTCCAGCCGGCGCCGGAGCAGGCGGCAAGGGGGCGAAGCGGCATGATGGCGTCTGCTACTGGGACAAGTGCAACAAGAAGCACGAGAGCAACTCGAAGCTCTTGGACCACATGCAGACGCATCATGTCAACACGCAGACGGGTCCCTTCGCCTGCCTCTGGGTGGGCTGCAAGGTGTACAACAAAGAGTCCTGCTCCCGCCGCTGGCTGGAGCGCCACGTGCTCTCGCACGGCGGCTCAAAGCAATTCAAGTGCATCGTCGAGGGCTGCGGCCTGCGCTTTGGCTCACAGGTAAGTGACGACCCAACTTGAAACCCGTTCGCACCCAGGGGCATTCGATTGCTAACTTGTGTCTCCTTCCATCCCCCAGCTCGCTCTGCAGAAGCACGTGAACAACCACTTCAACGCCTCGGACAACGCCAAGGAGAGCACCAGCAAGCGCACCTCCGACCCCCCCGTGCCCAAGCAGCTGCGCAAGAATGGCAAGAAGCTGCGATACCGCCGACAGCCATTCTCAGGTAAGGCAGCGAAGAGAGAAAACTTTGAATACTCTATAAATATTAAGGTATAATGTCTTTGCTGCAATGTCTGTAACAGGCTGAAGGAGGTGTGGCTGTCGATTCATCTTAAGAGCTAGAGTCTCCAGATTCTGTATTTAGTTTTATATGCATTTCAATCGATTATCATTTTATTTTTGTATATGGTATTCGAGCAGTGAAGTAGAAGTGTGTTGATAGTTTGTTTTCTTTAGTTTTTCTCGTATTTATTTGCTCTAAATTGAATTTAATTTTGTACAAGTTTATGCTATGGAGTCTGCTTACCTCAGATCAGGCGTAGGGTGTAGGGTATCTGCTAGTCGGGCATGCACGACTGGAGCCTTCTTACTTGTTTATTCACAAATCGCATACGTAATGTTTCCTCTCTCTATGTCGCACAGCTCGCATGTTTGACTTCTTCGACACGGGCATCATGGAGGGACTGCAGCACCGCCTGCGCCAGATCAGCACGCTCACGAATGGAGCCCAGGCCATCACGTTCCAGGGCCAGTGCCTGATGAGGCGGCGGAATCGACAAGGCGGCAGCGAGTGCTTCGTGCGCTGGTCGCCACGGGAAATGTAAGTGAACCAGAATCAAATAGAAGAGAAAACAGCTAATCTCAATATATATTTTGACGCAGCATCTCGGATGAATGGATGCCCGAATGCCCGAACGGAACGCGGCAGCACTCGAAGGTGCTGCAGATTAAGCACATGCGTCCGGCGGAGAAGACGCGCATCGACAGCTTGCTGAGCACCGCCTACAGACTGCGCTACGACGCGCAGCTCTTTGCCGATGATTACAATGTGAGCGAGCTGCGGCAGCAGCAGCAGCAGCAACAGCGGATGGAGGAGGAGCAGGAGGAGCCGGCAAGCGGCAGCGACTGTGCGGACAGCGAGGAGGACGATGAAGAGGACGGCGAGGACGATGACGACGAGGAAGATGAAGAGGACGACGACGAGGACGAGGACGAGGACGACGGTGTCTCGGCCACAATCAGCTCCAGCAGCGGCACTGTCTCCAGCTACCAGCACGTGCTCAGCATAGCCAAGCTGCAAATGCAACAGCGCTCCAAGCATCCGCGCAAGCCGCCCAAGGCAGCGGCGAAAATAGTGCCGACAGATGCCCTTGTGCCCATCTAGAGAGTATTCGCCAAGTAATTAAACCACCCTCCCGCAACAACAACAACAACAACAACAAATATGCCCCCAAAGGACAAACGAGTAAACAGTGACAAGTAGATTTTAGTTCCATTCTTATCTAAGGCCACCCAAGCAACAAAACAAAGCCCAAAACTTTCATACACACACACACACACATGCATACTATAAGATAAGTCTTGTAACATACATACATATACATAGCTATATACAAACATATATATAGAGAGAGAGCAGATCTTGCTTGCAGTTCTTAGATAATAATGCAGATCCACATCAAATGTATATAGAAATCGCTTCAATATCATCAACAAAAAGAAAAGAAAGAAAACCACAAAAAAAAAAAACGCGTGAACAAATTTTATAGTTTTTTTTTTTATTATTTTATTTTGCTGAAGACAAGCATAGATATATAACTATATATATATAGTTAGCTGTAAACTTAATTAGTGTTAAATTTATAATTTGTAACTACTTTATGTAAATTGTGAACTGCCTGAACGAAGGAGCGAAGAGGAAGAAGAAGAAGAAGAAGAGTGTAACACCGCCGCAGACAAGACTTGTTTCTCCCAATATCATCTTCATTATAATTTTATGTACTCTAAGTCTAGACGTGTTTAGTTTTTTATCGTTCTATTTTGTATTCGTTTATCTAATCGTTTCATAGTATTCGAAAATACTTCCAAACAAATGAGAATACGCACAAACCACAAACAAGAATAAGACTTGAAGCATTTATCGCTAGAAAAAAAAAACATAAAAAAATTATTCTAAAACTAATAAATTAATTAAACAAATTACTCAATTCGAACAGCAATGCAAAAACAGTTTTTAGGTTTTTTAGCAAACAGTCAGAGTAAAGAAAAAAATAAACAACAAAAAATATCTTAAACAAATTAATGTAGTCGAAATTTTTGATTAGGAAACTCGTATGTAAATATTAAAAATTAATTAATTACACTTAAACAAACTTAATTTAGAAAAGAAAATAGAAAAAAAACAACAAAAAATAAAAACAATTATTGTATTAACTTTTTTGTTTAATTTGCAATTTTTATTTTTTATCATTTATCTAACAGTCACATGTCTAAGGTCAATGGTCAGAGGTCAGAGGTTAGGTTCGAGCAGAGTTCGCCTTAATAATAAATCATTTAAAATATATATATTATAAATTTTTAAAGTAAAGACGAAGAATAATAACCTATAAAGTACTCAACACTGCCAAAGCGAAATGAATACAACAACAACAAAAAAGAACAAACAACAAACAGTTTAAGATCGACTGATAAATGTATAAATATATATATGCATATATATATATATATATATATTTGTATATCCATTAAAAGTTAAAGTAAATTTGTAGATCATTTATATATATATATATATATATATATAGACATATATATGGGATTTCGTAAATCTGATTTCGCACAAAGCTTTTTCGTATGTTGCAATAACAATAATAAAACATAAACTCCCAATAAAGTATATTTAATATATATATATATATGAACAATATATCGGTGTGCGTGTTGTAGCCTATACTCAAGACTTAGTAATGCTTGGTTAGCTAGAATCCCTGTCCCAAAATCGAGTACTTAAGCCTACAAATTAAGAATTGTATACAAGAACTATAAGAAAACACACACACACACACATACATATATATATTTATATGTATATAGGTACTATATCTTGTATACAATATATATATATATATCTCGATATAGATATATCGTATAGTTAACGCATTACACTTATGGCATTAGGATACTTTCTTATTTCTAGTTGTTTTTGATCAGTTTTAAATGAGAATGAGGCAAGAGTTGCATTTTGTAAATGATATAGGCTATATAACTATATAACTATATATATATATATATATATATATATATATATATATATATATATATATATATATATATGGATTCATATATAATTGAAAGCAATAACTTTTAACAATCGCCTATGTAGGTTCGGAGTTCAAACAAATATTTTTGGGATTGCCTAACAAAGATTCTTCGATATTTTGTACCGCAACAACAAGAAACAATGAAACAAAACAAAAACAAATGAGAGAAAATTCAAAATGAAAAGAGCATATATATATTAATATATATATATATATGTATAGAATCAGATATATATATAAAACTACCTCAGATTTTTGCAAAAAAAAGGAAAAACTACAAAGTAAATAGGAATTTTTCGAGACAAGTTTTCTAAAGAACCTTAATGATAGACACTATATTTAATATATGGTTAGCTGTCGTCAAATTCAGCCGAACAAGGGAAAGTATACAAAGCAACAACAACACACAACAAACAACAAAAAACAAAGAAAAGAAAGTTTAAAACAAAATAAATGAGAGTAAACTTAAATATCTAGGTTAAAGAATGGAATATTTTGCTAATATTACGTAAGCGCAATTCCTTAGCATACCTAAGCTGCCCTTCTAGAATTTTCTCAATTTCCTCAACTATTTTTCGATTGCCCATATATCATTTCATCGGAACTCCAGTTCCAGATCTTCCAGAATCTATCAAAAACGAAAAAAAAAAACAACAAATAACCTTTGCCTTCTTAACGCCAATTCGTTTTGTACATAGTTTACAAATGATATACAAGGAATAAAACTATATTAAATATTGAATATTGAATTACAATTAATGCAAACCGCTTTAATAAATTTAAAAATCAAGCATTACTTAAAACTCAATACGAATCCATTAAGAATTAGCAAAGCAATTGGAAAATTTCTGTATCGTGTTTTCCGAACTTATGAATAATTTTAGAGCTCGCCAAGCAGATAAAAACCAAAACAAAAACAAAAAACATATTTTGATTCCACATTTAGTTCCAACTAATGTAATCAAAAGAACATTTTATACATCAAGATTATATAGATATATACATATATATCCTATATATATTGTATTAACTCTACGTATACACGAAACTTAGTTTGTACAATTGGAACCGACAGTAAAGAGTAAACAGAAACCATGTAAACGCTGAGAAAAGAACAGAAAAATTATATATAAAGGCAAGAAAATATTTAAAAACAAAAACAAAATCGAGTCGTTTTATTTGACGGTAAAAAATAGTTAATTTTTGAAGGTAAGTTTTGGATGTATACTGTAGAAAATACAGATTTTTATTTAGATATATTTATTTCCATAGTTTTGTTTTGTTTTTCATTCACATATAAATAAACATATTCATTTTTATACTTTGTTCCCAAAGGGAAAAGATAATATTGCTGATATACCCATAACCACAGTGGGCGTGAAGAACCGGAAAAGCTTATATCTGATACAGCTATGTATAAGATTTAAAATTGAATACTTAATATGCTGATGACCTCTTCTATAGATTGTCAATGGGCTCAGAGTGGGAACAGAGTGGTAGACAGAAATGAAGTGTGTTAAGGTGCTGTTAACTAACAGAACAGAAGCAAAGCTTGCAAATAACTGTCGACCGTTTTTCTTCTTGTGCTCTCGTTGCGAGCAAAATCGAAGAAGATCATACTCTATCGCTCCCGCTCTGAGCAAAAGACTCTTGCTGTCTCATTTATGTTTTCTGTTGAGCTCGTTTCGTTGAGCAAACCGTTGTCGGGTTTTCAATGAGCAGTGCGTAAAGAGCGGAACGAGAAACGTTCGCACAAGGAGGCTCAGCAAAAGACCGATTGACCGAAAAACTCAACGCAAACGGTCTTCAAATTTATTTTTTTTAAAAGAATTGGTGCACTTTTTTCCATTTTGCATTTAAGAACCGGTAAATAGGTTGCTCGCTGAATCTTTTCGTAAAGAGTCAAGAAAAGACACATATGTATTTGCAGACAACGAGAAACGGTCGACAGTTATTTGCAAGCTATGCTGTGAGGCCATGCTTGCAGAACTATGTTGGTAAAGTTGGCACTTTTATATTTGTTTGTAAACTCCGATCATTCTAAGCAGACGCTGCAACACTGTCAAAAGACAATTTAGGTTAGTAATAATGTTAGTTAGTAGTAATGTTAACTAACATCTCTGATGTGACGTCACATTTTCGGCTTAATCTCTGAAGTTTGAGGGACACGTAAAGTAAGATTCAACAAAAATGGTCAAACCTTTGTTTTATTTCATAAAATAAAAAAGCCTAATAGATATGTAAGTGCATGAATTGTGAGGCGCAATCTTTAGCTGCAAATGGAAATCGAATGAATGGCTACAAATTTGATGAACAGAGCCAGCAGATTCTTAATGATAAAAGGTGGTGGAAATAATTCTGTGGAATGAAGGAAAAACGACAATACTTAAAATACTATTTAGATTTGCTAATTAGAGCCTTGGCAAATTAATTTACAGCTGTTCAACACGAAAGTCCAAGTATTACGTGAGCAATAACTGCATAGAAAATCTTTATGTTGTCAGAATTAAGAATCCATATATAACTAATTATTAAGTGCAAAAAACGCTAAATAGCGATTGAATCAAATGAACACATTTAACGTAATAATACTGAGGTATACAAGCTAAAATATATAATAAAAGTAAGGTAAGCCAGCATACGTACGTCTATTCAATCATATATGTTTGGTTTACTTTTTTTTGGTATTGAAATAAGAAAAGGATGTTTCGAATTTCAATAGCTAGAATTTCCGCTTCTCGTTGTTTTCAGAAACCCAGATCTGGCGAGAAAAAAACCGAATCGGCCGTATAACTTTCTCTTTCAGATAACATTGCTATATCCGATTTCGAAACTGTCACAGATTGTAGACTTCATTTGACACAGAAACCCATTTCTAAAACCCCCATAAGAATAAAAGTAAATAGGTTTTTTTTTGGAAATTAGAAATTACAATTTATTTCATACAATGTCTGTTGTTGTTGATGTTGTTTTCTCGAATACACAGTTACAATAGTTGCTCTAAAAACCTGATCGATCGTATATATATATGTGTGTGTGTGTGTTTGTGTATGGATGTACAGTTATTGGAGAATGCAAATAGTAATAGCAATGAGTACAAATTGTCGCGCAGCAGCCAGAACAACCACGCCTCACGCCCCCTGACGGTAGGCCACGCCTCCACTCCCCAAAGCGAGCGCAACACAGGCGCTGCTACTTTAGAGGGCCGGAGGCAGCTTCCGCAGTGGGCGTGGCGCGCGCTTCGAAGCTTGAAATATACAAATTTGAATGCTTCTCTCGTTTTTGCTTATTGTTTGTCTTTTTGTGCATTTGTTTTTGCTTGTTGTTGTTGTTGTTGTTCTCCGGCTGTGCGCCAATGTGTGTGGGCGTGGTTGGGCGATGCGTGGGTCTGCACGGGTTGGTCACCTCCGCTTTCTCAGCATCACGAATGCATCGGCGGCCAAGGGGCAGCACGCACCGCAGCCACGCCCACCAGCCACACTGTTGCTGTTGTTATTGTTGTTGCTATTTGCTAGCATACAAATCGATTTGTTGTTGTTTTAGGTTTCTTTTAGCATAACTTCTAATTTGTTGGGATTTTACAATTTTTTTGTTGCATTTTTTGAACGTTGTTGTTGCTAACGTATGTTTTTTTTCATGTTTGTTTGTTTATATATAGTTGTTTTGCTTGCACGACTTTTGTTGTTGTTTGTTGTGTTGTTTATAATTTTGCTACTACATTTTCATGTTAATATTTTATACATAATATATATTTTATATATATATATAATATTTTTCTTTACTATACAATAACAGCGGAAAAATTGTGTGTAGATGTGTGTAACTTGTTTTTTTTTGTTTTTTTTGTTTTTCTTTTCTTTTCTTGACCGTTTTATCATGTTCTTGATTTGTATTGTTTAGCTTTTGCTTTTGTTTATAACAACTTTCTCATGTTAATATGTATAATTGTTTATCATTTTCGTTTACATATATATATTTATATATATATATATATTATATATATATATATATATATATATATATATATATTGTGTATATATATTATGTATATCAATACCGTAATTGTTGTTTTTGTTTGTATTTGTATTACAATTTTTTATGTATTTTCTTATCACAAAAAAATCATAATTATATATATATAATTTATTATTATTAATTTTTAATATATTATTCTTAGAATTGAACAATAATTAAAAATAAACATAGGACTTAGTTACATTTTGTATGCGTGTGTGTGTGTGTATATATGTGTGTTGGTGTTGTGTGTGTGTGTGTGTTTATGATTGTATGTAGTTGGTTGTTGTTTGCAGTTGTTGAAGTATTGCCAAGTAGTTTTTTTTGTCTTTTTCCTATCGCCAACAACGTTGTCGCTTGCACAATCCTTTCGCGAAGTGGCAACGCCACAAGCATTGCCACTGGTTGTTTCCTCTTCTCAAGTGTTGTTGCTGTTGTTGTTGGTTTCGACATGGGATTTATTTAATGTATTTAACTTTTGTTGTTGTTTGGCCCTTTTCGCTAAATTTGTTTCATTTGTTGTTGCAGCTGTATGCAAATTTACAATTGTGGTTTTTCTTTACAGAGTTCGTTAACGAATTTTACATATACACTAAACATTATTTAATAATAATAATGGAAAAAACAAATAACAAAGAGCACACGATTTGTGAAGCGCAAAAAATAATAAAGATAAAAGAAAAAAGAGTAAGAGACAAATTTGATTACAACTTTATGAACTTAACTGCAAAATTGATTTGAACGGAAAAAATAAACTAAACTAAACAGTGGACCAGCAATTGATCTATATGATATCTTTATGCATATATGCCTATATGAAAAGTAAACGCGGCAAATAACAAGAAATTATAAATGGTGTTGTTGCTCTGTTGTTTTGATGTTCTTCTTCTTCATCATCATCCTTATGTGACAACAATGGCGGCGCCCAACTGTTCAATTGCAGTTGTTATTTTTTAGTTTTTTGTTTTTGTTGCTATATACAAACGGCCACCAGAGTTGCCACCAAGTTTTGTTGACATTTGTTGTTATTGCTGGATGGTAATTTGATTAAATTTGATGCACGTTTTACTTGCAGTTGTTTAAGTTGCTCTTGTTGTTTTTGTTGCGGTTTTTGTTGTTGTTGATTGCTGGGCTGTTTGTCTACTTGTTGTTGGGTGTGTGTTGAACTGATTGATTTATTTCGTGTACATGTAAATGGCGACAATCAAGCCGTAGAGACCCAACACTTCAGCGAAAATGAGAATCAGGATCATGCCGACGAACAGACGAGGCTGCTGTGCCGTGCCACGGACACCGGCATCGCCCACAATGCCGATCGCGAAGCCGGCAGCCATGCCCGAGAAGCCGACGGACAGGCCAGCGCCCAGGTGAATGAAGCCCCTATTGTAATGAGAGAGAGAGAGACCGAGAGATCAGCTTCGAGACTCGCCACAGATGAATATTAATGTAGCCAACACTCACTTGTACAGGCTGTAATTCTGGGGAACATCAAGTTGGCCGGCAATCAGGACGGCGACGACCAGGCCGTAGATGGCAATGATACCCGCCATGACCACAGGAATGATGGATTTCATGATCAGTTCAGGACGCATCACCGACATGGCAGCAATACCGGTACCAGACTTGGCAGTGCCATAAGCGGCGCCGAGTGCTAGAGAAAATACAAAATATATATGTATATTAAAAATAAATACCACAATTAAATAACAGAAAACACTACACCCCGTACTTCTGTATTTAATCCATGCCTATTTAAACTCAATTTGCTTAAGGTCACATTGGTAAGCCTTGAGTGAGTATTTGACTATTGGAATATCATTCACGTTATATAATGGATATGCTCAGCCTTAAGCTTGACTCGTGACGTCACGTCATTGATCATATACTTTTGAATACATGCATACGCACACGCACACACACATAGAGATCCCACACCGAAAATCATGTTGGCGTTAGCGAAATTCTGTAAAACAACGTAACATTCAGCGGTCACATGACCCGCACTTCACGAAAACCGCTTACGTATGTACGCTAATACATATACATATAACTGCTCAACAGTCAGAGTCAGAGTTGTTATTTGAGTGACTTTTTCGCTTCGCTTCGATTCGCTTTGCTTCGTTTCTTTTTTGTGTGCACACGCACACTCTCCTCTCATATTTGTGTTTGAGCCTACTCTCTTTATGATATTTATTTGATAAGGTCGAGCAAATGTGCTAGAGTTGCCAAATAACTGATGATTGTCATATACATACATACAAACATATATACGTACATATTTTAGGTATGTGTGTACGTGTACTGAATATTGAAATATAAAACCAGTTTCATATGACGGTCAATGGTATTTGTTAAATACATTTTAAAAACATTTGTGCCTGTGTGTGTGTTAAGCGCTTATAAATCGAGTTAAAACACGCATACAGTTATGTACAATAACTACTGATAGGTTAAAAAAAAAAAAACTGAACATCTGTATAAATTAAAAGTATATATATATATATATATATATATATATATATATATATATATATATATATATATATATATATATATATATATATATATATATATGTATATATGTTTCTGTGCGTATAGGTTTCAGAGTTAACGTTAATGTCATTTGCCGCTGAGACAGCTGAGTGAATAACAGACAGAGAGAGAGCGGGCGAGCGCTAGAGCTACAGTCGCTGCCTGCATTAATTGGCACTGTCATGTGACTTTCAATGCTAATTAACTTTTTCACTCAAATTGATATTCTATCGGTGCAAATTAAATGAAGGGCTTGCTAAATACATATATATGATACATGAATAATCGAATAAAATCGTGTAAGTTATATACATATATATATATATATATATATATATATAACAATAAAAAGTGCTTCAAGAATTCAAGTTTTCGATAATTTTTATAAGTTTTACAAATAAACAAAACGGACTGACAATTTCTCTCTTGTACCTACGTCATAATAACCGGAATATACTTGTTATTGTTTCCTTCTCTGTTTGCCTAATGATAAATATGTACATATCTAGACACATTTGTAGCTATTCAATAGTGACAAACAGAAGCAAAAACAGAAACAGACACAGAGAACACATTAATCGAAACAAAATTGAAATTAAAAATTAGAATTGTCATCGTCTCGGGGACTTCCAACTATATATATAAATCTAAATATCTATACAAGAACAAAGTTTGATTTCATAGTCTAAGAAATTCATAAAAGAATTAAAATCATTTACATTTAATTGAAAATATTTTGTGACGTCTTTAATTGGAAATTGGAAATATGCATTAAAAACCTTGCAGTGTTTGATAATTATATTAACTTATCACTTCATTTCTACAATTCCAAATATATATGCAATGCCTAAAGAACAGCTGATAGTTACATGGCTAATTACTTTTTCCACTGACTGTAAGAAATTTAAAAGCAAGTGAGTATGCACACATACGCAAAAGATTTGCAGGCGCGCGCCATTTAACTTTTTCCAACGGCTTGCCCTGCATTCAAATTTGCAAATTTACATTAAATAATAATTAAAATTTTAAATGTGGCATTGACTCGTTCGATTTTTGTATCTGCTCTCAATGGAACAGACGCATGGCAGACATTCGCGTGGGCGCCGTAAGTGAACAATACAACAAGCCGACGAAGAGAAGAGGAAGCGGACCGAGCATAGAAACAAAAACAAACAAGCAGCACATTTAAGATAAATATAAATGTGAGGAATATATGAAAGTAGCAGGCGAACTGTATAAAGATATATGCACGTGTGTGTAACCAATATACACACACACACATATATATATGCACACATGTATGACATGTACAGCAACAGCAACAAATTGAAGCGTCACAGTTGAGTGCGCGTACAAAAGAACCAAGATAAAGCGAGAAACAGAGAGAGAGAACGGGAAAGAGCAAAAGCAGCAGCAGCAGTTAGCTTATCAAACTTTGCTCAATGTGGTGAGATGAGCGATGTCTACGCTGGGCTGCTGCCGCTGCTGCTGCTGCTGCTGACGCTGTTCTTGCCGTTTGAGACAAGTGAAAAAGTCAAAGGCATTGGAATGCACAACCCAGAAAGAGCAAAGAGTACAACATTACATTGTTTTGCGATTGTTTTCTTCTCGTTATCACACACTTATAAACAAAGTGTAAATTTGTGATTACAAATTGAGAAAATGCTTTATATGCGTAATCTTCATTTGATTAGATAATATGCCAGCACAGGATGTGCGCGAATGCACGTTGATACGCTAATATACATATGTATACATAGTATATGGATATTAATCATATTAATTAGGAGTTATTGTTAATTTATTATGGAGCAGCAGATAGAGCAATCACATACACGCACACAATGAAACTTTTGATTGCCACGTTTAATGGTCTCTGATTCGCTCTCTCTCACTCAGATAAAACAGGGTCGTTACTGCGCTCAAAACTCAAGCAGCTGCTTCTCCTATGGAAATTTTTCCATTTTTTTTTGTAAAATTTTTTGCAACGAAAAATAAACATAAATCATGCACGTGACATTAGCTTACAAGTTTCTGTATAATTTAAAAATATATATAGTTGATACCTGTGCACATGTGTATGTACACTTTACTATTATTTTGGATGTAAATTTATCTACTACTATTTTGATACTGAGTTTGCGCAGGCATGTGGCTGTGAGTGCAAATATGTGTGCGGGTGTTTGTGTGTGTAAGTATCCTTACATGTATCAGGCACATTGTGTGCGTGTGAAGCATGTTCTGAAATCGAAATAACGGGAACAAAACAACAGTGTGCACTGATAAAAGCTTAAAAAGCAACGCCCATTGTGTGCGATATTGACAGCCAATGAGTCAGAATCCATCACATTTTTTTGAGCTGTATCAGTTGGCTGCAGTTGGCAGCTTGAGCGTTGCTTAAACTCACTCACTCACACGCTCGCTCTCTTCCTCTACTCTTGTGATCGAATGAGCGTTTTAATGGCGTTGCCAGACATTGCACAAATATTCAAGCCGCCTGCACTTTGCATGCTGACGCAGACGCAGTCTCCGACTTTTCTCTACTTTATTTGATTTTAATCTCAAAAATGAATTATGCTGTTGATTTTAATTACATAACTGTCGCGATATCATTGTTGCCATGTCACAAAGCGCTATCTAGAAATTTATATACACCGCTACGCTAATCACCAAAGTAAATATTAAAGCAAAGCAAACTCTGAATTGTTGGTTTTTATTTTTAATGGAGGGGGAAATCACAAGACTGAATTTGATGCATGACATAATAATTATGTCATTGACTTGCGTCCTGTTTATTTATCCATTTATTTTAAATAGGTTACAGTTCCATTTTGTACGTACAAAACTATAACTGTAAAACTACCTTAGCATTTAGCATTGAGCCACTTTGCAGAAAGGCGCGTGCTACTCTTTAATTCTATTCTTCTTCGCTTTTCGAAAAGAAAACACGACTCGCTCGTTTATCTTATCGCCAGTCAAGTTATTGGTAAATAAGCCCGTGCTACTTATCAGCTAAGGTAGGTGGAATATATGTGTGTGATATTTGATAAGCCACATACAGAAAAGAAACCTAGGCATGTGATGCCTCCTGGTTTTCGAGTCGATTGATCGTGCAAGGGCTAATGAGGCAGAAGAGGCAGGAGGTAAGAACTGGCATGTGATTACGATTTATTGTGATGATTGCTATTGTGCTATAAGAACTAACAATGCAGCGCGATTAATCATGTGTTTACGCAGCGAACATCGTGATCAGATATGGATTGAAAATCATGTTTGCTAACCTATTTATAGTATGTGATTTTTTATAATGTTCTTCACTTTCAAAATTTATTTCACATGATGAAAAAATTGCTTTAATGGCATTTCACTCTCTTGACTATCAACATTATCTTGCCCGCCTTTTATCTCCGGAAGCCCCATGTATGCAGTTACGCTCTTTTTTTTACATCCATTGAAAAGATAAAGCAAGAAAAAATACTTCAGTATGGCAACATCAAAAAGTTGGTCTTGTGACCGTGTGAAAAGGTAAGCGCGCGAGCTTCGCGTCACAAACTTCAAATGTAAGCCGTAACTCATGCACTCACACACACATCACTCAACATAGAATTGAGAGAACAAAGACAATGCCCGAAACAAGAGCGTGCGCAACTCTCTCGCTCTTTGCATTTCTTCGCCACTCACTGGCTGCTTGCTATGTGTGTGTATGAGTAATGCCGTTTTTAGCACGTTGAAAAAAATAAAAGCAGAAAATTTCTAATTTCGATGCTGCCATTTTTGTGTTTGCAATAAGCAATTAAATGCGCATAACGTCCATACAAAATTTAAATATAATTGAATTTGTTTTTATGTAATAAACGGGTGGCTAACTATTCTGGCTAAAATATGGAACTTTTTTCTTCTCTTTTTTGCTAGTCACGCGCATTGCAAACGAACTAAAATTCAACACAAACACATGCACGACTACGGTTATACATGTATGCCTGTATGTGTCTCACTACGAGTGTATTGAATTTTTGTACACTTGCCGCCGCCGCCTGCTGCCTGCCCGCCAGCAACAAACAAGCCTACGTACATACACACATGGGTACTTTTTTCTTTTTTTGCTGGCTAGATTTTCTTCTTCTACCGTTTACGCCACAAAATGTTCGATTTTTCTACGCATGCAGCGCTGCGTATCCCTTTTGTGTACGAGTTCTGCCGTTTACAGGGTATTTTTTAGATGACGAGTTGGGTAAAACTTACCTGAGAAGATGATGGCGGACGCAGCGCCCATAACACCGAAGAAGGGGCCATAGATGGGATTGTCGATGCTCGTACTTGAAGACATTTTGCTTTGTTTTTTGTTGTGTGTTTTGGGCTACAAGATGAAAATTTAAATTTTATTCTTATTTTGTTGATGCTTTTCGTTTGTTGCACTTTGCTTTTTTTTTATTTATCGGCGCGTTTTGCTTTGCAAATTTGAAAAAGTATTTTTATTACATATACAATATATGTATATAAAAAAATTTTCTTGCGCTACTTTTCGAACCACAATGCTGCTACGACGACGTACGATTTGTGAGTGAGCGTGCTGAGAAAGAGAGCAAAAACGCTCGCCCCACTCGCTCACTATTATTGAATTTTATCTCGAGACTTTGAGTGCGTCTCTGAGAGCCTTTGTGTGTTTGTGTGTTGAAGTCATGTGCTAATGTGTGTGTGTGTATGAGCGCATGACGAAATGAGCTCAAATAAAAGTCCAATTGGCAATGACAAACTCGCTGGAAAATTACACACATCCACACAGTCACATGCACATTCACATGAGTTATTTAAAACTTCGTTTTCGAACACAATTATCAATTTTTGCGAGTTTTTTCCGTTTCTAATGTAAATTCTTTTGGTACTGAGTCAAATTTACAGAATTACTCTCACCGCGCACACTCTTACAACTACATATGTACATGGACCATTCATTGCCATTGGTGTGCCTGCATGTGTGTGTGTGTGGGTGTCGTGGCAGAAAATACTATTGTACCAATCTTAGGTGGGATTTTTTTTTGTCATTTTCTGTATGTAAATTGCTTTTATTTAGTTCGCAAATGTCGTAGCAGCATCGTTATTACTTGACATGATTTTTGTCGATTGAGCCTCACATGACTTGGTTGTTTTCTTTTTTCACTCACGTGATTAGAAATCTAATTTAAAGCAATTCGCTTCTGTGGCTGGCCTTTCGGGTTTATTGGTGGCTGCTGCTGCTGCTATGCGACTAAAGCACGCTCTGCTTTTGGATACGGCACTGAACTCCTACGGTGCGTTTTCGTTTTCTTTTATAAACTTTAGTCACGGGGGCGGATTTTACAGCGCTGCTGTTTCGTGTCTTATCGATATTATTATCGGCTTACAGCACTGGATATGCAGGAGTTCTAAGTATTTTTATACTTATTTGGTATTTCATATATTCCGTAAAATTGATTAAGAGTAACGGTATTTATTTTTTAAATTTAGGTATTTTAGTGTTAGGTTAGTATTTTTCTAAAGCTTTTGTTAACAGCGAGTTCATATTGGTGAGCAACATGCGCGGATCTTCCGCAAGGCCTGCGCCAACCATTGCATTGGCAAACAGTTGCTTGGCGATCAGCTCCGCCAGTTCCGGTTCACTTGTACGCAACGAAAACAGCTTCTTTATGATGGGATGTCTGCGGGAAATCAATCAGTTAATCAAATAAGAAGACTCATATAATTGTATGCCTGATGCATTGGATACTCACTTGGGGTTGATCTCCAGCTCTGGCTGAAGTAAGGCAAAACGATTCTCCTCCGGAAGCTGGTGGCTCTGGGTGCGTATGAAATGCCGCGCAGCGGCCATTTCCTCCACGGTGATGACACACGGATGTGTGTCCAGGCGCGTGGTGGCTTTCACCTTGGCCACCTGACCCTTGAGCTGGCTCTGCAGCCAGGGTAGAAGACTGTCCAGCTCAGCACTCATCAGGCTTCCCTCGCCAAAGTCCTGCAGAGCAGCCGGGTCATGGGACTGGTTGCGCATCTCCTTCTCAACGGACACCAGCTTCTTGTTCTTGTACTGCGCCAGCTGCATAAGCACTAGTTCATCGTAGGGCTCATAGCAGAAGAGGACGAGTTCGTTTCGCTTCTTTAGGCTTTCGTAGTAGGGCGAGGACTCGGCAAGGATGCGATTAGGGGCCGCCAGGTAGTATATATCCTTCTGATCGGGACTGACTGCTTTGTAATAATCGTCCAAGGAGATGCGACCAGTGGGCGATGTGGACGATTCGAAGCGCAGCAACTTGGCAATTTCCTCCTTCTCCGCGCTGTCGCTGGACGTAACAATGCCCTCCTTCAGGAACAGTCCATAGTCGCGATAGAAGGCCTCGTACTCCTCAGGCTGCTTCTTGGCGCGCTCCTGCAGGAAGCGGATGACACGACTGGAGATAACAGAGGACAGCTTGCGAATCAGGCTATTGTTCTGCAGCAGCTCACGGCTCAGATTCAAGGGAATGTCCTCAGAGTCGACCACGCCCTTGATGAACCGCAGCCACTTGGGCAGCAGGTGCTCCGTCTTGGACTGGATCAGCACCTTGCGCGTGTAAAGGGCGACGCCTGTGGCTCCGTCGCGGGACATCTCGAACAGACCGGGCTTCCCCTCCGGAAAGTAGAGCAGCGCATGGATGCTCAGCGGGACATCGGCGTTGTAGTGCAGTGTGAAGCGAGGGGAGTCGAAGCTGTTGCTTATGAAGCGATAGAAGTCTTGGTGCTGCTCCTTGGAAATGCTCTGCGGGTCCATTAGCCACAGCGGCTTGATCTCGTTCGCTTGCTTGCCGTTCAGCAGAATGGGTGACCCTACAAAGTTGCTGTACTTCTTGATTACGGTGCGAATGCGATCCTCGTCCGCATACTCGCGGCAGTCGGTCTTCAGATGGAGGACGATCTTGGTGCCGTGCTCGGCCTCTTCCGCCTCCCTAATAGTATACGTTCCGCTGCCGTCTGTGGACCAGCACAAGCCAACCGCATCGGGAGCAGCTGCTCGTGTGTAGACCTCCACACGCTGGGCAACTATAAAGGCGGAGTAGAAGCCCACGCCGAATTGGCCAATTATACTGGAGCTGGCCTGGGCGGCTTGCTGCTGCTGCTTGAGCTCCTCGAGGAACTGCTTGGAGCCACTGCGTGCAATGGTGCCCAGATTGTTCACAAGCTCCTCACGGGTCATGCCAATGCCCGTGTCCTGGATGATGAGCTGCATCTGTGGCTTGTCCGTGGTGATGCGAATCTCCAGAGGACGGTCCCTGGCCGCCAGCTGCCCTTCATTTGTAGTGCTTAGCGCCGTGTAGCGGAACTTCTCCAATGCATCGCTTGCATTCGAGATCAGCTCGCGCACAAACACCTCGTGATCTGAGTACAGGGAGCGGGCGACAATGTCCAGTAATTGCCGAGTCTCTGCCTGGAATTCATGCTTGTCCAGTTTCGAAGATTCCTGGGCGGCTGTGGCAAGCCGACGATGCGGCAGAGCTGCAAGACAATGGCAATCATGACAATCAATCATGCTGCTCTGCATAGGTAATGACAACACTCTCACCTGTCGTCGGTGACTGCGGCTGCTGCAGAGGCAAACTTAAGGCGAAGGTCGCTGCGCGATGGGCTTGCCGGCATAGCTGGGTCATTTGACGTGTCCTCCAGAGGAGACCATAAGCCCGCAAACTCATTTTGGATTGGTTTATTCACTGCGCTGTCTGATCAAAAACACTGAAAACGTAATACAATTTAATTTCTGTTAAAACAATGTTGAAATGTAAGTGTTATTTAACTCTCTGAGCGCACATGTGTTCCTATTCTCGAAAGGTTGTTATCGATTATTGCTCTTTTTCTTATGCGCATTAATCAGCACTGGTTTTCAAATGGGCTTACATTGAAAATATTCTAAATTAAATAAGTTTTTGTTATTAGTGGTAATCAATATATATATTTTAAATTTTTGTGTGTGAATTATTTTTTTTTAACTTTTTTATTTTTTTATTTTTGGATTTTCTTGTTGACGACCATTATAAAGTGAAAACTTTTGTTTATTGACTTAAACTTGTAAATGCTTAAATTGAATGGGTTTATCCAAAAATATTATTCCAACTCTTTTATTTGTTCACTGTTTATTTTCGCTGTGATATACCCATTTGAATAATTTGATAATGTACAAATATTATTTGACCTAGAAACGATTGCCCATGCGACATTCTTATCAGCAGTTTAGAATTTCGCGTACAGCTTAAATAATTTAGAATCATGCAATTAGTTTATAATTAAAGTAGCTGAAAGCAAGACGCTTGTAATTTAAAAAAAGCTTCGCCTGATGCATTCATACAGGCATTTTAATGTGTTTCTAATATTAGTTCTATGTGCATCTAATGCCCTTTCCGAAGACAACTTAAGTGAACAGGTAGATAAACACTTTTTCGTTTTTCAAATATATCTAAAGTGAAATCGCTTCATTTTTAATATAGCCTGACCAAGAAAACGAGTGTGCGCCGTATTGTTTAAAGGTTTTTTTATGGAACACCGTGACAATGAACCAGAAATTGGAAGCGTGTGATAAAAAGAATTCGCAAATAGCGGCTATGCAGAGCCAATTGGTTGTTTTGAAACTAAAGGAAAAAACCTATGAAAAAGCAATTATAGATAAGGACGAGCAATGTAAAAAGCAATCACAGCTTTATGACGACGTCTACTTAATTAAGAATAAAATGGAAAATATTGTAGCTCAAGCGGAAAGGGAAAGCAAACACCTTGTAGAATTGTTAAAGCAATTGGATGCTTACAGGCGCACAATAGAGATGAAGGATGAACGAATAAAGTCTTTAGAGTCAACTTTACAGATCAATAACTTTATACTGGAGAGTTGCAAGACGAATTTTTCGTCGAGTCCAGCCGCACTTATGATAATGGACTCCAAGCGAGAGATGGAGGCGAAAGTTTATGAAACAAGTTGCATAAATATTGGAAACTCCTCAGATATATGGGAAATTAAAGTTCCAGGAATCGATCCGTTCCCAGTGCCATGCGATGGAAGTATTGCAGGTCCTGGCTGGACAGTGATTCAGCGACGTGTGGATAATGCCGTGGACTTTAACCGAAGCTGGCAAGAATACAGAGATGGGTTTGGTGATCTCGATGGAAACATATTTATCGGCTTGGAGAAAATCTATAGAATGACGAATTCCAGACCACATGAGCTGTACATATATCTGGAAAATTTCAATGGTACAGTTCGTTTTGCTCGCTACAATAATTTCAGCATAGGCAGTGAAGAGGATGCCTACCAGCTGAAGGTTTTGGGAAAGTTCTCTGGAGATTCTGGTGATTCTTTGAAATACGAAAGAGGTATGAAATTCACCACATTTGACAGGGATAACGACAAACGGAACTTCGATAATTGCGCCATAGAGCGGAGTGGAGGATGGTGGTATAATCAATGCTCAAGAGCGTAAGTATAAAATATATCTGAATGAAATGGATTAATGCTTAAATTTTAAACTTAGAAATTTAAACGGAAAATACTTGGAATATGAAGAGGACAAATGGGATGGCATTTGGTGGTGGAGTTGGCAAGAAACCATCACTCTAAAATCAGTGCAAATGTTAATTAGACCTATCACCAACAAATAAGAAAAGAGTATAAGTATTTTCAGCCTTGATATTAATTCTTATTAATTTATAAATGCTCAAGAAAGAATATAAATAGAAAAGAAATAAGTGTAAATATGATGAGCGTCACAAGTTAATTCTAATTAATCTACCTTTGCTTACGAAAGACTAAAATAACATTTACTTTATGGAGTTGTTTTTGTGGCGCCAATAAATAAAATTGTACAATATATCGATATGTTTTCTTGAATAATAATAATAATACTAATTAGTAGTAGCAATATCAAAGTATTTAGAATAGCACAATGCATGCATATATGTATATATGTACATACATTTAATTCTGACCTTTTAATGAATTTGTATACTCTTGCGCGAATAAGTGGAGTTGCAGAATATATCGATTATTTTTTCCCATGTTCGATTGCGGCGTGGTACGATATATCGTTTTCCGCACAGCATTTGATAAGTTGCAATTGCAACCCTGCATACAAAAGCGCGTCGTCTTCGCGTTGTAGTTGTATTTATTGTTGAGTTTTTCTAGTTTTGTAACTAACATAAGTGAGAGTGCGCGCAGTATTAGTTTATAGAATGTACAACTCGTGTTGCCTTTCGATCTAAATACCCAAAGTATGACCTCCATTGATAGCGTACGCGTGCTGCTTCAGTCTCTGCCAGCAGCATCGCCTGCTGCTGCTGCTGTCAACAACAACAGCAACAACACGCAGCAAAATGAGTCGACGCCGGCAAAACTTGGCGCTGCGGGAACACCTTTGCGCGCGAGAAATATACAGCAACAACAGCTACAAGCACAACAGCAATTGATTTTTGGAACGCCCGAAAAGACACAAACTGGAGAAGCACCTGGAGCTGAAGAACAGCAGCTGAGTGCTCCAGACGAATTCTGGCGTGATTTGCATCAGTTCCATGAGCGGCGCGGGTAAGCGACTCTTTGTCTTAGTCATGCTAGTGCTAGATTTTAACTTCTGATCTACTGATTTGCAATAGCACCCCACTGACGCAGGCGGCCAAGATCAGTGGTCAACATGTGGATTTGTATCGACTGTATCAGGAGGTCACGGAACGCGGTGGCTTCAATAAGGTCAATATGCGCGACGAGTGGGACGAGGTGTACAGCGCGCTGGACACGCTGCGGGATCGTTGCGTGAACGGGACTGCTGGCATCAAGCATATCTATCGTCGCTACCTGGATAAATACGAGCGACTTAACTTCCTGGGCGAGGATCCGGACAAGCTGGAGGCCTTGGAGGCGGCCATCGAGTGTGTCGAGCTGGGCGCCAGCGCAAGTCGTGTGCGTTCTCGCGCCCTGGCCGGAGGTGCCATTGGCGGCGCAGGCGGCAGCTTGACAGGCGGTGGCTTGGGCAGCATTTTTGGCATGGCCCACTCCACGTTGACGGCCGTGCCCATGGCGTACAACCAGCGCCAGCACATGGTGAATGCGGATCGCCGCCGCCAGTACAAAATGTCCACACAGCTGCACAAGCACAGCAGCTACGAGAAGCTGCTGCTGTCCCTCATATCGCCTCTGCCCAACGAGCAGGATTTCGCCATCAACGTGTGCACTCTGATGGCCAACGAGCCACGCTCCACTCTGCAGCTGACCGAGTGCCCCAAGCTCCTGGACGTCCTGCTCGCTCACCTCGGCGTCTATGCGGACTACAGCATGCGCCAGCTCTTCCAGCACGGCCACAACAATGCGGGCACGTTGGTGCGAAGGCATTCTAAGCTTAATTTCTGGCGCGATTTGCTGTACGACAAGCCACAAATTCTGGACTTGTATACGGATGAGCAAGCCTGGCGGGACAACGGTCTGATCAGCAAGGAGAGCGATCCTTGCGATGACTATCTGCTCCAGTCCGATGAACTCGACTTCGAGCTGGACTTTTTGAATCTGCGCCGCAGCCACGGCACAGACGAGCGCATTGGCCAGCGCGTGCTACAAATCGTGCAGCTATTGAGAAGCCTGAGCTTCCATCAGGAGAACGTCACGCTGCTTGCGTCGAATCGCACGCTCTGGCGATATCTGGTCATGGGCGCCAATGTGCGGTGGAGTAAGTGAACCAGCTAGAGATGCAGTGATCAGTTAATAGCCCTACTCACACCCATCCCATCCTCTCCTTGTGTCTTTCAGGCAACATCCACATTCAGGCCTTGGAAACTGCTGGGAACCTGGCACAGCAGTTCGAGTTACTCGATCCCGCCACGGACGAATTGTCGCGGAACTTGCTGGCCACGCTGTGCGAGGGCGTCGAGTCGAATGATCGTGCCGTGATCATCAGCTGCCTGGAGATCCTTTACAAGCTGTGCGGGCGCGAGGGCAATGCCCAGCACATAAATCGTTGCCTCGGACTGGACTTCTATCATCGAGTGATGCTGCTGCTGTCGCTGACGGACGTGATGTTGCTCATCTTCACCCTGGAGGCGGTTTACGCGCTGAGCACGTTGGGTGCACGTCCGTGCTCCATGCTAATGCAGGTTCGTGGGCTGCTAGATCAGTTGGTGGCTCTGCTTACTGTGGAGGCGCAGTCGTACGGCGCTGCGGGGTGCATTTTGATGCGGGTTGTTGAGGTGGTGCCGGGCAACATATTGTCCACAATGTCTCAAACCATGCCCACAACTCAGATGACGCCATTGATGACGGTCAAGCAGACGCAGCCGCAGCCGCAGCCACAGCCGCCCGCGCCAATTGTGTCACTGCCTCTGCCGGGACCGACACAGGTGCAGGTGCTGCCGCCTCCGCCGGAGACCGTTTCGCTGCCTGTGACAGCGCCTGCGCCAGCGCCAGCTCCTGCTCCTCCTCCTACTCCTGTAACTGTAACTGCAACTGCTCCTGTTGCCATAGCTGCGCCTATGCCCCTGCCCATGCCCATGCCAGTGCCCAGCCTGCCCCAAGTGCAGCTGCCAGTGCCTAGCTTGCCGCAGGTGCAGCTTCCGCCACCGCCACCGCCCACCTTGCAAGCACAAGCTCCACTTGCTCCAGCGTCCGCAGCAGCTACGACGATTGCGCTGCCCGCTGCGCCATCTGCGCCGCAGAGCTTCACCCATGACGACGAGACCTATGCGCTGGCTTGGCTGGGCGCCACTTACGAACGGGCCGGTAACGGGCACGAGTATCGCGTGGAGCAGCAGGAGCTGTACACCATTTACCTGTCGCACTGCCAGAAGGCGGGCAAGCATTCGGTGGTCAACCGGATGCAGTTTCCGCGTCTAGTGCGCCTCATCTTCAATGCAACCGTCGGACCCGCCATCGTGCGACAAATGGATGGAACGGAGCTGCCCGGCACACACTATGTGGGCATAAGGATGCGTGCACAGCCCTTGCCAATGCAGCAGCAGCAGCAGCAGCAACATCAGCAGCAACATCAGCAGCAACATCAGCAGCAACATCAGCAGCAGCAGCAGAAAGTTACAGCAATACCTGCTAAGAAGGAACCAACTATGGCGCCCAAGTCAGACTCAATAAGTGGCGAACCTCGAGAGGAGTCGATGGTCTCGCCCGCGCCCAGCTCCTCGGTGATTAAGAGCCTGCTGGCGAACAAGGTCAACGAGCGGCAGCTGAAGCAAAAGGCGCAGGCGCAGCCGCCTTCTCTCGTGGCCACCACCGCATCCTCGACTGGCTCGTCGGCTGGGCAGCCCATCAAAGTGACCTCCACGGCCATCAGCGCTTTTGTCAATAATCCGCTGATGCAGCACACGCCCGTGAAGGTGGGTCAAACCACTATAAAGCCGTTGCATCCACAGCTGTCCATGGAGAAGAAGCCAATGACGGATTCGGCGCCTCCGCCGCTTGCTCCACTCAGTGGCTCCAATGTGCTGACAAAGGATGCGCAGGGACGCACCGTAATCATACAGTCCAAGCGGAAGCTCACCATCGATGACGAGCAGAATAAGCGGTTGGCCTTGGAAAGTAGCAATGCACCCGCTGGGAAGGATGAGCCGCAGGTGACGCCCTCGAAGAACGCGGCCAATCTCTATGCGGACTTGGCTGCCTCTATACTGGAGGATGAGGATCTGGATGATGTGCCGCCGCTGGCTGCGCCGAGTCAGGAACAGCAGCCAACGCCACAGCAACAACAACAACAGCAGCAGCATCAACAGCAGCAACAATTGCAGCTAATCTCTAAGGTGCACTCGACCCAGCGGCAGCTCATCTTTCCCGCTGGCAATGCGCCGGCGCCGCCGCCGCAGCTGAAGCTGGCTACGACGGCAACCATCAAGACGGACCAGGGCCTGCAGACGGTGCCGGTCATATTGCAGCAGAAGACGGAGCAGCAACAGCAGCAGCCGACGCAGACGCAGTACGTCTTGGCTACCAATCAGCAGGGTCAGACCTATTTGGTGGCCCAGCAGTCGGCGCCAGTGGCAGCCTCGCCCAATGCACCCGGCACGCCCACTCTGCTGGTCACCCAGACACCGCAGCAGCAGACGAAGACGATCATCATACTGCAGCAGCCGCCGGGCGTGAGTGCTAGCAATGCGCCCGGCACACAGAAGGTCATCATGACGACGGCGCAGGGACAGCAGGTGCTGGTGACTACCACCACGGCGCCTGCAGCGGCGGTGCGTCCGGCCGCCCAAGTTCAGCATCAGCAGCAGCATCAGCAGCAGCAGCAAATATTTATAAATCCGCAGCGTGCAGTGTCCGCCGCATTGGGTGCGGGCCAGATGTCACCGTCGCTGCTCTCACAGTTGAATCAGATTCCTGCAACCATAAAACTGCATCAGCCGCAGCCGGCGCAAGCCGCGCAGCTGCATCGGGCCGGCATAGTGGCCAGCAAGGCGGCGCCCATACCTCAGCTACAGCAGCATCAGTCGATCATACAGCAGCACATCATCTCGAGTCCCGCAGCGGGCGCAGACAAGCGTCAGTTGCTTCTGGGCGGCATCAAGGAAACTACGCTTATTACCCAGACGCCCGCAACGGCTGCCCCACTGCAGCAAAGCCAGCTCAACTCGCAGACAATCATAACCACCCAACCACCGGTGGGGGCCACATCAGTTGTGGGCGCTGCACTACAGCAGCAGCAGCAGCATATACGCAACGTGCTGGAGCAGCAACAGCAGCATCATCCCTCCATCATACAGCAGAAGATAACGATGCCCATGGCGGTAAGATTGAGATTGAGACTGTGCATAATGTGTAATATTATATTTATTATTAAAACTTATTCTCGCTGCAGATCTCGGATGCGGCCAAAGGGAAGTCTGTGCCGGCAATACCCATTGCCAAGAAGCCAATGCCGCCGTCCGCGCCAGCTGCAGCTCCTGCGCAGCAGCATCCGGTGCAAATGCCTGTGTTGAAGCCCACCCAACATTCGCAGGTGGAAAAAGCGCCAGTAATAGTTGAGTCCAAGCCAGCGGAGCAAGCAGCAGTCACAGTCACAGCCCCAACAGTTGCCAATCAGTTGCCATCAGCAGCAGTTACACCACCCGTTGTTGCCGCAGCAACAGCAACAGCAACGGTAACAGCAGCAACTGCTGCGACCACGAGTGCTGTGACTAATACCAATCCCTCAGCTGCTCCAGCTGTGAGCGCCGTGAGCGCTGTGCCCGTGGATGTGAATTGGCTGTTTATTTGCGATTGGCGCAATTGTCCGCGACGCAAGTTCAAGTCGCTCAACGAGTTGCAGCATCACGTCTGCAATGTGCACTGTCCGGATCACTTGGACTCGGGCGCCGAGATCTACTGTCAGTGGGGCAGTGGTCCCAGCCTGTGCGACAACATTGCGCGCAAGCGCTACTCGCTGATGACGCATCTCGTCGATCGTCACTTGGCGCTGGATGATCTGCGGGCCAGCGTGCAGCGACGCCTAGCCACGGGCATACACAATGTCTCGCCCGCCCAGCCAACGGTCACCATAGTGCGCAATGTGGGCAGCGCCAATGCGCCGGCAGCGGCGTCAGCGAGTGCTCCAGCGACTGCACCCACTGCCGTGGGAACGTCTGCCCTGCAGGCGATTAAACGGCACTCTGCTGACTTTCTGAACTCGAAGGAACTGATGGACGAGAATGAGGGCCCAGTCACAAAGAGCATACGGCTTACGGCTGCGCTGATCTTGCGGAATCTGGTCAATTACTCAGCGACGGCCAAGCGGAGCTTGAAGCGCTACGAGCCGCACCTGGCCAATGTGGCCTTCAGCAATGTGGAGGCCAGTGGTGTTTTATCCCACATACTGCACGAGCTGAGCCAGTAGCTCCTACTACAACTAATTAACTATCTATATATATATACTATATATACTATATATATTGTATATGCATATACATAAATGTATTTTTCTACACCTCTCGCTGGGCTGCTAAAGAACATTTTTTTAAACAAACATTTCTACTAAGTAACAACACTATTCAATCTGAACAAATTAAATGAAATAATGAAAAGTCAGATATATGTATTTAGTATCTTTTGGAATAATTAAATTTCAAGATTTTGAGTAAGTATAGAAATGCATCGGTCCCATACATTGAAACTTATTCGAGTTGAAAATATCTTAATCTAAATGATGTAAAGTAAAACGGTATTGCGGAAAACAATTTGAAACTACAGAATTATTTCAATAATTTTATTTTCGTTTTCTTTACATTTATTTAGTATGAATCTCATTTGAATCGAATGGCGGGATTAATTCAATGGGAATCTCAAAACAGTAAAAACTATTACATATTCAAATTAAATTCAAGAGGTATGTAGAAAAATGTGTATTTTATAATATATATATATAATTATACATATAACTATAATATATATATATTTTTCATAATTATTTAAATAAAAACTAATTTATAGGGTAGGGAATTGTCAGTCGCTGCCAGTGGAACAGCTGCTTGGCAGAAAGGAGTTTAAAGTGTAACACTTCCAACGCTAAAACAGTGTCGTGTAAAGATCTAGTTGTACAAGTCCCAGAGCGAGATTTGTGCATCCATGCCGGCGGCGGCCATGATGGGTGCATGCCACATGGACACCGGCTGCGGGGAGTAGGCGAGGTCCGTGACGCCGCCTTGCTTGTGCTGCGTCAATACGGCCAGTGGTCGCAGGCTCTTCCACGAAAAGATACGTATGCGTCCGTCCCAGCCGGCGCTAGCGAAAACCTTTTGATCCGAGCGAATGCGCACGCAATTGACGCCGGGATTCTTGATGCACAGCTCGGAGCCGCGCTGTAGCTGCATGGATTGTCTCTGATAGTTAAAAGTCGTCAATTTATCGGCTGAGATAAGGGAAATCTGATATTATTATGGGTGTCTTATGAATATCGCATGTTGATTTCTTACAAGCGCCGCCAACTATGCCTCGATTCGTGATGGGATCATAGTCGACAGTTAAAACCTCCGGCGCGAGTTCCGTGACATCAATCATAACGCCGCTGCTCAGATCCCAGGTGAGAAGGTGCCCAGACTCGTAACCGGCGAGCAGAAACAATTGTGACGCACACTCGAACGGCTTGAAGCAGGTGATGCTGCCTAGCTTAGGCAGCTGCGGATCATCCGCTATGAGCATCTGTGTTGGCGCCGCCGGATCCGTTACATGCAGCACCCCAATTGCCGCCTCCTCGCACGGATAGAAGAGAAGCTGCTCATTGGTGTTGCTGGAATTTGTGTGCAACGCTGTGCGGCAATAGCCCAAATGGTTGCCCGTTATGCTGCGCTCCTTGACGTAGCTGCTGTTGCTGATGGAGAAAGTTGTGATCGTGCCGCCCTTCTCCTGTGTAATCAAGTGCTCTTTGGTATGATGCAGACTCGTAATTGGCTCGGTGCCCACCTCGAAGTTCAATGCTGAGCGGTTTGTCTATGAATGAATCGTGTAATTTGTTATTTTGGTCGCTGCACTATTTTGTCGGTCACCTGTAGATCCCAGAGAAATACTTTGCCTTTGAAAGTGCCTGCCAGCAGGCGTTCGCTCTCGTGGAAGCATAGGGAGTTCACTGCTCCCATTTCCGGGCAACGTAAACTGAACACAGGATCAGGTGGTAGCACAGCCATATTAATAAGTAAATTGTAATTATTAAATTTAACACTAAAGTGCGTTGCCTTGTAATGCCGATAGGATAAATAAAAGATTGTGCGGTATATTGTGGTGGCGAGTCGATACCGATATATGTTCATTAATGGTATTTGAAGATGCCCGCCAAATATTAATAAACTTATATGCTATAATCTATAATATAATTAAACAACTAAATCTTTAGACATATATTTATCCGGCCAATTAACTGATCATTTGTGCATATGAAATCAGTTTTCCGATAAATACGTAAATAAAATTTACATAACAACTTACAATCCATACGCGTGATCAGCTGTTCTTTATGTTACACTGTTCAACCGCAAGAGGTCGCTGATGTGTTGGCGCGTCATGTATACGTTCGAAAAAGCTTACGAAGGCGATGAAACAATAGTTTCTTTCCCGAGCAAATTGTTATCAATTGACAGCACAGCCTTTAAGTGATGTTAAGTCGAGAGATTTAACTGGAAAATATTATAAGAATCGTGAAATGCGCACAAAGCGCTAGCTGCTTTTGAAAAGCATAGCCATGCGGCTTTAATGGACTTTACCAGCGTCCAGCGTCTGCGGCCTAGACGTTAAGGCAGCGATCGTAAAAAGCCTTGTCAGTGGTACTAGCCCGAAGTGTAACAGCCTAATGTGAACTTAAAAATAAAAATAAATAAAAAACACTGAAAAGAAACTATAGTAAATACCGAAAAGCATTGAGAATTATGTGCCCAAAAAAAGATCGCAAAATAAACATGCTATAAGCTCGTTAATCAATGCTAAGTTGACAGTTTTAAGTTGCTTTACTTTTTCCTCACTTTTTTATTATATTTTTATCAACAACAACCAAAACGGAGCTTGCTTGAGTCTCCTGTTGTGTCCGAATGATTTAGTATGCGCTGTGTTAGGGCCGGCCAAAAAAAGGAACGAACTATTTTTAATGCTCAGAAATTATGATTTCATTCATTTGTTTTTGTTCCTGAAATAATTTGATTTTGTATGTACATATATCCAAATTATAATTCAAAAGCTTAACAGCTTAACTGACTTCTGAAGTAAGCAGAATTTCGAAAATTATTTATTTTTAGATACGCAATATATGTACATAGATTCTTGAATGTTTTCTGTTGTTCATTTCTAAATTAAATTTTTAAGCTTAAATCAATTTTGTCAAGCCTTTTTGAAATGAATAAATTTGTTTGTAAACTTTTCGAAATAAATTTTTTAAAAGTATCAATTGGCCATTATATACTTTTTATATTTTTATGATAAATTAGATAATATTATATTCACAGTTTAGAGCTTTACTTAAATTATATGTATATAAATTTTTACGCAGTATTTGCTAAGTACCTGAATTTTATTTGGTATTCATATTAACTGCACGAATTCCATTAATTCTTAGTAAATTACTTGGAAGTTCTGGATGATTGGGCACTGCTAGGCATTAGCTTCACTAGATGCTCATATCTACATGTAATTGTGGTTTTATTAGGGTGCAACAAGTTAACGGCTCTCACAATATTCTGAAGGGATTCCTTTGCTGGTTGAACGTGGCTCAGAGTTCCTTTAACGGCAAAGCCCATCGTAAAAAGGTTAAAGCCTCGCCTTAACACACTGCGAGCTCATTTGCTTTGGCTTCGGCTTGTATTGGTCCAGACAGAGTTACGGTGGGACGGCCGGTCGGAGGGACGGAGGGACCGCATTGAATGGAGGGAGAAGTGCCATAAATCTTTTTGCCACAGCGTCGAGGTGAGGCGTTTAGTGGTCCAAACTATTTATGCATGTAGCTATGTGGGTAATCCATTTGAAATGGGTCAACAACTGCAACTGGCGACTCCTTAAACGATTCGCCTGACCCAAACCGAATCCAGTTCCAGTTTTAGTTTCTGTTTCTGTTTCAGTTGAGAGATGCTTAAAACATATTAGCTTGTTACCTTAATGAAGTCATAAATTTTCGCTATCGTATTGGAGCATCAGCTACAGGTTTCTAAGGAATTCCAATTCCTCTATCCACAATATTTTAATAAAATCTTTTTTTTTTTTTGGCACACATTTGCGTAAGCACATCCAAAATCCATATATCCAATGCTCGATAGTTAATCAGGCTTAGTTTGATATATACTGACATCGCCGACCTCTGGTGTAGGCCGCCAACTCAGCCCCCTTTAAGGAATGAAGAGGGAGGGGACATCCTGCTGTGCCTGTTCCGCGTATCTGGGCATCTGGTCATCTGGTCATCTGGTCATCTGGGCATCTGAGCATCCGCTCATCCGTTTCGAGCTATGAAAATGAAGTTATCACGCGACATACAATGGCTCCCTCCGCATTGCCCCTATAACTTTATATGGTTGTCATTATTAGCCAGGCCATGAAATGGGCTCCCAGCGCATGCTGCCAACTTATTTATGCTACCTTAATGGACCCCATCTCGCATCTCGCAGCTCGCAGCTCGCATTTCGCATCTGAGTTTCTGTCCTGGCCAGCTTCGGGTTTTCCTCTTTATGAATCTGGCGTTTTTATGGCATTTTGTTTTGCATTGCCCATGAATCATAATGAACGCATGTGTAAGCCTCAATACGCTCCCAGGAACCAACTGGGCATCGATATAAGCCAAAGGTGTTGGAATTTTGATTTGCTTGCAACAATGCAGCTGGGCATGAACTTAAAAGCCCATAAAGTAAATATAAGAATAATATTTTCAACTTATATGTGGTATATTTTAAATATATATGGGCAGATAGGAAAGAAAAGAAACAAAAACGCTGGATGCAGCAGAAATATTTAGATCGATTTATTTTACCGCAATCGAAGGCATTTAAGACTTTTTGAATATACGATGAAATCTTAAATTTACTTTACACATACATCTATGTAACTACGAATATAGACTAGACTCCGCTACCTCTTGCAACATCTGAAGCACTTGTTAAATCTAAATACTTTGCAAGAACTCAACACCATTCAATTTTATGTAAAAATGTCTTTATTAAATTATTAAATTTAAAAATAAATTTAAAAGTAAACTACAACAGCGCTTAGATACGATAGAATCGTAGGTAAAAACTTAACGAGAATTTGAACTTCCAAACTTGAAGCTGCCAAAATTTAAGAAAAATTTATAAATATAAAATATATTTATATATATCGAGGCAAAGAGAGAGAGAGAGAGAGAGAGAGAGAGTGCGAGGGAGAGGAAATGCCAGCAGACACCTAAAGCTGTTTTTTCTCCTTCAGCACAATCAATTAAAACATCGACGTCTATCAGCATTATTATAAATCAAACGATAACATAAAATTGACACTAAAGGCGTTTCGCCCATTTTTCATGCGACGACGAGATTAAGCCTCCAAATTGTAGATTGTAGCTCCAAGAAAATTAAAATATTCAAAAAAAAAAAAAAAAAAAAAAAAAGCACACACACTAGCTGAAAAGTGTGCCCGAAAAAAATCAAATAAAATAAAAAAAAAAAAACTAGAGCTGCGCTTTGTTTTTATATGTTGTTATATGCAAATTGAACGTTGGCCAAAACTAGACGGGAAAAACTGGTCGGCACGCCAAAGTGCTCGGTAATTGATCAATTTCCGTGGCGGACAGACCGGAATATCTGAAAACCAAATCGAACTGGTAACACCGCTTCAGTGCCCGATCGGAAGATACTATGTGATTGTCACTATCTAATTTCGTAATATCATATTGATCAGATGATCATGGAAAATAAAGCTATGATCTAAGCCTGCCTTGCACGATCTTCTTTATTCCAAATGTGATGCACGGGCAGGATCTACTACTTACATTTTAAGTATCGAGCTGATCAGAATCTGGCTTAAGCTAGGCGTTGGACATTTAAAATGTTGGGAAAAAGCGAATTATATTAAATAAGTGTAATGCTAATGAATAGATTCATTATAGACTGTATGAAAATGGAGCTTGCTGACTACAATAGAAACACTTTCATGTGTTGTATTTTCAACGATATTTATTTTCAGAGTGTTACATTTGCTTCTGCAAAAGCAGCATACATTCGCTTACACGTTTTCAGCGAGTGCAGGGTATAATACCCGCAGATGATAAAATGATGGTCACTTGATTTACAAACTGATTTATGCTTCAAAATTATTCAAAGAGTAGGCACGATATATATGTATGTATATGCATATATAAATATAGATATAGCTCTAGATATTTAGCCTAATGAAAAGGCGCTTCATATGGAAGACAATAGCTCAGCATGGATTACCTTTTAAAGCGACGAAGCTGGTGCCGCTTGTGGGTGCATGGAAATTTGTGTTTAAGTCTGTGTGTGTGTGTGTGTGTGTGTGTGTGTGTTGCACATCTGCTCTCACCTACGCAGCGACACTTTCCACTCGAGTGGAGAGCCGAGTGTGAAGCTGAGTGTGAAGCTGAGCGTGGCGCTGTGTGCCAATCAGACGCACTCAGCCAAAGTGCCAATCAAGTGTACCTGATGCTGGCAGTCGGCGCACAGGACAAAAGGATCATAACACCACACTGACCCGGGCCTGAAATCGAAACCTTGTCCTAGGTGTCAATAACATTGTATCGCCTGATTGCATTCGGGCTAGAGATGGCACCCACCATCGCCGATTATTGCCACATGACACGATACGACACGACACATGACTCTGAACACGATTCACACACGATTTCACTGAACACGCCAGACGCTGTCTGTGCTATGATTAATTGACACGCACAAGCGATGTCTACATTAAAACCTATTCAAGAATTGGCGTTTACTCATATATACTTATATAGTCAGTATGTACATACATATATAAACATATTATCTCTATTATTTCAAGCCTTACCATTTGATTTTAGCATGAACGAAACTTTTAATCTAAGCATTGGCATTCGGGAAATATTTATAAACACTTCTTCAACTTCTGCTATTGCAGCCTAAGACTCTACAGGGCAGTTTGCTCAAAAACCTTTACTTTATTTAAATTTAAATTCAATTCATATATTTTAATTATATTTACTTCTTTATTTAGTTTTATTTATTTATTAAATTTAATTTTTTACTTATTTATTTATATTTGCTTATTAAATTTATTTTCTGATCATACCCATTCAAATTGTAAATAAAAGAAAATATGTACAAGCTTCAGTCGGAGGCGGGAGGCGTGTTCGTCCATAGGGCCAGGTCGACAACTTGAGGTGATCTATATCCTTCATCAATCGTGTAGCTTTAAATGATCTCGTGGTGAAGTCGTGTAAGATCGCATTAGATAAGTTAAGTTAAGCGAAGGCCTTGCATGCTTTTTAGTTTCATGTTAGCTCGTAGTGATTGCTGTTGGTTCGTGTTACCTTTAGTTACTTTTGTGGTAGATTGAGTTACGCATGGCTAAGCCCTGAACCTTGAAACGTATTAAGTTGGCTTTCGTCAACTTTTGCTGAGCCAAAGGTTCTCTGAGCCTTTATTTGTACTCTACTTACTTCGTGAGATTATTTTTATTTTTTCGTGTCACGTGGCCACCGTTTGCTTGGTTGTCTTTGGGTCGTTGCCATTGGCTGATTGCTTAGCTTCTTGCCATTGCTGCTCCTTGTACATGAGGCAGCCTCATTCAAGGCTCGACAATATTCCAATTTAATTGCGTAAATTAAAGCTGTAAATCATTATGCTAAGTGCCCTTTAATGTCTCAAAATGCAGCTCATTTGCAAGTGCGCACAGTTCATGTTGCATGTTGCATGTTGCGGCAACAGCAGCGCAACAAGAGGCATGCCCCCGAGCAATGTAATCATTTTCGACTGGCGACCGTCCTCGACGGTAAACAATTGCTTCTGGTCTCCTCCTGGGCAGCCTGTTGGCTGAACTGTTGCTGTTGTTGCTGTTGCTGCTTTTGCTGCTGTTGCTGCTGCTTGCCTACGCACTACTTTCAATTATCAATTATTAAGTTAATATCTTCTTCAGGCAGTCGAGCCTACCCTCAGGTGTCACTAGATTGTCCACTCCTCCCCCTGTCCCTCTGCGATATCATGTGTCGCACACGGCAAGTGTTAATGTATTAATTTTGCATGGGCAGCGAAAGCAAATTGCTCGTAGTTCCAGTTGCTTACATATATGTATATCTGGTTTTTGATTAAACTCAACACGAATATGGAAGCAGACTGAGGCTCTTCTATTTACTATAATAAATATCTATAAAAATATATAAGAACTAAAAGTTCATTCATTTCCTTCTGAATCTTCCACAACTATATATATATAATATATATATATGCTATATATGAGAAATGTTAATGCTAAGTACATTTCTAATTCTTATATTCTTTTTGGCCTCTCTAGGGTATTTTTATATTTTATATATTTTAATTGACAATATTCAATCAAACTGCTTTAAATACCACTTAAATCTTGTAGTCTTATTTTCACACTTGAGCAAATAAATAAATTTATCACTTTTAAAAATTCTCAGCCAAAAAACGAGAAAACATTGAGATCAGTAGATTAATTTCGTTTTGAATAAGTTTTATAGAACTTTCCAACAATTGATACTTTAAATGAATTATTCAAGATTATTAAATAAATGATTGTAAAGCTTTTAAAAATATCCTTTTAAAATGGAACTTTTTTCTTTGACTATTGTCAACAATCAATATGCCAAAAGTTTCATCAATATTAATATCGATCATAGTGTGCATACCTTATTGATCAGATCATTCTCTCTATAATATCTATCAAATAAAAAATGTGGTCACATCAGATTTACAGTTAACTGATACTGAAATATATATATACATATATATGTTATAGATAAGAAGAAGTCTCTCGCTGCCTCTTGATTCATGAATTAATAAAAACCCGACAGAAAGTCACATTCATAATGTATACATATAACATATTTTGACTTGAGGTTAAATATTTGCAAGTCGCTTGCATATATATATACTCGTGCGTCCATTAAATGTCTTCCATGCACTTATCACAGTCAATAAGTGGCTAAAATGAGTGCAGGCCAGTCCATTTAATGAATGGCGTTAACTGGCCAGCCTGCCTGCGAGTATGAATGCGAATGCGAATGCAAGTGCGAGTGCGAGTGCGATTGAGTACTCGAACTCGTATTCATATAATTAAAATGCCACTTAGCTGACAGCAGCTGGTTGCTCGATTGCTGCCTCGCTGGCTGTTGGCTGGCTGGATACCTGGCTGTACACTTGGTTGTTTACCTGGCTGTTTACCTGGCTGTATACCTTGCTTGCCAGCAAAAGCGAAATCAATTGCCGAAAGTGGCGTCCCCAATGCGAGGCGGGGCATCATATTATCAGGCGGCATATGCATATGATTACAAAACAATACCGTGAAGCGGAGGCCTGAGAAGCACCTGATAAACACTTTAATGTAGAAGCGTGTTTATTAATTACAGTAATTTGTTCACCTGTTCAAATGTGCCACAAAATGTGGCGACAATCGACAACGGGACTCGTTGACCCAGTTGCCGGTTGTCAGTTGGTAGTTGGGAGTTGGTTGTTGGAAGTTGGTAGTTGGGAATTGGTAGCTGCTGCTGCTCGCATGCAACCTAAATAATTCAGGGACATCAACTCTAGTTAAACCTAACTTTACAAACAAACAAGCCAACAGTTCAAACTCACAAATGTCGAATTCGTAACAAATTTATAGAGTTCCGCCCAAAAACGCAGTGAAAGTTGTGCTCCACATGTAACTAGTCCTATGCACACTTACCAACAGACTGCCTGTTAGCTATGGCCTGCCGTTGAAAATATTCATTATCTAATCGATAGAATTTATTGCAAAGAAAGAATTTAGGCAAAAACAATACTTTCTTTCGCGAAGCAAAATTACAAAAATATGTTAATTAAAAATTGAGCGTTAGGCTTTGAGTTATTACAACTTGTGAATATTCATTAGAAAAAATGTCAGATAATCGTTCGTAAAACTATTGTGATTCAAATTAATCTTATTAAATTGAATATATTTAGAATTGGAGCCTTAGGGCATTCACTATTCCTTTTGAATTTGTGGCAACAGCTCTTGATGATGTTTTGACCCTCTGGGAGCTGTTTGTTGTGCAGCTGCTGCAGTTGCTGTTGCTGTTGCTGTAGCTGTAGCTGTTGCTATTGTATTTTATGAAATGTGTTGAAGCTTTGAAATGCGTATAATTCATTTTGGCTGCGTTTTGCATGTCAGTTGCTTGTCTGACTGACTGACTAGCTGGCTGGCTGGCTGGCTGGCCGATCAGGCAGGCTAGGTGACGAACCGCTGGGCGGCTGAGGCCAACTACGGCTGTCAGTCAAGGCTCAAACAAGCCGCCAAGTAGCCAACAAGCCAGCAAGCCAACAGATCAACAGGCCAACAAGCCAAGCAGCTATTCAGTCGGGCAGTCAAGCAGCAAAGCAGCCAAACAGACAAACAGCCAGGCAGCCAAGCAGCCAGGCAATCAAACTAACCCAAGCAGCAATTTTTTCCATTTGGCACTTTGATAAATGGCGTTAAAATATTTCACATGAGCGGCGTCAGTTCAATTTTCTAACGCATTGTTCAATGGACCAGGCCCAGAAATGTGCGAGCCGAAAGTGAAACTTATACATTTCAATGGGTTTTCCAGCGAAATTATTTAACGTTGGCTAGAGCCAAGCTAGTACAGATCCCAGCATTACGCATACGCCACGTAATCTGGCGCAAATAAAAGCATTTTAGATACGCCCGACTCTTTAAATATCTATAGAGTTTAGTCTACCTATCCATTATTGCATACTACCAACATTATATTCATTTAATGGCTTGTTGTCATATAATGAAATATTTTGAGATTAAGTTTTATATTCTCTATAATTTGTAATACCCATTAAAAAAAAGAATATAGGGCATAAAAGTTAGTTTCAAATAGTCGTTATTTAAATAAGCTCTTAAAATATTTATCTTTAGGATTTACATAAAAACTGAGTAGTATATTGGAAAAGACAGATCGGCTCATGCTTAGGGTATCTTCTAGTCGGGAACTAGAGCTATCTTATTTTAAAAGCCATTTTTTTGCATAGAAATCAGCTTTGTTCTGTTAAAACTATAGTAATTGAAAATCAGTGCTTTGAAAGTTTGACTATAGTCAAAAGATTGAGTATTGTTTATAAATTTGTATTAAATATAAATCAGGGAAATCCATTGCAGCTGAATTCCTATTACTATTAGATCACTTCTCGAATGCCTAACTCGAACTACCCTCTCTGATGGTGGCAATGGTAAAAAGTCCGATTTATTGTAAAACATATTAAATACGCTGTATGGCTCATTAAACGCACAAATATTTCAAACCGGTAATGAAAATGGACTGCACTGGGTCTTGAAGGCAGGCCGCGGCAGGCCAGGCCAGGCCAGGCGGGCGATCAATAAGGAAGGAGCTTTCTGGGGGGTGGGCTGACGCTCGCTGGATCACGAGTAACTCGGCTGGCAACTATTTATGAGATAAGAGCACTTACGATTTCATTAGCCAACTGCAGCCAAACAAAATCACCGCCATGAGGCATGACTGAGTGAGTGTGTATGTGTGTGTGTGTGTGTGTGTGTGTGCACATGGTAAATTAATATTTGTCTACCAGCATTTGGCAGACGGTAGTATAAACTGGTAGCAGGAGTGAGTTGCAGTAAACGTGGTCAGGCGCCAGGCCACAGTCACTGCGCATCTGCGATTCAATTAGGCTCTAGCATGTGCAGCAACATTACTGCTACACTCTTATAGGGTATTCACACTTTCTTAATAATTGTGAGACGCACAGAAAAGGATCTCACTATTTTGTGTATAAATCTAGCTTTTTTAGAACTTTATCCAAGACTTTGGAGACTAATGACCATAAAATGTGTATAGTAATTATCTAATTAATCATTTTTGATTGCAACGAGTTTTACTTAGAAAAAATTGTAATTTCTTTTATTTATCGGAGTATCGATGGGTTTGCAGCTCGAATTCATCGACTGCAGATTGTCTTAGCAAGAGCATAAGGTAAGCGGCGTGATGAAACTTTCGATTTGATCATGTTTCGTTATTTTGCGACTTGCATTGATTTGTCAAATTGACAGCAATAAATCGATCAGAGACAGCTAAAGCTGACAGTTAATCATAAGCCGCAGTCGTTGACAGGTGCAGCCAACTCTCGATTTGAAAATAGTTATTTTTTGCGATTTATTTTTGATTTTTGCGTAATTTTATGCAAGCTGCCAATCCGTCAATTGTCTTGATAAATGCGCACATTGACCAAGTTGCATTTATCTGAATGTGGCTCGAGGCGCACTGGGCACGGCATCGCACAGCTGGTTTTGCCACAGTCGGCTTTGAAGCCGTGCAAAATGTTGCACCAAATTAATTATAAGCCACCCACCCGACGGCAATGTGGGACTGCCCCTAATGCCTAACCTTGTTCGCAGACACTTGGCTCAAGTCTTGCCCGCGGGGGACTTCGATATGGCATTGATATCGTGCGGCTTAAGCTCGTATACTCACTGATCATTGCAAATTTCTGTAAATGCATTTATTTTCAGAGCATTTTTTTATTTTAGTAACTCTTATTTGTGTAACAGGCCGATCGTAGCTTGATTTTTTTTAGGGGAGTTTGCCAACCTGAAACCATGGGAAAATGCGCCGACTACCACTAATGACAGTTATTTATCAATGAACATTTTGTTGCTGCTCATGTTCAGATTGTGCGCTGGAAAGGGAGTGGGCTGCAGGGGTATACTTATTTATGATATGCGTTTGTGGGTGACCATTTATGTAACGATCTGGCTGAAAATCTAAAGTTAATTATCAGCAATATAGACGGAATTACCTAATTGATTTGGCTATTTCTTCTAGGATTATTTCCCAATTTATGTCCCATAAATAAGATTTTCAAATTAGATACAGCCAAGCTTAACGAGATTTAGATAAAGTGTGGTTTATAAAAGTGGCAAAGGCAACGCTATCTGAGTAACGGCGCCACTGAATGACATACTGTTGGAGCTCTCGAATTGTTTCTGCCTGTGATCTAAATGTCAAATGAGAAGTAAAAGTCATGTTAGCTATGGAGATCTTCTCTTTTTCTTCTCTATATAAAAAATATATAGCTGAGTTGATAAAAGAGATTTATTCCCTCTCTTTTTCAAGTTCTCTTTCTTTATTTTACCTGTAATTCTCGCTCTTATCTGTAATTCTCTAATATGGCTCCACCTACCTCTTTCTTTCTTTCTCTCTCTTCCTCTATCATCTCGCTCATACTTTTCTACTTTCACTACCATCGACTTTTGTTACTCAACGTATCTACTACCGATCAATATATTCTCTTCCTCTTTTTATATATCGTTCTTGCGTTTTATCTCAACTTATCATTATTCATAATTGCATTTCCATCCCCTTTTTTCTGTCATCACATTATCTTTATTTCCGTATGTCTCTTTTCTCTCTTTACTCTTTGGGCCATCCTGAAAATATATCGATTTTTATTTTAGGCCACGACGACTGATTGATGTATTTCATTTACTTCATTGGGCTTTCAAAAAGAGATTGTTTATTAATTACTAAATTACTTAAGTCAATTCGAGCTGTGCCATTCTCGTCAATTATAACTAGTCTAAGTATAGATAATAAGCGCAGACTTGTTACAACACACAGTTAGTTCTTTATCTTAGGCATTCATTCCACATCCAAATTCAAATGATTGCCATTCGATATTCAAATTATTATTGTCAGTTCAATTTATTTATTTTCGACCATAAATATATTGTTTAGGTATCGAATATAAATTCAATCGCTGAATTTCGTTAACTACAGACCGTAAATTTGGAAATAGTAAAATTATTTACCATTATAAAAATGCATAAAGTTGTTTCCAAGTATTATAACAGTGCATTTTGTTTTTGTTTTCGGCATTTTGTCATTTATGGCCATCAATTTGTTGGCTGTTCAAAATTGTTAAAAAAATGATTAAAAAATCATAAATATGAGGACATGAGATTGCACTGTTTATACCCTGTTCAAATGAGAGTGGTTGCGAAAAGGTTTGCTAAGCAGAGGAATCTTTTTCGGCCGGGAAATGGGAATATTCTAGGTAGTTATTCTAGAAGTCTTCTTTTATCACCCAGTGATATATTTATTTTTTATAATATATACTTTTTTATACTAATTATAAAATTATTTGTTCTTGTTTATAGTGTTATTATTATTTTTTGTTTTTTACAGAGTAAACTGTTACAGTCTTTCAGGACTGGATTAATCCTCAACGGGGCCCTAGAACCTTCTGTTCTCATTTTTTTTTAGAATTAAATACAAACTTATATTTTTCATAAAAACTTTATTGTCAAAATGTAATAATATCATACATTTTATGCATATCCAAATTTGATGTTTGTAAGAAAATTTTAAAAGACTTTTTCATTTTTCGGGGGCGTCCTAAAATTGGGCCCACCGGCAATAGCCTATTCTGCCTACTTGCTAATCCGGCCCTGCATTCTTTGGAATGTTAAAGAAATGGTGTTGTTTCTTTCCTTATAAACACAAAGCCTTTTGAATATTATTTACAGATCGAAATCAACATAATAATTCATAATTCTTAATCTTATATTTTTCACCAAGAAAAAGTTTTCCAAAAGCTTAACAAAATTAGAAAATAATTTTGAAAATAAAAAGTTTTGGAGTTTCCTCTTTAAATAATATTAAGTTTTATTTAGATTTATTACTTCGGTATTAAGATACATGAAATAAGAAATTAATTTATTTTATTATTTTGTGAAGTGAAGATGAAGTATTTTCATTTTCTTTTTATCACCAACTGATTCAAAAGGTCAAAGAAAGAATATTTATATTCGTTTTTATTAAAAAAAAAGAAAGTTCATTAGATTAAACTGTAACATTCTTTGGTACTTTAAACACTGGTGTGATTACTAAGTTATTCGTTTCCTCATATTGAGATAGGCAGAGGTACAGGGTATTAGCCAGTTGGGCAGGAGCAAATTGAAGCATTCTTCAGTGTTTACATCGTGTTTGAGTTTCTTGTTTTTATTTTTATTTTGTGTATTTTTGTAGAGCTGGTAGTTAAGCCATTTGACAAGTTGACTAAGACAAAACTCACGCCGCCGCACTTATTCAACCTTATGCGCAATTTAATAAAATCATTATGCAGCTGTCAGAGCCAATGACATTTGAGGCAACTGCAACTGAGACTGTGACTGTGAGCAACAGCGACTGCCACAAAAAACTTGCACAAGCCAAACAGAAAACAGAAATCAGAAAACGGAAAAAACGAAATATTTTATTGATTTCTGGCGGGAATTTGCGCAATGCCGTCAACCAACGCCAATTCCAAATGCGAGTCCACGAATCTGAATACGAATACGAAACTCTTAATATGAATATGAATATGAATCGGAATATGAATGGTAAATAGAATTAGTTTCTAACTGGCTAACTGGGCAAACATCTTCACCTGCTGTGCCCGGGGCCAACAAATAAAATAATTATGATAGATTCAGTCGAAAAGGAAACTGACTGCGCAATACTCGTTCACATTTAAAATCGGGAAATTTCTTAAATATCTGTCATTGCTATGAGTATTATATATGAATCTAGCTAAAAGTCAACTAAGCTAAATAATTTGTAGATAAATATATAGCTAGAATTTTAATTCTTCTCACTCAACTTCTAAGGAAGACCTATGTTATAATGGACTAAACCTATATACTCATTTCATTTTACCAGCGAGCAGGCATGAGAGCCACTAACAGTGTGGCTAATATCTAAAGCCAAACATCAGTTGGCGCCAGTTTGCATTTGTTTATGGCCGCCAGATTTGTGTATATGATGATAAATCGTCGAATGCCGTAGCTAATTACTGTGCAGCCGCTGGCTAAACTTGGCCAGAATCAAGCTAAATAAAAATATATATATTTGGCCGCATTTATTTCCACAGCACCTGTTGCGTCTCCTTGATTAAACATAAATTACTTAATATTGCACGCGTGTCGCGAATTAAATGTTAAAAAACATTGATTTGTTGTGGACTTATTTAATGCCCTGTTATTACCAAATGCTTGTCGTGTGACATGGCATTAGATAAATCAATATTCAGCTTTCATTTTTTCGAATGCTCCACCTACGAAGTACTATGGAATAAGGCGTGGTAGAAGAATGTTGTCGTCCCTTTTGTCTGTATCGAAACTTAACTATACAATTATAATTTTAAAGCTCTGATTCTAATACTGTGCAATTTCAATTTAAGTAAATTTAACAAATTAATATCTAACAATTATTTTGTGCTGAAAGAAAACCTTTTTATGTAGTTTGTAGTTATTGATTGCAGGTTTGAATTCCTTTCATGCAGCATATTAATTTTCACTTACTCTACTTGTTCAAAAATTGTAATTCTGGAATATCTTAATTACCACTGCGTCTTCTATAGATTTGAATTTGCATAATTATTATGTATATATTACAGCAGAAATTATATAACTTAAGCTAGAGAGTTTTTTAAGTTATTTATTATTCAAATCGGGATAGAGCTCTTTGTCCTAGAATTTAGTTTTGCCTTTGAAAGTTTTGTTGGATAGCGCATCAGTATGGGTTGTGTTCGATTAGTAAATTAGTAAATAATTTTAAAAAATTTATATTTTTAAACTAATTGTATTAAAATTAATTAGGTGTTATTTTTAAAACTTTACTTAAAATTTAGTTTGATTTGCGCTTCATAGAAACTTTGGCAATCAATTATTTTAATTACAAGTTTTTACGTTTCACGCCTAAAAAATGGTTTGTAAATTTTGCTTATAGTAAACATTAAATAGCCCGATTGCAGAAAAGAATTTGGCTTAAATCTCACTTAGAAATTTATCATGGGCTGGAATCTAACAAAGTTGTAGTTGACGCCCCGCTTTGCATATGATATATGTGTGAGATAGATTTATAATAGCACTTGTCAGACATTATATTTTGGTAATATATATCATGTTCGCTCGATGTGTTTGTGTTGGTCACATTTGTATGCCAGTTTTAGCCCCATTTGCCGGTCATGGGTTTCGCTTTAACGTTCCATGGTTGCTCTTCCTGCTCGTTCCACTGTTTGGCGGGGCCAGCTATGTGGGCATAAATCTTGCACGCATATTTAAGTTGATGATGTTAAATGGCTGTACTAAAAATACGAAATATGCATGTCGTATGCAGGCAACAGTTTCATCCTGTCGCTGTCGAGTGGAATGTGCCACAACACCAACAGTAACAACAGCAACAGCAACAGCAACAGCAACAGCAACACCAGCAACAACATCAACAACAGCAACAACATGGCGACATTCATAAACTAAAACTGAGCAAACGTACCGAACCTGCAGGCCTAATGGGAGGTGGCAGGGTCTGGGGAGAGACACGGGACTCTCGTGGGCTTGGGTTGGACAACAGACCCGACCAATGCAACGGGGCCAACAAAGCGTTCTGCCCAAAAAGGAAACACAGCGACAAACCACAACATGGTAGCACCGATATCAGCAAGAATATGTAATACCCTTTACTTCAGGCAATACCATGTTAAATATATTCACTTAATACCTGTGAACCGATCTTACCTAAAAAGGTATGAGGTCAAATTGTAAGCTTTTTAAAATAACTTTAATATTGTATAAGAATTTATCATATACAAATAATTACTAAAATTATATGACTGGAAAACGTTTCTCTAGAAATGAATTCAGACTCATAGGAAATTAAGTTTCAGTCTGCTCAGACAACTCAGCCTTATGCATAACGGTAAATATCGATGATATCGATAGCCTAGGCGATGCCATATCTACTGCGTGGCCGTTACAAGTTGTCTTATAATACTGATTATGCCCGACACGAAGCTGTAACAGCGATTGGTTTTTCGCAGTTATTTTTTGTATTTTTTTTATTATTTTTATTTCTTGGCATGTTTTCTTTTTGCTTAACGGCGGCAGATTTAAAAAAGAATTTTTGCTCGCAAATGAAATTGTTTCCTGTTAAAAGCAAAAAAAGAAAAAAAGGGAAAAGAACTACTAAAAATATGCGGGACTGACCGGCCAGACACGAGACACGTTTACCTGGGTGCGCGGCACCTGCCGTCGCAACGATTGATGAAATTAAAAGGTATAAATAAAAATCTTTTTAATGGTCTGGGGATTTGGAACTTAATTTTTTAATTAAACAAGCAGCAGCAGCAACAGAAGCCGCAGCAGCAGCAGCACGGGGACAAACGTTGATAACTGAGATGTGGCTGAAAGGGGGCGAGAGAGAATTGAGCTGCCTGAGATACGAGCTGCAGCCGTAGGCAATCCGGACTGGGACATTTATGCAAAACAGCCACCGAGTTGGCTTTCGTGGACCGCACAGCCACTTGTGTGGTCCAAGCTCTGCACGGTCTGCTGGCAAGGGCCAACAGACAGAGCCACCAGCCAGGGCCACAATCTGAGCCGCTGTGAGAGAGCCTGTTGCCTGTTGCCTGTTGCCTCTTGCCTATTGCCTGTTGGTCGGCCTGGCCGGTCATAACTGTGTGTTTGCCTCGGCTAAGGCAAACTCACATATTTCGCGTAGCCCTTTTACCATGGCCTTAGCTGCTCCCCGCCCACAATTATATGTTAATGCCCGACTCCTGCGACAATGTCAAATGTCAGCACATGTCATTTGTCTTGTGGACCCAGGCCCTGTTGGTGGTCACCTGGGGCTATAACTTCTTTCGGCTTGTTCCTAGCCAACATTTGTCACTAGCCTTGCTTGCTGCCTTGCTTGACCACCTATCCACTTGCTATAGAGCCATTGAATTGTCTGTTTAACATGCTCAAAGGCATTGCTCTTTCGAGGATCTCTATGTTGGCAGAGGAAATGATGATGCTCATATTTATTGATGATATCTGCTCCAATGCTCTCTTAGAATAGGCCTGCAAAGTGGAAGGGTCTGCATGCAGCAGGAGACACATTCAATAAGCTACTAGGTATTTATTAAATAATCTACTATGAACCTTGGAATGTATACAACTTAATGCGATGACAACACAAATTATAAAAGTTATGGCGGATATCTCTACGACCGTTTGGGGCGTGGCAACTCAAACTAATTTAATACGTAATAATAATTATACTTTCCCATATAGAAAATGAAAACATCGTAACATCTATAGGCCGTCTATTGTTATTCACCAGAGTTTGTTTCTTTCATGTGCATATTCTCGTGCATCTGCCTCATCGCAGCTTCATATATTCTTCCATATCCCTCTCCCAGAAAAATTCATTGAATATTATTGTTTTTGTTTTATTTAGATATAGTTTTTATTTATACGGTTTCTCTGCAAACGTTTGAAAACTAATAAAAAATGCTACAAATGAATTAAATTTGAAAAATATAAATAAATATAAATAAATATATATGTTTTGTGTTTTTGTGTCGATTTTTGACGCTCTTTATTCATTTATTATTTTGCGTTGCTCGTTTTAATACAAAGAAATGCAATTAAATAGGCGTTTATATAGGAGTATAGAGATAGAATAAGTAGTTTTTTAGAGAGAGTATAGATGTGTGTGTGAGAGTGAGTGTGTTATACATGTGTGTTTGTTTTATACATAAATAATTACAATTATGCTGCAGCTTAGAAATAAACAAATTACAATTTACAATGCAAAATGCAAAATTGCGGCAAATGGGGCAACTAAATTACAATTATTAAAATTAGGTGCTAAAATTATTTAATTAGTAGTAAACTGAAAAAAAAAAATAAAATAAAATAAAACAAACAAACAAAAAATAATAATGGTTGTGGTGCAAATGAATTTACAAATGACGAATGAGCAGCGCTTGCCTGGCTGGGCTGGGCTGGGATGGCTTAAATTTTGTTTTTTGTTAAATAAATATATATAGCCGTAGGAGTAGTACGAATGATATATAATAAAGACTTTCTTTTTTTTTCGATTTAATTTTTCGTTTCTTGTTTTTTTTTTTTTTTTTTTTTTGTAGCACTTTCTTATATATTCTTGTTTGTCTAACATAAAATGTTACATTACAGCAACGCGCATTTAAGTACAGTAGTTCAATTTCAATTTCAATGTCAATTTTTTTATTTAATAAAGTTTTTTAAATTTATTTTTTTAGTAGTTTAATTTTGTTTACTGTGTGTGTATATTTCTGTTATTGTAGTTGTTTAAATTTTTGTTAATGCTTCTGACAAATGTCTAGTTAGGTAATCATAAATTGGGTTTTGATTTATAAATCGACTTCTGCTTCTTCTTCGTCCTGCTCTTAATTACACACTAATTAAATTTTTCACCTAAGCATTTTTTGCATTAACTCGCTCATTATTGTTATTAGAGTTAAATTTACATTCATACATATTGCTACATATAAACTTGACGCGCATTTTTCTCAGTGTTTTGTTCAATTGCCTTTTGTAATTCGTTTGTAGTATATTTGTTGCTTTTAAATTTTGTTTATGTAATTTTTATTTGGTTTGCTAATTTGTTTGAACTATTTACGCTTTGTATTTCATTACGTTAATAATATATTTTAATATAAATATACGAGAAACAATTGTTGTTTATATATAAATATATATATATACATATATATATATATATATATATATATATATATATATATATATATATAGAAAAGCAGCAGTTGGTTTTGTTTGTTTTTCTTTTTTCCTTTTCCTTTTGTTTTTTTTTTTTTTTGATATTACATTTCTTTATTTAGTTACATATTTAATTAATAAATATAACGTTTATTCAGTGTGAATTTTGGTGTTTGTCGCTGTATATATACATATATATATACCATAAGATTCATATACGTTTCATATATATATATATATATATTTGCTTTAGTATTTAAAATTTTCAAATTTTAATTTTTTTTTATTTTTCATCTTATTACAACTAGTTCTTGACTTTACTAAGTTTTTGGATTGTTCAAATTTGCTTCATTCAAAACTATTTTCGTTTTCTTTCAATTTTTTGCTAAGCTTCAAAAAGGTTTTCAGTATTTTTTTAAAAGCTATTATTACTACGTGCCGTAAGTTGAATGTTGTGCAACACTGTTGTTTCTCCAGCAGTGTTGTGCAATTCAGCAGTTAAACGCTTTTATCCATTTGTTTATTAAAATTCGGTTTATTTTTATTTATTTTTTTACTTAACTGCGCCAATTTTTTTTTAATTGTGCCTATAAAATTGATTCATTTTGTATACTCTTTAAATTTAATTTGTTTAAGTTTTTGTTTTATTATTATTATTTTTTTTTGGAAGTGTTTTGCTGTGCGAATTTGTTGTTTGTTTTGCTTGCGTATGAATTTAAAAAACATTTTCATTAAATTTGTTTACTAATTTGCCGTTTTGTTTTTTTGTTCATTATAAAATTTTGAAAATATATATATTTATGCGTACATACTTAGTTTTGTATTTAGTTTTTCATTTTATATATTTTGTAATCTCATTGCTAATAAATTTATTTGATTTAGTAAACCAAAGTTTCTATTTTTTCATTGCCTTTCAGTGCGTCTAAACATCTATTTATTATGTTGTATCGTTTGCTGTCATCTTAAAATTGTATTTATTAATTTAGGCTTTAATTATGCAACTTTTTTTTAACAATATTCAGTTACTTGCTTCGTTTTTTGTCATTATTAAAGCATTTACTCATACTTGTAAATAAAAATCTTATTGTCTTTCATTTATAACTATGTATGCAGTTCTGAGAGTCCTTCCATGGAACTGGTTTGCTTGACTTTTGTTTAAGAGCTGTGAGTGTAATACCTTTTTTCTTTTTTGTTTTGTTTGTTTTGTTTTTGTGGCCAGTCGTTTGAGTTTGGTATAAACAGAGCTCTAATTACCAGTGTAATTACTAGGTTATTTCAGGAAAATAATTAAAACAATTACTGAATTATAGTTTTTTTTTTTAAATTTAATTATAGTTATTTGTTTATTATTATTTGAATGCCAGAACAAATATTTATGTTATTGGTAAGCACAAATTTTGAAAGCAATTATTTCGAATTAAATATTTAAATAGGCAATACTTTAGTAGTTATAAATAGTAATTACCGGTAATTAAGCTTACTTCATCTAACGCCTCTCCTTTAATTTTGATGTAGTGTGGCCTGAGTATATATATCTTGTATGCTTTTAGGCGTGTGTGTGTGTGTGTGTGTGTGTGTAAGTATAAGTGTGTAGTTCAGTGCTGCATAGTGCTTGCGAAGCACTCACTGAGTTGTGGCATCAAAATTGGTGGCCTAAGCAACTTCGTATATATATATATATATATAATTAACTATATATATGTATATATATGTTCTATATATGCAATCTATGTATATGTATCAGTTCATTATATAGTATATCTATCAATTTATATATATATTTCATTTTTTTAATTGCTTGAACTCATGTTCATAATAATTATTTTTCACTTGCTTGCATAAATTCTTTGCCTTTGAAAACATGTCGAAAACAGATTACGAATATGGCGATATACAGATATACAGCCAACAAGCTGCCTTTGACAATATACATATATATGTATATTTCGATCAATTAACTAAGCCAACATGTTACGCCTACTAAGCGCTTGTCAAGGCCCCAGCCATCAGTACTGCCCATTCCCATTGCCCTAAAGCCCACAATTTGCTGCTGCTGCTTCTGCTCCTTGCTAAGTACTACGCAAAGCTGCGCAGTCGCCGTTGACTGCGCTGCTGCAGTCGGCGTCGCTCGTTGTTGATCTTGATCTTGGCTATGCGTATGGACTCGGGCAGCACGGACGTGGGCGAGGTGGCCAGGAAGCCACTGACAAAGGTCAGCCGGCTGTTGCTGTTGCTGTTTGTAGTAGTGTGGTTGCTGCTGCTGCTGTCGTCGTTATCGTTTAGGATATCCCCGAAAACATCGGGATATACGCTAATATTGTCCAGATTATCTATGTCAATGTCGCCTGCCTCGTTTCGCACATAGGTCAGCTGATGATAGGGCGTGGCCAGCAGCTTTTGTGTCGATTTTCGCAGCGATTTTTTCGTGGTTGTTGCTGCTGCTGTCGTAGCAATAGTTGCTGTCGCTTTTGCTGTTGCTGTGGGTGCTGTCTCTGTTAGCGTGTTATTTGGATTACTGTTGATGTTCTTGTAAACACTAAGCAGTTTGTCAGTTATATGTTGCTGTGGGGTGGCAACAACAACAACAGTTGCTGCAGCTGCCGCGGTTGTTACAATTTTCGGTGCTGCTGCTGTTGCAAGTGGTGTTAGCAACTGCGTGCTGGACGTGCTCACGACTGTTGCAGGACGCAACAGTTTGTGTAGTGGCAGCTGCTGTTGCTGCTTGCTGTTGCTATCCCGCAGCAACAGTTGCCGCTGCTCGCTGGGGCTTACGCTGCTGCCGATACCGCGATGCCTGCTGAGCTTATGCGTGCTCATCGTCAAATCAGGCCTTGTTGCCGCTCCTGTTGCTCCACTTGTGGTTGTTGTTGCTGCTGCTGCTGCTGCTGCTGTTGCTGTTGCTGTCGATGTCGTGTTGCCCGTAACAGCGTCTACCTCATGCTGTTGCGTTGTATGCCATTTGTTGTACATAAGTGTAGCCAGAGTTGCTGCCAGCGGCGTTTGCTCCAGCACCAATTGTGTTCCAGTTGCTGCTGTTGCTGCTGTTGTTTTTGTAGCTGCTGTTGCTGTCGAGGTACTTTTAGCCACTTGGCTGCTAGTTGGTATAGTTGTTGCAGTTGTTGTTGCTGCGGATGTTTCTGTTGCTGTTGCTTTGGTTTCATAGTTACCCGTGGTCTGTTTTTCATTTTCGTCATCTTCAACCACCTCCGCCTCATATTGCAGCAGATCGGTATCGTTGCTGCTGCTTGATGTTGTTGAAGATACTGTTGTTGCTCCTGATGCTTCAGTTTCTAGCTCTGTGATGAATGTAGACCCGTCATCATAGCTACTGCTGCTGCTGCTGCTGCTGCTGCTGCTATATGGCTTAATACTATCTTCTTCTGTTGTTGTTAGCAACATGTTGCTGGCGCTTGTGGTGGTGCTGCTGCTGCCCACAACTGGCGTAAAGCTATCAATTGTAGCTGTGGGCGTGGCATACCAAGTAGACCAGGGCTCACTGCTGCTGCTGCTGTAGGCATCGTCGTAGCCTGTGGGAAAACTGCTGCTGCTGCTGCTGATGCTGCTGGAAAGCATATCTTCGGTGCCATCAAGTGTTGCTGCTGTAGAGAGTAGCTGCAATTGCTGCAGCTCCAGCTGTTGTTGCTGCTGTTGCTGTTGTTGCTGTTGTTGCTTTTGCTTTCGTGTCTTTCTTCGTCTGCCCTTGCGCTTGCTGGCAAGTGATATTTTCGTCATTTTGGTTGTTGCTGCTTTTGTTGCTGTGGCTGTTGCTGCTGCTGTTGTCGATGTTGCACTTTTGGCAGTTGTTAGTTTCGATGGACTAGCTGTGACTCGTTGTTGCTGTTGCTGCTGCTGCTGCTGCTTGCGTCGCTGTTTTCGACGCGCCAGCACTGAGGGATCATTGTGATGATGTCGCACCTGATGTTGCTGACGTTGTTGCTGCTGCTGCTGTTGTTGTTGTTGTTGTTGTTTACGTACTAATGCTAATTGTTGTTGTTGTGTTTTGTTAGTGCTACTTAGACTATTACTACTATTATGGCCATGATGCTCATGTTGCTGTTGCTGCAACTTTTGATTTTGGTTATTCGATTTGTGGCGATTGTTTTTGTTGCGCGAGACTTTGCGATAGTTGCCGCTGTGATTGCCGCTGCTGCTGTTGGCCATCATTGCCGCCGTCTCGCGCCATTTTGGTAACGTGTGCTGATGGAAAAACTGCTCGGCATCGATCTTATTGAACATGTAGCAGGCATCGTTGACGCTCTTCTTGGGCCCCACGGGCTTACCTCGGTGTGTGAAGCCGACACGTCGCTGTAGATCGACTACGGAACGGAACACGAAATATCCGTGCACGATGGTCTCGTTGAAGTAGCAGGTATCGCGCAGTTCCTTCTGTAAGAGAGAGAAAGAGAGAGAGAGAGAGTGAGAGAGAGAATTAGAGCGAGACATTAAGCAGGGTAGGTTTCCTACACTTGACAATGCAATTTATAATCGGCATTTCCTGGCTGTATTCGTTAACCTGTCGAAAATATTTTGACAAGCAGCTTGCAAGTGAGAGGTTAAGCAGCAGCAACATTGACAGCATTAACAACAGCCGCAGCAACTGTGAAGCTGGAGTGTGTTTATTTATAAAACACTTGAAATTCCAAAACGACCAACGAAATGAAACGCGGCTTGATTGTTGCTGTTGCTGTTGCTTTTGCTTTTGCTGTTGCTGTAGTTTCTGTCACGGCTGCTATTGCTGATATTATTACTGTTGCTGCTGCTGCTGCTGCTATCTGCTGGCAGCTATCTGACTGCCCAATCTTCTATTTCGATTGTTATTCTATTCAAAGTGTTGCAGATGACGCAGACAAGAATTTGTTCAACTCGCTTAGCAATTATGCCATATTTAGTCGTTCCACTTTACGTCTGCCGACCTATCTATCTATCCGTACTACTTCACGGTATTAATAGCCATTTAATTGCTATTTTTGAACAGCTTCTCAGCGGCCACTCAAAGAAACTCACAGCTCTGGCCCCTCACAAACCAATCACTGTTTGTTTTCGCTGTCAATTGGCGCTACTTGCCTCACGTATTGTTCAATTCTGCGTTGGCTGTAGCTAAAGTGATCTAAGTCATTTTTAATTATTCAAATATTTTTTTGAGCTCTTCACTAGTTGATATTTTTAACGCACAGTGGAATTTTTATTTTTTTCTAAAGTAACTTTTTATACCCTCAAACCATTGAAAATGGGAAACCAGGGTATAATGGTTTTGTTAGCATGTATGGTACAGGCCGAAGGAGGTGTGGGAGACCCCGTAAAGTATATATATTCTCCACCAGGGCGACGAACTGAGACGATGGACATGTCCGTTATGTATGCTATGTATTCATTTATATGAAGGGAACAACTTGAAACATCAGTTCTTCGAAAAGTTCTGGAAATCCGTAGTCGAGCAGCTCGACTAGAATGCTCATACTTGTTTTTAAATATGTTTTAAGATTTTCAGCAAATTTTTTTTACCTATTTTATTTAAAAAAAAAAATCAGAATTTGTTTAAAAATGTAAGATTGTCTTGTATTGTTGTTGTCTTTCTTCATAACTATTTATGAAGAAAGACAACAACAATACAATTTCAAACATGTTTATAAAAGAGTATTAATTTAAGTAATATTTCTTCTTTTTATACCCTGAACCCATTGAAAATGGGAAATCAGGGTATAATGGTTTTGTTAAATGTATGTAACAGTCAGAAGGAGGCGTGGCCGACCCCATAAAGTATATATATTCTTGATCAGGGCAACGAGCTGAGTCGATTTAGCCATGTCCGTCTGTCCGTCCGTCCGTCTGTCCGTCCGTCCGTCTGTCCGTATGTTTGAACGCGTCGATCTTAGAAGATATAAGAGCTAGAGACTTGAAATTTTTTTTGTTAGGTCCGTGCATTGCACGCGCAGATCGAGTTTATCTCCAAAAAACGATAACTACTCCCGTTTTTTTTTTATCGATTAAAAACCCTATCGAAAATCCGTTTTAAAATTATATCTCCTACATCTTTAAAGCTAGAGTCTCCAAATTTTGCATATAGGTTTAGATGAATTTTACAGAATTTCAATTTTTGTTATATTTTGGATACCGGCTCCAAATGTGACCAAACTCCCCTTTGAAGGTCAGTTGCATGTATAGCTAATTGTGAATGAGTTGGCATTTTTATAAAATGTAAAATATTCAATAGAATATGTACATAATATGCTAAAAGTTTCATTAAATTCCGTTTAGTCAACACAAATTAATAAACAAAACGTTTGGCCAACTAACAAACGCACGTGGCAGCAGCAAAAAGAGTTTTCCTATACGTGTGCACACATACACTCAAACCTCTTCTAGCATATTCTAAGAATCAAATTGCGATTTATTGTGTTAAAATTCTCAGCTGTTAGTTTAGTTTAGTTTTACTAGATGGCGCTCTAGCGGTCAACTTATTGCAGTTTTGTCGTTTCGATTTTAAGTGGCGAGGTGGCGTTGTTATTAAAGGCGAGGCGCGCCTTTCGACTTCGGAGGCAAAGTCGGTAGAATTTAATTTTTCAATCTTTTTAGCATGAGAGCATGAGGTGACTTTTTGAGGTGATCGAGGTGAACGTTCATCGAGAATTTCTCGGTTTGAGTCTTGGTGTCTTAATAAAATGGAAAGTCAACATTTTGGATAGCGACCATAAATTTGAACAAATTCTTTAAATTGCAGTGAAAATATGTGAATGATTTTTTATTTTTAATAAATTGAAAATAAATAAATTATTCAATTCTTTTACCCACGCAAATATTTACATTTTCTTTTCTATTTACATCTTAAGCAACTTTATAGCATATGCTAAGTTTAACAGAATCAAATGATAATGTTCATAATATAGAATGTTTCTAATTGCAAATAACTAAAGCGCGTTGCGCCATCTATTAATTTGTTTTGGCAATACATATGTATGCACACATGTATATGCTAACATAGTCCTACATTTCTACATATACATAAATGTTTGTATGTATAATTGCAAGTATTTTCGAGCGTTACACACATACACCCTTACATATACATGTTCCAATTTATCCATATGTATGTACATGCTGCAAAGTATCATCACTATTAAAATGAACTTTTAAACACTGATCTGCAGCATTGAACAGGCGGGCTTTTTAAAAAAATTAAAAATATTTTTATTTTCAAGCTTTGGTGATATATAAGCTTATAATTATTATATACGATGATAATCTAAACATACAATTAGTTATAAGTCTAATTGTCTGATTTAATTTATTTTATTTCTGTGGGTGCAATAACATATAAAACATATGTTTAAATGTATTTTGTGTTTGTTTGGTTCAGGGTATTATCTAGTCGAGCACTCTCGACTAGAGTTTTCTTACTTGTTTTTTAATAAGAGCTTTCTATTTTTATTGCACGTTTATTGCTCGCGCAAATCAAGTTCAATTCCAAAAAACGATAAGTGCCCCCGTTTTTTTGTTGTCGATAAAAAACCTTTTCGAAAATAAGTTATAAAATTATATCTCCTAGATAGAGCTAGAGTCTTCAAATTTTTAATATATTTATATTAATTTTGATATATTTATATGATTTTGATTATTTTTTAATATTCTACCCCCAAAATCAAAATAATATTTGAAATACTAGAGACTTGTGCTTTGGCAAAGACACGCATTTTAATTTTCTTATCACGGTCTGAAAGTTTTATGAAGATTGTCCGTCTACAAAATAAGTTATTAAGCAATTAAGTTTCCATAGTAAGCCCACACCGCAGCCCATGCCTGCTTATTCGTTCATGTGTATCTGTGTATGTGTGCATGTTTTGTTTCTTACATAAGCAGAAAAGAAGCGAAGAGCCACTTAAATTAATATATAATTTTTTCGAACGGTTCAGGGGATCTCGTAGTCGAGCAGTCTTGACTAGAGCTTTCTTATTTGTTTTTTCTAATAATTGTTATTTAATTTATGTGTGTGTTTTTTTATTTGAAAAAATATCATGATTTAAGTAAAATATAATGAAAGATTAAAGTATAATTTTGGAAACAAAATAACAATTAATTTAATATTTAGCACTTAAGCTGTGGTATTTTAGGTCTACTTCACTAACTTTATCGAGCATTTCGTAACCTTAACCTAATCATACAGTCATAGTTATTAACCTTCAACGGCAAAACTGTAAATAAACTTTTTATAAGACTCTATAAAGAAGGTGGGGGAACGAAAAATCACAGTACAAGTATTTGCACATAAATTCAAGTTGGGATTTGCGGTCATAGTCGAAAGCAATAAAATGACAAGTGCCAGCTTTGACCTTAAAGATATACTCACTATAGTCGATCGAGCTCGATTGTATTCACACTAGTCATGTGTACATTCAATGTTGTTGTTGTTGTTTGCTTTTTCTAGCTAACTGTACAACTCGTAATGCAAGCTATGAAAGGACATTGAAATATTTTTGCAATTACAGCATAAAATGCCGCGTCATTTGATTGATTGATTAGATATATCTATTAAAAGTCATGTATAGCCAGCTATATATACATTTGTAAATTTGTCGACAAGCGCTGAAAGATTTTTATGATGACAAATCTATGCAACGCACTCGACTCTTTGGAGTGCTTCGAGGGCCCTCAAGATTGACATTGACAATAATCTATTTAGCCCGATAGCTGTTACAATGTCTCGAGAAATGCACATCGTAGGTGGATTCCCTAAACAGTTACCATTGGGCGTTACGCAGGAAAGCAGCTCTAAAATATTCGTTTTTATGCAAACATTACGCATACGTCGCGTAAGCCAATAAGAAAAAAAAAAAAAAATTAACATATTTTGTGCCAGTTTTGTTGCTTTGTTACTGCTACCAATTTGTTGTCTCTGAGCAGTTATTATATTTATGTTTTTGTGGCTGTAATTGCATATGAAATTTAAATATTTTAATAAATAGTTTTTTTTCCTGTTGTCGCGCATTTTGCATGACAGAATTGGTTCAACTGCAACGGGTTTTCGAGGAAAAAAAATACTAGTCAAAATAAATAATAACATTCCAGTATTACATGGATTCGTAAGCATTTGTGATTGACTGGCATATGCCCTGTAATATTACAAACTAAAAAGGGGTCAACACATCAAATACCTACACACACTTTAAATTAAAACTGAAATTTACGATTTCTAAAATTATTGTTAGCTGATTTTTTACCTCTTTTATATTTTCCCATAAAAAGTATGAATACTTTAGATCAGATACTACATCTCGTGGCTCTATCTTTTTTTAATCACATCTAATACTAATAATAGCTGACTATATATATATATATATACAATCCATACATGATTTTACATACAATCACCTATGTGATCTTATCTGAATGATATAGATAGGCGTTGTCTCAAAATTTCTTCTCTAATTTAATCAATAATACCAGTTCTTCAATATTTACAGGGTATAAAAATGGCATGAGCAAAAAGGCGAACAAAATTGAATTATTTAGTCTGAGGCGGCGCTTAGCGCCCTGTCGCCGAGCTGGCAATTTATGCAATTTGGCCAAATCGTTCAAGTATCGCCATTGTCGCTATAATCGCTCGTTTGCATAAAAACCATTATGTGCTACATGCCATAAATTATAGTGTTTGTACAGTTAGTTTGCATAAAGCGGCGGCGGCTGTGTTTCAAGTACAATGCAATCCAATCCAATAAAAATGCATTGCAATGTAATCAAATTTGTTACAAGGCGCCCGTTCGGGGCCTTGGCTCTAAGTACATATCATTATATTGTGTGCTGCCATAAAGATGCAATTGCTAGGAAATGGGAATGCAGCTCAGACTTTACAATTTTACAATTTTCGTTTCGCTTTTGTTTTTATCGCTAAGGAGCCGTAAACCGAAAGCTAATGAAATAATGTCAACTCATTTGAATTTATTTTTATCAACATCAAAGAGGGGAATCCCAAGAGCGAGTTATAATGTAGATGTAGATTGAGTTATAAAATATTGTAATTTTTATAATCTGTTCTACTAACCCGAATATGTTGGGGAGTATTTGAATGAAATTCATTTATCATTTTCTCAAACGTAATAATTATAGATCATTATTTTAAATTATTTGTCGTCTAATATAATTTAATTATAATAATGAATACTTTTCATATAATACAATAAATTTAACTGATATACAATTTATACATATAATACAATATACATATGTACCTATTTTTATGAACTTTCAAAACTTTATTTAGTTATTAGAAAGGTGTTAAAATTGGTAGAGTTGATCAGAAATGATTTTCAATTGATCTGGCATCACCAAAAATAGATGCAGACACCATTAAGTTGGCTGCGTTTCCTCCAGGCTGTAAGACTCAATTCAATTGAACTAACTTTATGATCATAATTGCTATTCTGGTAGTCATTTAAAATCGTGATTTCAGGGGTCAATTAATATTTTAGGGTCATAGGCCTGAAGACAATCACAATTCGATTACTGACCATTTGAATTCCTTGGTTAGATTTGGTGTCAGACGTTCTCAAGGTAACTTACCATGCCAACTAATCTCCAGTTGTCGTTGAAACACAAATATCTTTGCGTTTCTTTTGCGAACAGTGCTATTTTGAATTCGTTGTTCACATAGTCCGTGAGGCCGACTATCGTTATATTTTCTGAAAAGAGAAGAAGAAGAAAAACAACATTAGCGAGATTGCATGTGTGTGCGTCTGTGAATCTTTTAATTGATGCAAATATTTGGCTGGGAAAAACATTTTTAATTAAAAGCAAACACGGATGCGTCGTGATTAAGCGTGTCAAAACGAGCCGAGATCACTCGATTTTAAGGGAGAGATCGGTCCGAGGGGCCAGCGCTGATTTAAATATTTAATCGGAAGGTAATAGCAGTATTTGCTTGTAAGCACAACGATTTTTTTTTGTTTTTTTAATTCAACATCTACATACGTTGGCACGTGTCCCAAATTCGATTGCACAGTGGGTTGATTATTCAGATAAGATGATAAGAAATGACGACCTGACTGATGAGGTCATCATAATCATCATAGCTATAACTTGTATTATTATGAAAATCAACTACAGGTTTTACATTTCAAACAATGTTCAAAGTAAATTCTATGTACATATGATATCTCAGCTGCACAGACATAAGATAAGTCTAAACTTTGTATCTAGCTAAATTTAATAATTTGGAAATAAAGCATATATTGAATTGAATCGAATCATGAAAATTATTTTAAATTGTAAATCACATACTAATCGCATACCTCACAGGTAGCCCACTTAGACCACCCAAAATAATAGCTTTTCACTGGCTGCTAATAAAACTGGCCACACTGTGCCAAGATGGTCAGTTTAGGCCTAACAGCGCCAACCGCGCCATGTTTGATATTTGCCTAACAGTTAACAAACCAAAAGGCGCTTCAAGGTGTGTTGCGTTCTAATTTTAAAAGACTGCCCGTTGTAGCAGCAGCAGCAGCAGCTAATGCTTATTATCGGCGGAATAGAAAATGGGGGAAATGCATTAAACCAAAACTCAAGTACATGTATAGTTGACTGCACCACCCTGCATCTCTCTCTCTCTCTCTCTGTCTCTCTGTTTCTTCCGCTATCTCTCTATCTCATGTTCTCCTTCTACACTAATTATAAACTAACAATGTAACTTTGGCCACGCCTCGATGTAGTCATCGCCGTCGAGGCGCAGGGCTATTGAACTTGCGAACAGGCACAAAAGTCACTAATAAGTAAAGCACTTGAGCGCAACCAAAGAAAAGCAGAATGGAGCAGGGAAAAGCCACTCGAGTTAGATTGATAGGTGACTGGGTTCAGCTTCAGCTTCAGCCTCAACAGAAACGTTGACTGCAACAGTGACTGCGACGGCGACTGCGACGACGAAGGCGACAGCGTCTGCGTCTGCCAGTAATTAAATTTATGCACAGAAATTCCAGGCAAAAGACGTGCGTTGGCAGGTAAAGGGCAGGGAGTTGGGGAAGAGATTGCAGAGTATGAGTATGGTATGATGGGGGGCTGCTGTTGGTGGTGGTGCTGCTTTTGTGGGCTCTCATATTTCATAAGCCCGACAGGGCCCCCGGCCTGAGCGCTTGAGTGACTTTTGTGCTTCACACCTTTTGGCCAGGCCAGCAGGCACTTGGCCTGCGTTTGGGGCCAACCAGTTGATGACTCCTTCTAGGCAACTCGATGCTCTGGCCTTTTGTTGTTATTCATGGCGCATTCGCATAACTTATTGATTTCATTAGTTTAGTAACACATACGACAATGAGAATAGCAGACAAGAAAAAGGGAGAAAGACAGAGAGAGAGAGTACGAGAAGGAGAGAGGGAATATTCTGAAGTTTGCACTTAAGAGTGCATGCCACTGCACCACCAGCGAGTACCAATCGTTCCACTTGCCGCATGTTTGTTTTGCTTGAAGCTAGAGTTGAAGCTGAAGCCGGAGTTGAAGCTGGAGCTGGAGCTGGAGCTGGCTGGTTGCCTTAGCCAGCGTCGAGTCAACTTTGCATTGTTTATCTTTCGTGGGTTCTCAGTGAGTCTTCAGTGGATGCATTCGAATGGAGTGGGTGCCGATGAGTAATTGTGCTAGTTATCATCATACCTAAAAGCACTGAAAAGGGACTTCGAAAATGGCAAGTTTTTGACAACTTAAATGAGTTTTAACAGGTGCTGGAAGCCTCAAAGTAATAATATATTAATATACATTTTGACTTCATTAAGGAATATATTTCAATATAAAATAAAATATTTTTAATCTTTTCAAGTTGTTTTACTCTTGAGGAAATTCTGTTTTGTTTTCATACTTTAATTAGCAAACATTTTCATTCACTTTCTACTTCATTTCAATTGGAATTTATGTTAAAGTGACTTTAAATGCCAAATAATAAAAGACATGAAATAATATAATGGAAACTCGCTTAGCTAAATGAAATATTTATTTTTAATACATCACGATGCTACAGAAATAAAACGATTTTGGTTTCAAGAGTCGAGAGAGTCACAAAAAATGCATTTATGCTTGGAATTTTTATAGCCATTAATAGTAGATATTTTAAAGATTTTTCGATTTGGTTCGGTTTGTTTTTCACTCAATAAAAATCCACGATCGACTCGAAACTTATTAACTTCTCAAGTCGTATCTGTTTTTGTAGTTTTTTTCTCGTCTTGTTGATTTCTAATTAAGTTATTAGTCACACTGTGGAATTTTTTGTTATTTTTTCTGAGTCTTTAATTTATGATTTTTTTCGGTTAAAAATTTCTGTTTGGTTTTTAGAATGGGCGTCGCGTCTGCTATCGATATCAAGATCTGTGCACTTAAAATGCATCATCGTAAATATGGCAAAATAAAGCATTAGTCCAAAGACCTGAAGGCTTTCTAATTGCTAGATGTTATCATCTTAGATTGATTTTCAGACGCTTTATGCTTATGCTTATGGCTATTGGCTATGGAGGCGGAGGTCTTCGATCGAGTGGGTGCGCATGTGTGTGTGTGTATGTGTGTGCGTGTGTGTGTTTGGAGCATTTTGTGTGGACTTTAGGCAAGTTCTTAAGGGCCAGGTTCGAGCGAAAGTTTTTGATTTGTGTTTTATGAATCAGCTTATAATTCAAATGTGTATCTGATATCCGAAATGAGTTTTGTATAATAAAAGTTAGGAAAATTTACTTATAGAGTGCATGAGAAAATCTTATATTGTCGACTTTCAGTTGTCAACTCGCTTCCTTAGCTTAGTAAATCTGCCGATCAATGAAAGTTGACAAATTATATATGCATATATTTCATATTTCTTGCGCATTGCATATGATTTTAAAAATTTCCACAGCTTTTAATTTACTATAAACTTCCATTCTCAGCCATTAAGAACCATAACCTATCTTAAAATCAAGTTCGAGCTGTTTTATTTGATATCTAGCTATCCAGCTGAGCGCAGGTCGCCACAAATATTGATATATAATGTCAAAACGACTCAAATAAAACGAAATCACATTTAAAGACAGAACAAAACGCATTAAGTCGAATCAGTAAAAGATAAACTCAAATAAAAGTTCAGGAAAACAAAAGGCGACAAAGAATAAAACCAAAACAACACAAAACAAATAATAAACAGAAAAAAATAAATAAACAAAAACAAAGAGGAAGAAAAAACAATAGCAACAAAGGTTTCAATCAAATATGCAAGCAATGAGGCTCATCAACATAAAATTAAAAAATCATAAAATGCTAAACTGCACAGCATGAACAAAATGAAAATAAAATTTAAAAAAAAAGAAAAAATGCCAACACCAAAATCTGATTTTACTATAGCTGAGTATATTGCTGGGCTCCACAAATCTGACAACAAGCTGGGGCGTCAAAAAGCCGCCTAATTGCGGCACATGTGAGGGGTATGGGAGGGGCATGGGAGGGGCAGACGTGGCGTATGGTGGAATGCCAAGAGATTTGGATTTTTATGACCTTACGATGTGCATGTCACACAGCTGGTCGCATTGTCATTCCATCAGCGTGATAAGCATCGCCCCAAGCCGCGCCCTCCTCGAACTCAAATCGATATCAAAAACACACGAGTTACGGATCGCACGTAGTCGCCAGCATTTGAATTTTGATTGAACTCCGCTTTGGAGCCGGTGGGCGTTCGAAGTTTGATAAGCATAAATTGCGGCTTATCGATCGACCGATCGGACTATGATAATTCTTAGAGAACTATTTTCGATTTGATCACCAGCTGCCTTTTGCACTTTCACTGATCGAGAGGAAGTTCGAATAAAGCTATCACTAGTGTAAGATCGATTGTATGTCTCGATTATTCATGATTCATAATCAGGTTTATATACTTCCATACATTCCAATATTAATTTCCTTTATTTCTTCTAAAGTATTCATGACGATTTGAAATCAATATTTAATAAGGCACATTCTAACAAAATTGGATTGGAATATTTATTATGTACATGTATATATTATGTACATCTACACAAATGTACAGAATTTGCAATATAATATTATTTTCTAAAGTTATTTTAGGTCTAATATTTCCTCCCTTAAAAATACTGAACTAACATATAGAAGTAGTAGTGACAGTATAACTTTATGGAACAGATGCTCCATCAGCTTTTTATACCCTGAACCCATTGAAAATGGGAATTCAGGGTATAATGTTTTAATAAAAATGTATGTATAAAGTATATATATTCTTGATCAGAATGACGAGCTGAGTTGATCTAGCCATGTCCGTCTGTCCGTCCGTCCGTCCGTCCATATGAACGCAGAGAACTCCTAAACTACAAATGCTAGAGAAATTTTACATGTATACTTGTGTATACCATACGCAGTACGAGTTTATCATATTTTTTCGATAACTCATTCCATTTATTTTTTATCGATAATTATCGAAAATCTGACTTTTTTTATACCCTGAACCCATTGAAAATGGAAAATCAGGGTATAATGGTTTTGTTAAAAGTATGTAACAGGCAGAAGGAGTATATATATTCTTGATCAGGGCGACGAACTAAGTTGATTTAGCCCTGTCCGTCTGTCTGTCTGTCCGTCTGTCCGTATGTATTAACGCGTCGATCTCAAAGATATAAGAGCTAGAGACTTGAAATTTTTTTTTTTTTAAAACCTTATCGAAAACCAGTAAAAAAATTATATTTAATACACCTTTAAAGCTAGAGTTTCCAAATTTGAAATGTGTATTCATATGTATTTTTAAGCGTTTCGGTTTTTGTCATATTTTACCCCCACCCCTCGAAACACCCCCTTCCCTACAAGTTTGCAAAACCCGTATTTCAAATACTAGAGACTTAAGCGTTAGCACACACACACATTTTAATGTTATAATCACGGTCTGAAAGTTTTATCAAGATTGTCCGTCTACGAAAAAAGATATTAAACAATTAAGTTCCCAATGTAAGCCCACATGGCAGCGCATGCCTGTTTATACGTGCGTGCGTATGTTTGTATGTGTGTGTGCATGTTTTAGTAGAAATGAAACGACGAATTATTGAAATATTAGTTCCTGGAAGGGTTCAGGGGATCTCGTAGTGGAGCAGTCTCGACTAGAGCTTTCTTACTTGTTTAAGCCTAATTTAAATACTGTTAGACCTAGAGATTTCATATTTACTGTGTAGATCTGTGATAAATACAAAGATTTTGTAATTTGCAGATTTTGGATACCACGCCCCTTCGCCCCAAATTTAAAAAAACGTATATCAAGTACTAGAAACTTGTGCTTTGGCATATACACACATTTGAATGTTATTATTATGTTCTGAAAGTTTGATGAATATAGTCCTACTACAAAAAGATTTATTCAACAAACAAATTCACATAATATAGCCCACACGGCTAGAGCCCTCTTACTTGTTAAGATTTCTGTACTAAACATATAAGAGTGCATTGATTGAGAATAGAGAATTGAGTATCTACAATAAATGTTAATGGCTAAAACTGAGCGCCTTTAAAAACTTTTTATTTAGTTTTAAAATAGCAAAATTTGAATGAACTTTATAATTTTTCCCGCTTACTCACAATTGGAGAGCCGGAGTGCCTGTCAACAATCCGTTCAAGACACGGCAAAAAATTATAATAAATAAAGAAACTTAATGAAATTCTTCCGTTCCGTGTTCTGGTCAGTTCTGTTCGACTTATATCCTTGGTCAACAGTGCATTGGCCCTATTCCAAGAATGTTGTCTGAGGTCCAAGTCTGGCAGCGACTGCATTCCGGGAACTTTCTCGCTTTGATGCGGACAGCGACTTTGGCGAGGTCTTAGATTACGTACGTATTTTGACTGCGCGGCTCTAAGTAATGGCTTTTGCAGCAGCAGCAACAGCAACAGCAACAGCAGCAACAACAACATTTGTCACATGCTGCAGCTACAACTAGTCGCCGCTTGGATTGGCCATTGGGCAGCCGCGTCTCGCTGTTGGATGTTGCACCAACTAGTACGCCGCAACGTCAGTTATTGACGTTTTGTCACGTTTCCTGGAAAAAACCGTTTTATTTGCTCGACGCCTGGCTTTGGGTTTGTTTGTAAGCCGATGCCACAAAAGCAAAACAAACTGCAAAACCAACACCAACAACACCAACAACAACAACAACAACAACTGCAACAGAAAGGAAAACAAACTTCAACTTGGAGCCGTTGCACTTGCCTGCAGTCCCATTTATCAGTGGGAGCTGAAGACGGCGCAGCTATAGACATGGACTGGAGAGGGGCCCACGGACAGAGAGAGAGTGGAGGCGTATGGGCTCTCAGCATATCTCAGCGAGACTCCAAACAGCGTTAATTGCATTGGCACGCCCGCCAGAGTGGGTTGAGAAAAGGGAACGGGACGTGGACGGGGACGGGGACGGGGGTGGGGTCGGTGGCGAGGGGACTGGAGAGTCGAATGCCACAATTAGCGCCTTTTAATGTGGAGCGTACTAGACTTTTACGCACGATTCCTGCACAGACGCCACTCACAATTGGTTGCCCCAAGCGGAGGCCACAGTGTCAATGAGTTAATTAGCGCACGATTTGGCCGAGCCCCTACTCCATTCCTCCTATAGCCCCTCCACAGACAGCCCAGAGAGCTAACCACTAAGGGCCAGACCTGTGTGTGTGAGTGTGAGTGTGTGTGTGAGTGTAAGTGTGAGTGTGAGTGTGAGTGTGAGTGTGTGTGGGAGTCTATCTCTACAAATAAAAAATAAAAAAACAAAATCTCGACAAAAAATCTGTTTTATCGCCGCGGTTTTCTGGGTCAAATGCGTCTCGCATAATTTATGTAGCGCTGATTGAATTTTGTCGCCTACAAAAAAGGGCAATTAAAATTATTGAAAATCCCACTAGAAAACCCAAAAAGTAAATTTATATACACTTTTTGTATTTCAAATAGATAAAATTGATTGAAGATGTGCAAGCGCTCATGAAAATAAAAATGAAAATGAAATGAAGATATAAATGAATATGCTAAAAGGCATTCGCTGTTAAGCTCCACACTTGAAACAAAATGCATTCGAGCTTATCGCATTATTTAAATATTTCCTTTTGATCAAGTTTTAATGCCAATTTGATGTTTTATTAGTGCACTTAATGATCATATAAATTCACAGTAAAGTTAAATGCATTCCTATATGCATATATATGTACTTATGCATATACACAAATATATATATATGTGCTTAACTCAATGTCGATTGTTTGTTTCGACAGCGGAGTACGTACTTAAATACTCTTGGGACATAAAAATAATAAAATTTATTACTAAATTTATGAAATTAAAAGCACAATTAGAATTTTTAATGTTTGTGAGTCTATAATTGACAATGTAAGAAACCTTATTCCCGATTCTATAAATATGTTTAAAAAAAAAACTATGTTAAATATATCCAAAAATTAGTACATTCATTAGTACTTATTGATAAATCATAATAAATTCATCTTTGGATCTTGGGTCTTGAAGTTTCTAATTTAGTTTCATGTATATTTTTAAAATTTTTTATTTTATTTATTTATTTTTTAATTTTGGATACCGACTTGAAATTATGCAAATTCTTTAAATTGAAGTTCAATATGTGTTTTTCGTCATATATACATATATAAATGTCATCATTTCAAAAAATTTCATTAAAAGTAATAAAAATAACAAAGACGATGAAAACTATTTGAACTTCGCACTCTCTAAGAAAATACATCCAAAGATACGAGCTTACTTGAAAATTGCATTTATAATTCAAAATTGGTTGAGGTGCATAAATTGCATAAATTTCATAAGTTTGCCAGAAATTTGATCTTATTTTAATCGAAATAGCGCAAGCAATTTAATGCTGCTGTTATTGATTTACGCAAAAGATAAACGTGCAATTAAAAGTTGCTCGCGCCATTTATCAATGCAATGGTCAGCAGCGGGAGAGCCGTATCGATGACAACAGCAACAACAGTTGTTGCAGCTGCAGCAGCAGCAACAGCAGCAGCAGCAGCAGCAGCAGAAGCAGCAGCAGCAGCAGCAGAAGCAAAAGGAATAATAAAACTGAATAACTACGGCTTTTTCGATGTTTTTTTATTCATTTTTATATTGAGTACAGTAAAGTGGGACCACACGCAGGCGGTATGTTATTTACAGTTAATTACAGCTGACTGCAACGAAATGTAAAATTACATCGATATTTGCAGCAGACGCGAAAAACAGCAGCAGCAGCAGCAGCAGCAGCAGCATCAGAAACATATTGGCCCGGGGAAGTTAGCTCACTTTGTTTATTGTTTATTTATTTGGCGGGCTTGCGGTTTTGCTTTCATTGTTGTGGTTGCAAATGAAAAATAAATTGAAGCTGGCATTTAATTAAGTTAATTGCAAGCATTGCTGAGCAGCAGGAGAGATCGGGTTGAGGGCGTGGAGGCGTGGCCAGACGCTGGCTATTTATTTAAAATAAATACAAATAAATCATTTGGTTGTGTGTGAGAGTCGACTAATTGCAGTTTAATCAGTGCAAGGACGCCTTTGGCTTACACTCAGCATCAGGTTGCAATATGCCACATGCCACATACAACAGCAGCAGCAGCAGCAATTTGCAACAAAGTCAACGCGCCAAGCATTTTATTAATTAAGTGCATACGCAGTCACTTACAAGCCGTTTAAACTGCGTGTTAGCCAACCTGAAATGGACCCGATAATGTGGCCTAAACAAAAGTAACAAAAACTGCAACGAACTCGAAATTCGGCTACGCATTGACGCAAAGTGTCAACCGGGCACATAAAAATACCAAATGGTAGCTGGGAGCTAACTGCTTTGGCTGCTTTGGCTTTGGCTTTGGCTTTGATTGCCCGGTGGGCTACACTTGTTTCAATTTGGCCGTAAAACTCTGTCACAAAATTTGCGCTCATTCGCGACTGGCTCACAAACTGCCCACTTTGGGGTAAACAAATATTTTAATTTTCACATACCCTGTAAATACATAAATTGATATAAATTGAAAGGGGTGTATTACAACCAGGCTGAGGTATAAAGTGAGCATCGAGAAGTGGGTTTCTTAAGGCTTTAGCCTTTTTGTTTCAAATAAATCGATAAATAGTATATCTGTAAAAAAGCGTTTAAGGTAAGTCTTAGGGTTAAGCATATTAGCCTATCCAATTTCTATATTAAACATATACATTGCCCATATTCTCTTTGAATTAGTATTAGGTTAGATAGGTTTTTCTTCTCTGAAAAAAAAAAAAAAACAATAAACATTGGTATTTGTAAGCCCTGAAATGGGTTTTACATTCCAAATGGAACATCTGGGGATAATGGTTTTGTTAAAATTTATGTATGTATGTAACAGAAGGAGGCATTACAGACCCCATAAAGTATATATATTCTTGATAAGCGCGATGATTTGAATCTATATAGCCATGCCTGTCTGGCCGTATATTCTTCTGTCCATCCGTCCGTCTGTCTGCATGTTTGCTAGAGAATTTTTTGCGTAGCAGATCGAGTTTGCTTTCAAATATTTATAACTAGTCCGTTTTAAGTATCAAGAATCTTTGGAGCTAGAGTCTCCAAACTTCCAAATTGAGGTGAATTTTATATCATTTCGATCTTGTAATATTGTGGCTCCAAATTGACCCTTTTAAAAGTCAGTTGCAAGTATACCTAATTGTGAATGAGTTGTTACTTTTTATAAAATGTCAAATATTCAATAGAATATGTAGATCATATGCTGAAAGTTTAATTCGATACCTCATAATTTCTGAAACAAAACGAAACAATTGCAGACCTACGAGCAAGCAGCGTTATAATTTTCCTATACGTGTGCTCTCATACATTCAAACAAGCAGGGCTCTTTTCTAAGTTGATATGCGAGCATTCTAGCATATTCTAAGCATCACAATTTATATTGAATTGTATTATACATTGTGTTTATATTTTCAGCCTCTGCTTTAGTTTTTTGTTTGGTATGTGGCGCTGTATCAATGAAGTTGTTTCTTTTTCGCTACTGTGGGTTGGAGCAGTGCTGTGGCTCCACTGGCAGAGCAAATGCAAACGCATAAATGCGTATTTATTTATATTTCAGGGGATCCAATAGTCGGTCTCCCTGACTAGAGATTTCTCACTTGTTCTTTTAAAATATTGATAAATTTCTACATATCTTTGTTATGAGTTCTGATTTGCATTGCAAACTCCTTTGAAGACAGAGTAATTTTATTTTGTATTTCTTAAGCTTGAGTATGTAGTATGTGGGGATTCGATAGCTGTGGGTATTGAGGTGGGTATTTGATTTCGTGATATAATCAACATTTGTAGTATGTGTGCAAACATAAAAAGTGCTTTCATGCTTCTTGAATTTCATTCATAATCAAGCATCAGAAATGCAAAAGTTTTTCAAGCCAAGAAATCCGATTGCATCACACGCAATGCAACTTTCGAGTTACAGGGTAACTCAAAGTTCACCCAACTGATCAGTGCAATATGCTTGGCTATGTTTTTTAATATGCTGGTTTAAGTGTGCGTGTTTTTCTTTTAATTTTCTTTCAATAAAGCGTTGAGTTATTGGGACACTTTGAATTGTTTCCGAATTATTGGTGCAATGCAATGCGAACAAAAATTATTGTCGCGATAGTCGCAGAAGCATTGATTACGTCAGCATAAATTAAGATATGGCAGGCATTGATTTATGCGGACAGGTGTTAATTGTCATCGATTGGCCAATGAGTAAGTATCCATAAGTATTCAGAAAACTCGCATATACATGTGTTTATACACGAAAATCCCAATCCCAGTCCCAATCAGCAGGAAGCCGTTTGGCGTGGGTGCGGAAAAACAAGCGCTAATTGAATGCACTTAAAAAGCACGAAACAACTTCATGTTTTCGGCCACTGATAAACTGGACTTTATGATCCGTGTAATAACCACCAATCCGTATTTATATGTATTTACATAAATGTTGCCAAGCTATGCAACTTTTAATGCGAGTTTCATTTGCCAACTGGATCCCCATAGGGTTTCCAACACACTTGCATTGCGCACATATGGACTCACGACAGTTGCTGAAATATCGTTATGAAAGACGTAGGTAAAGGTGCTGCTAGGAGTTACGATTCTGATATTGTCGAATGTGGAGCAAGAGAATTAATGACAGCAAGCTCTTAGTGCATTTGAGTGATAGAAAATGCAGTTGCTTATCAACGTACTTCATAGACTTTCAATTTTTTCTTTAAGATATTTGAAGCTAATAATATATCTGTGATATACAGATACTTTTGTAGATTTGTTTGTTTTTTTTTTTTTTTTTTTTTGTATTTTGCTCTTTGCAATTCTATTGAACACAGATACCTACACAGAAATACAATCGATGTTTGAAAAAGCTTTCATGAAAGATCTTTGATATAAATTTTTGTTGTTTAATTTTCAGTAACAAATAATTAGTAAATGAATGAGTTTTAAAATATTTGATTGATCAGATCTCTACCATGAGGCAACAAAAACAAAATACAAACAAACAAATGCTCTTATTGCAATGCTAGAATTAACATTAGAACAACAGCATTTGTTTGCTATTTGTAATACGGCCAAGGGAGTCAACTATTTTGAGTAATAGTTTTTATGTAACTAAACAGAAGTTGTTCCTACCATTACCAAAGTTGTGGATCTATTATCTAACAACATCAGCTGTTCCAAATGAACTTGTTTATTTAAATCAATACTTTGCGCTAATTAACTTTATAAGATTAAAATATATTATAAGATAAAAACGTCTTTTTTTCTTATTTTTATTTATTTTTTAATGAATTATTCTTAGTGTTACACTATATAGTATAATTAATTTGATTGGCACACAACACGATTTTCTAAAATATTAATGATACCGTAAAATAATTATCCCAATTTCCAAATATAAGAGCATTTTATTTGTATAAGCCTTTTCCTATTATAACGTCATTTATAAGCCACGATCTAGATAGTTTTGTGGGTACAAACTGTTGATGCATTGTCTTTAACCTTTCTACTATGTACAGATAATACCGTTTAGAGGTCCCACTTGAAACTGTTTAACGAACCACCCAAAACTATTATAGCTAGGCAAAAAATATCAATTTTCCTACTTTCGGCCCGAGGTTTTAAATTCGTTGTGGGGGCGTAGTCTTAGCACTTACAACATAGTTATTATAGAGGGCTCTTAACATGTCTGGACTGAGAGGCAGAGAGGCAAACAAAGACAGAGATGAGAGCATTTTAATGACGCCATTAATTAGCAAAAATTACCAACAATAAGAAAACCTTCTATACAAATTTAACACCCTCAAGGGACAGTCTCTTTCTCTCTCTCGAGAGAGAGGGAGAGTGAGAGGGGGAGAGACTGCAGTTGGCCCAGTCCTATTTGTCTGTTGTAACACCTTTTGATTTACGCGCGGCGCAGAGCTCGTGGGCCATAAAACAAAGTTAGAGCCTATTTTGTCTTCTGCCAAGTCGGAACCAGGTTTAAACCGGGCCATGTAACGCGGCAGGGCGCCGTCTGTCTTAGCATTTTTGGCCCACAGCCAGCATAGGCTGGCCATGCTGCCAGCTAGCAGATGAGCAGGAGCAAATGAACGAGCGACTGAGAGCATGTGCAAAAAGACGTAGAAGGAGACCTAGATATAATAAAAATGTCATGTCCTTGTCTGCTCTTGCCTAGTTGTGTGTGTGGGCCAAGCAGGACTCGGCCAGGTCCAAGGTGTTAAGTGCGGCCGGCTGATATGTTTTTTTTCTTGTGCCTTTTATTGTTTTTAACTTTTGCCAGCCAATCTATTTGTATTCTTTGTGTTCTTGCTTTGTTTTATTGTTTTCTCACGTGTCATTATTTCAGGTTTTAGGTATGTTTGTTTTTCTGCGGGCCAGGACAGCAGCAGAGAGGCAACAGCAGCAGCAGCAGCCTCTGGGCCTATATCATCCGCAGATCTTCTCTGTTTATTCTGACATTGAGTGACATTGCAGTGCAACTGTCAATGTTGCTTGGCATTTGTTGCAATGTTTAAGCTGAAGCCTGTTCTGCTGGCCTAGCTTCAGCTTAATTAAGGCTTCAGGTGTAAGATGCTCATAAAATGTTGCCCCACAGCAAATTATGCGAACACACACATCGGCTACAGTGAATACCCTCTACTGAGTCCCTGCGGCCCTTATTTTCTGCGGGCATATTGCGAATCGATTCGTTGGAAATATAAACTGGAATTGTTGCACTGACAATGTCGACGGACCTTGTTCTTGACGTTGATGGCCCACGATGATTAAGTTCGATGTGGTGGGGCCTTTCGTCAGCCCCGTGTTCAGTGGAGTTGATCGGTTACTACAAATTAACTGTAGAAAATGCAGTTTTCAAGGCTACATCAACTGAGCTAACATTAACTGTTAAGCTACAGCTAACGAAGTATTTTGAAAATATCTTGAAATTTTCTAAATTAAAATATAATTTTAATTTTGATTTAGTAATTTTAAAAGTTTTGGTTTCTCAAAACTGTGCTAGAGATTGATAGAGACTTTTAGAATAGAAACAAGCAAGAAAGCTCTAATCGAGACTGCTCGACTACGAGATCCCCTGAACCCTTCGAAAAATTGATATTTCAATAATTCACCGCTTCTTTTCTACTTACACATGCACACACATACACACATACGCATGCACACACATACACACATACACTTATACGCATACCCCTAGCTCAAAAGATGAAGGAGATATCATTTTTAAACTATTTTTCTCCCTTAGCTTCAAGTCAAGTTTCTTTCTTGTTTTTTTTTTGCTCTATGCTGAGTTAAATTTTTCGCTCTGTTCGGCCGTTTTTTAGGTTTATTGCTGGCGCAATAGCACATTTAATAATTTCGCGTTAATTTTGCGCGATTCACGTCACTTGTCCTTTAGACGGGCTTTAGGGCTCCTCCCGACTGACTTTACGGTCAATGTCCTATCTTAACTTCACTTTACTTTTCGGCTGAGAGTTTTGTTTTATGTGGCCAAAATGCTGAACTGTTACCTGCAAATCTTTTCAGTCGGCGGCGGCTGCTGCGTCCCTTTAATAATGAGATAAGAAAACATTTTACGTTCGTCTTCTCTTATTCTTTGCTTTCCTTCATTTTTTTGGACAGAGTGCCGACTGTGGCAACGACAACGGGAGCAGCTCCACGCGGATAACTCTATTAAAAATTATTGAAAGCATTATTTTATGGCTGTTTCAGGCCGTTGATTGCTTTTGCCAGCGGAAATCGCTTAATGGTATTCCAAGGAAAACATCTCGATAGCCTCTTGGCTATCCTTGGGCCTGGGCCTGGGCTATCAACTGGGTGGTCCTCACCCCCACCATAAGAAGCTTATGTGGTTACGTCAGCTACCCTGTTATTGGTGTTGTTATTCAGTCCACAATTACCTGCTGCTACAAATGATGTGCCAATTGTTTGCCATCAAATGGTCTATTGCCAGCCCCTACCGCTTCGCCAGCCATCAACCCCAATTCTAGATACTTGCGCTCCGCAATGCCCACAGCCAATGGGGCAATTACCAGTGCTACAAATATTGAGCCAAGGTGTCGGCAGGCACGCATTGTCATTTAGTGCAAGATACGAATGCGCAGAGAAACACGAATGTGAATACTACTACGTAAATGTAAGCAGTGATAGAGATGCCAATATCTTCACAGTTTTTATGAATATGAATATATGAATATAAAAGAAAGTTAAAAGGAACTTTAACTGTTTGAGAACTAGAATAATTATCTTGAAGATAATCAACAGCTAAATCTATAAAACAATATTTAAATTGTAGTATATATATAAATACATATACATATATGTATTATGCATATATAGCTGAAGCCACTGTAAATATTATTTACTAGCCTCGTTATGAAATATTTTAAGTTTTGGGGATATAAGAATCATCTGAGCTGTAATAATTGCCAACACTCCGAAAAAAAATACTGCTACTAATATATTTACAGTGAGTAACAGCAATAAAATGCACTTTACAGCCATTTTCAAAATCCTGTTGAGAATTATAAGCAGAGAAAAATTAATTTCATTACTTGAACTAAAAATTAATTTAATTTTATATGAAGTTGCAAGGTAAAACCGTGATCTCGTCCATCAAAGCAGCACACGAAAAAATATAGCACTGCTCAGCACTGACACACCTGGTGCAGTGTGGCTAGCATTTGTTTGCGGCAAACTTGGAACATTTGTTAGCCAAGCCAGGCGTCGCGTGCAGCGCCCCAACGAAATATGCCCCACACAAATGCCAGACACGCAATTTTTGTTAACCAACCAACAAAAGGCAAAAAGAACAAATAAGGCTGAAAAGACAGAAATCGACGTCCGCCTCGGCACATTAACAACTGCCTAAATACACAGGTTTTTCGCTTTTTATTACCTTCGTATGATTAAAAGCTTCATTTGCATGGGGAAGGCGAATCAAACTGCTTCAAGTGCACGATAAAAAGAAGAAGACGCCGCCCCAGCCAAGACCGAGGCCCGGTCCTAATTCGAGCCATGCAACAGCAGAAGCTCATTTTACGGTAGTAGTTAGGTATATGTTATACCAGATTGAGTAGAGCCCCAAAAAACTCTGAACTTCATAATTTGCATAGCTGCACGCGATGCCGACGTCAGCTTTATGTAATTGGAAAGTGCCTGCTTAGCAGGAGGAAAGAAATGTGTATTTGCTCAAGAGAAAATGCCAGAAGAGCGGGACGTGCCTTCCTCAAAGAGGAGGAGGCACTGGGGGGACAGCCCACCTCGTTCTGATATTCAGTTAGCGGCACCTTGTAAACGAATTGATTTATTCGTATGGCACAAGCCAAATGACAAATTAATGCGTTTCCGTTCTGTGGAGCTGTATCATTATGGCTGCCAACCTGACCTGACAGCTGTCAGCGAGATTTTGGCCAATCTTAAGCACATAAATATGCTAGATATATGTTACCATTTCTTATACACATGTTATACAAATTTTTTAAAATTCTTATTTATATTTTTTGACTGGCGCCAGTCGTTGCAACATTTCCTGTGAGAATAAATGCCTTTGTCATGCTTGGCCAATTCTTGGAGAATCGTTGAGAATCGGAATTCAAGTATGTTTCGGTTTTAAATTAGACAATAAATAAATACGAATATAAATATATTCTTGTAGCAAACTTACCATTTTCTACTTTTCTCGTTAGATCTGTGACCGAGAAAAACTATTTGTTTTCTTTTTAAATGGATTCAGGGCAAAGAAATATTAGAATCAAACAATTTTAAAGTAAAACAAGTAAGAACGTTGCAGTCGGGCGTTACCGACTGCGGAATATTCATTCACAGTCCCAACGCTGCCATACATATATAATTGATTTTGGGTGGTCAACCCGAGTATATTTTAAATTTCAAGTCTCTAGCGCTAATAGTAATCAATATAAAGCAGGGCCTGAACTAATTAAAAGTGGGGAATCATAGAGAGCTATTCCCGTTTATATCTCGTACATCTTTAGAGCTAGACTCTCCAAATTTTGCATATAGATGCATGGGTATTTTATATAATTTTGATTTTTGTTATATTTTGAATATCGGCTCAAAAATTTACCGAATTCTCCTTTTAATTTTAGTTGCAAATGTAGCAATGTGAATGAGCTGGTATTTCTTAAGAAATGACCAAAATTCAATAGAAATGTAGATCATATTTAATAAACAAAATATTTGGCCAATTAGCAAACGCACCTGCAAGCAGCAAGCTAGCAGCGGAGCAGAGCGTTTTTCCTATACGTGTGCACATACATATTGATCGTTTATTCTATGCATACAGTCATATGCATATGTATGTATGTATATACATACATATAAAAGCGTGTCTTCTAGCATATTCTAAGAATTGATTCATGAAATTCCAGCCGTTACTTTAGCTTACTTTTGTCAGATGACGCTCTCGAAGTGAAGCTATTTCGTTTTAGCTACCGTCTGATTGTATGTTGCAGTGGCGTCGATGGTAAAAGCTACGCAAGTTGCGCTGGAATAGCGCGGGTTCTAATCTCGCTAATGTCAAGTTTTTTAAATGTCTTTTTATAAATTAGTTATTTTATTGGGAAAATGATAGCTTATATGACAAACACATAACATTTTTGTTATTAGTAAAATATTTTTATAAGTTTTTATAAGTTAAATTTTATTTTTGCTAAAATAACCCACAAATGCTTATACGTACATACTTACATACATATTTACAAATGTATGTATTCGTCTGCACACACAATTTCAGTATGCCAGCGTTTTTTACGCGTGTGCAAATGTGTATGTATGTATGTATATTCAAATGCGTATTCGAGCAATTCTAAGAATCTCAATTGTCTTTGAATTGTCTTTGAATTTTCAGCCGCTACTTTGGTTTTTGTTTACTATAGGTGCTGTAGCTGTAAAGTTTTGTGTTAGTTATATTGCGTAAGATCGGTGCAGTGGCGCTGTTAGCAGAGACTCTGCGCGTTGTGTCAGAAGTCCGCGGTTCGAATCTCTCTTTTATTTTTTGACAAAGAATTTTTTTTTAATCGAAATTTATATTGTTATAATATATTTTATATTTTTTAAATTTCTTAAAAATATTTCGTTTTGTCTTATTAATGCCTATTAAGCTTATATACATATATATGTGAGTGACACACGCATATGAATTTTGCATTTGGCCGCTGCAAATGTCGATTTGGCACGCCCCTAGTGGGCGTAGATTGAGGTGCAGGTGCAGGTTCGAACCCCGCGGAAAACTTTTTCGTTTTAATTTAATTTATATTTTTTAATTTTCTTAAAAATGTTTCTTTCCTTATTATCAATGCCTATTAAGCATATTTATATATATAGGTGGCATACGCATATGAATTTCGCTATTGGGCGTCTAAAATCCGTTTTGCCACGCCCCCAGTGGTCGTAGACCCATAATTTTTGGCCAGTTCTTAGAATGAGCTGAAGGCTACGTAACTGTAAAGTTTGGACGCTTAGACTCAAAAAATGTAAAAATTACAGGGTATTTTTTGATATGCCACGCCCCCAAAGAGGCGTAACAATTATTTTTGGGTCATCGATAGAGGAGATTATCAGTAACTTAACTATCCAAATTTTAAGCTTCTAGCTCTAAAACTGTAGGAGATATAAACTTTTGCGGTTTGCCACGCCCCCTATGGGCGTAGATATATCCGCCATAGCTTATTGATCTTGGGTCGTCAACCCGAGTATACATACCAAATTTCAAGTCGCTAACATCAATAGTGCTCAAAATATAGAAGAATTTGGAAAATCAATATATATTTAGATCCGATTTGACACGCCCCCAGTGGGCGGGGATATATAGTTTTTTCTTCTGTCTTTATAGAATCGTAACATTAACTTACGTGCCAAATTTCAGCATTCTAGCTTTACAACTTTAGAAGATACAGTTTTACTCGATTTGCCACGCCCCCAATGGGCGTAGATATATCCGCCATATCTTTTTGATCTTGGGTGATCAACACGAATCTACATTTTAAATTTCAGCTCTCTAGCTTTTCAACTAATATGATTTCTGGCATACAGGAAAATGCATTTTCCGATTTGCCACGCCCCTAGTGGGCGTATATGGAAAATTTTTACACTTTATAAATCGGAGACATATACGAGTATATGTTCCAAGTTTCAAGTCTCTAGCTTCAATAGCCGCGAAAAATATTGCATTCATACGGACAGACGGACAGACGGACAGACGGACGGACAGCAAGACGGACATTGCACAAAACCAATATATTCATATCACTTCGTGAATGAATATAAAAAGTGTTTGATGGTATTTGAAAAAATTGCATATGATTTTGTAAAGATTTTGGATGTTTCAGTACAAAAAGTTGTCTCTCCATAAAGACGGTGCGACTTAAAATATATCAAATAAAATCTTAATCTTTATCTTTAATAATGACGCTTTGTAACTTTTCTTTTCCCAAAATTATGTTTTGTGCTTGTTATCTTCCATTTCTTTTAAGTTAAGATTAGACACTTTTCTGTAATAATATGATCAATCAATCAAAAAAATCAAAAATAAAAAAAGAAGAAAGTAGAATCATGTGTTGTATTTCTAAAGCTAAAAGATGTTCTTAAAGTAGTACCTAATAATGCAATTCTTCATATAAATCTACTTGTCCGTTTGATATTTAAGTTATATTTACAAACCTTAAACCAGCTATTTCCATCTTTCATATAAATAACTATTTTTACCATAAAGGATAATAAATAAATAAATAATTAATAATAAATAAATAAAGTATTTTATTTAAATAAATAAATTATTTCTTTGGCAATCTGAGTTGACTGGAGTTGAAGTCATAAAGTAAAAAAGAGTATATTGTTTTTTTAAAATATCATTTTATTGTTCATCTGTCCCTCCGTCTCAATGAACTCCGATGTTTTTAATACCAGGTGGATGACCTCCTGTTCCATTCTGAGTCAAAATAATTTTCATATTTTTCTAAAGATTTATTTATTCGTATTCCTGGATTTCCATAAATCTTTTATTTCCTCACTAACCGTACCGAGATACTTGTTTAATTTTTTGCAAACTATTCGACTAACTACGATTAGATGAATAGTGAAAGCTACAGTAGTCAAACTTCTCTTTTCTATAAATGCTGACAAAAAGAAACAAAATATACATTTTTCTTCACATGTTTTTCCAATCGATATATTTTCTCATTTCCCACACAACTTCGTGAAAATGCCTATCTCATCTGAACACAAATTATTCATGGAACTTGAAGTGTCCACCGGGTCTCGATTTTGTAGCAGTGTGTGTTCGATAATAATGATGATAAATGCCATATGGGGAATTACGTACAATTTAAAGGGTATTTAGGGATCAACAACAGGCGGCAGACGTCGTGTTCGTAGCCACAAGATCAAGATCAAAACAAAATGAGTGCTCGATCCTCGCTTTTAGTAAGCGAGAGTGAGAGAGAGTGAGAGTATGGATGCTTAGAAGCACTACATACATACACATATATATATATATGTATATACGTATGTATTTATATATTTAGGTTGCATTGCCTTCTGCTGGGAGTGACGAAAGATCATGTCCATTAGGTCGTCTGCAGCCAGTTAATGGCCTCAAAAAAAAAAGGGTCCACAACGGTGGCTGCTGCGCTGATGGCTGCGACTGCGTCTGTTCCAGTTGAGATTGATATGTTTTTCCGCCGATCATATCGCACTGATTATAGTTTTGTGGTTTTAATATTCATGTCGATCATAACGCAAACTCGGCTTAACCAACAGCTTAAAAACCCTTTCCCACCCCTCTTCCCATCTATCTTTTTCGGTCTATCTTTGATATTTGTTTGATGAATTTATTGCGCTGATCAAGCCTCGATCGGCGGCGTTTTGTTTTATCTGTCAGCCATGAGAGCGGCATTTCTTTCATACCTCAGCCGAGTTATCTTTCTGGTCTGGTTCTGCTCGAGCTGCGACTCGTAAAATGCACTATTTAATGGCTTGGAGTGTGCTACGACTAGGCTTCAGATCATCTAACTGTTTATCATGTGGTTGATTTTTTATTGATTGATCATAAAGCAGCAGCTGCTGCCACTAGTTTTATTGGCCTATTCATTGGCCATTGATTTTATATTTTCGATTCGAAAAGAAAAAACTAAGAGTCGGTTTAATCTAATATTATTTATGTCATTGAAGATGTTATTAAAATATAAAAATATTTTTGAGTTGGAGCTGTACTTATTCAACAAGAGTTTTTCTTTTTACTTATTATTAACCAATTATTTTTGTGATTTAATTTTTAAAAGAATTCAAATTAAATATATTTATATATAAATATATATAATATATTATATATATTTTATATATAATTTTTTACAGATGTAAGTTTTTCTATACAAAGGTCGAGTTTTAATCGGCTCAAGGCACAACATTATGGAATATATATTTAATCTGGTTTCCTTTTGTCTGGGTTGATTGCCTTTTTGATTGCGGTATCTAATCAAACCTACCTTAATGGCACTCTCTAAGATTACGATAAGTTCAATTAGCATACATATATCACGATGCTTAAGTTTAAGTCGATTGTAATTATAAAGTATGTAATTTCGGGATCGAATCAGTTTGGATTAGTTTTTCGTTCCCCCATTGAACCTAACTAATCCTACCTCTATACAAGTATCAATAACTTATTTTGGTTCAATATCAGCTAACAAGAGAAAAATGGTTCTCACGACCAGAAAGAAAAACACACGTGGAAAAGAACAATTCTAAGAAATTTTGATTTCAATGCATTGACTAGCTATGGAGAGATAACTCCTTTGTCAGTTACTATCGGAGTTAAGTGCGTAATTGCTGACAAGGCAGCTCCTGCCAGATCAAAAACGCGATCGCTCATTACCAATTGGAGAACCGAATACGAAAACTGAAGATCGAAGAAGGGCGCTTTGAAGCCAAGCCGAAGTTCAGAACGAACCCATTGTTATTCAAATTCAAGTAGACAAAGTGGGAGAGGGAGAGAGAAAGAGAGTTAGAGTGCGAGTGAGATAGAGCGAAAGAGAGGGCGACACTTGAGGAACAGTAGTGAACCGACTGGACACGGTAATAGGTAATAGGAATGCGTATTTCTCTTTATTGTATTGTATTTTTTTTTTTTTTTGAGAATGAGGAAAACTACATGAAATTGGCGCTTAAATATTTTCCTGGCACTGTGGGAAACAATAATATTGAAATAGAGAAACGAAAGAGGAAAGCGCATTTGAGTCGCGGCTCTCTCCTGCTCCCGCCTCTTCCCTACCGCTTACTTAAACTGTAAACTTGATGGCCACTTGAGTTTTGAAGCGTTAAGTGGAAATAAATGGCGGGTCCAAGGTTTTCGAGGGCTAGGTTCAGAAAGATCGAGTGAAGCAATTGACCAAAAAAAAAAATATCTGTCGAACCTGCCTCTGACTTCATTTTTGTTGTTGTACGACTGACGATCGGCAAGCGGTACACTTGTTCGGCTTTGTTGTTGACCATGTTTTCTACTTCTCCTTCTCTCTTTAACTGTTCGTTTCTTTTTAGTTTCTAGGCGGTAGGTAAAAAATGCATCTGAGATTCTTTTCGTTGTTGTCGTTGCTGTTGCTTTTGCTGTTGTCGGCGGCTCTTGGAATTGTGTTTGTGCGCAACGGAAATGCATTTATTTGTCCACAACTTGGACAGCGTTTAATGAAGTGACCGCCTCTCGACACCACACTGAACCACTCCAACTCCAACTCCAATACCAATACCAATACCAATACTCCAACTGCAAGTCCAACTCGGGGCGTTAATTGATGAATCTGCTTGGACAGGTTCAATGACTACCCCTACACCTAAGTCCAAACCCTACCTGTGCTCGGCATGTGCTATTTCTTGGAATTTTCACGGCATGATTTCCTTTTCTCAGTGTACCAAACGAAAAAAAAAAACAACAACTTTTCTAGTTATTTTCATGTTAAACACATCTATTTAAATTTTAATGATGTTTGTAATGATGGTGCTAAATATTTCCCACATTATTATCACCTATCAGCGATCGTCGGCCACGGCCAACAGCCAAAGTCATTCATTAAATATTTTTGGCTGTGCAGCGCCTATCTTGAATCGATCTGCAGCATATCTTCTAGAGTTGATATGATTTATTTGACATTGAGCTTAGCCTTCACACAGATTCTGAAATATTTTATTGTACGGCTTTGCTTGATATAAATTTGTTTTGGACTCCAATACTAGTTCTTTGCAGACAATATAACTTCGTTAGGCAAACTTCAACTTGCTAATTGCATTTGCTCGTGGCAAATTATATTCAAATGCATACGTAAGTTTTTGAATTATAAAAACTGATTTTAAAAGCAAAATACCAATAACTGACGCATGGAAGTTAGGCCATAGTGAAAGAAAACTGTAATAGTTTCTATATAAACTGTACTCAGTAAATGTCCTTCCATCTGCTTCTGAATGAATGTAATTTTATATTTTCTGAAGGCGTGCACTTGTTAAGCGAGTATTAGACAGTGAATTACTACGACTTAAATATTCTAAATTATGTTGTTGAGATATTCTATATAAAGCTCAAAGAGCTACAAAAATAGCAAAACAAATATAGAATTTTGAGAGATATCTAATATTTGTTGAGCACACTTCGCTTTGGGGCACTCTGTTGAATTTTTGCTGTTGTCTTGGTATATTTGCAGCTGTGATTGATCGTTGAGGCTGAACCGTCCGCTAAACAGTTTTTACGAATTACAGGCAAGCACGCATTCGATGGAGAAGAATACGCGAAGACCTCCATTAAAAAATTGTTGAGCATGTAAAACAATGATCATTGGGGACGTGGACCGAACCCTTGTCTATTATTTGATTAAGAAATTAACAGACAAGAACTTATTGCACCAGCTACGCGGTGGGGAGGAGGTGTTGATTGGGCAACGCCCTGGACACCGGACCAAAACGTTGTGGCTCTTCTGGGGAGGATGGGGGTAGATGGGAATGATGGCGTTCTTAAATTTATGAGCGCACATGATGAGCCATAAAATGTTTTTATAGCCAAGGGGCAAGTAGCCCTAGTTTTTCTATTTCTACCCTTTCGACTAGCGATCGAGGTAAATGCGACCTCAACATATTTCGCCTTTGGTTCAAGAATTAAATCATGTGATTTATTGCCGAGCTGCCGGATTTTTCCCGATGAAAAGCGCTGCAGTTGCGGTCTGATACGATTTATGCTGTGAGCAGGGCAGATGGGAAGGTTGGGAGAGGAACGTGCCGGGGTGTGGAGGGTCATTGATTGAAATGTCAAGATTCATTAGCCACGAGGTGTTTAATTGCGCCCCAGCGCAGGAGCGGCTCAACAGCAGATGCGGGTGCTAAGTAAATACTCGGTATTTATTGATATAGATAAAGGCAAAATTATATATAGGTGAATATTGTATATATATGTATTTACGCTCATATACTACATCAGCAAAAGTCATATATATATATATATATGATATATATATATATATATATATATATATATATATATATATTAGTCTTGTTGGTATATTTTAGGCTAGTTACAATGTTACGGGAAAACCTTATAAAATGGGTATATAATCTTCGCCACAGCTTCGTCATAGCTACTCATAATTATTGTTGCCTACTTTAAGTAATTCCTGTTGAACCTAGCTACAAATTAAAAGCCTTGAGCGGTTCCTTCGGGTGGGAAAATCCCACAAATACTGTGTGCACAAGTGCACATCGGGATTAACCCAGCTGCCAGCAGCTTAGTGTTGCATAGCACACCATAAAACCCAAAACGAGAGTTCTAGATGGCCATGTGCATAAATTGTTATTCATGAAAATGCTGAGGTAGCAGCAGTAGACTATTTGACTACCTGAGTATCTGAGCTTCCGCCTAATGCAAATAATTGAAATAGTCCGGGACGCAGCCGCAATGGGCGTGTGAATTGACAAAGGCATTTTTCGCACATTAGCCATAAATGCGTGGCCCTTTCCTTTTGGGCTGCAACTTTTTCTATGCACACAGAATTAAAAATATCTATATTTTTTGTAAATACCAGCTGAACATTTTCACGCGCATTTTGCACCTGTTGTGTGGCATTTGTTGTGCTGCTTGAAAATGTGCAAAAACACGACGGCGACAAAACAATAGGCGATACTTTAGAGTATATTTAAGGTCCTGCAGGCATAGCTCGTGCTGCGACCCTTCGAGCCGCTATCTCAGTTTTTGGAACAGCTGCGGGCAATCAGCCAAGCGGGCATCTGGGCATTTAACGTAGGCATTCAGGCAGTCAGGCTGCAATTAGCCACGGCCGGACTACAAAAATTGACCTGCCCAGTGAAAGTTGGCGCGTTTCATTTTTTTTTAGCTCAGCTCGAGCTTTGTTATAAATTTAGCAATTTAAGCGCCAAATAAAAAAAGAGCTCCATGGTCTACAAAACGTTTCAATTTGGCTAGAGATTTAGTGACTTGGTTCGGATAAATAAAAAATTACATAATATGAAAATGTTATTTTCGGTTTTCTGTAAAGTCCACAGAAAATGTGCCTTTCTTTCATGTGCCTTGACTTTCCTGTGTCCACTAATTATTTGAATAGCTACGACATTGTGAGTAACTAAATGGATCTACAGCCAAATCTGATTCCTGCCAAACAGTTATATAATTGATTGGTAAATCAGTAAGTTATTTGATCAACACTTAATCAGTCAGTCAAGTAGTTTGTTAAACAGTGAGTCAATCAATTAATCATACACCTTGTCTGTCATCCAAGCAATCAGTCAATCAATCAGTCAATAAGTCTGATGGTCAATCGGTCGATCGGTCAGTCAATTTCGTCTGCTATGGGTCAAACAATCCATCATCATCAGTAAGTTATGATTGATTGTAATGATTGATTAATCATTCAACTAATCGGACAATAAGTCTGACGGTCAATCAGTAGATCAGTCAGTCAATTCATCTGTTAAGTCAAGTAATTCGTCTGTCAATTAGGCGGTTAATCAATCAGTAAACCAATCAGGCAATAGGTCCGATCAGTCAGTCAAACACTCCATCAGTCAGACAATTCGATAACTCAGTCAGTTCGTCTGGCAATTAATCAACCAGTAAAACCATCAGTTAAGTCTAGGAAATAATCAAGTAGTAAGTCTAGCAAGTAATCAGTCAATTTGTTGATCAATGGATCGCAGGTCAATCATTCAGTTCGATACTTAATCAGTTCGTTAATTCATTCAATCACTCTGACAGTCGATCAGTCAATCAGTCAGTTATACAGGATATCGTTAATCAATAATATTCCAATTTGTGTTTTAGTTATTAAAACCTTTAAGTATTTCTTTTAGTAATTAGTATGCACAGTGCATCAATCTATAATAACGCTACACTTGTTGAACAGAATATGAAGGCTTTCGAATTTATTTTGGAGATTTGACAGATGAATGTAAAGCAATTGATTGACAGTTTAAAAACGTTTGAAGCTCAACCAATAACTGACAAAATATTGAAAATTATGGTAACTTGATTTGTAAAAGTAATGCCAGATTTTTGTTCAAGTGACTTGTTGGGTTCAGAAAAGAGTTGAAATGAAATGAAATGAGATGAGATGCTTCATTGTCATGTAAATAAATGCACCAACAACAATAATAACAAGTACTTAACATTGTTGCCGAATGTAGTTGTCGAATGTTATTGTTAGTGAAAGGCTGTCAAAGAAAATGTTAACTACAAAATGTGATGGCATTTCCTGCAAGACGTGTCAATAAACAAAATAGCTCACATCAAGAGCGAGCCAGAGAGATAGATAGATAGATAGATAGAGAGATAGAGAGAGAGAGAGAGAGAGAGAGTGTTAGAGAGAGAGAGAGAGAGGGGGTGGGGAAAGGAGATAAAATGGAAGCGGTTAAAATAGTGAGAGTGAGGGAGAGCGAAACGTAAGATTTGTGTTTTTCTTTAGTTGAATTTTATATGTGTATATGTGATTTGAACCCGTTTAGCTGGATGGGAAGTTGTAAATTTTAATTAGTTTTGTACTTACGAATCTGTGAAATGTCTGTCACTGAGACTGTTCCTTCCGCAGCTAGGTGTATGGCTTTGTTGTGTGCACACTGTGACATTATTACGTAATCTTCTACTGTACATAATGCACCTGAAATCACCACCTGAATAGGAGGGTGAGCGAGAAAGAGTAAGAGAGAGAGAGATAGCATTAGAAAGTGTTTGCTTTATCAGAGGCGCTCTTATCGCATATATCTTGCGTATCTCTAACAGCCAATCAATAATTGTATCTAAAACAGATACAACAACCTAAATTGCATACTAGTGTTTACAACTTGTCAAAATGCGACTCACACACACTCGCACACACATTCCCTCATACAGCTACGCCCTTTTTTATGACTTCCTCTTTGTTTCCCTCCCTCTCTGGGCGTAGCTCAGTAGTCGCCTGCTTCGCCATTTATCATGTTTGATTTGTTGTCTCTTTTGTTATTTTATAACATTCATTCATAATCGCGTTTCGATTTGATGAATTTATTGTTTTTTTTTTGGTTTTTTTTTTTTTATACACATTGTGGCGGCGCTTATGGCTTTGATTATTGTGCCAGGTCAGGCAGTAAATTAGACGGGAAAACTGGATCGGTTTTATTATGTTAAGTCTCCTCAACTGTCAGTCGCAAACAAGTTTTATGGCTCATCTACAACTACATGTAATAAGTTACGAAAATATATTGTCTTCATTGTTCATTTATTATCAAAATACTTAAATCTCGGATTAAATTAGAATGGATCAATTATAAAAAACTAATTTTATTTTTGTTATATGTCTTTTTTATATATTTTTTTTTTACTAAATACAATTTTGTTTCTGTTTCCGGGTACTAAAGTATAAAATATTTCATTGCTTATCGCAAATATATTATATAAATATATATATGCTTAATTTAATTGATATCTATTGTAACGCCCACGTTAAGAAAATTACGTTTTTATTAAATATTATTACATATAGATGAATATATTTTTTCTTTACTGCTAGCTCTCAGCAGTTATAAAGTCAATTTATATTCGTAAAAGAAGTTAATGTCAATAATACCAAAATGGTTTGCCCTTCTCGAAATAGTTTAGTTTAGTTATCAATAGCATATAAATCGAATTATAATTCGATGTCCGATTTGATAGGTTTATCAACTGGAACTCTCTATCCCTTTGAGCTTTTTTCCCCCTTGGTTGAAATTATTATTTAGCGCCACAACAAAACCCTCAAAACACCGAGGACCACCCAAAGCAAACGCCTCTTTGAGCCTTCCACTCCAGTGCGCACTTGACTTCAGTCAAGGCCTCTCAAGAATGGAAACGGTTTCGCTTACAGCCTCATTCACAAGTAGTTTCTACAAATTAGCCAAGCTACAAATAATCGAAAACTATTTGCCTCCCGCTTCTCGTTTCTCTCTTCGGCTCCTCCAGCACAGAGACAACAAGAATTATAACTGAAACTGAAAACGAAACCTATCGAAATCTTATCGCGCTCTTTGTAATGTTTTGGGTAGTTAAGGGTTCGGTAGGTGAGCTAGGCGATAGGGTCGAGGAGGGGGCGAAGCCATCATATCGCTTGAAAATTTATGCTTCGCATAACCTCGTTTTAATACTTCACTCTTTAGTTTGTTCCCAAGCATAGTTAACGCTACTTCAACATGGTTCAAGATACGAGATGGGGCGAGCGGATGAGAGGGTGTGGGAAGGGGCTGGTGGTTGGTAAAACGCATTATTTTGTAATTATCGACAGAGTTCTAATAAATAAATCGAATGTGCGACGTACACAAAAATTACAGCAACAAAAACTGTAAAGAAGAAACGTCGCAAAGTTGTCGACTGGGCTATAATATTTTTCCTCTTCTTCTTCGTTTTTTTCCTTAGTAGGTTGATGAAATTATGAATGAAGATAAGGTATGCCACAAGACTTGAATGGGTGTGTGTGTGTGTGAGTGCGTTGTTATGTGTTTGTTGGTAAAGCAAGTGTTTGTGCTTGTCGTTGCCTAAGTTGTTTGAAGTGCTACCAATATTGAGGCCCATTAAAAGTAACATTTCAAAGGCAAGCAGAAAACCTGTATACCCTATAAAAGAAATGGCGGCCTTAGCGAAAACTTTCAGCCTAATTATGAATACACCATTCAATCCAATTATATTCTGCAACTACAAATTTTATTTAATTTTTGGCGTATTATAAAGAAAAATAAGTTAACACAGCAAATTTGGAATTTTGAGTTCTATAAGGAATATATCGTATGGTATTATTTGCAGAGTGTTAAAACTTTACTTAAACTTTAAATTTTATTAACACTTAGTAAAAGAATCGAAGTTAGTATGAATTTTTAATGGAAGGCTTTTCTGGATTGCTAAAGAGCATACGCTAAATTTATAAATTTGTAAGAAATATTTCAATCAACACTACCTCACTTATAAGTCTGGCTGTTCGCATTGGCATTGCCAACTGTAACTAATGCAAATTTGCATGCAAAATTCTTTAGATTTTAGATCAAAAACTCGAACAGATGTAACACTTGGCTGTTATAGTAAGTCATATAAGTGTTTGTTATGAATCAAATCAAATCAAACACTGATTAAATTTAGTTTTAAATGGTAAACTTCTGACTTTTCAACTGATAAATTTAAAAAAAATCCAATTTCGAGTTTTTATTAGTTTAAAGTCTTAAATTACCGGGAAATAAAATTAATTTTGTTGAGCTTCAGCTAGGTCTAAAAAGTAGTATCTACAGCTTTGCAGAATATTCTAGAATTTTTTTTTATTTTATTTTTTTTTTTTTAGTTTAGTTTAGTTTTCCCACTTTAGTTTAGTTTGGCCTAAAATGGATATCTGTTTCTTACATTTTCAAGTATGGTTGTATACTTACAATAAAAAAGAGCAGTCTTTTTAACTGATTCGACATTCATTCGGCGATTAATGTACATAATTTTAACCCATTTACTGCCAGCTGAGCAGCAAACTAAAATCTCGTCCTGCTCGCGTTGTTCTCCACGTCTACGTTTAACGATCTGCCAGCGGCGTTAGATAACGCTGACATTGAGGTTAAACTTCGAGCTGGGGGCGCGGCAAAGTGGGCGTCATAAATTGATGAATCCAATTTCGGTTGCCAGGAATTTCAAATTGAACGCGTTCGATCGCTTGTTTTTATATTTGTTGCCAATTTTTGTGTATTCACAAAGCAACAACAATTTCAGGCGGCACAATGCACAATGCACACACAGTCATACACACACACACCACACACTGGCACTGACATTGGGAGGGGGAGGCGAGAGCGCGAGAGGCGCTTCCGTTTCCGCTTTGGCAAACAATTCGCAGCGGCTGTCACGTATTAATTTGTTTTTGTTTTGCTTTGTTTCTTTTTACTTTTATGAACTATTTATAACTGCTGGCGTTGCCACCTGATTCGCAAATGTATCGCGCGTAACGGTAAATTTGCAAATTCGAATACGAACAGACACTGGAGACTGTGGCACCGTGTGATAAAGAGAGAAAGAAAGAGATAGAGACAGAGCGTAAGCGCGTGCGAGATAGAGAGAGAGAGGTCCGCAGTTGAGTTGGCAGCGACGTTGAACGTCTTTGCAGGGCGATTGAATTATCGAGACTAACCGAAACGAAACGTGCGACATTTTCTTGTTGCTGTTGTTGTTGTTGGATACGGATACGGCCAACATAGCTAGCGGCGACACGGGCAGCACCCGCGGCAGAGACAGAGACAGAGGCAGAGGTAGCAGCACTAACAGAGTTGGTGGCAGCCAGCTGCATAACAGACATGTTGCATGTCGAACCGCGCAGCATGGCCAATGAGAGTTTGATGTAAAGAGAAGCTACTCACAATTGATATTTGAGAAATATTATTATTAATTTCATTTGAAATATACGATGTATATATATATTTTTTTTATAAATTTTAGTAGATAAATATTAGTTTCACTTTCAATTCAATATATATATATATATATATATATATATATATATATATATATATATATATATATATATATATATATATATATATATATATATATATATATATATTAAAGGCTTGTACATATATATAATTATTTTTTAATATCAAAGATTGATGTTTGTGTAAGTAATACAAATAGTTTATTTTTAAGATAAGCTATAGGCAAAAATTTTATTGTAATAACCTACCCTTATCATATAGGAAAAATTACAGAAAATGATAGATTGCATGTTAAATGGTTTATTAATTTATTTGGCTAAGCCTTAATTCAATTCGAATCTTATCGAGTCTCATATAAAATCTTATCAAAATGTATCAACCCGCAACACCTAACTAAAATGCCCATGCTGAAAGAGCATAGCGCTCAGTTTAACATTTTGTTGTAGCATGCGAGAAAATGTATATAACAGCAATACTTTACAGCAAAAACTACAGAATATGTAAAGCTAACAGATCTGCTAGCAACGAACATGTTGTATGAGCTGTTAATAGCAGAAGCTGTCGCTGCTGTTGTGCTGGTTTGATTGAACATGCGCGCACGCTGTTGAACTAAATGTTAATGTAAAGCAAGGCAGAATTGGGAAATTGTATTCTGGATGAATGTGTGGTAGTTAAGAAAATTAAAAATAATAGAAGTGGTAATTATATAAAACAAGTACAAATTGTTAAAATTATATCTATATATACTGTAGATATATCCTTTAGGTTTATTTTTTGGGTTTCTCCAGCTTTATATAATTGTATTGTGTAAAGTTTTATCTAATAAAAAAGTTCTTAATTATGCTTTTATTTATTTATTTACTTTTTTTTTAATGTATATTTTTCTATTAATTTGAACACTTTTAGTGAATGTGTTAGGTTTTTTTTTTTTTTTAAGATGTCAGAACAGATTAAAGCTAATTGTAGATAATGTGCTCCAATCCACTTGGCTATATAATAGAATTTAAAAGAAAAATTCGGAAGTTCGAGTTTTATAGTCTGTCAATTTTATTGTCAACTCTATTGTTCCTCCCACTAAAATCCATTGACTCATTTCGTGCCACATTCCAAATGGGACACAATAAACTGTGTGTCCTATGGACACGCGTTTCTCATTAATGAAAACTGCAATAGTTCCGGATTGTACATAAAACTGGCGAAACGCCCACGCAATAAAAACAGGGAGCAACCCTTAATTGTATGTATGAGTGTGTAACAGTTTAAAGCGATTAGGGTCAGAACAAAGGAGGACCCGCATGCAGGAACTTCCGCTGTCTGCTTAATGTGTTTTGTGTCTTCGGTCTTGTGTCCTCTGTTCTGTGTGGGTGGCAACGCTCATGACTCAGGAAGTTGCCAAAATCCTTTGATTGAGCGCTGATTGACAGTGGCTGAGCAGCTCGCTAAATATTCCGGCTACTGCGAACAACTGTCAATCCTTGTGCGAAATTCATCGACATGGACATTCGTCCATCTTCATTGTTCAGCGCTCCCATTGAGCGATTTGAGCCACAGCCCCTCCCTAGAGCTTGTCCTGTAAGCCTGCCCCTCTGCGTGCACTTTGTCCATTCGCTTCGTCCTTGTAATCCTCGATAATGGTCTATTGTTTGAGCAACTGCTGGTTGACGCCTGACGGTGATGACAAACGCAGATGTGACAACAACAACTCCTTGCTTCATGGTTGTTGCTTCTTCTACTCATTGATTAGGTCTATTCCCTGCCACATCCCGTTTGCCCGCCTTCTCTTAGCTGGCTGATTGGCAGACACTCGATATTGGAGTCCCACTGCAGGGAGCCCGCAATCAAGCTAATGGTTTCTTGAAAACGTATTAGTAGAAGATGAAATATATTCTGTTGACAAAAAATGATCAAATCTTAAGCTAAATTTCAAAAGAAGTTCTCTCTTTAAGAGTTTGATATGTATAAATGAAAAATAATAATATACTACTGTAAACGTATAGAAAAAGTAAAGGAAATAACACTGCTCTTGAAACGACGAAAAATCTCTACTACTAAGTACAATTTTTGATTACCTTAATTATTATTAGTTTAAATTCACATTTTTATTTATATTTATATGTAACATTATCGTAGGATTAAAATTATATCTGCATATGTTATATTCATATATACGGAAATATGATTTATTGTACAAATGAGTTAAAGTTGAATATGTTTAAATCTTGGGGAATTAAATCAATCAAAAACATATAAGGTGAAAAAGGGCGGAGAAGTTGACCCACCTGTGGAGGCCTGTGGAGAAGTTGACCCACCTGCAGAGTAGTAGGTCAAAAACGCTTGAATACTTTTTTTTCGTTTAATTGTGTGTATCAAAACTGTGATAGATGAAATTGTCAAGGTCGTACAAATTTATGTAGTGAATAAATGGGGATGCCAGCCTTATATATATATATAATTATATATTACATTATATATATATATATATATTACATGATACATATATATCATATAAAGCGAGTGCTATGTGTGCCTTGAAATATTGTCTGTCAAAAAAAACTGCAAAGCTATTCAAATCTATTTTAGATTAAATATAAAAAAATGTATATGATATATATATTCTGTTTCAATACAACAGATATTACAAATACTTAAAATGCTGCAAATCTAAAATAACTAAATGAATATAATAAGTTTTAGAGTGGATGATTGATAAGATTGCATGATTCTGATAATAGTTGAATAGATCTTTGGAACGGTTATCGATTACAAATATACCTATCGATAGGCAAATGTAAATGTCTTATCGTGCAATCACTTAATCAATCACTTAACAATGAACTTTCGGTTTTTTGTTTTTGGTCATTATGCACCCCCGCGAGTATCAACGTTTAGTTTTTATCAGATTCTGTTACTGACCGAGTCGACTCATAAAGTCAAGCGACATGTTGCCTAGGCAATACGCATGAGTAATGCGCAATCTTGATAGTGAATGGAAATATAATTAATTTCCCAATCACTGACATTATTTGCACTACATCTATGTCAAAAGCTAGCCATAACCGATTTGGCTAATCCATCACAGAGCTGACTCATAGCAGAGGTTAGTTAGTTATAGCCCAACCTTAAGGGGGCACGTCGATAATACCCTGCTGAATATCATAAGTAACCTACTTGGGAACTGTTGCCAGGTGACTAATTTGGCCCAATTACTTGCAAAATTGCAAAGATCCCCCTCTTGCCTTTACCACCCGCACTTTCTCTTATCATAGGCGCTGTGTCGTCACAAGAATGTGAGTTACGACAGCCAGAAGATTAGATTGTTGCAAATATAAACGAAACTAGTATGTTGAGAACCTTTAATAGTAAGCATTTTTTATTTTGCATTTCAGCGTTGCCAACTGAGAGTTGAGTACTTTTTTTTTTGTGATAGAAAACAGAATTATGGGTCCCTTTCAAGTGATACCATGTGCCATCTACGTAAGAAATACACAAAAGTTTCTAAAACAATATTAATCATGTGAATGCTATGTGGATTGAACACGCCCTCCACGATGTGACCGACACTTACTTTTGGGGGATTCCACACAAAACTGATAACAAAAGTAACTCGTGACTAGGAAACTAGGAAAATGTTTCAAATCACGTTTTATCGCTGGTGTTTGATCTAAAGCTCAATTGCTTGTCTGATCCTTTAATCTCAGTACAGTAAGTCTTATCAAATAATTTTCAGACTGTGTCAAGTTTATTGTATGCCGATATATAAAAAATGTAATTTTAGTTTCCATCTTTTGTTATTTTGCTTTTCATTTTCATTTATAAGTGCTAATAACGCAGTCTACTCGCATACTCTAGAACACGATGACTGGACAAACATTCTCGAGTGCAGGCAGTCGTATAAACAAACTTAACTGAAGGGTTGTCAGCTTTTTTTATTCCAGGAATATAAAGCCCAAGAGCTCCCTGACTAGTGGCCCACACAGACAAGTGCGGCTTCAAAGGGCTTTAAAAAGTCTGCATTGCTCCGCAAAATTGCTTTTGAACCTTGGTTGTTTTCAATTTTTTAAAATAATTTTTATTGTTTTATTATGTAATTGTTTTTGATATTGCGAATATATTGACATGAATTCATATAAGTTTGATGTTTTATAACGAATTTATTGAGCTAAAAATAAAAGACACTCCATTTTAAAGAAAACTGTTTACCAAAGCATGAGAAAGAGAGACTTGTAACAGCTGACGACTACAGTTGATATTATGGGAAGATATACTCTCAATCAATAAGGTATGCGATATATGCCAACGCTGCTTCATACTCGTTCACGAACGAATGCAAGAGCAGGTATGCGATATGCATTCACTAGAGATTTCATTATATTTCTTTCTAGATTCTATTTTATAATTTGTTATTGTTTTTTCACTGCTTTTGTATTGTCTCCTTGAAATGGATGCAGGTAAGATCAAATTTGTATTATTTTTTGTCTTGCGTAAATCTAAGATGATTGGGTGCAGTGAAAGGGTAAGTTGCGGCGGCTAAGCAACAATATAAATAATTTACTTGAACAATTTAATTAATATGCTGGCCAAGCAATAACTGAAACGCTTTGCTCGTTAGTCCAACCATCAAACTAATAGGCCATGTGGGTGGCCAGCTTAGCGTTTGTTCATTTTCACTAAATTGCTTGCCCAAAATAAAAAAATAACAAATTAAGATAATACGCCAAAAAACGTTTATTGTCTAACTAATTGCCTAGTTATCTATCTCCACCCCTCTCTCTCTCTCTCTCGCAGTCAGTTTACAATTACAACAACAACAACAACAACAACGACAGCTGCGGCTGCCGTTTTGAGTGGCCAAGCCCACAAAAATTGTAAGCATTTAAAAAAATTTTTATTTATTTTATTTATTTTCCTTTTTTGGTAGTTTTGGCCATTTGACTCGACGCTCGCGGCGTCGTTTAATAAAGCTAACAATTTAATTTGAGATTTCGGCTTTCAATACTCTTGCACTGAGTTTTTGTTTGTCAACAAATGTGTAAGTCTTGGAAGGAATGCTCGCTAGTTAGACAATTTGTTTCTATTATTAGTATATTACCTTTGTCGTCGGTTCAAAATGGGATAAATTTAACAATAGTTAATTTTAGTTTAACCTTTTTTAAAAAATCAATAGTCAAAAAAAAAAAAAAAAAAAAAACAAATCGAAATATATATACTTGATCAGTATTAACAGTGCAATTGATCTAGACCAGTTGTTATGTCGTTTCAATTTTTCATAACGTAAAACTTTTAAATTATAAATCTGTAGCAGGTTATTCAAATATCGTGTCGTTTCAGCTGAATTTTTTTATGAAAACGATTCTTATGATGTTAGGTACTTTCAATACATATAAACCCAAGCTGCATCATCTGCATTGGATGACTATGTAATCTAGATTTTTGCATGAAAAAAAAAAAAAAAAAAAAAAATATATATATATATATATATAATAAGAGTTTGTCTGTGATGTCTAGCTGATTTTGACTATATCTTGATTAAAGAGTGAAATATTATAGCTGCGAAGTGTATTTAGACTTCGGCTTGTCATAGCTAGCAACTATTTCTCGTTATTTATTTGGCTATCGTAGACAGAAAGTTGGCAGCTCCGCCTTTTGGCCACTTGAACTTCGTGCCAAACGGATGACTGCGATTAGCTCTCGCAATGGAATTTCGTTTCGATAATCTCCGGAACTGACTGAGAGACCGACGTCTCATGGCGTCGATCAATAAATCTGACTGATTGCTACACAGCCAGGGCTTGTGACAATTATTTTGCACTTTGGACCTTCTGGTTAGATGGTCACGCCAAAGAGCTAGAGAAAAACAATTATTATTATTGTGAAATTGCTAAAAAACCTTGAATTTGACTTTTTACAGTCGGAAATCGGTATATATACATCTATTAAAAATGTATTTGTCGAAAACAATGATAATCCATAGCCAATAAACAGAATAATTACTTAGTCAACAATATCAAAAAGTTTATGATCTGAAAAAAAAATAAAAATAAAATAAAAATAAAAATAGAAAGGCAAATAAATAATACACAATTATCAGAACTTTAAGTTGTCATCGGAAATAAAATACTTTGTAATACGGTATACCCGGAAAATGTTGACAATAAATCCGATAAAGCTTTCATATTTGACAAACATGAATTCATATCAATTAGGCATACAATCATTAAGAATTTTATTATATAATTCGAAGACTTGTTGTCAATTCATAATGAATTCAGATATCATTCGAAGTTTAAAACATGCCAAGACTTTTAATGTATTCGAACATGGGAACTTCTCAAGTAATCTATTTAGTGTTTATTTAGTGACAATTTGGCAGGTTCTCTAATAATTTTGTCTCTCTTTCTTTGCTTACGGTCTGTCTTTCATAATAATGACGGTAACAACTTGTCAAAATAATTTCTGCTCTCGATTCATTTGTTTCTCTTAATCTACTTGTCAAACTATTGAATAGTTCTATAGATTTGACAAGTACTTTTTTGGTGTTGCCATCTAGATTTATTGCAAAGTTCTCAGCAATAACTGCCTCTTAAATTTGTATAAGAATTTGGACAGTAGCTCACACAACTTCTATGAACTTTGATTTGCTTTGCGAAACTCCATTAGAAAAACAATTGCTCGATTAGATAGTCCTGGTAAAAGTCGTATCAATAAAAATATGATTTATGCTTTTTAAGTTTTCATAACGGAAACTTAAAGCCTAACAGTTCTTTATAGCGTAGTATTCGCTTCCTGAGAGGGTATTAGTTGTTAACATATGTCAAGTGTCGTAAAACAATAGGAGCCATATAAACATCGAACTACTATATTATATAATCAGTTCTGGAGAAAAATTAATCCGAAAGACAGGCGTAAGACATCTGGATAAAGAAACTACGGTTATTATTATATTCTCGGCACATAATCAAAGTTTTGCAAATTTTCATCAAATGAGATATTATTCGTCCAGGCATTCAATACGGTTATATTTATCAGCTAAACTGCGTCAGCTGGCCAAATACTTATTTATAATGGTATACTGGTGGATACGATTTATATATAGAGTGCAGATTTATGGCCTGGGTGGCGGCCTAATTGAAATCATAAAGATTGTGAGCGTACAAATCAAAACAAATCGTAAATAAATCTGAAAAGTTTAATATATATATATATATATATCTCGTTTGCTTTATATTTATTGTAAAACAAGTTGAAAATTCCATTTGGACATTGGCACTTGACAATTTGGCTGGCTACTATCGGCCACGTTTGATGCGGCACCAGCGCCTCTGACGCCTGCATTGAACTTTGGCTATGCATCGTATATTTACCACCAGACCTGGCGGACAGCTCCACTTATCGTTGTTCGCATTGGCAGCTGAAATGAAAGGGGCCGGTTCTACAGTCTTTGGATTGTAAGAGCTAATGAGCTCTAATTGATTTTAAATTCTGTGCCTCGAACACATAGCACACGATTTATGGGATAGCAAGTTAAATGTGATATGTTCTTTACAGGATCTTGCGGTTTCCTGGGCACGTGCTCACCATCCTCTTGTATTTTGCTATATTATCGTATGCCTTAAACCACAGCGAAGCTCACCAAATTTCGGCAGGACAACCAAAAACCGCAAAGTCAACAAAATAAGTCCCGCAACAAGATATATACATATATGAAAATTGGTATCTGTGTGTCTATGCATGTTTTTGAGTGCTGCTTGACGTATGGCCGGCGGGCAATTCGTGTTTAACAAGTAATAAAAGTGATTAAAGCAAATCAAAACATCGACATCAGCACCGGCATCCATTTGTTAATCAAAATTTGTGTAGACCATGCAATATGCAAATACGTGTGTGTGCGGCAAACAAGTCAACGTACAAAGTAATCAATAGAACGGAAGCTTAAAGCATGCGAAGGGATTTGATTTGGTTGTTTAAGTAATTACATAATGGTCAGAAATTGAACGACCTCCATTGAAACCATCCCTATGAACAGTGGTGTAAAATTATACTTTTTGGGGTACAAATTATTGTTGACCTTTAAATTTGTTTGTATATACTGTCATACTGGTAAGCTATTGGTAAATGTATTGTTATACTGTTATACTTTTCTACCATTATACTGTTATACAGTTGTGTTGTTAAACTGTTATTCTGATATACTGCTATATTTTTATACTGTTATACCATTATACCATTATACAGTTATTCTATTATACGGATATACTGTTATAATGTCATATAATTTTTTCTCTTTATATATATTTGAAATGTAATATTTTCTTCTTCCATTGTATTCTTCGCCGTTCATTCAATTTTCATTGGGTCTATTCGTAATGCCATTAGCTATACCACTACCCTACCTATACTCCAATACCATGCTTGTTCATTTGTTGTTACTCTCCATGCAACCCTTGCCCTGAAAGTCTCTTCCTCTTTCATGTTGCATGTGGCATGTTTCTCACTCCTCTCAATATTTTTTTGGTATTTTGGCATTTCCATTTGCCATTTTCTAACGGAAATGTGCGCCAAAATGTTTGCGTGTCCGCGAGTTATATAGACATATATATGTATATATATATATACATATATATATTATGTATATGTATATATATAAATGGATGCGTGTAGCTAAAAATATGTGAAATTTAAGAAAGCAGAAAAATATGTAATAATAAAAAGGCCGTTGCAAGGGCATATGGCACACCAAATGCGTTCATTGAACTGCCGGGAAATGCAATAATCAACAAACTTCTGAAAAGAAAAATATATATGTATAAGCTGCTGGCGACAACGAGGAAGCGCCATAGGCAAGGGCTCGATCCAACCCAAGACAAACAATCTAGTACAGATTTATATGGCCCAGCGGGTAGGAAGGCAGCAAAAGTCTAAATCTATATCTCTTTGCTCTACAGAGGAAGCGGAAAGACGCGCAACTTGTGGCATACAAAAAAATAAAAAAGTACATAAAAAAAAACTGCGCTCCACAGGACACGAGCTAAGACCGCAGTAAGGAAGCAAGGAAGCTGTCGAAGGGCTGGCAACCCTGTGGCTTTTTTGTTTCATATTTGTTGTTAGCCTGCCAAAAAACGGAAACGAATTTAGTTGCCTTATGCGACAGAATGGGGCTTCAGGACGACGAACTGAAACCGATATGCAGATGCACACTCAAGCTTGAGACACAGATGCATACATATACATATGAGATCCAGATACATATACCACACCTACATATACATATACGTAAGTATACAGTTCTGTTATAAACTTATGCCTACATGAATGGATGATGGGAGGGTCTCTCTCTGTTTAATGTGGCGAAAATGTAATATTGTAACAAGCGCTAAACGGTATTGGATTTATGTGTTTATTGCTGCACATTATTCACAGCTCGATGGACAGTCATTGCATAAGCGGGTACAACACGGCGTATTTTTAATATTTCCTTATGCTTGTCAAATAACTCAATAGGAAATTGATCAACAAAGCGACCGTAATAACCATTATAATCAATATAAACGTGGCCAAAGCAAAAAAAGAGCACTTTGATTTGAGCGATGTGGCATTAACGAGACATTTATGAAAGGCAAGCGAGACAAGAAGTGGCTTTGACGAATTAGAGCAATTTAATATAAAAATTTAGTGCAGACTAAGCTCAGAAAGGGTTTTCGAGAGTACCCCGTATGGCTTAATAAACATAAAGCGAAAATTCCTTGTTCTCTGGCCTAAAAGTATGTTACAATATAATTTGTCAATAAGATTGAGTAGCTCTAACATTTCTTATGTATTAATTTGTTCCACAAAAATTGAATAAAAGAAAAAAACAAATATATATATTATGAAAAAAAAGGAGAATAACAGAACCTAGTTTTTCAAAGTTAATTATGTATCGATTTCACGCATGAGCAGAAGGAAAAATAATTCAGGAGTTTAAATCTTGTACCAATAAAAATACACATTTTTGTATGCAATAAGTTATCTAACTTAGGAATATTATTACTAAAGACATGCAGTATTGACGATTTTCTGCTGATCGGCGATTAAAGTAGTTATGTTAGTCGATGGATTAAGTTTTTTTTTAGGGTCTTCCATATCATATCATTAGAGCACTTCGCTCTATAAGTCAAAACTTGTTGAACCAGATCTCAGCTAAATAAAGTTTTCCGACATGCTCACGATATCCTTCAGTTTCGACCTCTTTTCAAAAGATATTACTTGACATTAACAGTTCATATCACATACTGGCAGCTAATTTATTGCCAAATATAAATTTAGATTCTATTTTTGCTGCGATTACCAAGCAATTTGTGCAGCTGCCAAGAACAAGTGGAGAAGTTTATCAGTTAAATTCCGTTTAAATCCATATGCTAGAACAGCCATAAATTACATCGAATAGCATTAAGCAGCGATTCAAAACTGTCATTTAACTAATTTTTGTTGATGTTAAAAGTGAGAGTGAGCGATTTTGTTGTCAATCACCCGATAGCAACAAGCAAAACAATATTGTGAATCCTCTTTAAGTAGCCGACGAAGTCTGATTGTTTAACTGACTGTCAGAAAAAGCTGCCTAAGCTCAAGGCTAACTGATATCTACTACATTAACTGACTTTTGATGGATCTCTAATCATATTGTAGTTGCATGAGGTGAGGCTTCGAACTTGCATGCCGGCGTTATGTATAGGCCACAATGAAGTGTCAATTATAAACTTAAAGCTCAGATATTTGATTTTATTTTGTATATCGTTGCTTTAAAGAAGTTAAAGCTGTGTAATTAATAAACAGTCAAATGCGATTCGCAACTGGAACTAGCAACTTGCACGTTGCAACTAGGTGTAAGTTCCGCTCACTAAGCGATCGATGGCTGCGACTTTAAGTAGCTGCTGAAAGAAGCTAAATAGGGGGGAAATGAAAAATGAAAAGAAAAACAACTTGAGCGAATGGTGGCATGAGGCACGCCCCTGGTTGGCAATTTGGTGCGCTTCGCTGCGCGTGAAAATTATGATTTTTGCTTTTGGGAAAATCTCATTAAGTTAAAGGCTGAAAAAGGATGCCGACGGGCCATGCCTGATACAGGCGTGGACTATTGCCTAGGCCATAAATACGGGTTATATGCAAGTAATTTGCATGCAGCTGGGACGACGATGTTGGCGGCATTTGAGTCAAATTGAAAAGCACATCGCCCGCCCGCGATATCCATAACCAGAATGGCAACAGCAACAGCGACAACAACAACAACAGCAGCAGCAGCAGCAGAAGCAGAAGCAGAAACAGAAACAACAATCCGGGCAGAGCAAACGTATTTAAACGCATGTTACGTAGTATTTTAATTAAGCTCACATTTTTATAGACATTTCTTAATGGCGCAACATAAATTTTGCGGTCTACCTAGAAATTGGCATCGAGCAGGGATCAAACCGCTGGACGGGAATTCTTGTGCAAAGGGTAACTGGCACAGCTTATAAAACGCACGGCAGGCGGCGGCTGCGGATGTGGCGGCGTCCCTGCTCATAAATGGAAAGTGAATTTAATGCCGTGCATTAAACAAAGTTGTGAAACTGAAACGTTTTGTATTCAAATTGAAGGAGGCGGCACACACATTCAAACAGCCACAGTCACAGTCGCTGTCGCAGTTGCGTGATAACTTCATTGCGGCTCGACATTTGCTATCTCTCTCTATCGTTCTCTCGACTGTTGCACGAGGCAACTTTGTATAGCCGCCTTATCGATGCAGCGACTGATAAATGTTTGACACAGTGTGTGGCTTATTTGAGTTACCGTACGTCCTCGTTCGCACCGCCGCACCAACACCTGTTCCACAGATCATGAACACACTCAGCGTGTCATTCACCCGGCAAACAGGCAATTGCAATTGAGCAGTAGTTGCACTCAGTGTGAGTAAGTGTGAGTAGTGTATCTGTATCTGGTAAATACGTTTTATGAGCAGCCATATGTACAAGCCGTTTAAGCTCTGCTTGCCCACACAAACACACATATTTCTCCTATGTATTCGTATTCGCATTCGAAAAAAAAAAAACAACTCACAAGCGTTTTGTTTGAACAAGCAGTAAATGCTTCAGTTGCTCCCAGTCCAGCTAAGCATTATGAATAAGAGATAAACAAAGAAGCGCAAAGTTATGAAACGCTGCAAAAAATATATTTTGAATTGTGACTGCATTACGAAATAGTCCAAATATTTAAAGTCGTATAACATAAAAGTAAGGGACTGGGATGAGCGATGAATATGCACAAGTTTAGAGTATTTGAAATAGCCGAATGAATATGGCTCATGATGAGCTTTAATACGAATTAGTATATGTATTTTCACAATAAGCATACAAAAACAACAACGTACAAGAAGCAGTTGTAAATGTATGAGCTATCAATATTTCATTGAGTCATCAAATTAACTGCTAGTAAATAGTGAATGCTTTATAGGACAATTTTAATTTGTATATAGCTTAAGTATGCATGTATGCGTAAATTTATTTTGAAAATAAAATCAAATTTCTTCGAGTATTTTTACTTCTTTGAACAATTATATTTAATCATAAATTTATTTATGGGAACTAATGTGAAATCTTTGAGCAATGCATCTTCTCTAGTGGACTGTTCACTTTTCGTTCAGTCATTCACTCTGTCATATTCAAATAATAATTTGAACTCTTTTATGCACTGAACATGCCCTTCTATTTGGCAATTAGCTCTGAAAAGTAAGATAATAGCATTTTTATTTATGTAATGTGCACTTAAGTAATAATATTGTATATATTGACATTCCGACGCAAACACTCAAAGATATTTATTTCAATATTTATTTCGAGTGCTTTCGGCCATTGTGCAACAGTTCAGTTCAAAGTTGAGCTGCACATGTTGCATACCTCATGTGGCAGAGGCGCTGCGAATTTGTTTCCATTTCGCGTTGATTCGAAATTGAATGATTTATTTGCATATGCAACATCGAAATGCACTCACCAGGGCCCCAAAATGAGGCGACTTTTAAGTGGCCGGCAGCCGGCTGTTGACTGAGCTATATAACACACATATATAGTGTATATATATATGGCTGCCCCTTTCCGCATTCCCCAAAAACTGTCGCCAACTGCTCCATTTCTCAGGCAAAGGCACTTTGGTGTAAAGCTTATTAACGAAATTGTATTTATGTCGTTTTTTTTTTTACTTCTCGCCTCTTGCGTCGTTCTTTATTATCGAGTTTAATGGATTTTTAATGAGTCTTAAGCGCAGCTTTTGACGGCATTTTAACAAAGTGCAGTTTCATTATCGCTTAATCCTGTTTATAAAAGCACTGCAGCGTTTTGTCATCGGTCTCAAATCGGTTTGCCTACATAATCTCTCCTTCTCCTTCTTCTGAGTGTCTCTCTCTTTCTCGCTCTCTATGTCTCGGGCTCCTAAGTTAAAGATCCCATCATTTCATTTCAAATTACATGTACACCTTGAATTTTTTTGGCTCAGAATTGCAGTATTGATTGCACTCAACTTGTCAGCTCGTCATAGAAGGAGTTCACCACTAACATGGCATACATGAGTATAGCTATGTATGAAATGATAATGCAGCAATTTAGGTATGTTTATTGAGCTTAAAGTTCAAATTGAAATTATCTATAGCTAGTACTGAGAACATAATTTTCTCAGCTCGAGAATAAATATCGAAATTGCTGATAGACAATTTGCTTCAAAAATCATATATCGATTGATTACAAAATGATTTTCGATTATAAAATCGATCAAATAATAATAGTTGCTACAACTATCGATAACTTATATTTGTAATTGAAACAATATACTCAATGCTCATATTTTTTAAATATATCAATTATCGACAACCGCAACATTAATCTATGCAAAGCATAAAGATTTGATCGCGTATGCTATCGATCGAAAGGTCACCCCGCGCTTACCAATTCTTAAGACCGCAATGGCACTCAGTAGAGCCGTCGCTATAGTACAAATTAAAACAATAAAATTTACTATAAGCCACGGTCCCAAGCAAGACGTGTTTTTCTGTGGTGAATGTCAAAAGTAATCAGTTTGACTAAACGATTTGTCGAACTCACTGTCATTGCTCCAGTAATCAGCAATAGATCACTGAAGGCCATTAGATAGAAGATTACCGAGAACCAGAACACACAGTACCGTGCGTCCATCTTATCAAAAAATACAACGAATGCTTGTGGCATCTTATCACGGGTCACATAATAGACGCCAAGGGATCCTAGATAAAAGTCCATAATCCCAAAAATGCAGCCGAATAGCATTGTCCCAAATTGCAATGATACGCAGCAGCAACATTTCATCAGCCGCATATTGATTGCACCAACTTCTGTGTCTGCTTAACAATATCTTTCCAATTCCTTCTCAACGCTGTATTAAGTTTATCGAAAATTTAACTGAAAGCAAATTGACTCTCTAGTGAACTTACGTTGCTTACGGATCAAATTTTGATAGCAGCACTAAAAACCTAACAAAACTTCTGAATTCCTTTGGATTTCCTTTTCTATGTATAATAAATGCTTGTGCAAGTTTCAGAGATAGTTTTATGAAACCTACGTTGACAGATATTTCGAAGGAACAACTTCTTTAGTTTCTTTATTGCTATAGCTTTACACCCCGAGCCCATTATATCTGCTAGTCTGATACATTTGACTTACTCTAATATGCTTTACATTAATTGGCCCTCTGCCAATTGCTTGGGAGTTTATTGTGAATAACTCTCGGCCTTCGCAGAAACAGAAGTATCAAAGTTAATTTTACTTATGGCGCAAAGTTCAAAATATGGCATGCATTATAGGTAATCAAATATAATTTGACAAACTGTAATTGCGCCAAAAGGCGACAAATCACATTTCAAAAGAAATGAATAATTCGTTTTGTGTGTCAGTAAAGGCTTTTTTGTTTATCAGTTTAAAGCAATCAGTTCGAGGGCTTGCGACCAACCTCAGAAGTACTTTTCTCAAGTGCTAGCAGGCGGCTCAAATCCGGCCTGTGACAGTTGAGGATATCAAAATATATTCTTTGATCGATTATGGTCCCAATTATGCCTCGTCAAGACAGTATTATGTGTCCAAAGTCCGAAGCAGTTCGGTATCTTGCATAAGAACTCTCGGCAAGCGTCGTTGCTGTTGACGGTGCAATTCATTGAGTGAGCCGGACAAGGTCGTTGGCTCTGTGGTATGCTGTTGGTTGGTATGTTGGTATGTTGGTATGTCGGCACTGTAGTATACTATTTGATAACAATTTTGGCACTGCGAATTGTGCGCGTGAGTGGCGGTTAGTATCTTTGAGTGCTTTTACAAGCCGCAACAATTGGTGTTGATTCTTTTCTTTTTGTTTTTCTTCTAGTTTTTTTTTAATTTTTAATTTTTTTTTTTATGTTTGGTACCGGGAATGTACCTCTGCTCTTCAAGCAGCCACTTCATTTATCGTCACTGGAATTTTAATTGAGTTAGCATGTCGTGTAAGTGAGAGCAGCGGCATGTGGGCGTGCAGTTGTGATTCAGATATAGCGCAACAGCCTGGCACACATGGTACAATAAGGGCGGTACCTTATGCACTGAGCTGGTTCATAGTTGACTGCACCACGTCTTATATATTAGAATTGATTTTTAGTGACTTTTGGGACTTAAATTTATTATTTGATGATAAATTCTAATCAACAAAATGATAAAGGTGTAGCGAATAAAATTTGTTGGCGGATTGTCTGTGGAGTTTATATAGGAGTCTTCCAGTTTTCTCAGCTAACCTCGGTGGTTCTTGGTCGCTTTGCTGTAACCATTTGAGAATTGTATGGTTGTGGCTGTTGCACAGGGACCCCAAGCAGACATGACTTGGGCATGCAACTATAATCTTAGTTGTGATAGTCGATATATAGATTAGATTATATTTGAGTTCAAGAAACTAAAAATAAAAATGGATATAAAATTTCTTTGTGAATGTATGATTCAATTAAACAACTTATCTGAACTGGGGCTCAATTTCTTTGTTCGAATATTTAATCTAAATGAAACATTGCAATTGACATTTGCAAATATTTTTAAGGGTTCGATTCGCAAATGAACTACTTCAACTTATTGGTCGTCCAACTTATAATGTTCTTGACTGTTTTCCATGCCAACAGGAAATGAAGATCAGTTTCCTAGGCGAAGCTCATCATTTATTTGGTAAATCCCCTGTTTTGAGCAGGTTCCACTCATGAATCTTCGTCAGCTTTAGTTTGAAATAAACCACTCCACTCATTTTGTATATCGGGTCGGGTAAGTGAAATGATAGATGCATACATATTGAAATGTATGCAACATACTTACTTGCTGGTTTCTTGTCTCATCTATCTTCGTCAAGGCTTTGGCTGCGTCGCAACGTAAGCCCTATGCAGATCTAAAAATCAATGTCCAGAGCTGGCCACCCACTGACCTAAGCGCAATAAGCAACTGATAAAGTTTGTACAGTCTAGGATCCATAGAGTACTAGTCTATTGGACATAGTTAAGCGGGCATTTCGGCTTGAGGCTATTTGCAAAAAACATAAAGTCTAATGAATAGGTTTTTAAGACCGAACCAAAATAGAAACGATGCGCTCAGTATGCTAAAATAGATATGGTCAAAGTTTGGATCGTATGCTCATATTTGCTAGGTTGGTGCCTGGCGGAATCTATGGGCATTTGTAGCTGTATCCGCTAAGCGCCCATCAGACCTGGCAGATACTCGTTTTGACAAGCCGCTGACAGGAAATTAACAGTTTCAATTACTTTTAACCAACGAGATAATTGGAAACGCTGCCGCTTGCTCTGGCGCTGGCGTGTGGCATAGCTTAAAGCATTTTGTGGACTTTTATTTCTGTTTTCTTTCTATTATTTTGTTATCTTTTTTTCTACCCTAAAATCGCGCGCTTTTTATCGCCAAACATAAATATTGTTAGGTTTGGTAATCCACAATAAAACAAATTATTTGACAAGCGTGTTAATTGATTTGATTCTCGTGCAATTCGCTTGTGGCAATAACTCAGTGCAAAAGTAACAGGAAATTATTGGTATGTCTTTTCGATTTGACGAACGAAAAATGCACTAGAAATCGAGATAATTTGCAAGCTGGCGAAATATTGATTAAAAATTTTTTAAAGTCATTTGAGTCAAGCTGTAAGCATATGATATGAACATCTTTATGGGGTGCAGAAGTGAAAAAAGTTGATTCAAAATGTCTGCGGATGCCCAAAAAAAAAAAAAAACTTTTACCAATTCAAGAAAACTATATACTAACACTCAAGTATACACAGTCTAGTTGAAAGTATTGACTTACAGAAGTCATTTACTCCATATAACAATAATCGATCCGTGACCTTTACAACAGAGTTTATTAATGATCGATTTTTTTTCGATAACTTAAATTTGACATCTAGAAAACTAGTTGTGGTCAACGGTTTTGGAAGTTTGCATAATTGAGAGTATTTATTTATTAACAGATCGATAAATATCGATATTATTGCATTCATTCAAAGCAGACACAAAATGTGTAAGGCCCTCGCCAAGGGTATCACAAACAGGTGCTTCACATGCAAATTCCTCACATATTTTCGCACTGACTGAGACTCTTTGTCCGATAATTTAAGTCACGGCTATTTTGACGGTTAATTGATAAACGATATAGTAAACATCAAGTTAAATGATGTATTGTAATATACATATTGAAGGTCACGCATTTATGCACGATTCACAGTAAATGGTTTGTTATCCGAAGCTTGTTTATTGTGCAAATATAATATAAATCTAGCTATGCAGTCAGCTGATCGCATTTCGCGTATTTGAATGTGAGGTATATAGAGTATATAAAATGAAGAGCCTTGAATTTAAATAGTTAATTGTACTTAAAATAATACGTCATATATCAGCGGTCTATTATTTCTATACTTTACAGCGTTACACAAACACAACAAGAAAGTTAGGGTGCTTATGGAAGACGAATTGTAAGTACTCTTCTAGGCATTTTATAGATAGCATGTATGATAAATATAATATTGTGGTATGCGGAAGTAAAATGGAGTATTAAATATATCGTTTAGGAAAACCGGAATGATATAGTAATTCGTTATATTAATTGTCTTCAGTAAGAGCAGTAAGATTCCAATCAATATTTCACGACAAAATGCTAATACCCTTCTTCAGGGTATATAAAATATACTTCGCAATAGAATTTGTGAGCCTTTATGGTATTTAAGCGGATGTTACCACACATTACGTCGATTCAACGAGCAACGAGCCACACAAGAAGATAACATAAAATGCGTTTTGCAATGTGTCTAGAAGCGTGTGGGGCTTTTTATATACATATGTACGACCGTAGACCTATTTTCTGTTTGTTTTAGACTAGTTAGCAATGCCGTCGGCATTCGCGTTGCATGTTACAGGAAATAAACAATATGTAATTATGCACTCGCATTGTTTCCAGCTCAAGTAATCGCTCACTGGCAAGGTGATCTTTATAACGGGACCCCTCCCTCTCTCTTCCTTTAGGTCTGTACCTCATGGATACATATATCTTATGACTTGACTGCACCAGAAAAAGTCATCATATACAGCCGGTTCTGGCTTGTCAACAAAAAATATGCCGCCCGCCAGACACAGCAGTTCAGCTGGATAGCCGGGGCCGTCCCGGGAGGCTCCGTCTCTCACTGCAGGCATACATATACTGAACGGAAGTTTGAGTTTTGATAAATGCTCATCTGTAAACCAAAAGGGAGAGTGCACAACAGCCAATAGCCAACAGTCAACAGCCGAACAATCAAAAGCTTCTTCCTGCGCTTCATCTTAAGTGGGTCAACTGCAGCTGACATAACTCGGTTGCGTATTGTGGCACTGAACGGCGTCTCTGTGGGTGTGGCGCATGCAGCATAAGTGAAAGTGGTGTAAGTTTTGGTGAACTCCAACATTATCTCATTGTTTGAGCTGTTCTTGCTCATTACTTGTGTAATTAAAGTGGAATAGTAAAATTCCAGAAGAATTTATTGCATATTCATATATATATATATTTTACTATATTTAGCTTTAACATAATACTCCTTTTAGAATAAAATAGTTGTTTTTGTTTAATTTGAGATATATATATATATATATATATATATATATATATATATATATTATCTTTGAAAGTAAGTATAATATGTTTGTAGTTTAAAAGTATACGGAGCAGACGGCTAGTTTCGATAGCTGCAACCGATTGCTTCACTGCCCTTCATTTATCATTTATCATTGAGTTTTAATGGCCTACCGAAAAATAAAGCTCTTATCTAAGTGCGCAAAAGAAGAGAGACTACGAGGTAGCCAAAGCGTGCAGTGTAGCGCTCTCTCAAAGAATAAATATATATATAATATATATACTATTCGGTGTGGTGTTTTCCCTGAATTTCGTGCTGTGTAAGAGGAAACATTGGGAGCCGACTCTTGGACCTGTCGATGTCATTCAATGCCACCCACTTTATCAACATCAGCGACGACAAGGCGGCGTCTAAAGAAATGCGTGTCAGATACAGATAGCGGGAAAAGGAGTGCGCCGCAATCTTGGCCACACACTAATACTATTACATTACAAAATAACAATAACAATGTCTTTCTGCCTTCAATACAATAACAATGCAATGCCTTCCAACTAGCGCCAGTTATTCAAATAAAACTTCAGTCCGACAGCCAGAGAGACAGACAATCTGACCGCCGGACAATCGGACTGCCGGTGCATGGGCTCGCCTACCAGCGTAGATACATAATTTAGTATCAGTATCATATTTTTTGTTCTTTTTTTTATTATTATATTTTTTGTATTAATCAATAAGAGCGTTGCCTTTTTTATTTTTTTATTTTGACAAGACAACCAACAACGCAGTTCCAAGCGCTGCCCAAAGCACTGCGGGACGGCTGCGAGGTGCCAGAGGCTAATGAAGATCCGCGACCAGGTGGTATAAGGCATTTGACCAGCTTTTTGGCAATCCCGATAAGCGAAAAATAAAACTGAAGGCGGGTATGTTCAACTAGTGAACACTCAGTACGATTGCTATTGAAAATTTAAATATACTTTACATCATATAAAGTACATTCAAATGCATGTTAGTAGTTGAAAATAATATCGATATTGATAGGTAAATTGATATAACTTTTCTTATAGATGGACTATCTTCATAATTATAATGATAAGGTTTTTAATCGATAACAATAAAACGCGAGTAGTTATCGATTCTTGGAAACAAACTCGATCTGCGTGTGATATACTCGCCCTTACGAATGGACTTCAAGTTAATATTTTTATAGCTGCTGCCACGCATCCTTCTGCCTGTTACATATATTTTAAGAAAAATATTATACCCTGATTTTAATTTCAATGGGTTCGGGATATAAAAACGGAGCTGCCCTTTAACCTGCCAAACCATGCCATCACTCCCATTAAAAGTTTAATGAACAAAATAGGAAAGTGACAGCGCCATCCGCATTGCCAACTTGATAAATCTGATGTTTACTTAACATTTATTATTTTATAAAATATAATTACCACTTGCGCTTTGCATTTGGCATTAAATGGACGAGTATCACTATCGCATACAAAAGCAATAATCGTCGAACAGACTTTAACCTGAAATCCCATCTATTTATAATATATGTATATACTATATACATGTCAGACCCATAATTTGGGTCCACTGCCCAGCCCCCATCAATTTGCGCCGTTCATAAATATTTACATAAACCAGAGCGTTAGGCAAAAAAAAAAAAAAACAAAAACATTTGCCAGACCAATTTGTTATTTTTAACAATTAGGTCTTATCTGCAAGAATGTGCTCAGCTAAAGATACCCTTTAAACTTTGTTCTTCGAGGATATTAAGATTAAAAGCAAACTTAAAGAAAACATATGAAAATATGTAGTTCTTAGAATAGCTGATAGACGGCAATCTCTGAACTAAGATAGATAGATTAGATAGATATTTATATTCGATCGAGTTTCCGGAATGGATGGAAATATGTGCAGCTTGTGTGGAGCATACAAAAGTTGACATATATGGAGTCTTAAGATCTGATAGTTTGTGAAATAATAAAGAAGAGATATAAAATTGCTTTACTCAACTAAATTTGGACAAACTTTCAGTACTATAGGGTATCGGAAATATATTAAAATATATTCAACAGTAATAATAAAACATTTACTAAAGAACATACATATATCGTAATTGCTGGGGTTTTTGAATGCCTTGCCGGGAACACATGCGCAATTTGTTTTAATTAATACCTTGGGGCCCAAAAACCGTTAACTCCTACACACACGCTTGTATTTAGCGCTACCTCAAGCATTGCCGTTTACAGGGCCAGACGAGAACCCTTAACTTAACCGTTATCTTAATGATCCACAGCAGACAACATTCCAGGAATGCCATTTGCATGCGAAATACCTCAAGCGAACCCAAACTAAGTTCAGTTGCCTTTTTTTGTTGTTGTCAAAACTCTTGACCAAATACTTTAATAACAAAAGGAATTTTATGGGATTTATCTATATCAATATACTGCGAGATTGCATTTGTTTTTTACGGTATATTAATAGACATCAACTCGATAAGACAGCACGCAAATAGCTCATGTCAATATGGGGCCACAAAATGAAGTCAAGAATTTATTTTATTTATACAACTTGGATGATTGGCAAATTATAAGCTTCCCGATATGATAGCAACTGGGATGGGTTGGCTGCTTTTATTTTAGACTGATAGACATAAATGAAAACGATAACTGTTTTCAGATAAGCAGCTCAGATTTAAAATATATTTATGATATTTGTCAACACGGTTGGATATATTCGATCTGACCAATATACATATATACATGCAGAATTGGGGTATTCCAAAAAATAGACTTATAATGCATATTTCTACTTAAAGCTTGTTGATTACAATTTGGTATAAAAGAGTGGGCTAAATAACAGATTGGTACACACATATCGTATATAATATTTAAGTACATAAAAGTTTGGTATATACATTTGGTATATAACAGTTGGGTATACAACGCTTAGGTATATATAACAGTTGGGTGCGTAATATGTCTTAGCTTGATATGGTAATAGCTTTGCAACCAATATATAACAGCTTGGTGTAAGACATTCAGATGTCTAACGGCTGGATATATAACAGTGATAACCACATATAACACTTATAACTATGGTTTAAGAACCCTCAGCTGGTCTAAGGATGCTTCGAAAGGTTTGACTGATAAAAGCTAGGTTATATGTGTATAGTATGAAGACGTAACCCACTACACATATAGAAAACCATTTGGGTGGGCAAGGCCAACAGAAAATTCTGATATCCCACATAATAGCCACAATTAGAGTGTGTCTAGCTGCACTATCAGCGGCGACTACTGACAAGCCATCAACCTCAGATATGAAAGGCTCCCCCAGTCGCCTCGAGTACGCCCCTTCGCTCATTTCTTGGGCCCAATCAAGCAAAGAAGAAGAAGAAAAGTGCAATATTTGCGCAGACATTAGCAGAGTCAACAGCGGCATATTTTAAATGGCACACAGAAGGGCGAAAGGGGCAGACCTTTCTCAGCAGTGGCAAGTTGCTCATATTGAAACGGAAACCGTCCTGTGATTGCCGGAAAACTTTTTCAAACAGCAAAAGCCTTTTAAGGCGAAAAACTGATTCTACAATCGAATGTGCCGACGCATAAATCAAGCACTTGGACATCAGCTGGGTCTTAAGTTTTCAATTGTTTTTGGTTTGGTTTTTGTTTGTTGATTTCAATTTCAAATTCACATGAATAGTCAGAACAGGCAACGCTGCGGATCATATCATGTATCATATCGATAAAGAAAGAGAGAGGCAGAGAGAGAGAGAGAGAGAGAGAGAGAGAGAGAGAGAGAGAGAGAGAGAGAGACGGAGTGAGAGAGATAGAGAGTGCGAAAAGTCTGTCCAGCTGTAAGTGTATCTATGAAAAGTTCTCGTTTGTTTGTGTTTGCTTTATGGGTCAGAGTCGATAAGTCGCAATGGCGCCGGTGAATCTCACACAAAGGTTTGGCCCGATTCAGTGTGTGCAGGATTCCCACCGAAGGTTTTTGGCCCACTGTAATTATTGAGCATAACGAATGGCTCGATATGCCTCATTTATCAATGCCCGTCATGACGATCGTAAAAAACACGTTTTATACTCGTGCATATATATTACTTTTTCGGGTATTATCGTGGTGCACGTTTTTAAAACGCGACACATACGCTGAATAACAAAAACTTTCCGCTTATAATCAAAACATTGTTAAATTGGCGCTCCACTGGGCTTATAAGCGAGCCCGCCATAAACAACGGCAACTACACCAACCCCGAGCAATAACAACAAACAAGTCGGCAATCAAAGCAGTAAAGGCACTGAGAACATTGCATTGATTTTACGGAAATATATTTTGATATAGTACAACACGAATTAAATAATAAATAAATACATGTATTTATTTCAAAAGAATGCAGGTGTTGTTTTTGTACTAAAGTATTTTTGTGTGTAGTATAGCTGTCATCCCCTATCCTCTACCTTCTGAAACACAATATTCTAAAATTAATATTTTCGATATTCGATTCGTGTGGCAGCTCTGCGACAACAGTTTAACTGTGTGGCAACTCTGCTAAATGCGCGCCGAAGTCTAAGCTCTTATCTGGGCAAATGCAATAAGAGTCAAATACTCAACGACACACTAACATATAGCAATGGGAATTTATAATGGCAATACGTAGAAGTACATATGGTTAATATCTACAGCTATCTTTGTTCGCATTGTTGTTGTTCATGTTGTTGCTGTTCTTGTTGTTGCTATCATTTTGCTTGTTGCCAAAGGCAACGTGGCCAGACCACAAAATGGTTCACCATCTATTGACAATTCAATTAGCGTTTTGAAATAATTTTTTGATAAGCATGGTTGTGGGATACCTTTTCGGGTATACCAAAGCCACAAGTACAACCACCTAATAACAAACTGTAAAAGTAAAAAAACCATACAGCAAACTTATGAAAGCAGAGTCTGCATCCTCTTGGTGAGAAATGAATTGTGAAAATATACAAGTTTCGTAGAGATTTCAAGACCTAGATTAAAATAAAGCCTAATTAGAGAAAATATTTAAGCCTGCCGAAAAGATTAGAGAATCTTGAATTTTCAATTTTCTCAAACATGCTAGAAATCAATATCAGATTTAAGTCTAAATTAATTAAATCATTTACTATAAAAATAATACAATCTGTTTTGTGTGTGGACTCAATGGCTCTGTCTCGCCATAAGTAGATTAAAATGATGACGAGTTCTTTTTGTTTGAGCATTCATTAATTGCTGTGGCGCTAGGTTAATTATTGGTAATTAGCAAAGCTAATGCAGGACTATAAAAGCGCTGAGACCAGCTAGGCGAGTGTCAGTAAATGTAGTGGAAGAAAAGCGAAATGATGAAATTCATTTTACTGCTTTTAATAGCAACTTGTCTAAGCTCAAAAGCCAAAAGCCAAGAACTGGATTCCTTGACTCCGCCAGCAAAGACCATCAATCAGAACAGCCACGGATATTCTGCAACTTCCGTAGTATACGCACATGTGCAATGGATTTGCCTGGGAAAGGTGTGGGTGCCGAATGCTATGCAATCGGGCGATCTTATCTGGGGTGCACAGATTGCCATTTTGGGCTATACCCTGGCGCTGTTGGCCTTCGGTGTCGAGTGGGTCCTAAGGCGTGCTCAATTTGCATAAATTGCGCTGCTTTCACACTCTGCAATTTGGCTATGTAAATCACTTTTTATCAGACCATTACAATCATGCGCTATAAAAACTTCGGTTTCACTGTGAGAAAGTGCAGTTCCTTGGAGAATGTGCGATAAGTTGGCGGACTGTGCTGTTTTCATAGGAACTACTTCAGCATTAGCTTAAGGTAGTTGCTTGTGAATGTGAAAAAAGACAAAAATTGTAGAAATAAAACGTTTTCTATTGCTGATGCAAATAAGGTGTGTTTCGTCTACTATTGATATATAAATCGGGTCAAAGGGATTTTTCGATCCGAGCCTAAAGCTAGAATATCTTTAACATATATATGAGGTCTTTTAACATCAAGACGAGAATCGATGATATTATAAGAAAGAAGCTTTTGAAAAAATAATTACCATTTTGAGTGAAGCACAGGGGGAGGCACATCAGATGAAATATAAAGATTTTGAGCACTTAAAATACGATTTTGGTGGAAAGTGATTATACCTTTAGAACTGACTTTAAAAATATTGACCTTACAGAGAATTAATTAATCAAGTATAGTTTTTTTTGATCAGTTTCTAATTAGGTGTATTTCAAAGTATTTGCAATATTTTTGGTTTGTCTTTAAATTGTATATATAATCAGTCAGCATGACAACAGTTAACATAGTTAATAACAAGGCTTGGCTATGCATTTGCCTTTGCTATTATCAAAGTCTCAGTTTTCAAATTATTCTAAAATTGTGGAATTGATGCTATTCAATTTGTGCATTAAGCAAGCTGTCATAATAAAAAACTTTTATAATTAAATTTAAAAAAAAAAAATAAAAATAAATTAAATTAAAGATGAGATGAGTCGAAGGAACTCAAATTTTTAATGAAATAGTTGATTTACTAAAATAATATATTAAATATAAATAATAAATAAATTAAATAATATAATGAACAAATCAAATTTATAAAAATTAATTATGATTATAAATAACGAAATATTTTTTCGTAAAATTTTCCACCCGCCCTCTGTCTTAACTTCCTTGTGCATGACTTTTAAGAATTGCTCTAATTGAACAGAGTAAATGTTATTTATTTGCTTAGCATAAAATTCTACTTTTCTCGTTTATATTATCAGAAATAGAGCTTTTTTGAAAATTAGCGCGTGGCATTGTGAAATTAGGAATCATATCATTTGTATATGATTACTCAGATAAGAGCTCTAAAATAGATATGGAGGTCTGGATTGTGCCTCCGAGTGCTATGAATCACATATATTATGCTATAAATGTGATCATATTAAGATGCGCATTGCAGATAGGATTTTTATCAAAATTAGGCTCTTTAAAATTTCCCCGAATTTCCATATTTTTCTGCCTGTTATCTGATATCGAATCGACAGTCTGAGAGACTGACTGTCGGTATTCGAAGCGCTGAGTCATTATGAAGCTCTTGGCACAGTTAGAATTATGGCTCAATCAGAGTTTTTGCTGTGCTCTATTGAAGTGCTGCTAATTTAACCCCTGATTGCCCATTTATTTGTTCAATTGTGTACCTAAGGCACACCTAATATTAACCCCTTGGCATTAATAACAGACCCTCTTGCATTAGCTTTATTAAAAACGAAGCGTCGGCTATTCGCTGTGTCCCAGTCTGGAATCAATTCAATTCGATTTCACAAAGACACTCGGCCAGACTTTGAATTTATTGTAGCTGCATAACTTTGACTTACGATTTGGCTAGAGTTTTCAATAAAGTAAATGCGTAATTTATGAAATAATTTATCTGTGCCGTCTAGCAAAAAGTGATTTTGTATTTTATAGCTGTGCGCGAGCTCTCTAAAATGTGCATTTACTAAGTCATAAAAAGACTTAAATTACATATAAATTGTAAGTCGCCAACGGGCCAACAGGCCAACGGGACCATAAACCAAAGTTGATCGGGTAAAACTTGTGTGAACCCTATTATAAATTAAAATATATTTTTCTCTATAACTTAAACTGTTATTGTATTTATGAGTTTATTATTTGGCTCTCAGAAAATATATAACATGTCGGGGAAGTAAACATTTAAATTATTGACAGTTTACAATTATTTTTTTGCCCTTATATGTATACCTTAAGATATACGTCTATATAAATAAAAAAACAACCAACAAATGTTTTCTTGTAGCCAATCTGTGCTTTGATTTATATAGAAAAATATACATTTATAGATATATTATTTAGTACGTTAGTTTCGACTGATTGATTTGACTTGTCAGTTAAAATTTTGATTTCGAATAAATGTTTTCTTCTAACACTTAACTACAATACAATTGGCTTACATTTGATTAATTAATGAATTGTATTTTAAAATATTTATTTATATTCATAGATATTTTTATAAAAAATCATTGAAAATAACTTTACCTTTCCGTAAATAATTAAAAGCCCATCTAAAATTTAATTCGATTGCTATATCGTGGCAAAAATATTTGCATATTCATCTGCGCACTATAAATTGCTTTACGCTTAATTAAGTTTGCAAATTTCTGCTATTTATGGTCAGCACTTGGCTAATGGCATTGTGTTCTCTGGTCTCTTCCCCTGTATTCCCCTTTAAAATTGTGAAAGGCATTTTCACAATTGACCAATTTGAACTGAAGAGGTTCAAACATTTCTCACACACTCAGCAATGTGCCCCAGGCGCTGTAAATACTTCAAGTATGCTCAAAACACTCGAAAGTGTTGAATAATTCAAATAGCTGAAGAAGAAGAACAAGATGAGTGCTGAGAGAGACGAAGCCTCTGGGCTGGTGCATACCGGAAAAAACATTTAAGCACCTTGCGAAAAGCTCATTTAGTACAAATAAATTCGAGCTATGAGTTGGACAGACTTCACGCATGGCTTATTAAAAAAAAAAAAAAAACAAAAAAGGAATAAAATAAAATTTAAAAAATGTAAAAAAAAGAGAAGAAAACAGAACGACAAATATTGTAAATTCATGCCCAAGGAATTTCAGACATCTCAGTTATTTATTTCGGCACATTAACATCGAGACACCGAGACAACGAGACAACCTTAGACACGAGCCCAAACACAGGCCAAGCACTCACGCCCAGGGGGCACATTTAAAATTGATTGTAAAATAAATTGAAATAAAAAACAAAAAAAGGTACATAAATTCTTGTGCGAAATTAATATGTAAAGAGCTTTCGCACATACAGTATAATTTAATTAGCGAACAGTTGTTGGCATTTTACAATTATTTACTTCAAGCTTCCGCTGTACTTGGACATATTCTTTATAATACCCTTCATTATAATTGGATGATGTGCAATGCTTCAAAATAATTCAGATTATTGTGGAGAAAGATCCATAAATAAAGCAAAATATGAAAGCAAACTACATTCTATAGGAACTAAATTCAAATCAGCTAAAAAGAGCTATCAATATGATATACAATGTAATTTCTGCAAGGACAACAATTAAATTACTAAGCGTGCTCGATTTACAGGGTATTTGCAAGAGCAGCTACTTTTTCGATTGATTCTATTTATTGTGATTGATAAATTTGGCAAATATTTGCTATTGCCCAGTGCAAGTGTCAATTTATATCGTATTGTATTTTCATTTCCATTGATATTTTTTTAGGGCAGTGACAATCGAACCCGATAAAATACTTGGCATAACTTTGATGGGTTATCATTATTGGCTGGGGCTGGGGCTGGGGCTGTGGCTGGGTGCCGTTGGGTTGGGTTTGTTTTGTTCCAACTAAATTGTTTACAGTGACATAAGTTAGCAGGTTTTTAAATACGTTGGAATGTTAAGTAGATGAGTAACAAATGTTACGTTCCTCAAATAGTATGCGATAATATCAATAAACAAAAGAATACTATACGAGCTACATAAACAAATACAATGTAACGAATCGTAGAGGCACTTCATTATGTAGATAATATTACACACCAGTAGAAAAACATATGTTTCCCTGAATATATATTTCTTCTTGTTTACCAAGTGGAAGAACGAGTGTCTTAGTAGTGTATTTTTGCAAAATTCCCCTTTCAAATTAACAAGTTATTAAAGCAAGACATGAAGACGTGGCAAATCTAGCAGAGCTCTGAGTCGAAATGCCCAAGTTTAGACATCTCAGACAGGTCTTTAGATCATTTGGCTTGGTATATTATTGGCGTATGATTTATTATTTGAAGATTCGTTATTAAACTACTCACCATCAGGAGGTAAATAATCTTGGCATAGACCGTAAACTGTGGTAACCTGAAAGTAAACGACAAGTTTAATATATATAATTAGATATAAATGATTTAAATTTATTTAAAAAAAAAGATTTGTTTTGACAAATGTATTTCCCCGTTGGGTTTGTAATTTACGTGTCACTTCATAATTGCCTATTACAAGCTTATTTAACGAAAATGCAACAGAAATTACGTTTGTCAGGACCAGCCCATAAGAATTTGAAATTTATGCTACTTTTTCAATTAGTGTTTTTTTTTTTTTTTTGTGCTCATTTTTTTCAGATATACTTTTCGACGGGGTTTCCCCCAGGCTCCAGTGGTGCCGCCTTGTTGGGTAAGTCGAGCAGATAACTTGAGCACCTACCTCTAATATAAGATATGACAAGATATCAGATCACAAAGCAACATTAAGCCAGTTGTTTTGAACGAGTGTTTGACATTTGTTAAACGGCTCGCAAGAAGTGAAACTCGCCCAGATAAATTCTAAGCAATAAATTCACTGGAATTTATTATGCAATTAGTTAAAAGGCTGCCACGGCAAACGAGCATAAATTTAACACTGACCAACAAAAGTAGCGCACAAGGAGTCAAACGTGATTGCCCAGCGTCAGCTGCTGCTCTTGTCAGCGCAAACCAAAGCGCCAAAGAAAAGCGACTAAAAAATGTTAGAAAAGCTGTAAAATGCAGTCTGCCTTAAAGCTCGAAGGATACATTTTCAACTGGTCTGCGATAAGACCTTGAGACTCTTATGTAATCGCACAGCACACAGCGGAATTGTTGACAAGTGTTAAAGTAAACGGGTCGGCAAATGGGATATGTGAATATTTGAAACGAAGAAATTGTCTCAAATAGCAGTTAGTTAGTTTCTTATTGTAAGTAACTTAAAATTCTATTCTATTTCTAAAACACTCCTTTGATCTGTAAATATTTACAAAAATGTTGCTAAGCTGCCTGTGGTGTAAGATTCCCTATAGCTTTTCCACTAACGATTATACCAACATTCAAGTGAAACTAATAATTTTTTTTAATGAGTTACGATAATGAGTTGAATGAGATAACTAGCGAGTTAGTATGGGAGAGAGATGAATGAAAAGATGGAATGAAAAAATATTGAATAAAACTTGGAATTTGTAATAAGAATTAGTGATGAATCCCTTGATGAAAGAGGCGTGGATGAGCTATGAGTTTTGATTGAATGAAATTGCTTTATGATATTTGATTTATATAAGATATATTAGATATTTGATCTTGAAGAAAGTAGTATCGAAATAGATATTATTTGTAAAATTAGAAAAAGCATTTCCACATAACCTTCTGAGCTTACATTACCACATATGTATTAGCTATTTACACGAAAATTTCAACTCATTGGCTTTAACTTCCGAACAGACTTTGTTAACTGTTATACAATTCAAAGGAACTTGAGGAAAATCTAGAAAGCTTGTTAGCCCTACCCACATGCCAACTACTGACAGAGTTGGCCAATAGGCCCAGAGTTCAATGAGTTTAATGAAACGAGGCTGCATTGGCTGCGCTTTGAAGACAACTTTAATATAGCTGCATTTGCAAAATAATAGTGGAGACCAGGCGGCGTTGCTTGGCCTTGGTATTGCCGTTGGCATTACTCTTCCCATAGTAGTTCGTATCAGTCAGCCGATAGTTGCCCGGTCGCAGATAAACAGGAATACTCTTGTCCTCCAGATGAAAATTGCGCAAATCATAGTAGCCCTGAAATATAAATACAGTTATTTCTGCTCATCATTCTCCACGAGGAGCCACCTACAGCTTTCATGGGACAGATGCCAGATAGATTTCCGTACTTGCGTACATTGCGAAACCAGACGCTGGGTAGGCTGCTTGACTTCAGATCTTTGACTGATTGACAGGTGTCTACATCATAGTTGAACAGAGTATAGTAGTTCCTAGAGTTCTCGATCTGGAATTGTACAGTTATAGCCGTACGCATGGCTGGCGGTAGTGATCTATTGATATAAACATCAGCATTCAGATAGCCCTCCGTCGATAGCCAACTCTTCATTTTCGCAAAGTATTCGATATTGTGCTCGTAGCTAACGTTTGTGAATTTGCTACGTAACGACATGGCTTCAAAAGTGAAATGTTATGGGGAATATTCTATTTCGAAATTGAATTATATCCACTTACTCAGAGCTGTGTGCAACGGACTGGTTGCAAGCAGCAAGAAGTGAACCAAGAGCAGATACATGACTTTCTGACTGATGTTGCAAAGAATCAATAGAAATATAATTTACTAAATAGAAAATTACCACGGCCCGTAATGAGCTTATAATGAGAAATCAGCTTAAAATTAGATTGAGGATAATCTTGATCAGTTATTAGTTTGATATTACATATATTGCCGGAAACTGATAGAGCATATCGAATTGGGCAACGAGTGCAAAAGTCACCCAAAGTTCTTCAACAATGGATTTAAATAGAGATTGGAAAAGTTTTTCTGTTATAATTAAATTTTGTATACAAGGTTGTCTACATTCGATAGACCCATCTGAGGTTGCCTATATTCGACGGATCCACGTTTTCTTATTTTTAAATCAAAGAAAAACGTACTTATACCAGTTTCAAAAACAAAACTTGACACAACATAAACTGAGAAAAGTTTGTAAATATTTCGCAAATAATAGCAACAACAATTTCCAGAAAATGTTTTCTGCCAACGGCATTTTGGCGCAGTTGTCAAGCCAAATGGACCAATCAATTGATCAAGTGTAAATCTAGCAATCTATTAAATGCTTTCAATCAGCCAATCATCAGCTTCAAATTGATTGACAACATGTTGACAGTTGTATAAACGAATTGAGCTGCTGCCAGCTGAAGTGCATGTGTGTGCGTGTATGTGTGTATGTGTGTATGTGTGTATGTGTGTATGTGTGTACGTGTGTGCGGACCCCCCATACCGAGTTAAAGCGCCTGCCACATAAACATTCAAGTTCAATTTCTTTGGCTCTTTGGCAGAGGCAACTGCAGCTGACAAGCTAACCGTAAAGCAAACTGAAAGTTGCATCTAACACATACACCTGACGTTGGTGTTGTTGTTGATGTTTATGTTGCTGTTGCTTTTGTTGTTGTTGTTGTTGTTGTTGTTGTTGTTGATGTTGCTGTTGGTGCTGTCATTGTCGTTGTTTGTCAAAGCGGCGTTTAATTGGAAACACAGTTGGGTGTTGGTTTTGACCGGTCTCCGGCTCCGGCTGCTGCTGTCTTCATCAAGCACAACGGCAAACTGTGAAGCGCGGACAGCTGATGGATGCGGACATTTCGATTCATTCTCGAGGCTAAGCCAGTCCAAACTGGACGAAGTCCGAAACTTGTTTCACAAAATAATCAAATGCTATGTTACGCATACGCCACGACTTACAACCGACTTGAGAAGAAATGCTCAGCAGTTTGTGTCTGTTTCTTTTTTCTTTTTCCTTTTCTAATTTTTTTTTTATTTTATTATTATTATTATTATTTTTTTTCTTTTTACTTTTGATTGCTTCAACTGAATTCAGAGCTTGCAGTTTAATTGCAAATTATTCAAATGCTCCACAGACGGCGGCAAGTCGCGCTTTGCAGCTGCCGTTGCCGCCTGCTGCTGTCATAACCAGTCGCCCCACTGCCACGCCCCTACCCCTCCCCTGACTCAATTGTCGCTTTGCAATTATGTCTGAAATTAACAACAGCGCCCGCAACTGCCGACCTAAAAAACAAAAAAAAAATAAAAAAAAAAATATAAATATATGTATATATGTACAATATATACAGCATGTGAAATGTGTAAAAATATTTGAATGTATTTTTTCTCGTTTGTTGTCAAATGAAATTAGGCGTGGAATGTAGTTTGAACTTTGGCTAAAAAATTATAGTCACAACGGAAATTTTTTGTTTTCTCTTTTACTACTATAGTTAAATATATATATATATATATATATATATATATATATATATATATATATATATATATATATATATATATATATATATATATATATATATATATACTTATATATATACTATATATATATATATATATATATATATATATATATATATATATATATATATATATAATTATATATACTATTTATTTTGCTAGGCGCCACATTTAATTTTTTTTTCTTATCGCTAAAAAATGTTAATTTATTGGTTTTGTTTTTATACTCGTTCACGAAGTGAAAAGAGTATATTAGAGTAGAGAGTATATTAGCTTGTTTGCAAACATATAAAATTGGACAGATCCCACAGTATTCGAGCTGTATGAGCGTTTTGAGATATGTAACTGTTGGCACTTCGTAAGTTTACTTCGCAGTAAATGTATTTACATAGTCTGTTCATTGGGGCGTGACAAATCGGAAAATATTGAATGTTTCGAACAATTCTAATTTCTTTCGGACGATGAACGAGTACTATTCAGTCGCTCGTCCCCGATTCCAATGATCTTACAGTATTTTTATTTCAATATTGTTCTGTTTTGTTTACTTTACTTGCGTATTATCGTTGTACAGATCATAAATGATATACTGCTTAGAAAGCGTGTGTTTGTTGCCAGGCGCGTTTGGTCAGCGATATCAATGTTGATATTCTTCTGGTAATAAAACGACATTGCACTTGGCAGTATCCCAATGGGCTGCATCAACACGTCATTTCATATACCATGTAAATTGTATGCTAAGGGTATTTGGGGCACAAGCCGGCAGTATGTTGTTTTGTGACACATTTTTATGAAATTCAGACCAACATCTTAAGGGTTTTGTTATATAAATTTTCTTTTCTGTCTCTTTTACTAATGGTATGTACCATTTATATGTGATATTAAAGCATTTCTAACTAGTATTAATGGGAATTCCGCTCAGACAAAACAATAGTTTCTGAAATGCTTTACCAATGCATTGGCATTATGGCTTTTAGGATGTTAGAGGGTATCTCTGGATCGATTATTTGTGCTAGGAGTTGCATAGTGATTATTTTATATGGTGAATGCATCTGTGATGAACCAACTGGGCTCACTAGAAGCCCACCACGTTAACATGGCCAATGTGCAGCAGTTGTTGTTGTTGCAGCTGCAGTTGTTGCCGTAGCTGTTGCTGCTGCTGATGTTGGCTGCATCTTAAGTTGCATTTATATGCAAATAACTTAAATTGTTTTCAATTTGCCTTGGTCGCCACATTCCTTGAACAGAGCTGCAGCTAATTTTATGGCTAATTGTCAGCTCGCCTGTTTGCTGCTGCTGCTGCTGCTGGTGCTCCTGCTGCTGCTACTGCTGGGCGATTGTTGATTGCTGATGAAGTTGTGATATTTGCGATAAAAAATGTATGTGATAAAAATTATAAAGCGTCGATAGTTATAGTCAAGAATTTCTTAATTGCCAATAGCAAAGCAAGCTGGGCAGCCAGACAGCTAGCAAGCCAAGCAGGCGGTCGAATCCAATCAATTGGCTATAATCTTTGTACAAAAACAGGACAACGACCAAAGTCGAGCAAAATTGTCAAAAGCTTTTAAATAAATATCAACGTTTAGCTATTCTGACCAGTTTAGCTTAGCTAGCCTACTTTTTGCTAACAAGTCTGAGGTTTTGACCTAAAAATTTTAATGTAATTTGACACTTAAAGAGCGTTTAGCCTTGAGGCTCAAAAGTAAATTTCTGTGAGTGTCTCCTTATCCAATCGGAATCTGTTTCTACATAAATATTCCTTGACAGACAAAAGAACAGACCCGAAAATGAATCAATGCGGAAATACATTTCGTGCTTGCTTTCTGCTTCATTTTCCAATTTATGTAACAATCACAAAGAGGAAAAAAATCCCATTTTCAGATGTATTCAAGTATGTAAAATAACAAGTAAGAAAGTTTTAGTAAAGGCTGTTCGACTACGAGATTCCCTTTCGAGGAATTGATATTTCAATATCTCGTCGCTTCTTTTCCATTTATACATGCATACACGCATATTTGATGGAAGGGCGTGGATTTTGGGGTGGGGTGGAATATAACAAAGATCGAAATTCAATAAAATACTAATGAATATATTTGAAAATTTGAGATTAGCTCTAAAGATGTACGAGGGCTAAATCGACTTACCTCGTCCCCCTGATCAAGAATATATATACTTTATGGGGTCTGCCACGCCTCCTTCTGCCTGTTACATACATTTTAACAACACCATTATACCCTGATTTCCCATTTTTAATGGGTTCAGGGTATAATTATACCCTGATTTCCCATTTTCAATGGAATACAGAGAATTCCCCAAATAGAAACGAAGTTAGATGGTAATTAGATGGTAAAATGAAATGAAATAAAATAAATAAACTATGAACTATTATATTCAATATGTGTAGGTAAACTTCAGCTAATATTCGTACTCTAACACTCAAGCACATCTGTAGTCAGTTGCTTCAGCTGCTGCTTTTAAAATTGCATTCAAATGAAGTGTTGAACCGGTTGGCACCAACCTTTTTCTTAAGACACTGGACAATCTGTCGTTTCGATTTAGTGTACAACTTCTATGCAATTGATATTCATATATGTCCGTAAAGTTGTCATTATGTCAGCGAGGCTGAGCAATCTACTAAACTAAAGTAATGTTTTAATCAGATAACCGCGCACAATATCAACACAACTGCCTCACATTGCAATTACAATTACAATTACAATTCCATTTACAAAGTTGTTGTTGCATCATAAAAGTAGCAATCACATTTGCATTACATGCTTCTTGTTCCCATACACTTCGATTACCGTTCCCACTCTGGCTCCCCCATTTAGTTACAGTCAATGCAAGTTGATATGGTACAATCGATTCATACTGCGCATTTTCGATTCGCCCACTGCCTACTAGTGGGCGACTTGAAACTGAACCCAGGGTGTGCTCTGCCCTCGGAAATATCATCGTCGTAGGGCCATCGAGCAGATTGTCTGAGCTGCGGAGCTATGGATAAACGTGCGAGCCTCATGTTATATGGATACAACGCAATTTACATGTAATGAATAGTTAAAAATAAACGATCTTTGGAACTCTGAGCTGTCAAGTGGTTTTTGGTGACACTTGAGCAGTAACGCAATTAATCAATCGTCTTCGTTACATGAAAGTTGCATGATCAGTGCGTTCTGAAATAACAAGTGAGAAAGCTCTAGTCGAGACTGCTGGACTACGAGATCCCCTGAACCCTTCCAGAAACTAACATATCAAAAATTCGTCGCTTCATTTCTACTTACACATGCACACACACATACGCACGAACGTATAAGCAAGCATGGGCGGCAGTGTGTGTGAACTTATTTATTTAATAACTTTTTTTGTAGACGGACAATTGTCGACTCAGCTCGTCCCCCTGATCAAGAATATATATACTTCATAGGGTCTGCCACGCCTCTTTTAAAAAACCATAATACCCATTGATTACCCATTTTTAATGGGTATCCGTATGTCTGTCCGTCCGTATGTATGAACGCCTCGATTTCAGAAAGTATTTATTTTGTAGGTCCGTACATAGCACGCAGATATCAAGTTTGTTTCCAAAAATCGATAGCTACTCCCCTTTTTTATTATCGATAAAGGCCTTATCGAAATCAGATACAAAAATTGATTTCCTACACGTATAGAGCTAGAGTCTCCAAAATTCATATGTAGTTTTTAGAATTTCGGTTTTTAATTTAATCTACCCGCACAAAATCCAACTCATTCCCTCAAAATTTGCAAAAAGCGTATTTCAAATGCTAAAGACTCGTTCCTCGAAGGGTTGAGGTGATCATAAAATATCACTTGTTTTATTTCTTTTTATTAGAGATATATGCATATATGCTGCACAGATCATTTGTATTTCGCATGACTCATTGCTAGATTTTTAAGTATTCTATAGTTCAAGACAGCACTATATATTATAGATATATAATATAGAATATATTATTATTATATTGTATTATAGAATATATAATAGCTGAGCACTAGTTAAAGTTTTTAGCCCGTTTTTTCTAACAGAGTTGTATTTCATTTACTTTCCCTTAGTTCTCCTTAAATGATCAGATTGTGTTCGTTGTAGTGCCTATATCCCTTTATTTAACATAGGAACTGAACATAGTATCTTAACTGTTAACTAAATTATTCGTTTTTTCTATCGTGGCGCTTTTTTCTGTTCTGTCCCAAAAATATTTATTTTTCTTTGATTCACATCTTCTTAATTTTTCTTTATAAATCCGTTTTCCTTCTTTTAATTAAGCACTTTTCTTGAATGACACATTTTTAATTTATTTTCGTATGTGTTTACCCGTTTACAAGTTATTTGCCCACAGAGTTCAACGAGCTGTCTGCTATATAGCCATTTAATTGCTTCATTTAATTGTGCAATACAACAATAACAACAACAACAATAGCATCAGTAATAACTACTGTAAAAAGTTTGCTGAAGGGCGCTTCGGTTCGCACATGTTGCTCGCAATTACAGCAAACATTTAGACGCCAGTTATTATATTATACGATATTTATATGCTATTCGCAGTGCTTCGATGCCAACAAGTTTCCAAGCATTCGGAGTGAGCTGCCAGCCAAGGCATGCGCTCGGCTACGACTAGGAAATGCCATTGAATACACAAACACACACCACAGCACCCAGCCACCCACACACTCACACATAGGGGAAGCCACACCCACAGTCACCCTGACATTGAAATGCATCCATATTAATGCGAATCTAACTGTTAAATCGAGCTGCCAACCAGACCCAGCTGGAGACCCCGCTGCAGTACCACTCACTATTTCAGACTCACTCGCAGTCGCCCTTCCTCCATCTGTTTATCAGGCATAGTCGGCGCTTTTGCATTGAGTTGTCAGCGTCTGCTCTTAGCACTTTATTAAATGATAGTTTATCGAGCTGTTTACTCGGCTTTGTGTGTGCCCGATAATCATAAGATTGCTTTAGGAATTGTAATTGAAAATAGCGAGGGAGAAAATAGCATTACTTTATGACTTTTGGTTTGCTTAAGTGGTTATTGCATTCGCAAGTTGTGTCTGATTATTAGAGGGCGTGAACAGACTTTGGGTATATTACAGATAATATATTATAGCAAATGCAACATTTAAATATTATATATATTTTAGGTAATCAATAAATTTAAGATCTGTTTTTATACTTTTAAGTGGTCTGTGGCTTATACTCCAGGCAGAAGCAACTCCGAATACTCGTTCAAGGCCCCAACAACTGTCACATTTAATCAAATATCGGCATCTTCAGACTGCCCTATGAAGACTAACCACATCATAGGTTGGCTATCTTAAAACTGTAAAAAAGAAAGTTTTAATCTCATCTCAAATGGTATATGACGAATGGTAAATTTAACATTTCACTAACCCAATATACTCATTTCCCTTTGTTGGCGAGTATAAGCATTTGCTATTGCCCTCAAAAAAAAAAAAAAGCTTTAAATAGTTTTATAGCTTAGTATACACATAATAAGTGTCATTCAAATCAAATAAATATCATCAGTCAAAGTAATGTTTGCATAATCAGAATTCTTTCAAACAAATATGAACGTTGCAATGCGATACTACCGACTGCAGAATACTTATGAAATACTTATGTGAAAACACTAAAACGCCTTAAAACCATAGACTCATTTGACATTAGTGAATTAGTATAAACAAAAAACACAGTTATTGCAATCATAATTTTATTTGCATGCGGCTTAACTATCATCAGTGCGTATAAACTGTTGAAAGCCTTTGCACTTCATCAAATTTTAAACTCATGTCCATTTGCCAATATATATTAAAGTAGCTTAGGTCAGTAATACCCTTTGATATTTGCGAGTGTGTGTGGGGGGTGTCGACTCTGATAAACACTTGCACTTTTTAGTTTTAGACAGCGGCTAGACGTCGGACACCCTCCTGGCGTCGCTCCCGAGTCAACATTCAGTCGATATTTGATCAGAATCAGAATCAGAATTCAAGTCAGAGTCAGACTCTTGTTGGCTGTGCATTTGAATTTGCAGTCGAGCCAGAAGATACAAAAACAAAAATATTTTCACATGCGTGTCAAAGCAAGTGGCACGGAACGCCCACAGCGTCCTTCAAAAGCTAACAAATAGTCTAAGCTATGCAGACGCGCATCCTTTCACCCAGGGACAGAGACAGAGCCAGAGGCAGAGCCAGAGGCAGATACAGAGACTCAGTTGCAGTTGTAGTAGCAGTTGCAGTTGTAACTTTCCCACAGTTGTTGGTGTTGCACTTGAGTGGGTCGGCCCGCAGGCGTGATAAGTGCATAAAGTGTTAAGTGGCAAACACGCAATTCGCCATTCCACGCAGTTTTCACATTTTCACAATTCCACAATTCATGATCAAGTGCAATCTTTTGACATTAATATGACAACAAAAGGAGTTGGCAAAGGAGGCGGCAGTCGGCAGTCGGCAGTCCACACAATGCCCCAGCGCAAAATCAATTATGCGCACGAGGCACACAATGAATGACAACTGCAACTCTGACCAACTTGGGGGACTCTGACTGGAACTTCGCAATGATTGAGCATGCGACAGGCGCGCAGTGACAGGCGCTGATGCAGCTGGGGCCATATGGAGGAGGAGTGGCAGGAGGAGGAGTAGCAGAAGCTGCGCCGGCGCAGAAGCATTTGCCATGCGGCTTGATGAATGTCTGTCAAATTGCTGACACGTACGCAGTCCTCCTCATCGTCGTCGTCGTCACCGTCGTCGTCACCGTCGTCGTTGTCTCTGACATTGACACAATGTTGTGTGGTGTGGTTGAGGAGCTGCTGCCTCTATCTTAAGAGCAACATTGTTGTTGCTGCGCTGTTGTGGCATGAAAATATTTCATAGCATTTAATTTCAACTCATATGCTGCCTGTCATCTAATTGAGTTGTTTCGCCGCACAAATTTATCGGCATATATATGCAGCATATTTCAAATGCGTCGATGCCAAGTCGCTTGACTGACTTCCTCCTCCCCGACGACAACTCACGGACTGAGCAGCAGCAGTTCCTCAGCTGCTGTGGAACATGTTTATGCAATTTGCTGGTGTACCAAACTGTATAACTGGAAGATTGGACTACTGGCCGATGCCTCCTCGGCTTGTCTTATCAAATGATTTTATTTATGCTATGGGCGCGCATGTGTGTGCGATAATTGGATTATTTACTTTCGCGGCTTAGCAGCCAACAAAGTTGTGAAAATTGTCGGGTTTTCGCTTTCTATCAAACTTGGTCGATCATTGCTGGTGGTAACCAGCCCAAGTTGTTGCTGTTGTTGTGGTTGGCTAATGGAGTCTATTTTTTTATGTTAGTGGCAGTTCGACTTTAGACTAAGCACTTCAAGTTTAGCTAAAATCGAAATCCCTGCCTCGCCTGCAATATAAAAATTACCTGTGGTTTTATGATTGTTTCGTTTTTGTTTTTCTCTTTATTTCTTGATTTATTTATGTCTAAGGCTAATGGCATATAAAATAGAGGTTAACAAGCAAAACTGCTGAATGCGAGCTTGGCAAAAAAGTTGAAAGTTTTCGCAAAGAAATCAGTTTAAGTGTAATTTTCTTTTAAACAAAGTTATTGCTTGTCTGAAACAAGTCAGCTGTGGATTGCTTCAAGTAATCTTTAATTAAAATATTGTACAGAAAAATTAAAGTAAGAAAGCTCTGGTCGAGACTGCTCGACTACGAGATCCCCTGAACTCTTCGAGCAACCGACACTTCAATAATTCTTTTATGCATACACAAAAAAAAAGAAAAAGAAAGACACATGAACATACACACATACGCACGGGCTTTGGTAGGCTTACTGTGGGATCCTAATTGTCTAATAACTTTTCTTATCGATGGACTATCTTCACAAAACAAAGATTTGTATTTTGGAGTATTTGGGGCCGGTTCCCAAAATATAAAAAAATCGAAATTCTACAGAATTAAAAAGTATTTTTTTTTAATGTGGAGACTCTAGCTTCAAAGATATACATATATATATTTATAACTGATTTTCGATAATATTTTTAATCGATAATATTAAAACCGAAATAGTTTTCGATCGTGCAACACACATACATTTAACAAAACCTTTATAGGCTGATTTCCCATTTTCAAGGGGTACAATATATGTATATTTCCTGCTCATTTCATCTAACCATTAAAATTTTGCATTTTACATTTCAGGTTTATTCTATAAATTATTTTTACGTGTCCTCTGGCAATTATCTTCATAATATGTCATGAAATCAAAGTCAAGTCGTTTTCGTCAGAGGATAATTGAAGCATTTGAGAGGTTTTACTAGAACAAATTGCACAAAGCTAACAACTTGAACTGAAATGGAATATCTGCGATGTAATTGTTATGTATGGAAAATGGAGTTGATTGTTTACATTATTGCTTACAATATGGTCATTAATCGTAGACTTTCAATTATATTTTCAAGAGACCTTCCAGTTAAGTTAAGGTCCAAGTAGCCTTACTTTAAAGCCGAAACTCTAATTAAATTCAAATCAGAATCGGCTCTGCTGACTGTCAATGCTCGCCAGCTTCTGTTGCTCCTGTCAGTAACCCAAAACCACTAAGACAGCTTGGAGCAGCACAAGGCAACACCCAATTGAGTATCAGGCTGCGGCAACTAGAGGCCCAGTCGCATGTCTCCATTAATATGTATGAGGCATGTCAGGAGGCAATGCCAGAACGCGTTTATCAAACGCTTGGAGCGCTCGTCGCCCTCCAACGCTTTCATTAGCTTCCGTCACCTTAAATCGTGTTGGCTGACCCAATTAACAGGGCATTATAAAGTCATAAAGCATAGGCGACGTGTGATGCCAGAAAATTAGCAAAATAGGCAAGCCCCTCGCCAGAGTGGCAGAAAGAGCTGGCGGTTGGTAGGCAGCGGTTCCCGAACACGTTCCCAATCCCTGCGCCACATCGCATTAAATGTGCATGCAAATTCGACTGAATTCATAAATCACAAATCACTTAGGCAAACACAGTTTGGGAACGTGAAGCGTGGAACGCTGCTGTGGATGTAAATGTCTCTGTCTATTTGGCTTTTTGGCTGCCAGTTGGTGGTTGCCGGTTCCAGTTTGAATCCGAGTTTAAGTTTGAGTTTGAGTTTGAGTTTGGGTCTTGGGCTTTGGTTTGGGGGCATGGGCTTACAAATGTTCATGTTTGCGCGATAATATTGACAAATTGTGCAAACATTCGCACACAATTAATAAAGTCAGACCCACACGACCTGCGCTACCATGGTCCACGGCCCACGGCCCACGTGCGGGGCAGCGCGTGTTCGCCAAAGACAAAGCTACTGAGACCAGAGCAAGACACGACCGCGACAGCGAGACAACATAATTTCAATTCCAGGCGGCACTGAGCGTTGCCTACCCAAATACGTAAATCAAAGAAGCTAACATGTCACTCTGCATAAAGTGTCAGAGCGTGGGGCACAGTGGGCCGAAACATATCGGAAATGGATTGAAATTAATTGACATAGCTAACTAAATATTAGACTTTACAATAATATTCACATTGCAATAAATTTAAAATAATAATAATAATAATTAAAAACAAGTAAGAAAGCTCTAGTCGAGACTGCTCGACTAGGAGATACCCTGAACCCTGCAAAGTACTAATATACCAATCATTCTACACTCATACGCATGCATCCATACGAACGCATAAACACGCGCTCTGCGAACTGCGCAGTTAATAGTTACTGCGCTTGGGCTGCCGTGTGGGTTATATTATGAGAATTTATTTGTTGAATAAATCCTTTTGTAGTGGGACTATCTTCATCAAACTTTCAGAACGTGATAATAACATTCAAATGTGTGTATATGCCAAAGCACAAGTTTCTAGTACTTGATATACGTTTTTTTTTTCAAATTTAAGGCGAAGGGGGCGTGGTGTCCAAAAGTTATCCACGAAGGGTTCAGGGGATTTCATAGTCGAGCAATCTGGACTAGAGCTTTCTTACTTGATTTTAATTATTATTATTATTATTTTTATACCCTGAACCGATTGAAAATGGGAAATCAGGGTATAATGGTTTTGTTAAAATGTATGTAACAGGCAGAAGGAGGCGTGGCAGACCCCATAAAGTATATATATTCAGGGCGACGAGCTGAGTCGATTTAGCCCTGTCCGTCTGTCTGCCTGTCCGTCTGTCCGTATGTATGAACGCGTCGATCTCAGAAGATATAGGAGCTAGAGACTTGAAATTTTTTTTTCGTAGGTCCGTATATATAGCGCGCATATCAAGTTTGTTTTTGAAAATCGGTAACTGCTCCCGTTATTTTGTTATCGATTAAAAACCTTATCGAAAGCCAGTTAAAAAATTATATTTCCTACATCTTTGGAGCTAGAATCTACAAATTTGAAATGTAGATTCATATGTATTTTTAAGAATTTCGGTTTTTGTCATATTTTACCCCCCATCCCTCAAAACACCCCCTTCCCTACAAGTTTCCAAAAACCATATTTCAAATACTAGATACTTGTGCGTTGGCACTGAGTATATTATTGTAAAGTCTAATATTTAGTTAACTTTGTTAATTAATTTTAATCCATTTTTCATACGTTCTTACTAGTTTTATAATTAATTGTAAATATATTTTTTGTGTTATTAATAGGTCCATAAAAAGGTTAAAAGTGGAAATAGACCAGAAATTGTTGATAATTATAAAAATAATTTGATTTATTATTTATTTTCTACAGTTATTATTAGATTCTGGTATCGCCTGTTATGAACTCAGAAATATGCTTTCATTAATTTACTTAACATTTGCTTGTTGAACTTTAACGAGCAGCTGTTGATGTTTTTAACCACTGTGCGAGCTGCTTCTGCAAATGTACAATGCCTAATGCAAAGCTCAACAATCAATGCACGTTCGTACAAGCTGGCACCCACACACGCACAGTTCCGCAGACATTCGAAATGGAGCTGGACCTCAGACAGAGCCTGGACTGGTGCCTGTATCGGATCGGATGAGATCGCCCACGGCAGGACCTAGGCCGCCGGGCGATGAGCTTGCAACCTTGCTGATTGAGTTGAGGCAGTGACTGTCGCTCCTCTTTCTGCTGCTTCTGCTGCTGCCGGTAGCGGGACGCTTTCAAATGCTGCACCTACCAATCTGGTGGTATGCCACTTCAGCGGGACAGCAGGCGCTGTGATTGATGATTGTGGCACTCGTTGTTGTCAGCTGGCCTTTGATGTGGCACCACAACAGCAGCGGCGGCAGCAGCGACGGCAGCAACAGAGAGCACTTCCTTTGGGCACGTACTCCATCCACTTTCGTTTTTCAACTAAAGTCGACAATTTATGCAGCATAACTTGTGTATTTAGACCCGAAACGTAAGCGGCTTGAGGAGTTTCGTGTCTGTTAAGCCGCTTAGCAGCTAGCCAGGAAACTGCGACAGACATTTTGTGTTGACAAATCAATTAAATGTTAAATTTAAAGGTGCACAGTAGCTCCGATACCTGAGTCGGAGTTGGAGTCCGCGTCCAGCAGCAGTCTAGCAGTCTAGCTGTCTAGCAGTCTAGCAGTCTACCAGCAGCTCAGCACGAATTAGCTCGTCCACTCGCAGATAAACGACTGCCGACATGCAACGCAGCCCCGTGGGCATTTGCCCAGCTGTAGCCAGGGCCTAGAACTGGCGCTTATCGAAATACATTGATTGCCCCGGCTGCGGGCCATGCAAATCGTAAAGTGTGAAAACAAATTGCAAGCCCCAGCGGAGGCACAGGAAACTCATTGCAGTCGCCCGATAATTGCACTCGATTTGTAATTCAAGATTAAGGGCATCGCAAACCATTCGACATGGCACGGCATGCTCTTTAGCTAGAGGCCTCCACTTTTCGATCTCTGTTTTAATTTATGTGCACTTGACGTTTTTTCGCTTTGCCTCAGATAATCACTGAAAATGTGGGCCATGACTTAAGTGATTATGTAAATTTTTGGCTGGCAGCGAGTGAGAGACAGAGCTGGAATGAGATCCCAGTCTATCAATGTCATGCCCCCTAGATGTATACAACCTTAAAGTGAACCACTGGGAGAGATTGGTTAACAACTTATAATTTATTGCCAATTCAAAGTGAAACCTTAAGTGAGAAATTAAGTAAGATATACAACATAGAGTATATAAATAAAAATTATTAAGGTATATGCAATTCATATATTATATATAAGAACCATGTGAAGCACCATGTGAAAAAAATTTATTTATTCATTTATTGCATAGAGAATATGATATATGTATGTACATAGGTGGACATTTTCTACACATCATTATAGGCTCTAAAAATCTAAATTTTAATAAAATCTTAATTTGAAGAAAAACAAAAATTTTATTAGATACATAAGTATGGGATACAAGACTATATATAAGACTATAAGTAAGCGAATTCCTTTTGCGGCTTGGACCCAAAAATTTAATAAAATTTATTAAATTTCTTTAAAAAACATTCATTTGGAATATGGAGGACATATAAGCGACCTACACTACGAAAAGTCTTTATATATCCAGAAAAACTGTTATTAAAACAATACTATACATGCAATCATATTTATGTAGCACATACAGTTCAATCCTCATTCTAAAAATTATTATATAAATATATTGATATAGAGAGGTTACTTCATGAATACTTACATCGTATTTACTTGACCTCATTTTACCCATTTATTTTGCATCTAATTTGCATTCGTATTTCGGCTACGCTTTTTTGTTTGATTCAATCCGAGCGACCATTTGATGAGCGTAACACAATTTTCGTAGCTTTAAATGGCTTTCGCTTTCGATTCAATAGGTTTGTAGTTAGTTATATATATAATATATAATATATAATAATTTCTTACATTTACTGTTTATTCATATTCTTACGATATGATTTGCTTATAATGTATTAATTTAATTTCATAAATTAAGTTTATGTTAAGCATAATATGTTATATTTATTGATTGATTGATTTACTTAAACACACAACATTTTTTTGAATTTTGAACACCTTTTGTTAAGCACTTTATTTATTGATTTATCAAATATTATTTACTCGCTATGTTTAGCACTTCACTAAATTATTATGCATTTATTTTGCAGTACATATGATTGAATTGATTTATTGTTAGCGAATTTCCATAGGTTCGTTTGGTGTTCTTGCATTTTTTGATATCGTTAACACAGTCTTTGCGAATTTGTATATTTTAAAAGTAAAAGTAAAAGGCTTCTAGTGTGACAACTGCAAATGTAATTAGAATTCGGTTTCAGTTCGGCTTACATTATATTTTAACTGAATTTGGAAATATTACGCATACGCCACGTGGCACCAATCGCTGTTGGATTGTGACTGAATGTGCTCTGCCAAAGTTTCCCTTTTGCCGTAAAAATTCGAGTGCTGGCATGGAGTGCTGTAAGGCCGGATTTCGCTAAACTTTTCTGCAAAATGTGCTTCCAACTGTTACTTTCAGCGGAAAAATCGTTAGGCTGAACCGAAAAACAACAAATTCCAAAAGTGCATGAATATAAGGCAGGCTGGCTGGGGGAGGCAACTACATAGACGGATAGCAAAAGAAGGGGGCAGCAACCACGTGATAAAATGCCGGAAACAGAAATCGATTTGCACCAAGCGTAAAAATGAACATATATATGTGTGTGTGTGTGTGTGTGCGTGTGTGTATGTCTGTCCGAATACGTGTAGAATAATGGAAAAGCGACAGAGACAGAGGGCAGGCAATTGCTCATATGTTAGGCAAACAGATACAACTAACTGATTTGTTGATAACAATTGACCAAGCTTTGCTATGTTCCACATTAAGCAAAATTTACACACACATGCACGCACACGCACACACACAAATACCGAAATTATGTCACACACACGCAGCACATGAAAGTAGGCAACGATTTCGTTTTGTAGCCCGAAAAACATGCGACAAAACACTTTATTTATTTTGCCTCACTTGAACGACGGCAATATTTTTATACAATTTCCAACAATAAAAAAATTATAGTATTTATCAAGTTATTTGTTGTAAAATTATATTTTGTTGCTCAGCGTTTTACCCGTCGCTGCTGCTGCTGCTGCTGCTGCTGCACGACGCGCTGAAAATTCACGTAACAACTGATTTGTGTGTCAAAAATGTCACAAGTGTCAAAAATTGTATGGAAACACTGCGCTGGTCTTGAGAGAGAGATAGAGAGAGAGAGAGACAGTGAGAGAGAGAGAGAGAGAGAGAGAGAGAGAGAGAGAGAGAAAAAGAGAGAGAGATAGAAGCATAGAGAATGAGAGTGCAACATGAAGTGAAAATAAGAGATGGAAAGAGAGAGCAGCTTATGGTTCCACGTGCATAGCTTGAAGAGCGAGAGCGAGAGAGTGACAGTGAGAGAGTGAGAGTGAGGGAAAGAATTGCTGCTGCGCGTCAGCTTGGGACTCAGCTCTGAGCCCAAAAGAGATGTTTTGCTTAGCACGTGTATCCTTTTGAAAGAGCACGGCACAGAGAGCTTTAAAGCTCTGTTTGCCTGTGCTTACGGTTTAAAATCTAACAGTTAGTTTCAGCCAGAGGCTAAGCTGATCTCAGCTATCAGATATCACCGTTTATTTAGAAAGATAGTTAAATATGACTTTGAGTTTTATGAAATCTAAATTGAAACGAGTTTGATATGTATAAATAAATATATAACATTTTTAAAGAGCTTATGAATTTCTATTATATGAAAGAGTATTTTGACAGTCTTATATAAGGTAATATGATAGTTTGGAGAATTGAAACAGAAGTTCTAGTAATGCTTCAATTAAAGTTAGCATTATTTAAAGTGAGCATTATTTTAAGTTAACAGCAATAGCTTTTCTGTGGATGTACGGCAGAGTTTGAGTTGTTATAATGAACTATATGGCATAAAAGCTTTTTTCTATAAATCTCATAAGCATGTGCTTATCAATATTTAATTATTTTCGGAAAATGACCTCGTGAGAATCTTAACTGATTTAACTATCAGTAAATATATTCGTTTTTTATATAAATTTTCTTTTTGCACTTTTCTATGTGTTCCATTCAAAAACTTTAAAGTAAAGAACTCTCTTCCCCTATACTACATATACACATAATGATATTTGTATGTGGTATCTGATACATCCACAGTAATGTTTTGAACAAAGCAAAGTAAACATCAGTGGATATAAAATAAATAAATTGCTTAATGGATTGATAGCATGTGATATTATTTCTGGAAACCTCGACACAAGTTTTCAAAGTAAATAATCACCAATGATGCAATAACTGCAAGTCCATCAAATTTTTAACTTAATACAAACAACTTGAGTATTTCTTTTGACCACCATTTTCATTATCTCCAGCAGATTAGAGTCTTCCTTCGCTAATCAGTCTTGACTGCATTCATAAACATAGCATGAATCACTGCACACAGGGGACACTGAAATCACAGGGAACAAAAAAATCTGTCAGGCGAAAAGGGTTCGATTTCAACTATTCGTTGATGTAAGCGTTTGTCTAAATGGCTTAAAAGGCTTAAGAGGCTCAAAAGTATTCTTGTAGGATATGAATGCCAGCGTTTTTCTTCAACATTCCACAAGAAAGGGTAGTACTTTGCAACGCCCCAACGCAGCAACCCCTTCCACCCCTTCCGCTCCACAAACTAATTGTTTACACTAGTCTAGTCATTACCCAGAAGTCTGGTCAGCAAGGTGTTCACCGCACACATACACACACACACGCACGCACACACACACGCACATACACACACACACACACTCACACATAAGTAAACACACACAAGTTTCCAAAGATTGTTTGTTAATTATTCCTTAATTGATTGTTTAAGTGAATTTGCATTGGACTTTGATGACTCGTGACTAATCTAATTGGATTGACACTGCTCTTAGTGGATGCACACAGAAAATGTTATTAATTAATTAAACTCGGGGTGACCGTGGAATTTTGTTAGAGTGTTAAATAATACGATTATATACGCGAGACGGCGAGGCATTCATATATTCGCACTCGATTCCCGACGCCCGACTCTCGACTTTGACTCGCGGCTGCGGTTTTTGTTGTGAACCCACCTAAATGCGATGCGAAACTGGCCGACCAGGCAGAGCCGGCCGCTGACGTTGGTTTCTTATTGGAACAAAACCACACTAAGCGAGAGAGTGCGACAGAGTGAGAGAGAGAGGCAGAGAGGAAGAGAGACAGCGAGAGCTCATACAGTGGGGCAGCAGGAGGCAGCAGCAGAAGCACACGCATAAGGAGAGGGCGACGCAAGCGGAGACGGAGACGGAGCCGGAGGCAGAGTGTGAATAGCGTGCTGCGATGTGGTCTGGCGGGAGGGCAGGCATGCTCCGACATGCTTGCGTGTGTGTGTGTGCGTGTGTCTGTGTGTGTGTGTGTGTGTGCACGCCACTTGAGGCAAATAACAACAAGACGAAGAATAGAAACCAGAGCAGCTGGCGAGAGAGTTGATTGCAACTTAACTAGTGGCCAGGAGTTCGAGCCAAGAGAAAGCTTTGCAATTGCCGCTATCGAAGCAGCAAAGTTGCAATAAAGAGAGCCAGAGAGCGGGAGAGAGAAGGAAAGAGCTAAATTAGCTCTCTTAAACATTATGCGGAAGTGTGCAAGAAGAGCGAGACAGCGAGGGTAAAATGAGAGAGAGAGAGAGAGAGAGCGGGCGGGCAAGAGCGAGAGTGAGAGAGGTAAACAGAGTGGAAGAGGGAGGGGAGACGGCTGCGCCCGCATAACGGTCAGTGCGGGCTTACATGAAAGTCGCATGCAATAATATTAGTCTTATGCCATGCTCTTGCAGGCCCAACATAACGTCAGGGAGTAAGAGGGTGGGTGGGAGGTGTTGAGTGCTAGGGGTTGGTTTCCTTTCGAAAGACCATATGAATAGAACAAAATGTAATGTCGCAATGCTCATGGGGTGACCATTTGCACGATTACAGTAAACACACAATAACCGAAAGATTTGAGCTTTGAAGCTTAAAGTAAATAACAAATTTTCTACTGGAATGTTAACGAAAAAGTGAGACATGTATAAGTTAGAAGATGTTGCTCGTGTTCTTCAAGGAAAATTTCACTAGTTTTCAATAAAATAATTCATAGTTCATTTCATTAATTTTTTTTTTCGTTTCAGATAAATTTATATAATTTTTGTTAAACTAATATAATTTGATATTTTAAAATTTATGGTGGCCTTTTTCCGAAAAATTAAAAGGTGGGAGCGTATAATTAGTTTTATTCCTTATTGGCTTTAAATTTTAAGTTAAAAAGGTTCTTTACAAACAAAATTTGTCTTAAATATAGAGACATTTGTTTTTTCTTTATAGGCAATAATTATTGTAATTTTCATATGAATTTACCCGTTAAGAATTCGGATTGCCAGCTGGTCACCTTTGTGCAGAGGCGAGTATCCCTATCTCTTTCAGACTCTCTGCCTCTCTCTATTTCTCTTATGCTTGGTCTTGCTCTCTCTCTCTCTCTCTCTCTCTCTCTCTCTAATGCCTGGGGGTTGCTGCTTACCCCTTGAGTCGAATGTTCCATTGTCTGTCGAGCCCGCTCTCGCATGCGATACAGTCGCTGTGTGTGCTGTGGACAGAGTTGGACATGCAACAACAGGTTTGAGGTTGGCTGCAACAACTGCAGCAACAACATGTTGCAGCATTATGTCAATAACATTGCCAGCAGCTGTGGCAGTTGGCATTGGCATTGGACTGGGACAGGATCATCAATGCGCTGATTGCTCACGCGATGCCCGCACACGCACAACTGCGGCGGGATGGCGACTCCGACTCCAACTCCACGTTGCATTCTGGCAATCGGTTATGTTATAGGTGTTTGTGATATATTGACAGCATTACGGCTGCGATAGCTGCATGTCATTAATCATAGATCTTTAGCCTGAACATGCGCTATTAATTTGAGCAGCACAAACAAAAGTCGGCCGGCTTAATGGTGTGAACACGTAGCGGAGAGTAACAAATTGGCGAAACACAACTGCAACCACAGCCACAAGCCCAATCACTGTTGACCACTGGCCAAGGAGCAGACGCACTAGGGCGCCGCACCACCCGCGCCACAACAAAAGAAACGAATCCGCCGAAGGACACCGAGTGTCTTGCATCATAAAACCTGAAGAAAAAGAAGAAAAACAAAATTACAGAAAAAAGTTACACGCATGCGCAGCGGGTGGTGCGCGGTCTTGTAATAAAAAAATGCGAGCCGCAGAGTAGAGCGCGCGGGCTCTGATGCGTGGAGCTCTCACATATCGAAGCTTTCGATCAAATTGCCTATCAGATAGCCCCAGCTGCAGCTGTTGGATAGCCGAGGGGACGAGCAGCAACCGCTGTCTGGGAGGGGTGTTGAAAAATTCATTTTAATAAGCGCCCGTAAAATCCAGCACGCAATATCTGAGCAATAAATAAATGACAATTATGAATTGTTCGCCGAAACCGAAAGCCGTAGCCTAGCCCAAGAGCCAGCCTCAGCTCCAGCCCGAGCACAGCGCCAAATGCCAAAACCCTTTGGAACCGCGTCACAAGACGGCGCCCACTGCTGGTGCTCTATGAGACAAAGCCACCAGAGCTCATCCAGTGGTGGCTGTCGTCGTGCCAGGTCATTAATTTGTTGTTTATCGCACCTTGTTAAAATCGCATTGCCTATAAGCTCTGCAGGTGAGTGAGTGTGTGCAAGAGATCTGACGAGATTGGAATTCCATAAATGCCATAAGCGCAACTCAACTCACAATATCATCAGATATAGAATCTAATATGAATATATTCGGATACTTAGCTGCGAGCAGCATCTGTTAATGAAAAATGAATAGTGAAAACCATAATATAATAATAAGTTTTTAATATCCCTACTCAAAGTGTAAGAGCTAAGACCTCAACAGCATGTGTAGTAGTAGGAAAAGTAGTAGCAATAGAAAAAAAGCATTAGTTTAGCATTATAAATAATACTTCTTTATAATTTTATTAATACTTCTATATAACTGGCATTAAATTGTAGCAAAGCCAAATTATATAAAATACACATCCATCTATTTTTAAAATTTGGAGAAGTAGAAGTAGTAGTAGTAAAAGTAGTAGTACATAGTTGTAGAAATAGTTGTGAAAAGCAGTAAAAAAAATAATTTAAAAATAAGTAAGAAATCTTATTTGTTTTTATTTAATGTTATCGATTAAAAGCCTTGACGCAAATTATTCAATTCAATTCAAATACTAAATATTCAAAAATATTCAACCGTCCGCCCGAAACACATAAAAAGAAAATTATTTAACTGTATTTTTTTTGCTTATAGTAAAAATAAAAAATTTTCGCATTAGAGTCATGTGTGTCTTTTATGAAGTATTATTATTATTATGAAGCTCTAAAGCTTTCTTGAAAATATAATATATTTGTAGCCACTATGCAACAATTTAAGATCAGTTGCTTGTCTCCAAAACTCTGACATTTACAAGTTGTACGAGAAGTTGTGGCAAAATATTTATCAGTTTCTAAATCTATAACATGTTTGCCAAGTTAAAAATTTCACTTCAGAAGCCACAATTAAATCACTAATTATTTATAGAGACCAATCAGCAACAGGAAATATTGGAAATATTAAAAAACTAATAAATATGATAGTACAAATGCAACAACCTGACTCGATTCATATAATCTGATATAATCGGTCCGCTTATCTTTTTTCTAAAAATACACAAGAGTCGTGATTGAGATAGCTTCACTTGTATCTCACAATTCATTCATTCATAACTTTTACAGTAATCTCAAAGTAATCAAAAGAATTCAGCCAAAATTAATTTCAGATAATTTAAAGGCAACAACACGGATTGAACACCCTGAGCCCATTGCAAATGGGAAATCAGGGCATAATGTTTTTGTAATATTCATCCCATTTATTTTTTATCGACAATATTCGATAGTTTTATTTAGTTTTGTAAGCACAATTTGAATACTGCTAGACTTAATGACTTCAGATCTACAGTGTAGGTCCATGTGACAAATACAAAGATTTTGTAATTTATAGATTTTGGATATTACGCCCCCTTCGCCCTCAATATGAAAAAACTTATTTCAACTATTAGAGACTTGAGCTTTAGCAAATACATACATTTGAGTGTTGTTAGCCCTTTCTGAAAGTTTTATGAAGATTTTCCAGTTACAAGATGATTTTTTCTACAAAGAAGTCCTCATAATATAGCCCATGCGCAGTCGCTGCTAACTACGCAGTTAGCAGAGCGCATTCTCATGCGTGAGTGTGGACCTTGCCCATATTTTTTGATCAGCGCTTTGCAGGGCTCAGAGGATCTCGTAGTCAGAGCAGTCTCGACTAGAGCACTCTTACTTGTTATTTATTTGCTCATGAAATTCCCAACCGGATGCCAAAAATAAATCCAAATGAAATTCCCGCATTAAACAGCTCTTTGGCAACTGCGCATATCATAAATGTCACAGACAAGTACATATTGTTCATACCCTAACAATGGATAACTTTTGTCATAATTAGAGAAGAGAGTTCTATTAGTTTAGGTGGACATATGTATATGAAAAATATATATTAGTAAGTCAATATCATACTAGCCCACTCATTAGCCAAGGCTTAGCGATAAATGTGCTATACAGTCTTAGACAAAAAGCTATAATAATTTTAGCTGAAAAGTAAAAGTTATGTGAATAAATATTACTCACAATATTGTTAGTAATTAACTTACAACCTCACTCTCTCTCTCTCGCTCTCTTCATTTCTTTTGTCATCAGATATACATATTTACATAATCAAAACTTGTGTGGAATATCCAGATTATTCTCTGATACTTTTACATAATTTTTACCAAATCAAGTAATCATGGATCTGATGAGTGTATTTAAAAGAGTATTACGACTTCTCCAAGTCAATGCAATCTTAATTTTTGCTTTATTTTTTTTTTTGATTTACTTGTCCAACGAATACCAGCTGACAGTTAAGTACAATTTTATATTTCTCTATTGGATTTTTTACAATTTTTTTATTTGTTAAATTCCGCGCATATTATTTTGTTCGGTCGCACGAGCTTACAGCATTGGCTGTTGATTTATGCAAATTATTAAACATTTTCTAATAACTCATTATGCCGCGTCAACAACGCGCCGCATGACTGTCGTTTAGAGATGAGATCCGAGAGACCCCAGAGTCGAGGCTCGAGACTCGAGACCCGAAACCCGGGAACGGGAGACATGATGAGCCCCGTATCTCGATACTCGATACTCGACACTTGAATCCGGCACCTGAGCACGCAGTCTTCAGACATCAGCTACTACAGCCTCATTTTCATTACACGTTCAATTTACAGCAGCCCCAGAAGGGGCGGAGGGCCTATCAGAGGCATCTAGACAGCTCCAACTACTGTTGCCTCTTTCTGGCTAAAAGTTAACTTTTTGTTTTCTAACACTTAGCTTTAGCTATTTCCATAACATGTTGTTGTATTTCCATAGTTGCCTGTCAGTTTTCGCATCTGCTGCGTCTACTGCAGCAGAGTTTCATAGCGCCCAGCTAGCTGTCAACGTTTGAGCGTGTCAATATTTTCGAATTGGTAATTGATCAAATATTTTGCTTTGACCATGATTTGCATTTTAGCTTGTTTTCTTGACCTGCGTACACTGAATTTTTCGTAATGGTCCAACGGTTGCTGTGCAAGCTTTTACTTTCAGTGTGTGTGTACTTAATTATTTAGAATAGGGTTTCCGGAATTGCCACGCCTCAGCGTGAAATAATGATCAGCAGATCAGTTAAACATGATCTCAACATTTCAATTAAGCCTATTGTTTACCCTAAATATCTTACAATCAGATGTTGACCCATTGAGACTGTGCCTAAAACGCAATTTTGTGAAGAATTGTTGCTGTCAGTTATAGTACACTGAACTTATATAGGGGTGTACATAGCATGCATTGGATATGTAGACAAAGTAAAATTAGTGGTGATTTATAGTGAAAATATGCAAACAGTCAAATCAAGTTTTAATGATTGTTTTTCCTTAAACTGTGATATTTTATTGTATCATATAAAATTTAAAATTAAATATCAATATATCAATATGATATAAAATCAATAAAATCAATCAAAAAAAGATATAAATCAGTGTCTAAAACGATTCTTATAAAGTTTCATTCAATTTTGATTTTTCGTGCGATGAAAAAAGTTTATCGAATGTAATATTTATGAATTCTTAGCGCACTTTTCTCGCAGTGCAACTAAAGTCAACTGCTTTGACTAAGCTTGCAACAGTTGTTAATTTACTTGTAGAGTTGCAGTTGCAGTTGCAGTTGCATTTGCAGATGGTGTCCATGCTGGACTTCAGCTATTTGCATTTGCATTTTAGCACCTCAGCAACTGTGAAGAGGCCAGGCGAAGGGGTGGGGCATGGCAGGGGCTGCTATACGGCGGGGTGTGGCCACTCAGAGCTGGTATTGTGCTGATTGCGCATGCAAAGTCACAGACGCAGACGCTGCAGTCGAAGCTGCAAATGAAAGTGGGTACCACTAGCTCCGTTCTTGCATTCTTGGTTTTTTGTGTATAACTTAATTCTGTGCGCCTATGACAGCCACGCCCACAAAAATAAAACGAACAAGATTGCCAGGCAGCGTTTCACCTGCTCAGGTTGTTGTTGTTCAAGTTGTTGAAGTTGTTGTTGTGGGGGGATGTGTGGGTTGCCGCTGCGAAGCGCGTATCTAATTACAAAAAAACGAGACAGACGCTGATTTCAAAGATAAATTGCCGACGCAAAGGTCCGAGCTGTAGCTGGAGCTGGAGCTAAAGCTGGAGCTGATGCACTGCAGCATTTGCCTCTGCCAGGGCTTGATGGATGTATTTATGCGCTGCTGCGACGCCGACGCCAACGAAAATAAACAACAGTTTATTGGCTTTGCCTGACGACTGCCTCAAACTGGGATTCGCCTCCACACAGGCACAAGCACAGGCGCTGGCCCTAGGGTTGCCTTAACGTCTGCATGTACGAGGTCTATTCGAAGAGTATAGGCATTTTTGTTATTTATTCTTTATTTTTTTCATAAATTATTTATTTATTCATCAATTTCAATTTTGTCCCCTTCAAAGTAATAGCTTATTAGATATAATACACTCGATGCACTCCTCCGATGCCGTCCTTATCTTATGGGAGCATCGTCTTTTCAGGGGCAAGATTTGGAAAATACGATAACTACGGCATCATTAATATCTTTGTTTTTTCCAATAAATGTCTCATAAGTAACAATGTGTGAGCAACTTTTTTATTTTCATCGGAATACATCAGTTACATATGTATTAACATACCGCCAGAATCGTATAAACGTAGCCCGCGGAAATTAAAAAGTCGCGATACTCTTTGTACAGCCCTCGTGTAAACATATCTATATATATCTATACATATATCTATAAATATATATTTAAGGTATTTTAATTGTTTAACAACATTTTCGCGTCTCTCGATGTGTGGAAGGTGTCGCTTTTAGGTCTAGAACTTCGGCTAGCTCTACAATAATTCACTATAGCTATTTGTATATATTTTTATGGCTAAGCGTTTTTTATGGGTCTAGCCTTTTGACTGACAGCGGCGCTTTTCCTCTGCACTTGATTTATGTTCGAGTTTGACTTACGTATTCGCCATTTCTATGAGTTTTTTTCGTGTTAAAATTATGTGACCTGTAAGATCTATGACAAGCAGGAACTTCCAACATACATACATATGCAGAAAAATTCAAATTTTCTGTTTGAGCTATACAACATTTTTATTATCATATTAGTTCGAAGAATTCTTAGTATTATATCAGATCCTCTTTCTTTCTTGTATCATATTGAGTACTATAAAACTATAGCTAAAAAACTGCAAACTGTGGCTATCCGCAACTCATTAGACATTGTTGAAACAATTTTCTGAAATCTTAAATATAAATATGTACATATAGTACAAATTACGCTTCAATATAGAAAAAAATGTCTTTACAAATTGCTTTCAAAAACCGAAGCGGCTTCATACATGCGTTAATTTTTCTGATTAGTATAGGTATTAGTATACTAAATAAGTAAGCTGTACCGTCCGTCCGTTTGTTTTTATTGTCAATTTTATTTTTATATTTAGCTTATTGTCTATGACTCTACAGCGCATTTTGCTAAAAAACCTGAACCGCTTAGTCGGATTGTATGCCGATATATACAGTATTTAAACATCAGTTGACTCCTCGACTGTCCAGAGGATGAAGCTATTTGACTCTTTGCCTGTTATTGTCGAGGCTTCTGAATCTTAAGTCAATGACAGACCCTTCATCAAAAACTGTCCACCTGCATAGTATGCTGTCTCTGTACTTAAACGTTATGCGCATCCTTCACCGTGCAGCAGCAGTTGGCTTTGGAGACCACCCTCTACTACGATGACAACAGTTTCCTCTCACATAACTCAATATGTGGACACAACAGTCTGCTAGATTGGAACAGCAAGGGGAATAAAGAAACAGCAACTGAAAATATTAAAAACCGGCACTTGACTTCAGTTGGCAACCCCATCCACTGGTCAGTTCCGTGGCCAGTGCTCAAGTGGCTTATACGTGGCTCCCACTGGCCGAGAGAGGGAGAGAGGGTTGAGGTGTGCGAAGGCATGCAAGGAAGTGAGGCAGAGAAGGACGGGCAGTTGGCTCCGGGCGCGTTCGTTAAATAAACATGCTACGGTACGACGCCTTTTTTAAAAACCTAGCAACCATGCCCAGTTGCAGTTGCAGTTCGCCTCTCATTCCTTGGCGTCAGTAAGCCCACAACAACAAACAAAAACAGAAACAACAACTACAATATCATCGTCATCATCAGCAAAGTACACAAACAAGAGCCCACATTCATATACCCTTAAGTGTGTATATTTATATATATGAATATTTATATATCTGTACAATATATATATTGAGAAGTCGGCGAATGTGTCGGCTTCGCTTTGCATCTTTTGTTTTACCTTACCTCTGTCCAAGAGATCCACTATCCCACTGTCCGCTATGTCTCTCTCTCACTCTTTTTCTCTTTCGCTCTATTAATCTCTCTGCCTCTCTCTTTTGCTCGAACTCTCGCTCTCTCTTTTTGGTCTGCCCAGCTGCCAATAATGCAGAGCGTTCCATGCACTTTTCATCTTTTTCAATCAACTGAACGTTGACTGTTCCCTTCGAGCTGAAAGAGCTAAAAATATAAATGAAGCCGAATGTTAGCATGCCAAAAGATACCCTGTTTAAAGTGGAAACTTAAGAAGAAGCTATAAGAAAGAAGGCAGCTATCAGTTGCTTTTAAAAATCTGAGATTAGAGAAATCGTTACAGTCAAAGAAAGAGAAAAGAAACTATCTACTAACTTCTGATAATCTATGAATTTTTCAAATAGAAAGCACATTGATCAGGCCAGGTAAGCAGTCAGCTCATCAATCAATATCAATCATATATAAAAACAATCTAAATAATGTAAATAGCTATATTCTGGTGTCTACTGCAAAGCCTTCAAACAGAGTCACATCACTTACAGGGTATTCAAGCTCTACTAAAACAAAACAAGTAAGAAAGCTCTAGTCGAGACTGCTCGACTATGAGATCCCCTGACAACAAAAATATGAATCTAAGCCGTATAATAGAATACTCTAGCTCTTATGAAGTAGGAGATATAATTTTGTAACTGATTTTCAAAACGGGAGTAGTTATCGATTTTTTGACACAAATTCGATATGCGCGTGCAATACCTATGAAATAAAATTGAAAGTCTCTAGCTCGTATATCTTCAGAGATCGACGCGTTCGAACATACGGTCACGACAAACAGACGGACAGAGCTAAATCGACTCAACTCGTCGCTCTGATCAGGAATATATATACTTTATGGGGTCTGCCACGCCTCCTTCTGCCTGTTACATACTTTTAACAAAACCATTATACTCTGATTTCCCATTTTCAATGGGTTCAGCGTATAAAAAACGAAAAACAGTTTCGCTTTCGCCCTTTAAGGACGCTAGTTTCAGATCTGTCTTGGGCACCCGGTTGACCATCTTTTTCCGTTTATTTGTGTTTCTTAATATTTCTGTTAAATGTTTCAAGCGCGCGTAAATTAATCTCGAGCTTAATTGCTTTTCCGTTTTCCTCTCTCTGTCCCTTTGATGGGTTTTACTTTTTTGCATGCTGCCTCTTCATTTTAGCGGAGTGCTTCTGCTTGGCCTCGTAGCCGTTCCTTGGGCGCCATTCTCTTCAGTCGCAAGTGGTTATAAATATGTTTCGTCTATTTTTAGTGCTACCTCTTTTGGCGCTAGTTGGACTGTCATCATTGCTCGCTTCAGCCGTTGTTCAGTTCAGGGCTTGACTATTTCATTTAACTTTAATTCTTCATTTAGCTTAGTTTTAAGTTACCCAAATGGAGATTTCAGATTTGATAACTTCTTCACATTAAATTTGGTAAAATATTTACAGATTTTATGTAAAAGTAATTTATAACATTGTGGAAAATATTTGATGCAATTTCATATTAACCTGCCCTCGAAATGCTCTTCGAAACAAACAGCAAGTTTTAATTCAATTTGAATAAAATATATTTGGTTTTAAAATTTGTGAAGTCAAATTTGATTTTTTAATTTTGGAAATTATTTTATAAATTTATCAGAAGCAGCAGAGAAGGTCTCTAACTCTAGGTTTTATGTCTGCTCAGCTAACTGTCACAAGAACTGTCTGTTCTGTATTGTACTAGTCTAGAAGCAGCAAGTCTTTGCTCGCTGGGTAAGTTGACTTCAGTTGAAGTTCTATCACATTCTCACCCACCTGTGCACCGAGGAGCTCTGAGGCAACTGTTGCATTAAGCATAACCAAAAATCCAGCTATAGCATTTTCCATCCCAGCTGTCCACTTATGCCAATTTATGCACTAGTTTCTTCCACTTGATCAGTTGCGGGCGGCTGCGGAGGAGTCGAAAGAAAATACCATGGCCATAGCCAAAATGTGGATGCCTTCAGCTCCAGATGGGCAGCCGACTTGGCGCTGCTCAATGACCAACTGCGAAGCGAACAAGCTAAGTAGAAGTGCGATACAAAGGCCGCCACGAGCCTCCGACTGGGCCGTGGTAGCGGACCTGCACTGAAGGAGACTGGCAATTTGTGTTGGACGGGGCGCATGCGCACGATAACAAGATTAGAAAATAAGATTTATCTTATAGATTGATAGATTCGATTACACGCACCATAAAGCGGGGCCAGCGGCAGAGGCTGAGCTGGGACTGAGACTGAGACTGCGCAACTGCGACTGGGGCGGGCATACGCCGCGGCGGCGTGTAATTACAACAAAAGCAACAACGTCGAACAAGAACAAAACGAGCCAAACAACGAGCAGGAGATTGAAGAATGGGCGGCCTCTGACTAAGGAATAGCTGCACTCCACAAATATGGACTATTGAGACACCCCGCAAACAAGAAAAGCCAATTAAAATCAAGCAACTACTAAAACTAATGTAAAACACATACAAACTTGTTTGAGCTATTTACATTTCTAGCCAATTCTTCTTTTATCTCTTACCTTTCAAGTGTAATGCAAAGGGTTCGGTTTGATACCCTTTACTTTTAGCAGAACTTTTTACAGGGTATCTATAGTCTTGCACCGTTTCCACCACGGCGTTTTAATGGACTTTTAACTGGTTTTTTTTTTTTGTCTGTTATTCGTGGCTGCGTCTGCGCAGCAACTGCACCTGCAACAACTGCATGGATCGCAGTCAGAGTCCCGATTGAAGTTGGATCTAGCCGGGCGTTGCATATTTACTAATTTAATAATTCAAAAGCATTTAAATTCCTAATCATATCTGTGCAAAGCGGCCGATCGACCGACTGGCTGGCGGGCTGGATAAGCTTCGACTCTAGCCTAAGCGCAATTTGTGGAAATTTCTCACCATTTCATGCCGCTAGCTAAAGCTGAAAGCTGAAAGCCGAAAACCCCCTCGACCACAGCGGCTCCGCCTAGTTCCTCGGGCCATGGTCGACTGTGTGTTAGATTTCCACTTTACTGTCTATGCAATTTGTTGGCTAACTAGATGGCTATCTGCAGTCAGTTGTATTAGTTGTTGTTGCTGTTGTTGTTTTGCTTGCTGTTGCTGGTTGCACCTTGTGGCCCGCTGCGCTTTCATGTTCTTTTCATCTTCTGAGGAGGCTGCCTTCGCATAGTCTTCTGTCTGCTGCTCGGCATCTTTTTGGACGATTACTACTGCATTTTATGCATCGCCTGGCGTTAGTGTTTTGCTTCTTATTAGACTCTAATTGCATTGCCAGTTATGGCCGCCTGGTCAACAGGGCATGCACCAATTGGAATTAACAGGCTGCATTTTGTTTGTATCTTTCGCATTTTGAAAAAGGGTCTGCAAATTTCAACTTGTATCAGCTCGTTTAACCGCTATTTGACCCACTTGCATAGCATATGAGTTATGTTAGGAGTGTTGAGAGAGCGAGGAAGGGAGAACAATATACATAGCTAATAAATTATAGATGAATCTGAAATACTTGAGCTCTAATTTAAATTTTACTTTATGCTTGATCAGACTGATTAAATTAATAACAGGATTTTGTAGAATTACAGTATGAGAAATAAAGTGAAAGCTTACTACTGACAAATTGTTTGAATTGACTTTACCTTTAACTAAATTAAGTTTAAGTTAAAATTAAAGAATTTTTGTTTTAGGAAGCTTAATATAGAAAATTTAGGAAAATTATAAATATTTTATTCATTTCTAGCTTATTCCAATACGTAATTTAAGGGACGTGGCTCTTATCAACCAAGGATCAGACTGAACTTAAATGAAAAGTCCTAAGCATTAGGTTCTAAGATAAATGTGCAAAAGTCGAATTCTCCGTCTACACCTGAAATGTTGAAACAGCTCAGAAAAAGTTTAGCAAATGCCCTTTACATTATAACCCAAAATTACAGAAGTAAAATGAAGATTCAAATTACAAATTAATCTGCTAAAAATAGTTTCCCATTATTTCGTAACCTCAATATCTGTTTACAGCTCTTTCTAAATTCAAACTTCGGCAAATATTTGCTTTGGCTCCGCCAGATGTATCGGCGTAAAAGAGTGGAGTTCCTGTCAGCATAGGTTTTTAGTTACACTTGTGCGCTTTATCGTTTTTAGTATACATATTTCAAAAAGATTTCTCTCTTGAGACGCCCTTCGTGTGCTGACGCTGCGGAGTCTGTAAATATAGATAAATACGCCGAGGAAATAGAAAATTCCTCTGTAGGTGGGTTTGTTGGGAGCAAACTTTTACGGCTGGCGTCATCGAAGCGCCTGACGCAATGCACTTCCAATAACAGGAGGCGTTCCAGTCAGAATTTATATGTATACTTTTTTGACAGTCCTCGTCGCCTGCTTGTGATTGAAGGTCGCGTTGAACACGCGAACTCTGGCGTCATTTCTCACTCTGAGTTTCTCTGCATTATTTAAGTGTCTGGGTTTCGACTTAACGGTGCCTGGACGCCATTTTGTCGACGTCAGCGTCGGCGACGGCCATTTTATGCCGAGCACGGCCCAAATTAAATTTTCTCAGACTTTTTATTAGACTCCAGCTTGGGAAAATATTAGTCGCTGTTACTATTTTTAGTTGCAGGAAAACGAAAATAACTTGGTTAGAGCTAAAGCGCGGAAAGGTTATCGAAAGTGACGCAACTACTTGTTACAGGTGGCTTGGGTAGTAACTAAATTGAGATAGGCCGACCATTATATACAGATAACTTTATAGTTTTGAAAGTCTTATTTCTACTTCAACTCACCGTCACAGTAAAAAATGAAGCAAATTCTAGAATACTAATTAAACCAAGCAATTACCTAAGAGTGGCAATGACTTATTCGAGCTTAAAAAGACTTTTATAGATAACTTTGTGTGTTATTCTAATTATTCACTCAAGTTGCTTTGGATACACTAACTAGTTAAACGTAATTATTTAAGTCGCTTTTGAAGTTCTTAACTTGAAATTCGAAATATAGTATAGTGAGCACTGGCCAAGCAGAGATATTATACATATATATGTACAATATACGTAATGCGGGGCATGGCGAATCGCAAAAAATTATAGCTTCCACCTCAGATCATAGGCTGGCAAAGCGGAAATAATATCTACCTAACCGTCATCAATACATACAGGCAGACCTACGTGTCCATATGAACTAGTAGACCGTAAGTTCTAGTTGAAACTAAATTTATCAGTAGCTTCCTTTGACTGGGCCTAGTTCAAATGCTTTCAATTACCATCTATCTACACAAATTAATAAGAAAGCACATATTAAATTCGCTGCTATAAATACTTAACGAAAAACAATAATCTGAGGGCCATCCGCAAGTGACCCACCAAAAGCCGCCAAAAGAAAAAAGACCACCTCTTACTCCCAAACTTAGTTACGCATTCATTCATTCATAGAACTTGTTCTTTGTGTGTGCTTGTATGTATTTGCCTGGCGACTTTTGTTGCGCGTTGTAGGCGACGCGGTGTCTGCCAGACGCAGACAGAAGCCCAGATTGAGGTCGTCCTGGCGAGCGGCATTGTTGCGAAGTGGATGACAGGCTTATTGGCTGCAGGGAATCACAGAGGAGCTCGGAGACTCAAAACGCTTTGTGGGGAAGGTCGTATTTGGGTCGAGATTGCTGGAATGTTTCAATAAAGTTTGATTGCTTGGCAATTATCTGCTGCTGGTTTGCTGGGTCCTGGCAGCCATTTCAATTTGTCGCTTATCCTTTGGCATTATTTATGAGCTCGCTGCAAGGGACCTGCCACGATTTGTCCCCAATTACTGCGGCTTCTGTTCAGATTATGACGGCTACCCGCAGCCAAAGTTTCGGACAAAAGTTTTTCTCTGAGTGTTTGATGGGGGGAGACTAATTGAAAGATTGCCATAAGAGATTCTTATAGTATTGTTCGTTCATTCAATTCAAAGATGTCGTGACATTATGGTACTGGCCATTGCATTCAACATCTGTATGAGAGGGTTCTATGCGTATATTTATTCTTTGCAGACTATTTTAAATATATCAGATTCAGATTTCTCATTCGTATTCATATTAAGATATTATGAATATGTATATATAAATATATACAAACAGCAGCAAGGAATGACAGATTATTTGGCAATGAATACAAAGCTGTGATATTAATTATAAAATGGCCTATTCAAAACAATGAAAATTGTATTTCGGTATTCTAAGAGCAATCCCAGCTGTCATCAAGTTTTCATTAGGATCTGTGAGCTAACTGAATAAATCTGGCAGCTATAATAACTAATATAAAATCCTCAAATATAAGCAAGTCTTATGTACAATGCCCAATGCCAATCTGCTTCAAATCACAAAGTAGAACTAATCAAATTACGAGCTAAGAACCCTCGTCTATAATCATGTCACATGCAGCTATGAGGTCAAACCCCTCGATGTGTAGGAATACCCCCAACAAAATGAATTGTGTAAGATGGCACCAGATAGCACCAGCCAGCATATTCTGACTGAGAGAAATTTTTGCAGACCTTAAATTTGCATACTTTGTTGAAAATTGAGGAAAATGGAAGAGTTGAATTTTCCATTTGCACTTTAAGCCGAAAGTCCTGTAAGTCTGTGGGGCTGTTAAATTCTTATGTGAAAATGGAAAATGGCTTTTGGCGGCGGCAACAGCAACAGCAACAGCAACAGCAACAATAAATTTCAATTTCCATTTCTTTCACTCAGCTCCTTGTTGCAGATGGTGCAGGATAATAGTGTGAAAATCACATAAGCGTTTCTCGCCTCCTGCAGGACACTCTCCTGAGTGCAACATTTAATGTAGTTTGCACAACTTTGCTGCTGCCGCCCTTGCAGTTCTTGCCGCACGAAAATGTTGTATATTTATGGTCGAAATTGTTGGCACTTTTTGGCTTTTTATTTATTTTTATTATGCTAAATGCGTCGCCATGAAATTTTAATCAAGTTTCTGCTTCCGTTGTTGCTGCTGCAGCTCCTCTTCAAGCTGTTGCTCCTGCTGCTGCTGTTTTTTTTCTATACCCTGGACCTATTGAAAGTGGGAAATCAGGGTATAAGGGTTTTGCTAAAATATATGTAACAGGCAGAAGGAGGCGTGGCAGACTCCATAAAGTATATATATTCTTTATCAGGAAAAATAAAGTATTAGACCTAGAGACTTGATTTTTTTTTAGGTCCGCAGATAATGTTTCTTTCCAAAAATCGTTTATTTGTTATCGATTAAAAACTTCGAAAATCAATTATAAAATTATATCTCCTACATCTTTAGAGCTAGAGTCTTTAAATCTTTTAATATAGATTCATATCATTTTTTTAGAACTTCAATATTTTTACATTCTACCCACCCCCAAAAAAATGGAAAGTTAATGAAGATAGTCCATAAACAATTAAGGTTATCAAACAATTAACTTCCAATAGTAAGAAGCGACGAAATATTAATATATCTGTTTATCGAAGAGTTCAGGGGATCTCGAAGTCGAGTAGTCTCGACTAGAGCTATCTTACTTGTTTTTTGTTGTATTCAAATGGCAGACATGTCTGCTGCCTGGCATTTCCGCAACGCCAACAATTTCGGAGCCTTGGGAGATGGTCAGAGCAGTTAGGGTCTGGCTATGATTACAGCCACGGTGTGTTATCTCAACTTGTCTGCAGGTGCTGTTTGAGTTTAACGAACTTTGGCTGGAATATGTTGGAGATGCATAAATATGTACTAGAACAACGTTTTAAAAGGATAGTGAAATTAAATCAGGAATGTAGAGTGTAAATGCCAATATGAATTTATTTAAAAGACCCAAGAGTATGATACAAAAATTTCAAAAGACAATATTAAAATTTTTCTTAAATTTATAAATATTTGATATAGAAGATACACTAAAGAGCTACTTGAAATTTGTTAAGAAAAAAATATATATTTAGCTGAAGAGCGTTCATGAGTTATAAATGTTAAAGTCTTTGTATAAATATATTGTTGTTTGACATCTAGTTATACCAGTTGCAGCCTATGTTAACTAATTTTTGGCATCTTTTCAATGAGCCCTTGCGTGCCCCTCCGTGTGACACCTTTTCAATTTGAGCCCAACTGACACTGATTTCATATGAATTATGACACTTATGAATACACAAATCTTAACCATAATCCATTATGCCATTCAAAATACACACAGTACAATATTTGGAGAATATCTTTTGTGCGTCCTTTTTTGTGGCACATGTCCCTGACAAGTTAAGGCCAAATGCAGCACGTGATGCCATGGCACACACATTGTGACTGTGACTGAGAATGTGACTGCGACTGTGAGACATCATATCAATGTGGACTCTTCTTATGACAGTTCTATAAATATTGCTAGTATTATTTGGTACGGATTTCCCGATGGGCTTCTTTATGTGTGGGTGACAGTGCTAGCACTGTCCGCTCGCCCTTCTCTCTGCTTCTCACACCGACTTTTTCGCCTCGCGAACTGCGCCAAAGTCACGTGCGGCTGACAGTCGAAATTGACAATGTCATTAGGTTCAGCACAACTGAAATTGCGAGGAGTTGTCAGGAATTGTCCTCTAATTGCCAGTCATTTCTTTTCTCAAATGAGGCGCACACTTGTCAACGGCCAGAACGTGTCCATTAGCAAGTTCTACTTAAGCAAACGGCACTATGGAAGAGCTTTGATGAAAAAGTGGAAAATGAAGGTCAATTTGATCAAATATACATATACATAATATACATAATATTCCATATTGGAGAAGTGATTAGTGATATGAAATAATTCATTTATGAGATGAATGTTTTAATTGTTATTTTCGATTTAAGTATTTTGTAAGAACAGTAATATTTAAACTCTGATGTTATAATAATATATCAAATTCAATAATAATATATGATAATAAGAAATATTATTTGCATTTATATAGTACAAATAATAGATATCATTAAATAAAATTATATTATAATAAGATATTATAATCAATAATAAGATATGCTTAAGAATACTTATTTTATTTATACCCCTATAATATTAGTAGAAAATTAAACAACTACAATATTTTAAAAATATTTATCGATTTGAAAATCTTTCAGTTTCTAGCAAAACTCTAAGGTCAAAATAGCCTCGTGCCTTAAATAAATAAATTTATGCCTGATGGAAAACAATAAAAAACAGCCAAAAACATCTCGAGACTCTACAACAAAAACAAAAAGCAACACAAGCAGAACAGACACACACAGAGTTCTACCCTCTGTTCGGCTCGAGTGAGACGACCTCAAGTGGCTTACACAATTTTCTTGATAACGCTGCGAGACTTGCCACTAAATGTTTTTGGCGTCCGTTAGTGCAACAGCAACAGCAGCACGGCAAGAGGAAGAGCAAGAGCAAGAGCACATGAAACGTTCATGATGATCACATTTTCAATTTTCAATTTTCTCAGTCGATTGCCAGGTAATGCGTCTAAAATGAACTTCAAATGGCGCCCCAGATAAGACCAGCGCCTCTTCGGATATATATCAACATATACGTATAGAAATACATATGCACATGCATATGAATACACGTATACTCGTATGTATTTAGACTCAACTTGATATGTAAATTGGGTTCATTGATGATTTTCGTTTCGTTGGAAATTTAAATTCAAGTTGACCGGCAAATGCTCGGTCGCTGCGTGTGACTCATGCACCGGCCTCTGGGGCTGATTCACTGAAATGGCTGTTGCAATTAGAGGGGGCACATGCACACGCCCCCTGGCAAATCAATTGGTCGGGGGACCCGTGCCAAGGCCACGTGTAAGCTGTGTCAGCTGCTGCTGCTGCTGCACAAATCATACAAAGGATGGCCCACAATAGGCCAAAAAGTGCAAAGGCAAGGCGGCGGCTGCAGGGAAAAGGTGAAAGTGTGGCAGCATGGGCAAGGCTCATAGCGGCAGCCAGCCAAGCGCAACGAAACCTTTCACATTCCGCAGCCTACACAATGAGTGTGTTGGCCAGGTAGGCGAGTCCTGGGCAAGGACATGGTTTCGGGCTCGAGCTGGAACACACCTTTGCGGCGCTCTTTCTCTCAGTTGACAATAAATTATGAGCAAAAATGAAATTTTATGCATTTTACATGCTGAATTACGAGCTATTTGGCCATGCGGCATGCGGCATGAGGCATGAGGCATGTGGCATGTGGCATATGGGTCATGTGAGCATTCGGCACGCCCTATTTCGCAGCTATTTTAAATTGATTTAAAGTTGCATTAGGCGCTACGTTTTGCGGTCAGGCTATAAATTATCCGCATGCGAGTGTGAGTGGGCATTTATTTTCACTTTTCGCAAGCATTTGCCATTTGGCCATTTGGCAGGCGAAAGCGACTGCAGATGCATACTTTCAGGCGGCCTAGCCAGGCAGAAACAATTTGATTTAATGGCCCAAAGCAAATGCTGACCTTGCGGCTGGAAACATGTGTAATTCTATGGGGCAAATATATTATCATCAATTATTCCCTTGCCAAGCTGAGAGCATTAAATGTAAATGCAAATTAGATTCCTCTATAGAACAGTTTTTAGCAGCGACAAATAAAACGGCCTTTTAAGTTTGACGTAAAATTCAGGCTCGTTGGGAGCTATCTATGTTGTCCTTTCCCAAATAGCATTTTGAGTTGATCATTATGCTGCAGTGAAGATAATCTTTTGCTTCCTACATGCACCAGTCAGGTGAGATGGATCAATGTAATTATATTATTTCAATTCAATTAAAATTTGTTTGAATGAATGGCTGAGATAATAGAATATCATTAACATCAATAAAAATAATAAGAAATTAATCGACTTCTGACAATAGTTGCTATAAGTTAATGTGGTTCGAATTACTCTGATTCAAAGAAAGCCTACGCATGTAAATCCAATTGGTCATTGCTCAAGTAATTATTAGTCAAGTGAAGTATTATATAATTAATTTGAATATTAACGTATATATTATTGTATTGTTTTCATTACATCAGTAGATAGAAGAAACAATCTACTCGTCTGACCTTTGTGTTTAACTTGTTTTCACATTAACCAAACCCACAACCTCTTAGTTTCCACTTGAGACACTTTCACTGGCCACAGGCACCTGTCGCACACACACACACACACACACATTCATCTGAAAGGTCTCATTAGTGTAGTCACAAAAAAAAATAACAAAAAAAAAAAAAATATATATATATATATATATAAGAAAGAAAAGCAATTTCGTATAATGGCTGAAATATGTTTCTCTCTGGCTTTACCCACGCTTAACAATTGGAATTATGATTTAGGTGCTTGTTTTGATAGCGAGCGAATTCAATAAGCCACAAATAAAAAATAATAAAGCATTGACCAATTTATGAGCTAATGCTTGATTAATGTATATCCATATACAGATATGATTGTGTGTGTCTATGTCCTTAACAAAGGCGGCAGCGGTCAAAAAGGACAAATGCCAAACGCTTCGCGCTGAGTATTCATTGATTAGACGCGGGACCTCACACAATGTTTGGACACACTTTGATTTATCGCCAGCACAGAGAAGAAATTAGCTAAGGAATTTTGGGAATTTCGATATTGGAATTTGGTTTCTATTGATATTAGAACTGGCCACACAGCATATGGATGCTGCTAATTGACCAGAGACTAAGACAAAAAAAAAAAGAAAGAAAAGAAAACCTGCTGCCAAATGAAGTGCTCAAAAGGATCTTCGCCTTGGACAGCTACTTAATGTATGCAGGCATTCCCTGCTGCTACTCCTCCTGCTTCGTTATCTTCTTCTTTCGTTTTTAATTAAGTACAACAACGCAGCAAAATTGATTTCACATGATTCGAACTGGCCACTGGCTCTGGTGTATGTGCCGGCTGCTCTCTGCGATAGAGATCTCTGAGAGATGCGCGCCGGCAGATAAGGCCGAACGCTAGAAGTTAGCCTCCTGCCTGGGATCATATATAATATAGTTTGTAAAATATTTATAATCGCTTATCGCTGGTAAATATCAGCCGCAGGATTCGTATCGTTGGCGTAGTTGCCAAGTCATTAGGCCACGATGGAAATTTGTTAGCCGGTTTTGCGCGCGCGTTTCGCTAGCGTTTTGTGCGCGTTTTCAACGCTGTCTATTATTTTTTATGGCAGACTCATAAAGCACACTTGAACACCCATTCGGTCAGCGTGGAAAATGGTTATTTCAAACTAAAAGCTCATTTGAGACGTTATGCATAAATTATTTGGAAATTATATTGAAACCTGGCTCCCAGGCTCCTATCGGCCCGTAAAAGCTAAAGCCAGCAAATAGAGAACCCCAAGAAAGAGGGAACTGAAAGACATTGATCAAAGCAATGATAATATAAATTCCAATTAAGTTATCGGCCATAGTTCGAGTGAGACATTCAACGGTAAACGGCAACTGGCAATTACAAAAGAATAAATTTCCCATTTCCACCTTTATCGGTGAGAAACTATCTAGTCTGATGTCGTCTGCTTCTCAATGTCTCTATAAAGTGCATTCAAATTATGGCATATCGGTTGACCAGACGGCCAAACAGCCAAACAGCCAGCCAACCAGCCAACCAGCCCTAACTTGACATCCAGACAACCAGAACCAGGCCAGCAACTTGGCCATTGCCCAGCGGCTGCTTCGCTGTGGCCTAATGAAATTATTAAAAATGCATTTTAGCTGAGTTCACAAAAAACACAACAAAACTGAGAGAGAAAAAATGTATTATATGCATGAAAGGCAGATCCAACACACATAAATAACCTGAACTTGGCTGCAGTCCCAATCTCGGACCCAGCTCTCAGTCCAGATCCCCCTTCCAGCTGCTCATCTGCTTCTCAGCTTCTGGCTTTCCTTTGACAAAACTAATTATGCATTCATTTTGTTTGCCAACAATTAAGTGGCCCAGGGGCGTGGCGCATTTTTCATTTTGCTTATTAGTAGTCGGTGCCCCAGGATCGAATGGAGATCCTACCCTTGATTTATGATAGCCAACTACTTGACTTAGCAACAATTAAGAGCATAAACCAAGAGCTAAATATGAGGCAATGCTAGAAATTAACCATAAGCCTGTTACATATTTATATAGACCTAAATGGGACAGATGTATATATAATACTATGTATGAAGGAACTATTCACATTGTGCTAGCTCCGTTTTTATAGAAAATCTAATAAGTATAATACCACATACTATTCTTTTCTGGTGCATATACTATTAATATGGGCGATCCAATATTTCTATGCTTATTAGTATGGTGATAGTTTCCGTAATAAGTGTAATTATTCTTTACTCACTATAAATTCAATTTTCTGCTCCAATAAATATTCTTAAACTAGAATCTTTATAAGCAATTTTTATATATGTAATTAATACAAAAAACCTATCACTATTTATAGAAAGTAGTATATTAAGAGCCGGTGTTGCTTTTCTGTCCGTTTATTTCTTATTCTCATTCTAATTTATAATTTTTCTTCTCAATAATTATTTATTTGTATATACATATATTTCTTATCTATATCTATATAGCTGTGTGCGAAAATATATTGATTTATAAGCCATTCTAATAGGAAAGGCGCAATTATATGGCATGATATGTATAAGCTGACTATCAGGTCGTAGAATGCAATTCACAGTCAAGCTTTTGGGCAGTCGCCAGCAATTTCATGTGAATAAATTAAAGAAAGCTGTAAGAATCAAGTCGAAAAACTGTGACCGCTACTTCCAAATAACAAAATAACTCATTGCTTGTGGCAAGTGGCAGGTGGCAGGTGGCAGGTGGCAGGTGGCAACAGACCAGAGGCAAGAACTGGTTCGACAATCAAATGACCATTTATAACAGCAGCAACGACAACAACAACGAAAAGTACAACTACAAGTGGGAAATTGGCAAGCGGCAGATTCAGACCGAGGTCCACATCCAAAGCCACCCACACGCTGCTCTGCTCATTCATGCCACGAATGCCACAATTACTTTCTAAAAGTGAGCCCAGACACTGTTGAGTCTTTGCACCAAATTAGGCGCGAATCTGCGAGATTTTCAAGGAGCAGCTGCCAAAGAATTTTTTATGGGCGTTTTTTCAATTTCTGGGCTAGAAGAAGAAAATACCAGCAGCTCGCAAAGTAATGTGAAAAACGCCTTATCCGGTGTGCAGCTCCAGAGCTCTATATGGGGGAACTGTCAACGCGGCTGCTGCTGCTGCTAGTGGTGGTGGTTGAGTGGCCAATGGCCAATGGCCACCCATGTTGTAGCTGGTTGCTGGTGCCCCTCACCACAGCCGCGTGCATTTGACAAACGTTGACAGCTGCGACAATTCAGCCGCTCGTCCCCCCAGTCCAACAGTCCAACAGCCCAATAGCCCCATAGCCCCACAGCCCCACAGCTCGGCAGCCCGGCAGCGTCGCAACTAGCTATTGACATTGCTGCATGCGGCCACGACTGGCGACAGACAACGAACTTGATTTCTTATTTGAATATGTATTCATTTCAGCACTAGCAGCAGTGCAGAAGCAGCAGCGGCTGCTCGTCGCCATCGATCGTGACAATCGCCAACGCAAGTGAAAAACTCTTCACTTCTAGTGTCGCAACCATCGAGGGATCTGTGTGTCGCCACTTGCCACTTGCCACTTGCCCCTTTCCCGTTTGCCAGTTGCCATCGCTTCTCAGGGTGGCCTATCAGAGGTGATTAAAATTGACGTTTGGCGATGTGATGACGCTTGCATCTGGCCTGTCCAGCCTCTGTCTACCGCAACACTTTCTTTGGTTAAACGTTTTCATCATTTTATGAATTGATCAATTTGTTGTTGTTGCTGTTGCCCTGCAAGCATCAGCCGCATCGTTTGCTTTGTTTGTTGTGGCCATTAGCGTCACTTGATGGAAACAGCATCCCAGCATCCCAACATCCCGTCCCAGATCGTACTGGTATCCACCATCCAGCTATCGACCATTGAGTCGTGTGGCGGGTCTGACTTAATTTATTTCAAATTGTTGCAACTGCAAGTGAACGCAGCTTCATATCGTCCATTTCAACCAACGATACACTGAAAACTATTTACACAACTAATTTGTTCATTTTTGCCGAGGCATTCCAAACTAGTTCAAGTTCCCCGTAAAGTAGCAAGAGACGTATTGTAAGGAAATACAGATCTGCCATAAATTATTTAATAAATTTATTAATGTAGTTAGGTTACATATGGGAATTTCTCCCGAAAACTCAATTTTTTTTAGCGAGCGAGCCCTTTGATTTTTTTTTTGTAATTATCTTTGGTGCATTTTCAAGAAAATTACAAAAAAAACCAAGCGGCTCGCTTGCTACAAAAAGTTTACTTTTCGGTAGAAATGAATATATTTATTTATTTGAAATTTATTTATAAAATTCAAACGAATTCATTTATACTATATAGGCTAATCAAATATATACAAAATTTCCAGATGTGCCCCAATTCACAGCCAACTATAGTCAGTGATATTCTTGTGACAATTGATATAATTAGACTAGACTACGAGATAGCCTGAACCCTTCGAAGAAACGATATTTCAATAATTCTTCGCTTCTTTTCTGACCACACAAGAAACAAAATATGCACTTATAAGCAGGCATGGGCTGCTGTGTGGGTTTACTAAGGGAACTTAAGTGTCAGAAGTCTCAAGTATAGGGGGTGGATTTTGGGGATGGAATATAACAAAAATCGAAATTCCTAAAAATATATTTGAATGTAAATTTTAAATTTGGTGACTCTAGCTCAAAAGATATCCGAAATATAATTTTTTGACTGATTTTTGATGATGCCCTTTTGAATCGATAACATAAGAACGGGGGTAGTTATCGGTTTTTGGAAAAAAAACTCGATATGCGATGCGAAATATACGGACCTACAGAAAAAAATCTCCAGCTCTTATATTAAATAGTATTAAATCTAAGTCCTAAAGGCACTTGCACTAATATAATATATAAAATAATATATATACAAATTTTTACGCAAAATGAGATTGATCAATAAAAATGAATGAAAGAAAGAAAAGAGAATACGTGTAATACAAAAGTTTTTTAAAATCGCATAGACTTAACGTCTATCATCAAATATCAATATTTACTAACAAATATTACTACACAATTCAACACATTTTACCCCTACAGACAATTAGAATTAGTATAAATTCATTAACAAAATTGTACGTTCTTTCGTTATGGCTACTATATGAATGTCGGGCTCAGTCTGATGCCGAGTGAAAATAGGTGCTTGTGGCAATTGCATTGACACACATTTGTCAACAATCATGCGATGCACTGCGTCAACCATTCATCAAAGACTAACCCTTGGCAAATGAACTCTATGGATCCCAGCACAGAACAGAACAGAACAGGCGAGAGTTGTAGCAGTAGTAGTTAGAGTTGACCAACTTGACCAACTGGCCCAACTGTTTTGGCTGACCTGGACGGTGCTGCTGCTAATAAGCAGCGCAAACAATTTGAACGGCAATTAGTGTGCAGCTGCTAATTTAGGACAGAACTGACTTGGATCGACTGAGACTGTCTGTGCCGTTGGGTGTGGAATGTGAGGACGGACAGCGGCGGCGGTGACCACCAGGCGTTGCCTCAGCTTTAATCTGTGAATATATAGAGACATGTGAGAGGTTCTGAAATCCAAAGTTAGGGCACAGATCTAGCTGGGGCCAGGAAGACGGTGCTAAGGGCTGCGCTCTTTTATGCCAAACAGTTATTCAGTATTAATTTTCAACCGCGCTGACCGCAGCAGAGCTGCGTCTGGGATCGAGTCGCCTGAACCACCCAGTTTTCAATTGAAAAACCGCAAGGCTGCAGGCTGCAGGCTGGTCGTCGTGCGCCTTTGTCCTGGCTGCACCGGAAGCCACGGTCGTGTCCATGTCCTGTGCCTTGGCTTTTATTTAACATGACGCAACAGAAAGGCGAACAGCACACAAATGTCCGGTCAACAATCTTTTGATCGTCTGCCACCTTAGGCAACTTGTCTTTGCCGTTGTTCTTGTTGTTGTTGTTGTTGTTGTTGTTGTTGCTGTTGTTTTTATTGTGAATGCCCTTTTAGCCGCCGGCTAACCGACAACTGTGACGGGATTTGCAATGACTTGCTACATTTTATTGTCGGCATATTGCATGTTCCATTTATCCTCTCTCTCCCTTCCACTTGCTCGCTCTGTGCCAGCTCCCATCTGGCCTTGGGCTTGCCGGCTGTGACGTCACAGACAAATTGTTTGACCAAAGTATTGAAAAGTCAGGCAAGAAATGTTGAGAGTAAAAATGTTGACCAAATGAATTTTCATTTAGCAAAAGAAAAACGTAAGAGCTTTGTAATCAGGTTCAACCGACTGCAAAATACTCATTCGCGGTCCACATGCAGACATATTTCTCACATTATGAGAAGTCCTTATAGGTGGACAATGAGATTTATAGCAATTATCTCTGTGCAGGGCTCCAGTTGTGAAATGGATCGATAATTGTCGATATTGTAATATGATATATTTTCTCTGTTCAATGTTTCGGAAGTGCAGTAGCCTAAAAACTGTCGGGAAGATTAATAAGTTTTGTTTTGGCTACAATTCCTAAGTTAACTCAATTATTTATTGTTTCGGAAGTGCGGCTTCCGGTAATCAAAAACTGTCGGGAAGATTGATAAGATTTGTGGTTAAAATTCCGGAATCGTTCAGATTAGATAAAATTTTTCTTCAAAATGAATTACCTAATCGGTTACTAGATTAATTAAGAAAACCGACATAGCTTGTTTAATAACTTTCGCTAATAGCTTTCTCTAGTCATATCCGTTATGCAAACCTTAAAATAGCACGGGTTTATCTGGCATTCCTGTCACACAGTTCGAATTGATAGGATCAATAAAAATTTCGTAAACTCGTATATTTTCTTTTAGTCAAAGTCAATAACTTTCACGGAACAATCAATGAAATCACAACACGAAAATATTTCCAGTCACTTCTGATATCAGTCAAATATAGCCGAGATATAGTCAAGGTGGCATTTCCTTAATTGATTCGCTCAACATTGAGACACGTTGAAACAAAAGTCGCGCACTTAAATATTTGAGCATTCGCATAATCTGATGTTGCCTTCGCATTCCATGGCTGTGCACGCTAGCTATCTGGAATTACTGTTTGGGGTCTAGATTTTCTCAGAAATCGCTTCTATCGACCGTTGATCTGTTCGAGTGGCTCTTCAGATAGTCCACATACAGTTTTTTTTATTTTAGCCAAAAATTGTAAGGTGCACAGTGTCTTATTGGCCGCAATAGGCAAAGGTAATCGGCCCAATCGTGACCTACTACAAGTTAGCACGCCACGAAGCCATAAAAAGCCTTTATTAATCGTAAATATCATATTTTCGTTGGGCCGGGTAGACGAATATTACTCGGAAATGTTGCGCATATCGTCGTATGGCGCAATCGACCGAATGCGGTTCGTTTGTGACGGATTATTGAGTGAAATATCTAGGGCTTTATCAGCAAAGCACCCTGCCAACCGGCTCAAACGGTAGAGTCTTGATCTAAGCCAGGCGGCGTACACAAACAACCTCTATAGTCGTCTTGGCTAATTACAAATACGTGCTCGCACTCCTCATGTTTCCTTTAATATAGCCCATGTTAAATTAGGTATATTATAAATGAAAAACGTGCATTCTGTATCATACAACACCTATGTGAAAAAGGTCAGGCTGGCGTTTCTAATAACCGGAACTTTAATAAGCTTTAAAAGAGAATAATTACAATTCTAATAATTATTTACTGTACCTATCATCTTATTCATATCAGTCTGGAGCCATACTAACCATACTCGGATATAAAACATATCTGCTCAGTTATCTGAATTGTAATACTCTCTTACTAACTATTTGGCATAACTATTTACAGAGAAAATTATACATGTCCTTTCTAAAAACAGATAGTTTAAGAACATTATCGTTTCTTATACGGTTCTATAAATATATATATAGAGAAAGACAGTTGGAAAATGTATGCTATAATTTTATTATATATTTAAAATAATAAAGTTTTATATTTTTAAGCACTTTCGAAAGTCTTATGATATATTAAAAAGAGTTATATACAAATTTCATCATCTATTACATTGTTTCCATCTGATTGGATAACATATATCGCTCTGGTCGAACCCTAAATACCACAGCATTGACTCACTTCACCTTGCAATCGAACACAGAGTTGAGTAAACTGGCGAAAGGCATTTATTGCACTTCAATTAAGCACGTTTTGTACGCCTGACATATTGGCTATATTATTTGGCCAATAAATATCCCCCTGGTAACTTGGCCGATATAAGAATTTAGAATAAGCATGGTTATATTATTTTTTTAAATAGTTTCTTTCTCTAGGTGTGTGCAATTTCGTCAGTCGGCGCCAGAGTTTTATTTGTAAATGACCAACAAAGAGGCTAAGACCTTAAGCTTTGGCAGCTGATAAGTCAAGTGGCAGGCAAAGGTCCAAAACTTTTCCATCGCCTGGTTGAAATTCCTTGCCGATTAGTCATTGCATCATGGACTGACCATAGTTAAGTTGAGCGGGTCTCTTATCAGCGACTATTTTTTCTCGGGTCTGGCTAGTGGCCATGTCCATGACATCACTCTCTATGACCTGCGATATAGTCTATCGATAAGGTTTAATTTGCCTATCGTAAATACCAAAGACTAACAATCAGAGGGCTCACATATGTATACTCGATTATTATGACCTGCCATAAGCAGTTGGGGGCCTGTTGTTTGGAAGCGCAGATGCGAATTATTATTTGATGTAAACGCACAATAAATATTTTCGAAATTCGCTAGTCTTATCGGCTGGCCAGAATATTAGCTGGCCATTACTTGTGTTTGTTGGTGTAGTACTAGGTCAAGGTTATATCGTGACAATTTCTTTATCGAGTCAGTTCACATTTACCAGAAATAAGTTGACAACCTTATTCAATACTTTTCTGGAATTGATATTTTAGGGATTTTTTCTTATTTATAGGAATTTCGAACTTCAACAGAACTCCCTGCGACCAATCCAGTCTATTATAATAAAAATTCTATAAATTATCTTTATTCAGAGGCTCTGCTAATGCGTTTGGAATTTCAGTCGATAAGCATATTGTTCAGACCGTTCGCAATACTTCCGCAATTGCGCATTGGAATCTGTTTAATCGAATTCCCAGAATTTTTATATTATTGGCCAAGCTATCGCATGATACACATTATAAATTCAGGAAATATTTGGGATTCTTTGACTGAAAGGGTTAAAACATATTTTTTGTTTTGTTTGCACTTATAAAACCAGTACAAGTGCTCTGGTCTGGAACTGCACGACTAGGAGATCCCCTGAACCCTGCTAAGAACTGATATTCCAATTCTGCTTCTTTTATGCACACATATGTACATACGGCTATATTATGGGAATTTATTTGTTAAATAAATGCTTATCGATCGACACAGTCAATCAAAAGTCTATAGGTATAACAGAATTTAAATTAGGCTTGAAAATGAAATAAAATTATCGATTGGGATAAATGCGATTAGTTATCAAAAAAATGGAATGAATTCGTAATATGATAAGCATCCTGATTAATAATATATATACATACTTTATAAGGTCTGCGCCGCCTCCTTCTGCCTGTTACATTAATTTTCAGAAAAACATTATACCCATCCCATTTTCAATGGATTCAGAGTATACAATATAATTTCATTATCTGATATTTTAAAAAAAAAGGTTTCCAAGAAATCGGTATTAACTATTATAATGGGTAATATAACGCGAGTGCAAACCAGTACGAACCAGTTTCAACTCTAATCAATTTTATAATAATACTCTTTGCGTAGTATAAATTAGATAGGAAAATAAGTTGCATGGCTGTTTGAGAAGGAATGTGAGCAATAGATTAGGATGATATGAAATAGATTGACATGAGAGAGGCCAACATAGAATTCACCTTTATGATGGATTGGATCATAAATGCTAGGAGAGTTGAACAGAATAAGAAAAAGTGGAATATAGAAATATCAATAGAAAAATTGAAGTATATTGGTTTGAAATGGAATGGAACAGAATGGGATTATAGTGGTATGAAAAGGAATAAAGTGGAATGAAATGGAGCTGCATAGTTTGAAAAGAAATATAGTGGAATGGAATATATTGTATTGAAATGAAATGATATAAAATAATATCACAAGGAATAGAGTAAAATTAATTAGATGGAAATGTTATGGAATAGAGCTCAATAGATGGAAATAAAATACAAGACAATACAATGACAAGAAATATATTTTTTAAAAACAAGTAAGAAAGCTCGAGTTGAGACTGCTCGACTACGAGATCCCCGGAACCCTTCGAGGAACTGATAATTCAATTTAAGCTAGCTTCGCTTCGCACACACATACAACGATACGCACGCACGTATTAGCAGGCATGGGCTGCAGTGTGAGCTTACCATGGGAACTTGCTTAATAACTTTTTTCGGAGACGAACAATTTTCATAAAATTTTTAGACCGTGATAATAACAAAAAAATGTGACAAATCATAAGTCTCTAGTATTTGAAACAATACAGTTTCAAATTTAAAGTCTCTAGCTTTTATATTTTCTGAGATCGACGCGTTCAAGCATTCGGACAGACGGACAGACAGACAGACGGACAGGGCTAAAACGACTTAAATCGTCGCCCTGACCAAAAATATATATACATTATGGGGTCTGCCACGCCTCCTTCTGCCTGTTACATACTTTCAACAAAACCATTATACCCTGATTTTGCATTTTCAATGGGTTCAGGTTCAGGGTATAATAAAAATAAATAAAAATGGTATGGCAAGAAATTAAGTGGAATGAAATAGTACAATGGTATGAAAAGGAATAAACTGAAGTGAAATAGAATGGATTGACACGGAATCGAATGTAATGAAATGAATACAGCATAATGATAATGAAATGATATAGATCAAAGTTATATAATTGGGAGCGTAGTCGCAAAACGACACGCTTCTGCACTTGAGAGCCACTTGTTATTTTTATGAATGCCACTTAAGAAATTGAGACTTAGTTTATCGCATTTTCCTAATACAGCGCCATATAACCATAATGAATTTCCTCTTGCATCGGTCGCTGTTATCATCAATGCGGTACGCCGATCGCATAGCGCCCCTTAATAGAACCTGGTATTAATCAAACAAATGCTTTTAACATACTCATCAAATCATGTAGTCTCCAATTTCGAGCTATTTAGCAGCGACCTTGCCTCAGGTTCTCGGCGCTAACTAATTGCCTATAATTAGAGCAATTACAATGAGTAGTGACTGAGATAGATAGATAGAGAGAGAGAGAGAGAGAGAGAGAGAACGACAGGGGGAGAGGCAGTGAGATACGCGTAGATCATGCTGTCAACGGAACTGTCAGAGATGAGTTCCGAGTTGGAGGGGGCGACTGATTGACAAAGCAAATCGGAACTGACAGGCAGCTGTTAATTGGCCTAGTCTATAAAGATTCGGGTAGTCAATGAATTGCTTTTGCGACCCGCCACCATATAAATCACTCTCGGAGGACTTTGATATTGACCGCAATGCACAGACACTGCCAAAAACATATCTACGAGCCTCTGTAAGTGAGTGCCTGTGTGGGTATCTTCAAGATAGAGCAGTATTTGCCCAGAGTATTCGTTGTGGCACACGACGCATCTGTGGCACGGACATAAATCGAGCATTTTATTTGTAATAGCCAAAAAATTACATAGCTATTATGCCGCTTATCCATGCCCCTGCCGCTACCCTTTTGCCCCGCATAGAGTTACCTGGAAAATGATTATGTTGCAGCAGCAGAGGCTGTTGCAAATGCAGCCGCAATTATGCACGCACCGGGCCATAAATTGTCAATTTGCTTAAGATCTGCTGCAGCTCGTGTGTCCTGTTCACCGTGCTACCCGAGCTACCTGGGGCATCTTGCACGTTGGCTATCTGTGCCGCTGCCTGCCGCACGCTGCGTCCTGCACTCGTTTTTCGCAACAGTTTTTTATCGCCTAGCATTGGGCATAGCCTTGTGCAACTGACCGACTACTGCGTCCTTTCCATTGATAAGCTTGTCCCTTCTTCTCGTTTTTTACCTCCTTTTTGGCTGAAGTGTTTTATCTGGCACTTTTTTCTTTCTTACAATTGGCCACGCTGATAACCGTTGATCGGATTGAACTGAATGGGTGGGCGTTCACTGATAGACTTCCACGTACTAAGAATATTTTTAGTGTCTCAGTAATTGAACCTCGGCCTTGAACTTTTAACAGCAGAAGATTCTCATGTTTATAGAACTTGAAAATTATGTTTCAGATATTTAATTAAATTATTGATTTGATTAGAGTGCTATCGCCACATATATTTTCGTGTTTGTAAATATCGTAATCAAGTGATATTCCAGCTAAACACTGACCATCTTTTCGTAGCTTACTTCAAGAAACTTGCAGGATTTTCACTAATGAGCCTCTCAGCTTATGATTTATGCTATATGTATAGATGTGAGTCAACATAAAAAAGTAAAGTGCTACAAACTATTAGCCAAACTTTCTTCCAAGAAAACTTAATTTAGCAAATACATCAAGCAAATACTATTGCTGACTGGGTCACTAAAAAGATTTTTTATTTACCTTTTTACCTTAAAAAAAGAAAAGACAAATAAGTTTTGTTTTGTTTTTAGAAAACGATTAAATGCTGTTTAGATTTTAGCTACGCGTAATGCCTGACTACTTCTCCTTGGCATCATAGAACCCACTCTATGAACTCCGACAGCTTGCTATGTAATACCTTAACGCTAATAAACGTTCATTAGAAACATCGTTGAAGCTCGTGTAAAGCCTGTATCATTAAAATCATGTCAAGACACGAAAGCACGTAAATACGAGACAACAACTAGTTGCAACACCAACACGTGCAACACGACAAACAACAACAGAAATGCATTTAGTAAATTTACATATTTAAGTAGCAGACGAGGCAAATTCCTACTTTATGATGGTTGTCAACGAACCTTAACTACTTTCTAACTGGACCAAAAACTTGAACCGAACTTGAAACTGGAACTGATCTGCGGCCCAGCAGTGGGTCGTGGGTGAGCGCAACTGACTGACTGACTGACTGACGGACTGAGTGACTGACGGACTGAGTGACTGACTGGCTGACCAACTGTTAAAAGATCATAATGAAAATGCAGCTATGTTAATTTTATTTTTATTTTCCGGAGGCCCGTTCAACATTATTTATGGCCACATATCTTTAAAAGTTTATGGCAGAAAATATTCACATGACGTAGACACACGGCACACCGAAATTCCCACTTTTTCTGACTGACTGAATGACTCTCTGACTGACAGGCGATGCCACCTTTTCACCAAGTGAAATGAGTATATTGGCTTTGTAAAATGCGTCCTTCCGTCAACTGTCCGTGTGTCTATATAAAGAAATTGCTCACCATTGTGGAATAGTTAGAGGCTTAAATTGAGGGAGACCTGGAATTCGATAAAGTCCTCTGCAGACAGAACGATAATAAATCTGATGTATATTAATGAGTTCTGGGGATATATCTTCCTCAGATTCCTCTGTAAACATTGACTAAATAAACTATAAAAATGTTGATTTTTGAAAATGTTGACCTATTTTTTACCATGAATGAGAATAATGTACATAACGTTCTTTTTACTTGTTTCTCTCGGCGCAGCCACCCGTTGGGTAAGTGCGGACTAGGACTGATTCGATCGTCATCTATTTATTTATAAATCAATAAAAATGTGAATAATATTTCCAGTATTCTCTCATTGTGCGTCTTGAAGTTGTTTCGGTCAGTTATGGTATTTTCGTGATTTTTTTTTTTATTTCATCTATTCTTTATTTTATTCAAATGCGACCGTGACATTATACATAAGATGCCGATTGACTGCCATGAAGTCATCAGCGTCAACAGCGGCGTCAGCCACATCAATTTGATATGCCCAGTGATAGGCTCCAATCTCGAATCTCAAATCTCAAATCTCGAACCATTTTAACTTGATCCGGCGGCATAGGTTTTTTCTTTCGGCTCGGCGCTTGAATTGTCGCCTGCTCGCTGGAGGGGGCGGCATACAATAAACAGGCCGGGACGGGCAGCGTTTTTGAGTTGATCTGACAGACGCCTGAGCTGAGTACTGTGTACAGCTCTGATCGGCCATTGTCTAGAAGCGTCAATAGAATAGAAGCTTGACACCTGTGGCGCCTCAAGTGTGGAAGCATTTTGTTTGGTGCCGGATCTCGGGCTATGGGAACCAATCCAATCCAATGGCACATCAGCCTAAGGTCGAATAAATAATCAAAATTATTTTCATATAGATGGGAATTTGATTTAAATTTGAATTTGAAGACGACACTTTTAATTCAGGTATATGACTATTTGAATAATATTTATAATATACAGAATTAATACTCAGAGAAAAGCATTCTAATATATCAAACACTAAAGACTAGAATATTTGTTATATATTTGGGATGTGCTCCTAATTATATATGAGTGTTTTACCATGCTGACAGATCTCATGAATGTTTATGTGAACTAATAAAAATCTCAATATTTTCCTTAAATTTGAATTTAACTTAAAGCATTATTAAATTCACATTTTTTGGATTATTAAAAGCTCAATCTCGGAATATTTCCTCCAACTATACTCGATACGTATTGAAATATACTACCTAATAAAATATAATATCCATAATGTATTTGAAGAAGACTTTTCTGCTAGTTTTCTAAGTCAGAGATAGCTGAGATTTTTAATGTTTGTTTTTTTTTTCTTTTTTTCCTGTCTTCTTTCCGGCTGTCTTAAGAAAATTTTTAGTCGTTTAAATAGTTACCTCGATTTGCCTCATTTCGAGCAACCAATGTCTGCTGCTGCTGCCACATCCGAGAGCAAATTAAAAGGGGGCATAAATCTCAGAAGGTATACCTATTGTGTAAAATTCCATTTGTATTAATTTGCTATCAGTTCCATCAACTGTAATTTGTACAAATCATGTTTTCAACTTCCCATGACGTTACCAGCTCACATTTTATTGGCACATGCTAAGCAAACTGGATTTTCGCTTTGGCCAGACGCTCATAATTCAAGTGATTTTTGTTTTGTTTCGGAACGTTTTGTGTGGTCTGAACTTGTATGTTAATCTTCGACACGTTGGCGGGATCCATGGAAGCGAGGTGCTGAGTAGGATGGGGGATGGAGAGGGGAGAGAATATAACTAACGGTTAACCATGTAGCGCATAATTCAAGCGGAAAGCTTTTCGGTTTATCTCGGATTTGGGGGAAATTAATCACAAATGCTCGAACCCAACCCAAAAGCGAATCCAATCAAAAACGCATCAAAATCGAAAGACCGCCAAATACCAAATGCCACATACCAAATAAACAACAACAATTTGTCAATGTGGCAACAACAATCAACGCCATTTAATTAGATGCCATTGATTAGGAGAAGCTCTCCAGCCACAGACTACAACCAGCTCCATGGGTCAGACGCCCCTTTCCTTCCCTACTGAGCACCTTCTTCCATCTCTCTCTCTTTCTGTCTTACGAGAAACCACTTGAAAACTTTTCGAGCTTGACAAATTTGACAGACTTGATTGAAAATGAAAAGCGTCCAGCTTTGAATAATGTTCGACGATAGAAAGGCCAAGCCGAATCGTATCCAAAAAGAATCTTCACACAGCACTTGCTCTGCTCGGGTCTTATAATGAGGAAGAGCCAAGCTCTTCAGCTTTCAGATTTATTTTTATATTTTTCTTTTAGTTTTGAAAGTCCCAACTGACGACAAAGGCAACTGTCAAGTGCCTGGGCACTTTCCAAACCAAGTTTCTTTAGCTTTTTCTCAGAGAGCGGTTTGCTCTGCCAGAGGTGAGAATTTATGTAAATTTTGTTGTATTTTTTGTTGTTGTTTTGTTTGTTGTTGCTGTATTTTGTAAGCCGCACCCCGCTTCTACTTTGCTGCGGCCCCCTCCCTGCGACTATTTGTCAAAATTGTTTAGTCTTTAGTCGGTTACCGATTGACAGGCCGACTAACTAGCCAACAAGCCAACTGGCTGCCGTGTTGCCCGTGTTGGCTGTTTGGCCCCCAACTTCCAGCTTGGCTCTTTGCTGTTTTATAAAATTTCCCAAGAGGCTAGGAGCAGGGGGGTCTGGTCTCTGGCACCGATACAGACAGTGGCGGCTGCTCTCTGGAGCGCCTAATGATATTGTATGCATATTTTAAACATTTTTTTTTTTTGCTGCATTTTTGAGTGCGATGTGGCTGCCACGTAAACAACCCGCTTAGCTTGGCTTCGGCTATTGGCTCTTGGCTATTGACTATTGGCTCTTGGCCATTGCAGCACAGTAATATTTCTGTTTTTCGCCAGGTGTTAACAGATATTTGAAATATTTTCAGCCAAGATCGGCTTATGGCCGAAAGGTGTTGGCCGCTGCAAATGTTATTCAGCTGTCTGTATTACATATAGTTGGTGCAGTTGTAACAGATTCCGCAAGGACTTGCTATTGAGGCCAAAAATGTATTTTAACTATTTGTATTTAAAAAATATTGAAATATTATGTAAATGTGATATATGTATATATACTATATATATGTATACTCAAAAACACCGCTTTGCGTTTTTCCCACGGATGAACTCGACTTTAGAATCCTTGGAGTTTGAGCACACAAATGTTAAGTACATTCATTATGTCGGAGGCTATTTTATCGTAGAGTTGGATTGGCTAGAAATGGGTGTCGATCCAAGCCAATCACTCTCAATCTATTCAGTACATCAAACACTTTACGTTTCACAATTAAATCCAGCAATGACTTAAGCTTTAGGCAGAAGACACATTTACTGATGTCATGCCTGTCTACAGCAAATGCCCAGAAATTATCTCATCCCAGGTCCGATTGCAAATTATGATAACAAACACGTCTGAAGATCATATAACATATACATATTGACGTGAACTACCGATAGGAGGAGAAGCTAAGATTGTTAGTTTTCCAACGATGCTTGAAACAAATTAGATTCATTCACAAAAATTTATATCACAAATTTATTTCTAAGTCTGATTTAATTTTTTTATACTGGAACGAATCTACAAATCATCTTAATAATGGAGAGTTTCTACAACGTTTATAAATAAATTTTTTCTTGGACGGAGAATATACATTGTACTCTTCTGAATAGGAGAACATATTCCTAGGTATATAAATATGAATCTAAACATATTAAAGATATACAAATATTATTCCTTCTAATGCGTTTATCTGTGTTAAAAGTATTTCGGTTAGCACAACATTACATGCGTTTTGAGTAAATTTCGACATTAATTCTTTTATAAATGAGCGGCTGTATATACATATAATTATATGTATGCATGTACTAAAACGTGCATATTCTTTTGATCGAGAGCATTAAGAAAATTTATAGGGACTATCTGGGAACGGGACCAGGTTGGTGTTTAAAGTTAGGGCAATTTGATTTTCCGGTCAGCGAAATTTGATTATTGAACTTTTAAAGCTTTGTTCATCGTTATGACAGCAAAAATGATACAAAGGAAAGAAATTATTGAAAACTTAATACAAATTAAGAATATCTTTATAATACTTACTTTTAAGACGATTACTCACCCAGAAGTACTTTGACATGATAAATATTTATTATTATACTGTTATATAATACTGTTATACTTAAATAAGCCCTGTCAACAATGCACTGAATTTAATTCTCTCTAAATGCGTTCAGAATATATATGATGAAACTGCAAATCAATATTTAATTATATTTCAATCGAAAATTTATATATTTCTCCTACAAAGAATAACATTGAAGTGCTCATTACATCCTCTTAGCACAACCCAAAGTTCTTTTCCATATTCTTTTAATATTTCTGCAAGTGTTCTTAGACTTAAACTTGTTCAAGTCTTCGCTGTTTACAGTTTGTGACCCATTGGAAAAGGCGGTAAGAACCTAGCAGGAAAACTGAAAAAGTGGCTGTCGAGTGGAACTTTGAGCGTTGCAAGAACTGAACCACTGACGAGGTAACATGCACAGTTAGGATTGTTTGTACTCGGCCGTTAGTAGGTGGCTAGGTTGCTGAACCGCTTGAAAAGATCTATGGAACGAAGTGAAATGAAACGGCCAACGTAAAGGTCAGTCAGCGGTTAATTATTGATGAGTCGACGACTGCGACTGCGACGGCAACTGCGAGTTCGAGATGCAGTGGGAAGGGTGGCCACTTGACCCTGGCCAACACCCGCGCAAGTGATTGGCGTTGTTGTTGTTGCTGATATTCTGGGTTTTTTTCGGTGTCATTAACAGCCGGCGAGCTGGCCTGGCAGCTGGCATTCCATCATTTTTAATGTGCTTGCTCATAAAAAATCAAGTGCAACAGGTTGCCGAAGATACGAAAAACGAAAAACAAAACAAAACAAAACAAAACAAAACAAGCATCGCTCTTACAGATACATTCTAGCTGTTTGCATTTGACGGATGCTGGCTCTGTGGGGCATGGGGCGTGCCGCAAATTGACAAATCATCTTGACACCTCGCGCGCCACACTATTTGGCATTGGATGTCATAAAAATGGGCTACGGACATGATTTGCAATGCAATAAACTTAATTGAGTGCGCGTCAGTGGTTAATTTTAAGCCGTCAGGCGGGGATTTGAGCTGTGAACCGGTTCTCAAAACACACAGAAATAGAATAGATAGTATATATATATACAAATATATAGAGGTAAATGTTTATAAATAATTTGGTACAACACGTCGATACGAAAGCGAGAAGTCGTTAAATATCTTTGATGCCGTCATGGGCAGATACGCTGTTTTCGGTCATTTTTAATGATGCCATTAAAATCGCTGGCATTTCACATGAATACATTTATATATATATACTGCTTCTTTTGGCTGTTGCTCAGATTTGAGTTGAGGTTTAATTGTTGCATTATAAAATTCCACTTTTATTATATTCCGTTTAAACGGCGCCAAAACACACTTCATATCGTCGACTCGGTTCGGTCATCATTAATTTGGAATTCGCGGTCTGCGATAAATATTCCTTATAGCAGCCATAAATCGACCTTACTAGAGACAGATGTGACGCACTTCTTTTGCAAATTGTCAGCTACTTTTGTGATTTGCAGGTTCTGCGATCCGCTCTTAACTGCGCTCCACTTGTGTTGCGTACTCTCTCTCTCTCTCTCTCTTCCCCTCTCTCTCTGCTACCTGCCTGTCTTTCTCGCTCTAATCAAGTCGAAATTCTTTAGCTTATGTGTGTATTCTAATTTTAAAAATTATTTAAAATAATATGACTTGGCTAATAAACAAAGCTAATAATATAAATCAATAAGTATATTTATTTATATAATAACCAAAGTCTTTTCTATTTTGAGCATATTATTTAAGTGATCCAGAAATAGATACTGACTGCATTGATTGCTGCTTCAAACCAACCAACTTAACTTGTATTCTAAAACTTCCCATAAACGTGGTTATTTTTAGGCAATACTAATAATGCTGTTTGTAATTTTCCCTTTTGTTGGATTCAATTATGGTAATTTTCATTTATTTAAAATTTACTGTACCTATTTAATTTTTTAAATAATTTTTTTGTAAATTTTTCCATTTTATTTTGAGTATTATTTTATATCAATTTAATTTTTATCATCATAAAATTTTTTATTATTTGCAGTCTTTTTTTATTCCATTGAAAATAAAATTTAAAGATTTTCTTAAAATATATGTTGCAGGAACGACGAAGTGAATCGATCTAACCCTCTTTGTCTGTCTGTTTGCATAAAAGCCTCGATCATATGACATATAAAAGTTAGGAACATTAAATGTTATACGTAGGTTTCTCTAAAGGACAACCAGATCAAGATTCTTTAAATTATTTGATCAATTTTCCATATCCACGAGGCTGATTAAAAACCTTATCGAATGGAGTTAGTTTAAATTTTGAACTTAGTTTCATGAGTAATTTATACAGCGATGTGATATAGAAGTTATGAAAGTAAATGTGTGGACTTTTCTCATTTCCACTGTGCATGTGTGTATGTAAATGAGTGCACTCCTCGAACTATATCAATAGAACTGAAGCTTCGATCAAACTCGCCTGTCGACACATTCGTTTCAATTGTTTGCGGCATCTCTTAGTCGGGCATTGCCGACTAGAGCACTGGTACTTTATTCACAGATATTGTCATTATAGCAACAAAAACAACGTGAATCACATTTCTATTTAATTTTGAACAATTAAAATAAGCCTCATCTAATGCGCCGTAATGTCTGCTGTGGACAGCATGCAAACTGCAAATCCCAACGTAAGCTGCACTTGGAAAATGGTTGAAAAGTCAACATGATGCGATCTGCGATGCAGGCTTAGTTAGAGATACACAGATACAAAGTGATGCGCATACAAAGATACACCTGACTACAAAAGCAGTTAGAATGAAGCAGTGTGTGTGAGTGTTTGTGAGTCTGTGGTATTTCCGTCATTTAAGCAGCAGCTTAAAGTGTTTCTTCATTAGAATAACTGTCATAAAAATAAACGCATAAAATTTCAAAATACTCACCGTAAGCGGATCTAATCATTTTCCCATAAAGAGACGCAGCTGCTCAAGCAAAATCTGCTTAAATTTCACCTGAAGCGCTAATTTGGCTAATAAACACACCAAAAATGTACAAAAAAAAAATAATAATAATAATAATAATAATAATAAACCCAATACTAATAACAATAAGAAACAAAAATTCGATGGAAGCCATCAAACGTGCGAAGCGAAGGCGCCATTGAGCCCCCGTATTGGATTAGTGTGACAAAAGCAGTGCCAAAGTCAACAAATAATAAAAAATATCGAATACCAAAGAAAAAGTTAACTATAGAAAAAATTTAAATAAAATGTATATTTATGCAAGAAAGTAATAAAAGAACACCTATTGAGATCGAGTTATAACCAAAACGAAGAAAGAACCGAGATGTTCGACACGCCGAATACAGTATACCCTTAACAGGCAGAGATTGGGTCTATTTGAAGTGCATAAAGTAATGTGTTAATATATCTTAAACATGATGTTCGATGGGAGTTATTTCATTTAATGTATGGCTGTCCTAAGAATACAAAATGTTAACGTGGGAATCTAATTGATAATTAACTGTTATAAGAACTCGAACCCTTCAAAGCTCTGAAATCTCGTACTTTGTTTTGCTCAATTCATGACGCTACAGTAATACCCTGTACATGCGGATACAAACATGCCCTTTAAGGATTGTTGCTATAACTATACTCCACATTCATAAAAATGTCACTTCTAAAAGAATCAATTAGCTGCTAGGGTATCTCATAATCATCCACTAAAACACCGTCTCAATAGCTTCTTTTGTTTTTTCTTCAGATTATGTTAAATCTCCTACCTGTTTAACATTGATATATGGTCATGACGCATGGCGCTCTATGCAAAGCGATTTTATATGGGTTATTCTGGAACTGCTGGGCATATATTATGGCTAATTAGATAATGGATTTGGGATTCGATTTAAGTTCATAAATGTTGATTGAGAAATCTTCTGGATTGCCAATTGAAAGTTGCGCAAGCTTCCTCTGGGCTGCACCGGCTAAGCTATAGAGTATTGCTGACAATTGATTTGTGTATTTCAATTTGTTGGCTAACATATTTATTTATTTATATATTTTGTTAAACAAATTCGTAAATTATTACTTTTGGCGCATAATAAAATTTCATTAGCGAACGTCGCCGACGGCGTGTTGGCGTTGTGTTTGAGGCGCGCGCAGACGGCGCCAGGTTCGAATCGCTGATGCTGTGTTGCTGTGGGGACTTTGCGCCTCCGCCTTGCTTTTCGGCCAGATCTTTGTTTTGGCCAGATCTGTCAACTGTTGCTCCGAGGAGTGCAGACGGGGGTGAGGAGCAGGTCTTGATAAATCTCAATAACAACGGCATCTATTTTGATGGCTTGGATTGGATTGGCCTGGCTACTCGTCGCACTTGCGCTCAATTTGCATATCGTTGACTCGAAAAAAGCTTTAGCATTCACTCACACGCACACACAATTTTGTTTCTCGTTTTTTTTTTTACTCCCTCGTTGGGTAATTAATTTTGGACAAGCCATAAATCTTGTATACTTTGCATATATTATTATTAATATTACATATTTCTTTATGAGTTATCCGGCGTGTCAGCATTCCAACAAATCGTACGTATCAAGAGTTTTCCCTAGCTCTACAGTTCGAACGCCCACGCGCTCAGAGATCGTGGCCTTTTTGCTTTTTGTTTGCTTTATGACAACAGCTCGGATTGAGGTCATAGATGGAGATTAACACATTGTCACATTGTTGGAGATTCTTATCAATTGTTACACGATTTTCGTATTATGCTCATGTGCTGCCCATTTCTGAATCGAAATTCCATTGGGTCGCTCTTCAGTTTTGCCAGATGACCAAACGACTCAGATGTGATTTGATGTAACCTTAAATCCCCCAAAATACATCAAAGAAATTTTTATGTAAAATGTAATCGTTTTCATTTATAGAGGCAGGCTAAAGGCAGCTGCTTGGTAACTAAATGAAGGATTTTAGATTCAGTTAGATCTTGAGAGTATGACAGTTGAAATTCAAACATAGAAGAAAGTGTCTGCATTAAAGAGTCATTGAAGTCTGAATTTGATCAAATCTATGGAACAACAAGTAAGAAAACTCTAGTCGACACTGCTCCATTACGAGATCCCCTGAACCCTTATGGAAATTGATAATTCGTTTCTTTTCTGCTTACACAAGAAATGCAACATGCACACAAAAATTGAAATTCTATAAAATACATATAAATCTACGTTTAAAATTTGAAGACTCTAGCTCTAAAGATGTGGGAGATATAATTTTAAAACTCGTTTTCGATAAGGTTTTTTATCGATAAAAATACCTGGAGCAGTTATCGATTTTTGAGTATAAACTTGATCTGCGCGTGCAATACACGGACCTACAGTTTCAAATTTCAAGTCTCTAGCTCTTATATCTTCTGAGATCGACGCGTTCAAGCATACGGACAGACAGCAAGACAGATAGACGGACAGGGCTAAATCGACTTAAATCGTCGCCCTGACCAAGAATATATATACTTTATGGGGTCTGCCACGCCTCCATCTGCCTGTTACATACTTTTAACAAAACCATTATACCCTGATTTCCCATTTTCAATGGGTTCAGGGTATAAAAAGAAGAAGGAGATCGACTCTATGAAATAGATATATTCATAACTCGAGTCGAATCGACCTTGCATTGTCGGAGTTTTAATTTGCTTCAAATTGTTTATGGCTAAACTTTAATTTCTTTTTATATATTTTTCCAATAAATTTAATATTTAAAATTAGAATTCTTTGAATTCTTTTCATGCATGGGCATGTAGGGAAGTCTTTAAGAGTGGAGCACATACTTACTTCTTGCTCACCTCATTTTCACTCAATGCAAACGGACCTTTGACAGCCGCCTTCTCCTTTCCAATTTCCAGTTGGCAAAGCGTTGCCTGTGTCACCCCAATTAGATTTGATTTCCTGTTAAAGGACTCGGCCCAACCAGTGTGAAATGAATACGGCAGGTTTGTATTGTACTACATGTGTTTCATATTTATTTTGAATTCGTATCGTTTCATCGTCATTCGCAAATTGCTCATTATAATTACTATTATGGTTATGATTGGGCTGCAGCGCCGCATTATTATCATTGCTATTATCGTTAACAACATTAATATTAGCATCATAATTATTAATATTAGGTTGTTGCTGCTGCGCATTTTCCTGTTGCTGTTGCTGTTGCTGCTGCTGCTGCTGCAATTCTAGAGCCGAAAAGTAGTTCTCTGCCTTGTGGCTGTCATTGCTGTTGCTGTTGCTGTTGCTGTCGTTGTTGCTATGGCTATCGTCGCTTATATTATTCTCAACAATATGATTGCGATTGGGCGCAACAACAGTTGCTGCGGCAACAATTGGTGCAGCTGCGCTGCTGCTGCTGCTGCTGCTGCTATCAATTCGATCGTTTACCAACTGCTTAAGATTATTGTCAATGGTATCCTTGAATTTGAATTGAACAACGCCCCCCTCACTACGGCTATGGCTACTGCTATGGCTACTGCTATGGCTATGGCTATGGCTACTGCTAGGGCTATGGCTATGGCTATGGCTATTGCTATGGCTATTTGGACTATAGAACTTAGTGCTAATCTCTAAACTACTAGAATCAGTCGTGCTACTTTTAGTATTCATATTATAATGCTCGTTACTGTACAAGTAGTTGTAGTTTTTTGGCAAGGCAGGTATTGCATTATTAACATTAGGGCTATTACTATTTAAACTTAGTCCTACTTTTAGTTTATGTTTTAGTATTAAGTTTAAGTTACTATTAACATAGGCTTTTGAGTATTCATTTTGTTGTTGTTGCTGCTGCTGCTGCACACCCTGTGTCTGCTGCTGCTGCTGTTGTTGCTGCTGTTGCTGCTGTTGCTGCAACTGCTGCTGTGAAGACGTCTCCACCAGCTGCATATCCATGTCAGCCGCATTGCTGCCAGCGCTGGCTGCTGCTGCTGCTGCTGCTGCTTCGCGTTTTCGGCGTCCGCGCTTGCGCCGACGCGCCGCCAACATGGCGAACAGATTGAGAGCCGAGGGCGCCAGTGAAGCAGTCGCTGTCAGCGCTGTTGAGGCCGCAGTCGCTGTGTAGGAGGAGGATGAAGAGGACGAGGCCGTGGGCAAGGGCAACTGTTGCTTGCGCTGCTCACGCTGCTCACGCTGCTGCTGCTGCTGCTCGAGCTGCTGCCGTCGCTGCATGCGTCGGCGTCGTCGACGTTCCAGCAACGTCGCATTGTTGTGATGATGACGCACGATCAGGTTCTTCGGCTGTGGCTTGACCATGGCGCCGACGGCTTTGTGCTGCTGCCGCTGGCGCTGACGCTGCTTGTGCATCAGCTGCTGGCGCTGGCGATGCTGCACGCGTCGCTGGTGCTGCTGGTTGCGTTTGATGATCTTCTGCTCGCGCAGCGCATCCTCATTCGCTTTGTTGTGGGACTTACGGCTATTGTTTTTGTTGTTGTTGTTGTTGTTGTTATTGTTATTACTATTGTTGTTGTTGTGGTTAGAAGAACTATCGCTATTAATACTTGTGTTTACTGTTGTTGTTGTTGTTGCTGTTGATTTTGTTGGCTGCATGTGATGCAGTGGCTTGCCACGTGCGCGCTTTGTTACAGCCACTGGTCTCGGCGTTGTTGTCGTCGTCGTCGTCGTCGTCGTCGTTGTTGTTGTTGTTGTTGTTGTTGTTTTTGTTGTTGTTGCTGACGTTGTTGCAACCTTGCTTCTCCAATCGCCCAGTTTACTGTGAAAATCTTCAGCCTTCACGCGATTAAAGAGGAAACGGGCACGTCGATTGAAACTCTGCATGCCCTTAGGCCCAATCGGACGAAAGTTTGACTTGATGCCCACGCGCAGCACCGGGTTGTAGGCATTCGTATACTGATAATATCCCCGTTCCATTGACTCTCTGAAGTGGCAATCGTTTGTGGCGTTTCTCTAAGGAGAAGCAAGTAAAGGAAGAAGAAGAAGAAAGTTACAGTTGAAGCCAAGTAAGTGGGGACTTGCACAGAATATGTAATATTAAAGATAAATTTCCTCAGCCTCATGAAATATTTAATAAAGTATTCTCAATTTTTTCCATTAATATAATATTTATTTTTTTACTGAAAATTGAGCATGATTTTTTTTATAGAAAATTCCATTGCTTACCTTTCCAACAAGTTTGCCTTGGGCAAAGCATAAATAGTAGTCCACATCCTTGGCATAGATGGTGATCTTGAAATCCTCGCTGAGTACATCGCCAACACTGTTCATCGTTAGGGATTCTGCAACGGGCATTATCGAGAGAAAGAAATCAATTTTAATTAATTATAAACAAACAAAAGTTTTATCTTTCTGCTGGTTAAGTAAATATTTAATGCTAGTTGAGCCAGCCTATATGAGTAGATAGGGGCTTGCGGGGTTGGGGGACTGCTCTCCATACACACACTCACACACTTCACTGGCCAGATAACCCAATTAATTGAAAGGTTTTCGATAAAGTTATGAAAGGTTTGATTAGGCAGGCAGGGGGCAGCGGAGCAGCGGCGCTACTAACGATAGAAACAAGAGTCAAACATTTAATGAAATTAAGTGAGCGTAGATTTTACAGCGGCCCTCTGTCTGAACAGCACAGAGCTCACTCTATTCTCAGTTGTATAATCAGCAAGGTGCGTGTCAGTCAATTACCGAACTGAGCTCTTATCAAGCTGCGCCAATCATGAGGCCCACGATGATTTGTGAGGCCCTCGTTGAGCTGGCACAGGCACAGAGGTTCTCCCTATGGCCCTGTTTTGGAAGATGGCTAATCCTGAACCTCATTGAGCATCTTTCTTCGCACATTATTTGAGTCGGAACTTGGCTGCCGCAGTGCATCAGAGAAATAAAAATAAAATCTATCAAATTAGCTAAGCTCTGGCAAAGTTCTTGTGGCTTAACTCAAAGTATTCCCTTCGAATCAACCAAACAACAATAAAAACAACAATGCGTAACACTTGCTACTATATGAGATAAGATAAAATACCAAGCTGACAACTTTTTTCGTTTAATTTATATGGAGACTGAGGCCCAAGCACCTCTTAACTCTCTCCCTCTCTTTCTCGCTCTGTGTCTGACCAGCTACTCTAGCGAATTTCACGTGCGAAGAATTTTAGACTATTATTTATGCCATCTGAACTTTGTACTGGTCAAGTGGTTAACGATTGCTGAGAGGAGTGACGCAATCCAAAGAAATTTCACAATGCTCGTTGAGAGCGATAAAAACCGAAATGATCTGTTCAAATTATTCGGCTACTACATCTATATTTGAATGTAACCCAAACTATATTAGTAGTTTTGCCAGTAACTGCAATATTTGAGTTTTTTACTTGGATATCTATATCTGCATATCTGAATCTGAATCTTTCTCTTCATTGATCTTTACTTGTAAGATTGTCTTATTTTAACTTATCTATAATAATATAAATATCTTAGTCCATATCTGTACTATGGGTGTCTATAGTATGTTATAAATCTTCAGATTCATATTTGCCATGTTTCATCAGATATATTGAGTTGCCCTTAACTTCTCACGCTTATTGCTTGTGACTGCGGTCCCTGTCGCTGTCGCTATCGCGTAGATATCAACCCATTTGAGTATGCGTAGCTCTGCTCCTGAACTTCACCCACTGAGGCGGCAAAAAAGCACATATGAATGATCAAGAAGAAGAAGAGTGGATGGAAAGGGGGCAGGTCGAGAGGTAAGAGAACCGCATGAATTCAAATAAATTGTAAGAAGAAGAGAAAGACGAAGAAGAAGAAGGCGGCGGCTGGCATGAAACCGCAATTGTAGCGCCCATGGCGGACCACATAACATCAATCAAATATTAAATTACCAATAATTTAATTAAGCCCGCAATATGCACAGACAGCGCCAGAGTTCAAAATAAATGCCAATTCAATTTAAAAGCCATTTGACCAGCTCTCGCGATACGCGCGCGCGCCCTCCTTCAAACAATGGAAATTGATGGGCGCCGAAACAAACCATAAATCATAGATATATATAGATATATATGCAGAGAGTGTGGAAATGATATCAGGTATAGCTGTACTTACGTGCCAGTGATATATCCTCGGCCGTTACCCAGCCGTGCGCACTGATATGCAGCGCCCGATTGTTGTCGGTCTTCAGTGTTAAAATGTATTCCGTTTTCTTTGCACATGATGTAGATACAAGAGCAAGCATTACCTGCAAAGGAAAGAGGTGGAGAATAGAGTACATGCTAGATGACATAGGGAACAGCATAAGCCCCAAAAATTGCAGCCTTAATCCCACCCATAAATTTCAATTAATACGCTAAACTCTTTAGTGTGAGACCTGCGAGACTTGGCAAACAGCAACTGCACCTGAGTCGGAGTCGGCGACTACACACCTGTGCCACAAAGTGCCGCCAGGCCATACTGCCCCACACTGGCCATTAAAGCAGCTCTCAGCAAATTGCCTTTTTTCGCATGGGGCATCAGCTAATCCTGCACATTGTGGCAACAACTCGGCTGAGGGTCGCCCGCAGGCAGCACAAACTGGGTATGCGAAATGAAAGTTGGAGTGTGAGAACTACAGCCTTAAAAATAAACTTCTATAGGCATTCAATAGCTGCTCAAAGGCCATTAGCTAATATTAATGTATTCAAAATTCAATTTAATAATATTTATTCAGAGATGCTTTTTTTTCTATGTATCCCAGCTCGCAAGTTTACTTCCAGTTCTAGTCTCTGATGTATTCATTATGGGTATGCACATCATAAAGTTCGCTTAGGGCTGTCTACAGCTCGTTACAGTGTGAGATATATGTGAACATCTGCAGATAAGCCCAAGGAGGAAATTAAATTGCCAATCAACGAATAATCGAAAATAAAAAGCAAAGCATCAATCAAATCAGAATTACTCAATCAAGCATTTAGCTGCCGTTGCCAACTGCGTTAACCAACACGTGTCTGGGCCTTGTCTGTCTAGCACTGGCATGTTTTATATATTTTTTATTTCTTTATTTATTTTTTTTGTACATTGCCCAACTCTGACAGCATTTGCATAAGCGATTCCTGTGCGAGGGAGGAAGTATGTTGCGAAATGTTGTTGATTTAGCAATTTGACATAGAACCCAAAATATGCGCCGTCAGCAAAGCAAGCTATACTACGAAATGTATATATATATATACATATATATTACCATTATAACTATATATAAATATATATATCAACTACATGTAATTTTATGTTCTGGTATCAATACAGCTCTGGTTACAAGCAAAGAATTGCAGTTACTTTGGTCGAATGGCTAAAAATATGTGCGTGTATCTAAATCGGGGGCTTAGAAGACTAAGACACATGAATGATTGCCAGCAATTATCGGAAAACAGAAAACAATGTGCGAATGCGCAATGCGAAACAAATTGACCCAACTCTTATGACCCCCTTTGAAATCGACGCCCCTGGTGAATGCGACTTGGCACTTGACGAAATACGTGAACTTTACTTCTCAGCTGCTCGTCAGACATTTCATCATACTTCAAGTTGACACAAAATCAAACAGTGTCAGTTTATTTCTTGTATGCCCCCTGCCCGTACACCCGTCATGGAGGCCTTCTGTTTGCACTACTCATAAAAAACCGAATTGTTTGGCTTTAGTTTTTTGAGTTTTCAAACTTTTTGTGTTGAGTGCTTTAATGATGTGCGACCTTTTCCATAGTTCAATGACGTTTTGGCGTGTGTGTGCAAGTGCGTGTGCGTGTGAGTGTGTAATAATAATAATAATTATAATTTTTTATTTTTATTACTATGTTGCTTGGCTCAAGTGGCTGTGCAACAGCGCCCGGCCAGACCCCAAGCTGGTGGGCCCGAGCAGATCCGCAGACGTAGCCACTCCAATGTACACACAACGGGCTGGCCGGCTCAGATATCAGGCACCCCCTACTCCCCTACTCCCCTACTCCCCTACTCCCTTACTCCCCTACTGCTCTCGCCTCTCCACAGTCGCCGCCTCCCTGATCCACACTCCACTTCACTTGATTATACACTCGATCTTGTTATAATAATCAAACGGAATGAAATACTACACACAGATTGATATATATAAATATGGGTTTTTTACGATAATTATTTCGAGTGCTGAAAAACAATTGTCACAACAAATTTTATTATCTTCTTTTTTCGTTTTTCTTTTTTCTTTTTTTTTTGCTTTTAAAAACCTAATAGATCTATAGCAGATATATAACAGTCTGTTAACAGTCTGTCAATACATTGTCAAAAAAACCTTAATGCAATTTTTATTTATTTTTTTGTATTTTAATATTCATAATAATAATTAGAAACAGTTTTACACCGTATCGTATCGTAAATCAAACGGCGCAATCTGATCTTTAATAAAATAATACGTACACGCCCATTATCAAGTTGAGTCGGAGATAAAGTGCAAATGTGCGAAGTCATCTTGAGGTATTTGGTATTTAATTAAGTACAAGTACAATGGGAAACTATTGAGGAATTCAACCACGACTATGAGATACCCTCTCAAATTAATTGATATCCCGCATTTCATATATGATTTTAGTCTTAAAGGGTTGCTAATGAACAATTCGACTGTTGATCGGGCTATACTGTTATAAAATCTGTTATACTTAGTGCTATTTCAGCAGCTTTACTTACCATCAGTATAAAAATAATTCTGACATTGAGCAGCATGAACTGTAGTAACCTGTAATACACAGAGAAACAGATGATGAATATCATTTAGAGAGGATAACAAGCGACTTACGATATCTACTATAAATAAAGTGTTATATGCCAAAAAGAATTAGCATAACTCATACAGATTATTAATGATTATTATTTGTTTTATTGATTTGTTTTGTTTTCTGTTTTTTTTTTTTTTTTTTTTTTTTTTTTATCTCGATGAGTACAACTTCCGTCTCGGGGCTGGGACTGGGAAGCTGAAAACAACAATTAAGTCATTTCATTTTATTTAATTTGATTGCCTGATCGTGAGCTCTTTAAACAAAAGCGTCAATATTATTGAAGGCTCAAAAGATGAACTGCTAACTTTGAGTAGAATCCACGAGTAGTATTCATGAATACAAGTATTGCTCTGGCTCAATGTCAATGGTTATGGAATAAGCCAAGAAAACGTTTCAGATTTTTTTCTTGCTTTCTTCTGTTTTTGTTTTTGTCGTGCCTATCGATTGGATCATATATATATATATATATATATAGTATATATGTGTAAATATATATATACCATACTTATATTTTTAGTGCATATATTTTGTTTCAGGCGTCGCTGTCTAATCCCCTTTAGCTGCGGCAGCAGCGGCGACGGCGGTAGAAGCCGAGGCAAAAGGTCATTGATTTCAGCTTAGAGAGCTGCCCAGAGCCAAAGAACCATAGCTCGAGAGGGTAGTTTCTTTAGCCGAAGGTCCCTTGTTCTCGGTTCTTGGGCTTGTTCTTATTCTTGTTCATTTTTGTATTTTTTGCCTCTTTTACTTTTTGCTGCTGCTGCTGCCGCTGCAGCTTTTGAAAAGTGAAAATTGCGCACAAGCCACAAGGGAAACAAAACCGACTTGAAAGTGGACGAGAAATCAATAGAAGGGACCATCGAATAACCTGAGTGAGCCACAAGCCGCCGACCAAAGCCAAGTCCCGGCAAGGGGCAAGGGGCAAGAGGCAAGAGGCAAGAGGCAACAGGCCAGTGCCATGTGCAAATTACTGGGCCCAATTCCCAAGGCGTTTTGCACTCACAGTAGGCAGTCTCCAAATAAACTATATAAGATATACTATATGCATATATATATATATATATATATAGCTCTGCTTTTGGCTTTGTACGCGTGACTCTTGTGCGATTTTTATCATCATTTTTCAATTTCACAGCAGACAATAAAAAAGCTCAATTCAAATAAACCAAACAAATGCCATCGCATCGCCAATATCTCTTCAAACATTTTCGCATCGATGAGGCGTGTGTTCTGGTTCCGAGTCTCGAATTGCAAAGCCAAGCAATTAAACGAGTTCTGTTTAGCAATTATTTTCTTTATTTTTTCTTGTGCTTTTTTTCTTCTATTTTTATTTTTTTTATTGGTTGAGTTTATGTATGGCATGCATTCGACATAACTTTGATTTAGCCCGCTCACATTTCAATGAACTGCTGCTGACGATGGAAATTTAATAATGAATTATAAGCTTGTAATTATGATATACAAATTAAGTTGGGTTTGATGAAACTATGTACTTCTAATAATTCTACAATCAAACTAATTAACGAAAACTAAGATATAATTCAGTTTAAATCTTCATTCTAGTACGAGGAGAGATACTTTAGGTCTTTCATTTGAAGACTTAGCCTACTCTCCATTCAAACCTTCAAAGCTTTCGCTTGTAGATTGTAAACACAGTTTTTCTTCTATCCAGCTGTCAAGACGTCAGGCCAACTTCAGCTCATGTTCGGCTAACTGTTTAGCTTATCAACCCTAGCGCCGCAATTCCTGGCGAATTGAGACCGAAATGGAACCCCGGAGGCCAGTTTCTAATACACAAAAGCTCAGTTAATGCCGACATGTGACCCGTAGCTGAAGCACAATTGTTGTTGTTGCTGTTGCTGTTGCTGTTGTACTCTACGCATATTCTATTCTTCTTGTTCTTCATTGTTGACTGTCTCTATGCCACATTTCTCATGTATGTAACTTGATACTGACTCCTTCTATGGCTTTACTTTTGTTTCCCCTTACAATGCGGCTCATAATTACCTTTTTGGTATGCAGACAGAAGCGCAGTGCAGACGCCCAAATGAACTTGAGTAAAGTTTTTCGTACGTTTCGGATCTTCGGAGCCTTTTTCAGCTACCGTCAGCCCAACTCGTAGATTGTGTCTGACGCAATAGACGACGCGACGCGATGCGATGCGACGTTCCCAATGCCATGCGCTATGCATATTGAATAGTTTTTATTTCAGTCTGCACTCTCCTTTCTATTTGTTTTCTTATAAGAGATGGAGGGGTATTTGAATTGCTCAGTTATACGAGCATATTTTAGTTGTTGCTGCCATTGAGGAATTTGTTTTTGGGCCAATACGTGCCCTGCACAGGACCACACAAAAAGTTGCACTTGAGAGTTGAGAGTTGACAGTTAAAGCGACGAGCTTTCACATGAACAGGTCAGGCACGAACAGGTATGCACCGCAGTTGAGGACCTGCTTGCAGCTTACGAGCAAGCTTTCAAAAGCTCACCAATTCAGAGGCTCACCAATGCATTCGAAAGCAGCTCTAGATTCGAATGAGTTGCTGTGGCGAGTCTATTTGAGTTGGACATACTTGAGCGATCTACGTCACAGGCAATCTAATCGCAGACACAACCTATTGCCAGCCGTAATTAGTTTGCAAAATGTAAATCAAATATGACAGCTCCAAAAATGCCAAACGTCAATCGTCAATTGTCAATCGTGCAAGAATAGCAAACGAAAAAGAGAACTCAAACAGATCGGTAGATTAAATACTAAACGCAACCTGTCAACTCGAGCCACTTATTTCAAATCTGATTTAAATAGTTTTTTCATATTTTATTTAATTTTGTTGTTGTTTTTGTCTTGTTTTTGATTTTAGGTAAGCTCGTCAAATGTCAAAATGCTGTTTACTTTTCAAATTGAAATTGATTTGCCTTTTGGCCAACACGTGCCACACGTTTTGCCCGTTCG